>CM016942.1:0-600000 GCA_006352305.1 Cryptococcus floricola | reverse complement strand
ACTCTGTCCAGTTACATGCACATTGGGGTTTTGTTCGCTTCTCGTCGCCCTCGCGCCCAACCTCCAAGCCACCGCCTAGTGTAGCACGCCAAGACTGGCCCCTGCTTTCACTTTTTTTCGAACCTCTACCAACCCCCAGACACCCAGACACCCCAGACACCCCGACACCCCAGACACCCCGACACCCAGACACCCAGACACAACATGTCGTCTCCTACGTACGACGCTCATGGTCGACGCATTCGTGACTATATGGGCAGGGCATTGCCTGAACTCGAAACCCCGAAGTTAGCCGATCTGGCCGACCTCCCCGACAACGGGAAGCCCGTAACGGGGGACCCTACAGACGACACGACCGGGAAGCCCGCTGAGGGGGACCCAACCAACGACAAGAATTCCACCGACGGTCCCACGCTGGAGACTGCTTCGGTAGAGAAAGGAAGTATGGAGACGCTTGAGGTGGCGAAGAAAGAGGAGAACGAGAAGGGAGAGACGGAGAGCAGTAAGGGGAGTTCTGAAGGATTTTCTGAGTGCATCTCGGACAAGGTCACCCCTCTCGGCGGCCACAGTCGCGCCCGCGGCCGCGAAGACACCCCTGCGCCACCTGGTTTTACTACTGCCGCACACCTACCTCGCGACGACTACCTCCGCGATTTATTGACCCAGCTCGTTGCAGGACAGCGGGCTGTCAACGACCGCCTCGACCGCGTCGAGGTTTCGCCCCGCGAGCATACGCCGCCTCCCCCCGCCTCCCACTATCGACCGGACAAACTGTCTTGCCCGACCCTCTCCACCCACTCTACCGACCCCTTCGTCATCCAGCGCCACTTGACAGCTCTACGTCTTCACCTCGACGACAGCTTTATGTTCTGGAAGCCTACCGATGCAGACCGATGGGCCGTTAGCCAATGCAACACGTCCATTCGGGGCGTGGGGAAGTGGTCCTTGTGGGTGGATACGGACGGCGTGAACGCGTCGACGTTCGAGGGATGGGCGAAAGCCTTCAAGGCCCATGTCCTTGATCGTGGATGGGAGTCAAACCTCCGCATTCGTTTCCGTGGCTTAAAATGCCTTTACTCCTCCCCGAGCGGAGTACAGACCTACGCGAAGCTACTCCTGGACTACCAAACGATCCTCCGTGACACTCGCGACCCCCTGACCGACTCGGAGGTCAAGCACCAGTTTCTCCATGGCCTCCAAGGCGACGACGCCCCCGTGGGAAACAAGGTCAGAAGGTACCTCGACAAGGCGGAGCTTGGTGTTGAGGATGTAACGTTGGCCAAGTTGGTCTCACAAGCGTCGGACGAGATGGCATCATGGGTCGAAGATCGTGCGGCCATGCAGAGTTACATGCGGGCAAGTCAACCCGCTGTCTCGGTGCGAACCTTTACCCCCAGCCCCATGCGCCCTTCCGCCCCTATCGCCAACGGTAGTCCCAGCAGTGCCCCTCTCACCGCCGAACAAGCTGCTTGGCTCAATCCCGACATCAGCCTGCCCCCTGGTGAAGGTGGTGTGCGAGCTCGAACCTTTCTCCAGCGCCGAGCGGCGTGTTTCGGCTGTCGCCAATACGGACACGTCCGAGCTGCCTGCCCGACCCATCCTTCCCGACCCCGCATCGCCGCCATCGGTCCTCCTTTCCCTGCTCCTGATTTGGTTTCGTTGGCGGGCCCTGCTCTGCAGGCTCCTGCTCGCGGACAAGAAGACGCCGACCCTGGTGTCAAGTCTTCTGGGTCAGTACCTCTCCTCATTGTCAATGCGCGTGTCCAGGCTGATGGGCTTTCCTATCAGGCTTTAATGGACACGGGCGCGGCGGTGAACGTCATCGACAAGGAGCTGGTTAGAGAATTGGGAATAGAGACTACGAGGATGTTGCCGGTAGTGACAAAAATGGCCGATGAATCGTTTGGACCCCGAATTTCAGAGAAAGTCTTCATAGACATCCACGTTGGTGCTACCGTCTACCCCGCTTCCCCATTTGTCGTCATGCCCTTGGGTCCATCTAACCGCTTGATCCTCGGTCTACCCTTCCACATTCAACATGCCTTGTTCGTTGGAGCTCGTGGCTTCGATCAAATATTGAGAGAAGGCGATGGGGAAAGATTTCTGCCAGGAAAAGACTATACGCGTATTAGTGAAGTGTCCTTGGAATTGGCTTCAGAGCTTGTTGCCAAACGCACAGCACTCACTGCTCAGATCCTCGCCGACTTTGCCGACATCCTCCCTCCTCAGTTGTCCGAGGTGTCGCAGTACCCAAAGCCAACCTCGCAGAATTCCCAAGTCCGACACCACATCAACGTGCTTCCGGACACAAAGCCAGTGGCTCGGCCGTATTTCCGAGTTCCCCTGGCATGGAGGGATGCGTTCAAAGAAGAGATCAGCAAACACGTCGACGCTGGTCGTTTGCGTACCTCGAGTTCCCCGTGGGCTGCCCCGGCATTCTTGATCCAGAAGGACAATGGCAAGTTCCGTTTCCTATGCGACTACCGTGGGTTGAACGCCGTCACCATCAAGGACAGCACCCCTGTGCCCTCGGTGGAGGACATCTTGCAGCGGGCGGCGCGTGGGAAAATTTTTGCGAAGTTGGATTTGACGGATGCGTTTTTTCAAACGTTGATGAATGAGCCAGATATCGAGAAGACGGCCATCGCGACGCCGTGGGGGCTGTATGAGTGGGTAGTGATGCCGCAGGGAGCTTGCAATTCGCCAGCGACGCAGCAGAGGAGATTGAATGAAGCGTTGCGCGGATTGCTGGGAGAATGCTGTGAGGCGTATGTCGATGACATCATAATTTGGGGAGACGACGAAACTGCGCTAGACGCGCGGATACGAGAAGTGCTCAGTGCGCTGAAACGCGCTGGGTTTGTTTGCTCTCCATCCAAATCACAGTTCTTCATCGGCGAAGCCTCCTTCCTAGGGCATACGATCTCCGCCAACCACATAGGCCCCGACCCGAAAAAGATTGAGACCCTCATGAACTGGCCCGCGCCTACTACTGTCAAACAGCTCCGCTCGTTCCTTGGGCTTCTCAACTACGTCCGAAAATTTACTCCACACATCGCCGCCCCTCTCTCCGTCCTCACCCAAAACATCCCTCCCAACAAAGCAGCCGAGAAAGCATATGACGCGTATAAGAAGCAGCTGGAGGCAGGAAAGGCAGTGGATGGGGTGGAGTTGCGATGGAAGTGGGATTGGACCGAGGCGGCGGAGAAAGCGTTTGCCGAGTGTAAGAGTCTCCTTGCTCAGATCACAGGACTGATCCCTCTCGACCACGACGCTGTCAAGCGTGGTGAACAAGAGATTTACCTTTACACCGACGCCAGCAACACTGGCATCGGGGCGTGGTTAGGCGCTGGGAAGCTCCCCGACGCTGTCGCTCCCGTTGCCTACTTCTCCCGTTCCCTCAACGACGCCGAGCGAAACTACCCTGTACACGACAAAGAAATGCTGGCCATCATCGAGGCGCTCGAAGAGTGGCGACCCCTCCTGCTTGGCGTTCCAGTCCACGTTATGACCGACCACGCCACCCTTCGCCATTTTTTCACCCAACCCAAACTCTCTGAACGACAGAAACGGTGGCTCCTTGTCCTCGCCGATTTCGACCTCGAAATCTTCTACATCCCTGGTGTTACAAATGACATCGCCGACGCCCTCTCCCGCATACCCCACCCCAAACTCTCGTCCCTCCGCCTCTCCTCTATCGGCTCTATCTTGGTACTGGGTCCGAATGAAGAGTTGATGGATCGTATCAGTGAGGGGTACGCGGAGGATACGGTTATGCAGACTTGGCCTTTGGAAGGGTCTTGCCCGCCGGGTATCCGTCAGGTGGAAGTACAAGGGCGGTCCGGGAAGGTGGATGTATGGATGGAAGGGGATCGCTTGTGCATCCCCGATCTTCAGGAGGTCAAGGAAGCGTGTTTGAAAGAGTGTCACGAGGCCATGGGGCATTTTGGTGTTGACAAGACGCTTGAATATCTTCGACGTAAGTACTTTTGGAAAGGAATGGCCGCTGACGTCGGAGAGTTTGTCCGCACTTGCCCTGCGTGTCAAACCTCCAAAGCTTCTACACAGAAAACGCCTGGGTTGCTACACCCCCTCCCTGTCCCACCCAACAAGTTCTCCGACATCGGCATCGACTTTGTCGGCCCCATGCCAGAATCCCACGGTCTCGATTTCCTTATCGTCATTACCGACCGACTCACCGGATGGGTTGTGTTGATTCCATCCGTCACGACTCTCACTTCGACCGCCTTTGCCCAATTATTTTTTGACAACTGGGTTTCCAAGTTTGGAGCCCCGACGACTATCGTATCAGATCGCGACAAGCTGTTCACGGCTGCCTATTGGCGCCGACTTAGTGAGTTGATGGGAACTAAGCTGACCATGTCCACAGCGTACCATCCACAGACCGACGGCATCTCAGAACGCTCCAACAAGACGGTGACCCAGATGCTGAGGGCGTGGACGGACGATCAAGGGCGAAATTGGAGCGACCGACTCCAACGCGTCGCGTATGCGATGAACAATGCGGTACGTCGCTCTACAAAGTACTCACCCTCGGAAGTAGTATTTGGCAAGCGTCTTACCCTCACGCCCCCTACGCTCGCGGCGCCAAAGTCGGATTATCCCAACTTCCACCCGACAAAAGAAGAATGGGCTCTCGCCGCTCGCGTTATGGAGTTACGAGAAGGTGAGGCCCGGGACAACTTGTTTATCTCCAAGCATCAGCAGATGGTTCAAGCAAACAAACATCGCCGATTAGAGCCGGTATACAAGGTTGGAGATAAGGTCTCGCTGAACACTGCAGATTTTCGACACGAATTCAAGACGAAGACTCATAAATCCGCTAAGCTCTATCCGCGATGGGTGGGCCCGTTCACTATTGTGGCAGCCTTCCCGGAGCAATCTCTTTATGATATAAGTATCCCGCTGACGTCTTCTCAGCAAACCACCCGCCGACATGCCTCCAAACTCAAGCCGTATCACGAATCCGATATTTATCATCAAGACATCCTGCCGCGCGTTATGGATCGCCCTCCTGCCCTGGCCCCACCTCATATAATTCAAGTCCTTGAAGAAAAGACCCTCAAGCCCCGCCCACCGCATCCCCCCGTCGAGAAGGTTCGAGTACGACTTGCCGGGGAAGGGGTTAAAGGAAAGTGGGTTAGCAAAGACGAAGCTGAAAATTATACAGGATGGCGGGCAGCATGGGAGGAGTTTATGGGTGATGATGAACTGTTGTTGGACATGTTGATGGTGGAAATGAGGGATGACTTGGTGGTTCTGGAAGATGATGATGCCCAATGGGTTGATTTATCGGACGACGTCGCCGAGTGAGCTGTATTATCTCAACATCCCATCTCCCTACTTCGAATTTTTTCTCGATCCCGGTATATTTGACTGATCACACTCACAGGATATCGACTCTCTTTCTCATCAAGCACTCGCCAACGGCATAAGGTTTTCCCACTGGGTTTTCCCTGCTACTTGTTCTATTTTCGACATAGGCATGTGCGAATTATCTCGGTCATTTCTGTTCACACCAGCGGGGTGGATGGATTCACCGGCACAAATGAACTTAGGCCATTGCCAGCTACCGCTCTACATAGGTACCCCAGTCGGATAGCCCTTTGCCGTGGTTTCATTTCGTTTTTTTTCCTTCTTCATTTCGATTTTTTTTCTCCTTTTTTGTTCGAAGTCAGGTTTGTTTTTTTTCTCTTCTTTCCGTTTTTCCTGTTTCTCTGTTCCCGTCTGTTTCGTTTGTGTCCTGCTATTACTACCCCCAGGTCTTGTACCAGATGGGGGAGGGTGTAAGCAGTGGACTGCTTTCCACGACTTGGTCGTTTCGAGTCGCGTTTCGGCGATCGCCGCCTCTCGCGACTTAACCATTTCCATCCGCGTTTCGGTGTCCCGATCTCTCCTGTCCCGATCTCTCCTGTCCCGATCTCTCCTGTCCCGATCTCTCCTGTCCCGATCTCCCCTGTCCCGATCTCTCCTGTCCCGATCTCTCCTGTCCCGATCCGTCCCGTCCCCGCGTCATGCCACCTTCGGCCTTTCTGTAAGCAGTGGACTGCTTTCCACGACTTGGTCGTTTCGAGTCGCGTTTCGGCGATCGCCGCCTCTCGCGACTTAACCATTTCCATCCGCGTTTCGGTGTCCCGATCTCTCCTGTCCCGATCTCTCCTGTCCCGATCTCTCCTGTCCCGATCTCTCCTGTCCCGATCTCTCCTGTCCCGATCTCTCCTGTCCCGATCTCTCCTGTCCCGATCTCTCCTGTCCCGATCTCTCCTGTCCCGATCCGTCCCGTCCCCGCGTCATGCCACCTTCGGCCTTTCGGTGTTTGACTTGTGTGTTTCGTTGTGCGGCTGTCCAGGGCAGAGAAAGCAGGCGCGTGGAAAGATGCTGGATCTTCATCCATTCTTCTTTTCCACCTTTGCCTTCTTCTCTGTCCCTGTGCGTATCGTTCTCTCGTTCTGTGTCCTTCATGACTGATTCCTGGCCAGCGTCCCCTTCGTCTTCTTTGGTTCTTTGAGCATAGATATTGACGGACTCTGTCCAGGTGAGCTTTGCCCTTATCTCGTCTTCATCCATTCTTCTTTTCCACCTTTGCCTTCTTCTCTGTCCCTCGTCCCCTTCGTCTTCTTTGGTTCTTTGAGCATAGATATTGACGGACTCTGTCCAGTTACATGCACATTGGGGTTTTGTTCGCTTCTCGTCGCCCTCGCGCCCAACCTCCAAGCCACCGCCTAGTGTAGCACGCCAAGACTGGCCCCTGCTTTCACTTTTTTTCGAACCTCTACCAACCCCCAGACACCCAGACACCCCAGACACCCCGACACCCCAGACACCCCGACACCCAGACACCCAGACACAACATGTCGTCTCCTACGTACGACGCTCATGGTCGACGCATTCGTGACTATATGGGCAGGGCATTGCCTGAACTCGAAACCCCGAAGTTAGCCGATATGGCCGACCTCCCCGACAACGGGAAGCCCGTAACGGGGGACCCTACAGACGACACGACCGGGAAGCCCGCTGAGGGGGACCCAACCAACGACAAGAATTCCACCGACGGTCCCACGCTGGAGACTGCTTCGGTAGAGAAAGGACGTATGGAGACGCTTGAGGTGGCGAAGAAAGAGGAGAACGAGAAGGGAGAGACGGAGAGCAGTAAGGGGAGTTCTGAAGGATTTTCTGAGTGCATCTCGGACAAGGTCACCCCTCTCGGCGGCCACAGTCGCGCCCGCGGCCGCGAAGACACCCCTGCGCCACCTGGTTTTACTACTGCCGCACACCTACCTCGCGACGACTACCTCCGCGATTTATTGACCCAGCTCGTTGCAGGACAGCGGGCTGTCAACGACCGCCTCGACCGCGTCGAGGTTTCGCCCCGCGAGCATACGCCGCCTCCCCCCGCCTCCCACTATCGACCGGACAAACTGTCTTGCCCGACCCTCTCCACCCACTCTACCGACCCCTTCGTCATCCAGCGCCACTTGACAGCTCTACGTCTTCACCTCGACGACAGCTTTATGTTCTGGAAGCCTACCGATGCAGACCGATGGGCCGTTAGCCAATGCAACACGTCCATTCGGGGCGTGGGGAAGTGGTCCTTGTGGGTGGATACGGACGGCGTGAACGCGTCGACGTTCGAGGGATGGGCGAAAGCCTTCAAGGCCCATGTCCTTGATCGTGGATGGGAGTCAAACCTCCGCATTCGTTTCCGTGGCTTAAAATGCCTTTACTCCTCCCCGAGCGGAGTACAGACCTACGCGAAGCTACTCCTGGACTACCAAACGATCCTCCGTGACACTCGCGACCCCCTGACCGACTCGGAGGTCAAGCACCAGTTTCTCCATGGCCTCCAAGGCGACGACGCCCCCGTGGGAAACAAGGTCAGAAGGTACCTCGACAAGGCGGAGCTTGGTGTTGAGGATGTAACGTTGGCCAAGTTGGTCTCACAAGCGTCGGACGAGATGGCATCATGGGTCGAAGATCGCGCGGCCATGCAGAGT
Organism: Cryptococcus floricola; assembly: GCA_006352305.1. Lineage (NCBI taxonomy): Eukaryota > Fungi > Basidiomycota > Tremellomycetes > Tremellales > Cryptococcaceae > Cryptococcus > Cryptococcus floricola. The sequence goes on along the minus strand of CM016942.1, from coordinate 591,985 downwards.
TACATGCGGGCAAGTCAACCCGCTGTCTCGGTGCGAACCTTTACCCCCAGCCCCATGCGCCCTTCCGCCCCTATCGCCAACGGTAGTCCCAGCAGTGCCCCTCTCACCGCCGAACAAGCTGCTTGGCTCAATCCCGACATCAGCCTGCCCCCTGGTGAAGGTGGTGTGCGAGCTCGAACCTTTCTCCAGCGCCGAGCGGCGTGTTTCGGCTGTCGCCAATACGGACACGTCCGAGCTGCCTGCCCGACCCATCCTTCCCGACCCCGCATCGCCGCCATCGGTCCTCCTTTCCCTGCTCCTGATTTGGTTTCGTTGGCGGGCCCTGCTCTGCAGGCTCCTGCTCGCGGACAAGAAGACGCCGACCCTGGTGTCAAGTCTTCTGGGTCAGTACCTCTCCTCATTGTCAATGCGCGTGTCCAGGCTGATGGGCTTTCCTATCAGGCTTTAATGGACACGGGCGCGGCGGTGAACGTCATCGACAAGGAGCTGGTTAGAGAATTGGGAATAGAGACTACGAGGATGTTGCCGGTAGTGACGAAAATGGCCGATGAATCGTTTGGACCCCGAATTTCAGAGAAAGTCTTCATAGACATCCACGTTGGTGCTACCGTCTACCCCGCTTCCCCATTTGTCGTCATGCCCTTGGGTCCATCTAACCGCTTGATCCTCGGTCTACCCTTCCACATTCAACATGCCTTGTTCGTTGGAGCTCGTGGCTTCGACCAAATATTGAGAGAAGGCGATGGGGAAAGATTTCTGCCAGGAAAAGACTATACGCGTATTAGTGAAGTGTCCTTGGAATTGGCTTCAGAGCTTGTTGCCAAACGCACAGCACTCACTGCTCAGATCCTCGCCGACTTTGCCGACATCCTCCCTCCTCAGTTGTCCGAGGTGTCGCAGTACCCAAAGCCCACCTCGCAGAATTCCCAAGTCCGACACCACATCAACGTGCTCCCGGACACAAAGCCAGTGGCTCGGCCGTATTTCCGAGTTCCCCTGGCATGGAGGGATGCGTTCAAAGAAGAGATCAGCAAACACGTCGACGCTGGTCGTTTGCGTACCTCGAGTTCCCCGTGGGCTGCCCCGGCATTCCTGATCCAGAAGGACAATGGCAAGTTCCGTTTCCTATGCGACTACCGTGGGTTGAACGCCGTCACCATCAAGGACAGCACCCCTGTGCCCTCGGTGGAGGACATCTTGCAGCGGGCGGCGCGTGGGAAAATTTTCGCGAAGTTGGATTTGACGGATGCGTTTTTTCAAACGTTGATGAATGAGCCAGATATCGAGAAGACGGCCATCGCGACGCCGTGGGGGCTGTATGAGTGGGTAGTGATGCCGCAGGGAGCTTGCAATTCGCCAGCGACGCAGCAGAGGAGATTGAATGAAGCGTTGCGCGGATTGCTGGGAGAATGCTGTGAGGCGTATGTCGATGACATCATAATTTGGGGAGACGACGAAACTGCGCTAGACGCGCGGATACGAGAGGTCCTCAATGCGCTGAAACGCGCTGGGTTTGTTTGCTCTCCATCCAAGTCACAGTTCTTCATCGGCGAAGCCTCCTTCCTAGGGCATACGATCTCCGCCAACCACATAGGCCCCGACCCGAAAAAGATTGAGACCCTCATGAACTGGCCCGCGCCTACTACTGTCAAACAGCTCCGCTCGTTCCTTGGGCTTCTCAACTACGTCCGAAAATTTACTCCACACATCGCCGCCCCTCTCTCCGTCCTCACCCAAAACATCCCTCCCAACAAAGCAGCCGAGAAAGCATATGACGCGTATAAGAAGCAGCTGGAGGCAGGAAAGGCAGTGGATGGGGTGGAGTTGCGATGGAAGTGGGATTGGACCGAGGCGGCGGAGAAAGCGTTTGCCGAGTGTAAGAGTCTCCTTGCTCAGATCACAGGACTGATCCCTCTCGACCACGACGCTGTCAAGCGCGGTGAACAAGAGATTTACCTTTACACCGACGCCAGCAACACTGGCATCGGGGCGTGGTTAGGCGCTGGGAAGCTCCCCGACGCTGTCGCTCCCGTTGCCTACTTCTCCCGTTCCCTCAACGACGCCGAGCGAAACTACCCTGTACACGACAAAGAAATGCTGGCCATCATCGAGGCGCTCGAAGAGTGGCGACCCCTCCTGCTTGGCGTTCCAGTCCACGTTATGACCGACCACGCCACCCTTCGCCATTTTTTCACCCAACCCAAACTCTCTGAACGACAGAAACGGTGGCTCCTTGTCCTCGCCGATTTCGACCTCGAAATCTTCTACATCCCTGGTGTTACAAATGACATCGCCGACGCCCTCTCCCGCATACCCCACCCCAAACTCTCGTCCCTCCGCCTCTCCTCTATCGGCTCTATCTTGGTACTGGGTCCGAATGAAGAGTTGATGGATCGTATCAGTGAGGGGTACGCGGAGGATACGGTTATGCAGACTTGGCCTTTGGAAGGGTCTTGCCCGCCGGGTATCCGTCAGGTGGAAGTACAAGGGCGGTCCGGGAAGGTGGATGTATGGATGGAAGGGGATCGCTTGTGCATCCCCGATCTTCAGGAGGTCAAGGAAGCGTGTTTGAAAGAGTGTCACGAGGCCATGGGGCATTTTGGTGTTGACAAGACGCTTGAATATCTTCGACGTAAGTACTTTTGGAAAGGAATGGCCGCTGACGTCGGAGAGTTTGTCCGCACTTGCCCTGCGTGTCAAACCTCCAAAGCTTCTACACAGAAAACGCCTGGGTTGCTACACCCCCTCCCTGTCCCACCCAACAAGTTCTCCGACATCGGCATCGACTTTGTCGGCCCCATGCCAGAATCCCACGGTCTCGATTTCCTTATCGTCATTACCGACCGACTCACCGGATGGGTTGTGTTGATTCCATCCGTCACGACTCTCACTTCGACCGCCTTTGCCCAATTATTTTTTGACAACTGGGTTTCCAAGTTTGGAGCCCCGACGACTATCGTATCAGATCGCGACAAGCTGTTCACGGCTGCCTATTGGCGCCGACTTAGTGAGTTGATGGGAACTAAGCTGACCATGTCCACAGCGTACCATCCACAGACCGACGGCATCTCAGAACGCTCCAACAAGACGGTGACCCAGATGCTGAGGGCGTGGACGGACGATCAAGGGCGAAATTGGAGCGACCGACTCCAACGCGTCGCGTATGCGATGAACAATGCGGTACGTCGCTCTACAAAGTACTCACCCTCGGAAGTAGTATTTGGCAAGCGTCTTACCCTCACGCCCCCTACGCTCGCGGCGCCAAAGTCGGATTATCCCAACTTCCACCCGACAAAAGAAGAATGGGCTCTCGCCGCTCGCGTTATGGAGTTACGAGAAGGTGAGGCCCGGGACAACTTGTTTATCTCCAAGCATCAGCAGATGGTTCAAGCAAACAAACATCGCCGATTAGAGCCGGTATACAAGGTTGGAGATAAGGTCTCGCTGAACACTGCAGATTTTCGACACGAATTCAAGACGAAGACTCATAAATCCGCTAAGCTCTATCCGCGATGGGTGGGCCCGTTCACTATTGTGGCAGCCTTCCCGGAGCAATCTCTTTATGATATAAGTATCCCGCTGACGTCTTCTCAGCAAACCACCCGCCGACATGCCTCCAAACTCAAGCCGTATCACGAATCCGATATTTATCATCAAGACATCCTGCCGCGCGTTATGGATCGCCCTCCTGCCCTGGCCCCACCTCATATAATTCAAGTCCTTGAAGAAAAGACCCTCAAGCCCCGCCCACCGCATCCCCCCGTCGAGAAGGTTCGAGTACGACTTGCCGGGGAAGGGGTTAAAGGAAAGTGGGTTAGCAAAGACGAAGCTGAAAATTATACAGGATGGCGGGCAGCATGGGAGGAGTTTATGGGTGATGATGAACTGTTGTTGGACATGTTGATGGTGGAAATGAGGGATGACTTGGTGGTTCTGGAAGATGATGATGCCCAATGGGTTGATTTATCGGACGACGTCGCCGAGTGAGCTGTATTATCTCAACATCCCATCTCCCTACTTCGAATTTTTTCTCGATCCCGGTATATTTGACTGATCACACTCACAGGATATCGACTCTCTTTCTCATCAAGCACTCGCCAACGGCATAAGGTTTTCCCACTGGGTTTTCCCTGCTACTTGTTCTATTTTCGACATAGGCATGTGCGAATTATCTCGGTCATTTCTGTTCACACCAGCGGGGTGGATGGATTCACCGGCACAAATGAACTTAGGCCATTGCCAGCTACCGCTCTACATAGGTACCCCAGTCGGATAGCGCTTTGCCGTGGTTTCATTTCGTTTTTTTTCCTTCTTCATTTCGATTTTTTTTCTCTTTTTTTGTTCGAAGTCAGGTTTGTTTTTTTTCTCTTCTTTCCGTTTTTCCTGTTTCTCTGTTCCCGTCTGTTTCGTTTGTGTCCTGCTATTACTACCCCCAGGTCTTGTACCAGATGGGGGAGGGTGTAAGCAGTGGACTGCTTTCCACGACTTGGTCGTTTCGAGTCGCGTTTCGGCGATCGCCGCCTCTCGCGACTTAACCATTTCCATCCGCGTTTCGGTGTCCCGATCTCTCCTGTCCCGATCTCTCCTGTCCCGATCTCTCCTGTCCCGATCTCTCCTGTCCCGATCTCTCCTGTCCCGATCTCTCCTGTCCCGATCTCTCCTGTCCCGATCTCTCCTGTCCCGATCTCTCCTGTCCCGATCCGTCCCGTCCCCGCGTCATGCCACCTTCGGCCTTTCGGTGTTTGACTTGTGTGTTTCGTTGTGCGGCTGTCCAGGGCAGAGAAAGCAGGCGCGTGGAAAGATGCTGGATCTTCATCCATTCTTCTTTTCCACCTTTGCCTTCTTCTCTGTCCCTGTGCGTATCGTTCTCTCGTTCTGTGTCCTTCATGACTGATTCCTGGCCAGCGTCCCCTTCGTCTTCTTTGGTTCTTTGAGCATAGATATTGACGGACTCTGTCCAGGTGAGCTTTGCCCTTATCTCGTCTTCATCCATTCTTCTTTTCCACCTTTGCCTTCTTCTCTGTCCCTCGTCCCCTTCGTCTTCTTTGGTTCTTTGAGCATAGATATTGACGGACTCTGTCCAGTTACATGCACATTGGGGTTTTGTTCGCTTCTCGTCGCCCTCGCGCCCAACCTCCAAGCCACCGCCTAGTGTAGCACGCCAAGACTGGCCCCTGCTTTCACTTTCGGTGTTTGACTTGTGTGTTTCGTTGTGCGGCTGTCCAGGGCAGAGAAAGCAGGCGCGTGGAAAGATGCTGGATCTTCATCCATTCTTCTTTTCCACCTTTGCCTTCTTCTCTGTCCCTGTGCGTATCGTTCTCTCGTTCTGTGTCCTTCATGACTGATTCCTGGCCAGCGTCCCCTTCGTCTTCTTTGGTTCTTTGAGCATAGATATTGACGGACTCTGTCCAGGTGAGCTTTGCCCTTATCTCGTCTTTTCCATTCTTCTTTTCCACCTTTGCCTTCTTCTCTGTCCCTCGTCCCCTTCGTCTTCTTTGGTTCTTTGAGCATAGATATTGACGGACTCTGTCCAGTTACATGCACATTGGGGTTTTGTTCGCTTCTCGTCGCCCTCGCGCCCAACCTCCAAGCCACCGCCTAGTGTAGCACGCCAAGACTGGCCCCTGCTTTCAGTATCGTTCTCTCGTTCTGTGTCCTTCATGACTGATTCCTGGCCAGCGTCCTCTTCGTCTTCTTTGGTTCTTTGAGCATAGATATTGACGGACTCTGTCCAGGTGAGCCTTGCCCTTATTTCGTCTTCTTTCCATTCTTCTTCTCCCATCTTTGCCTTCTTCTCTGTCCCTCGTCCTCTTCGTCTTCTTTGGTTCTTTGAGCATAGATATTGACGGACTCTGTCCAGTTTACATGCACATTGGGGTTTTGTTCGCTTCTCGTCGCCCTCGCGCCCAAACTCCAAGCCACCGCCTAGTGTAGCACGCCAAGACTGGCCCCTGCTTTCAGTTTTTTTTCTCTCCTTTTCCCTTCTCCCTGGTTCCCTGTCCCCGTCTGTTTCCCCTTTTCGCTGCTACTACTCCCCCCGGGTCTTGCACCAGGTGGGGGAGGGTGTAAGCAGTGGGCTGCTTCTCACGACTTAGCCATTTCGAGTCGTGTTTCGGCGATCGCCGCCTCTCGCGACTTAACCATTTCCATCCGCGTTTCGGTGTCCCGATCTCTCCTGTCCCGATCTCTCCTGTCCCGATCTCTCCTGTCCCGATCCGTTCCGTCCCCGCGTCATGCCACCTTCGGCCTTTCGGTGTTTGACTTGTGTGTTTCGTTGTGTCTTGATGATAAATATCGGATTCGTGATACGGCTTGAGTTTGGAGGCATGTCGGCGGGTGGTTTGCTGAGAAGACGTCAGCGGGATACTTATATCATAAAGAGATTGCTCCGGGAAGGCTGCCACAATAGTGAACAGGCCCACCCATCGTGGATAGAGCTTAGCGGATTTATGAGTCTTTGTCTTGAATTCGTGTCGGAAATCTGCAGTGTTCAGCGAGACCTTATCTCCAACCTTGTATACCGGCTCTAATCGGCGATGTTTGTTTGCTTGAACCATCTGCTGATGCTTGGAGATAAACAAGTTGTCCCGGGCCTCACCTTCTCGTAACTCCATAACGCGCGCGGCGAGAGCCCATTCTTCTTTTGTCGGGTGGAAGTTGGGATAATCCGAGTGCGGCGTCGTACTACTCCCCCCGGGTCTTGCACCAGGTGGGGGAGGGTGTAAGCAGTGGGCTGCTTTCCACAACTTGGTCGTTTCGAGTTGCGTTTCGGCGATCGCCGCCTCTCGCGACTTAACCATTTTGTAAAGAATGCAACTGCAAAGGAACACTCAATCACTCGGACCTCTTAACCGCTGCAAAAGGTCACCATTCCAGCCCCACTGGAACAGTATTTGCAGCTTATGTACAATGCAACGGTGGCTCCATAGCTCCTTTACATCTTCCCCCTCCGGAACAAAGCTGCGTCCCGGAGCGTACATAACACCTTCCAAGCTGAGCTTGTGTACCTGATGTGGCTAGAGCCTCCAATTCCCTCAGGGTTGTTTCGTGTATCGTCAATTGTGTGTCTGCCCTGGCGCTTTTGTGTGGGTGGCCCTGACCCTGGGCGCTTTTCTGGAGGTGGCCCTGACCCCTGGGTGCTTTGCTGTGGGTGACCCGTGACCCATGGACAGACAAAGACAAAAGAGGACACCCCCAAAGAGAATTGAACCACGGTAACATTTGGGGCTGGAATGCTGTAAAGAATGCAAATGCAAAGGAACACTCAATCACTCGGACCTCTTAACCGCTGCAAAAGGTCACCATTCCAGCCCCACTGGAACAGTATTTGCAGCTTATGTACAATGCAACGGTGGCTCCATAGCTCCTTTACACATTTCCATCCGCGTTTCGGTTACCTGTCCCGATCTCTCCTGTCCCGATCTCTCCTGTCCCGATCTCTCCTGTCCCGATCTCTCCTGTCCCGATCCGTTCCGTCCCCGCGTCATGCCACTTTCGGCTATTCGGTGTTTGACTTGTGTGTTTCGTTGTGCAGCTGCAGGGCAGAGAAAACAGGCGCGTGGAAAGATGCTGGATCTTCATCCATTCTTCTTCTCCACCTTTGCCTTCTTCTCTGTCCCTGTGCGTATCATTCTCTCCTTCTGTGTCTTTCCATGACTGATTCCTGGCCAGTGTCCGCTTCGTCTTCCTTGGTCTTTTGAGTCTAGATATTGACGGACATTGTCCAGGTGAGCCTTGCCCTTCTTTCGTCTTTCTTCATTCCATTCTTCTTCTCCACCTTTGCCTTCCTCTCTGTCCCTTATCCTCTTCATCTTCCTTGGTCTATCGTGTTATAGAGATTGACGGATATTGTCCAGTATATGCACAAGGGGTCTTGTTTGCTTCTCCTCGACGCGAATACATCGACCGATTCGACCGATACAGTGAAGGACCGACGCCCGGTCCTTACATTGTGCTTCTTTGTCATTATCTGTCTCTGTCTTCCGTGTGATATCTTCGCTCACATCTCCTCATTTATTCATATAGATATCCGTCCTATCTGTATACATAGGAAATGGCGTGCTCCAATATTCACCCGTACTTGATAGCTTTCTGCAATGTATAAACGGCTCAATGGGAGGAGACTTCCTCTCCTCACCAGTTCTCAATTCCCCCTTTTACCACACTACTTTCACTATCCAAGTCAAACGCATCGCTACTACCAATCGCTCTACTTCTACCTAGACCCTTGAACAAGACTATTAAGCCATAATTTGTAGACTCTATTGACTGTAGTCCGAGCTTCAGCACCGAAGCCGCGCTCTCAAAATACGAGCCCTTACGCTTTTGTTCTCATCTCATCACCATAAAGATCTTCTCATCTCCCCAACACATAGCCAATCACATCTTCATTGTCAAGAAACCTCGCTGATACAAGTGCTAAGTAGACCCATCTCATAGAATCAGATTCATTTGCCGGTGATAGCTAGGCAATGCAAGAGAAGCTGTACAGGAGTAGCAAAGGGATGTGCATAGGAGCTGTGTAAGAGGAGTGTAACAGGCAGGGACAGTGTCAGGACTGTGTATAAGGGAGGTGCCTATTGGAGTTGCTGAGGATAAGTCAACAACTAGTCTTTGACTAGTAAAGACTAGTTGTGGTTGACAGGTTGATATTGGTTGTTGTTGTGGTCAATGGTCAAAGGACTGTTGGGACCCCAAGGGTATATATATATATAGCTGCTGGATAGTAGAGATAGTTTCCCATGTCATTCATTCTTACCTCTTCTTACTTCTCCTCTCATCTCGTACTCTCTCACTCAATTTACCCCAAGGCAACTCTACAGGCAACAAACCAAACCAATACAAATACAGTGGCTCAGGCTATCTGTGCCCCCAACACCTCTAGTCGAGCCAATGCCTCTCCACAAGGAGCCAGGGATAGCACTTGAGTGGCAAGAGAGATCAGTAAGCAAAGTGTCAGGTCCTACCCACAGTGTCCCTATATCTGTCCAGCAGTATAAAGTAGTCTCTTGACTTAATGAATGTAAAGGGCTATCTAGGTATATGTCGATGTCTATATCAACAATATACTAGTACGTTTCGGGACCTGGTAAGCAAGGCTATCTTGGACTCGATAGGGGCTTGCACACTAACCTAAGGCTGAAGACTTCTTGTCGGCTTAGCTAGTATAAATTGAATAGGCCTGTTCGCTTGGATCCTAGTTCATAGGCAAGTCAGACGTATTCGAGGTCGCTGAGATCCTCGAATCTATGTAAAACTATCGACTTATATAGACATCCAGAGCCCTACCGGCTTACTCAGCTTTCCCATATTCGCCACCCGACTGACTAAGCCGTTCCCTTGGCTTGCTGCGCTTTCTCATGAGTTGCTATGGAAATAAATTCTAGAATTGCTACGGCTCGCGATATCTTGGAAGCAGACTCTATGTAAAGAAAGTGTCTCTATGTATAGAAAGTGTCTCTATGTATAGAAAGTGTCTCTATGTTACAAGGTAGTTGGGCGTGTCTTTGGTTCGTAATTGGGGTGAAGAAGAATGAGGGTGCTCGGGTGTCTAGGTCTAGGTTGGAGATAGGTATTGGGTCGAGTCGGAGTTGGTTGTGTCTCGGAGATGAATTGCTATGTAAGTGTTGTGATAGCAATGTCCCTTGAGATGCGTAGCTCCTGGATCTATATGATGGTTGTGAGGTAACAGGATAAGCAAGAGGGGTGCCACAAACGAGGAAGTAATGACGAGTGTTGAGTGATGAGTGTCGCGACGCGTCCAGCTCCTAAAGGAATACGTAATGATATATGTGATGACGTGGAAGCTGGAGCGCGGTCGTGACACAAAGAGGGCAGCACAACATATATAAGCAGGTAGTTTTCCATATAATTGAGAGTCTCAACAACCTCAGATTGTGTCTCTTGTATCAAGTACAGAGCATCAGGTCACAGCCCAGCATGATATATTAAGAAAGATCACATCTTGTCACGGGGCTGGTCACTGACCGTTGGGTTGAGCTGGTGATTTGTCCAAAGGAAAGGATGATGCCAAGTTGTCACCTGGTGAAAGGATAACAAGATATCTGGACTTGATTGTGTGACTCTTCAATGTAGAATTGTTATGGAAAGTTGTTTATCCATAACTGGGAGAACTACAATGGAAGGTATCTCCCTATATATACCTAAATCTACAGACTTTGCAGATGAATCAACATGAGCTCCACTTGTTTCACTACTAGAAAGGATCCTGATAACTCAATGCTAGACTACACTGCTTTACATGTATCCTTTCTTCCTTTGAACAGAGCTTTCTCCTGATACATCATTCAAATTTGAGCTTGCAGACAGGGGTATGCAATCTTCTCGCAATCATCACAGCATTGCACAGGATTCATGATGCAAACCTTTGTGGTTCATGACACATCTTAAGGTATGGCCAAGGCTTGATTTAGTTGCAAGCATCTATCATAGTATGATAGTCTGGCATAGTAGCTAGACACACTCATACAGTTGATGTGCTTATATGCCACCCAGCTACATATCCCTCTAAGTCTCAAAAGGGTCCCTACACTGCTGGACAGTCATAAGGCACTGTGGGGCCCAAGCGAGATTGTTTTGGTTCTCTATTGTGATGTCCAGAAATAATCTTGATTCTTGAATCAGGATAGAAGTGTTCTACCCTGTTTGATCCCAGTTTGGGATTGTTTGAAACATGGTTCAGGATTGTTATTTCAATCTCAATTTCGAATCAATCGTTGCATGTGCCATAATCTTGACTCAGGCTCAATTCTACTCTCCTTACGGCTACAGTACAAAGATTCCTCTGAAACAGCTGAACACACACAAGAACACTAGTTGCTTTACCCTCTAGAAACAAGTTGGAGCCTGTATAGCATGATTAGTGAATGTGTATCTTCCTTCCACATATATAACAACTGTAAAGAATGCAACTGCAAAGGAACATGTAAGGTCCAGACTCCACGCAGTGGTGACGTAATGCCTGGGGGACGAAGAGATACGGATAGACGGATGAGTCCCTAGTGGATGGATGACTAAGATGGGTCTTGATACTGTGGTGATCAGGCCTGCTCTGGGGGGACAGGAAGTAATCACCACGTGTAGTTTGAGGGTTGAGCCCAAGTACCGTGAAGAGGAAGACGCAGGTGTGCTTGGTTTGGGGTCTTGGTTGGAGTAGTGGAGGTTAAGGAAGGCAAGGAGGGGAGAGGAGAGAGTCAAAGAGTTGTTGAGATCTCTGTCCCCGCACCCAGCCTTTCTTATATACATGAATGAGTGACGAGACGATAGACGGAGCGACTACGTATACGACTACGACACGGAGCGAATAAGGGTACAAGTCGACCAGCGAAGTGTACGAAGAGGCTAAGGACAATAAGAAAGGGCAGACGGGTGGAAGACGATCAGGGTGACGAACAGGGGCGTGTCGACGTACGTCGGACAGCCTTACTAAGAAGAGAGGAAGAGGACGAGAACGAGTAAGGGTAACGAAGACGGAGACGAAGACGGAGGCGAGCACAGCTAAGATAGTCCATGGGGCGTGCAGGCGCCTAGCACGCTACATATACCAAAGTAGACAAGGTATTATGAGACTGAGTGTGTATATGTATAGTTTACCACTGTACCGAACAAGGCTTAAGACTTGTGAGGTTCTTAAGCTTGGGTCTTACGAAATATCATTGATGAGGTTCTATTCTACGGCTACCACGGCCCCTTATATACCTTTCTGGCTCATTGATGATTTCCAACGCTTCTTTCTCTCTTTGCACATTTGCCACCGACTTATTCAGCGTATGTGATATCGCTGAATCAGCCTCCACCCCCTATATCACATCCTACACCCTACCGGCCTTTGAAGTACATGCTAAGACCTTTTGGATCATTTTCTGTGGATGATATGATGGATGGTCGTTCACGCGCGAATGGTCTAGTAAGGTGGAGGTCGGCGGAGACCTCCGCCGACGGCGCGCGCCGAGTTGAATGGGCGTAATGACCCCGGGTCATTACAGAACACTCAATCACTCGGACCTCTTAACCGCTGCAAAAGGTCACCATTTCAGCCCCACTGGAACAGTATTTGCAGCTTATGTACAATGCAATGGTGGCTCCATAGCTCCTTTACAACAGCTCACATTCAGTCATTCCATGCACTGAAAGGGGGCCTAATTGGCTGAAGAGAAGCAGCAACAGAAGGGAAAGAAAGTTCACTATCAGTGATTGCTCGTTGCGCGGGCCTGAACGGAAGGTGTTGTCAAGTGTTGTAAGGAAGAGCTTGTGGGCAACATTGGGCAATAAGCACACGTCCTGGGAAAGGCAGCAAAAGGTGTGGCGAGTATACTGGTGGTGATGAGATGAGAAGGCAATGAAGAAGAGATGGATGAGAGTCCAAGCGTAGAGATAGATCAGTTCATTGATGCAGAGCATCAAAAGGCAGCATACTCAACTGCGTTCCAAGTACCGCCAAACACACTCCACCTGATGAGTGGGGAGGAGCATCTCGCTGGATGCAGGGGAGAGGTAGTCTGGCAAGATACAAGTCAGTAAGGATGGGAACGTTGGGAAAGACAGTGCACGGACCTCTGCCGGGTGGCAACTGCAGGTAGTGTTGATGCCGGTGTTGCTTCAGAATGCATGATGGGATGCAGCACTGGGAGACGGAGTGACTGAGAGGAGGACGGGCGGGAGGTGGTTGAGTAGCTGATGGAGAGAAGGGGTGTGGTGGAAAGTGGGAGGGGAGAGATGGTAGAAAGGTGAAAGAGAAAGAGAGGTGACAATCACATAACGAAAAGGACGTCTGTGGTTGCCCAAGCACGCAGTGTTTGGACTTAATCATTTGAGATGTTGCCAAAGTGCATAACAACACTATGGCGGCTATGGCCGTCTCTATGGCATTGATCGCAGATTTTTCAAAACAATCCCAAACTGTGATCATTCAGTGGCAGGCAGATCAAAATGATCTTGAACTAGGATCACCAGCCGGGCACTCAAATCTTGCCTCAATCAATAGCATCCCAGTCCAAGATAGAAATAATTGAGCTAGATAGATGATCTTTGGCTGGATGGATACAACCCTGCATTGAGATGATGTAATCAAGAAAGAACAAAACAATCTTGCTTGGGCCCCACAGTGAGGTGGGCAGAGACCTGACAAAAAGTTGACCAGAGGATGGGATTTCAGGACAATATCCTGCCCCAAGCCTGAGGAGGTAGGGTTTTTTACTAGCCCCAGCACTAAGACTGCTGAGTTGGTAACTGTAAGGGTCAAGCTGCTTCCAGAAGTTGCAAAGAGTGATCACCCCTATACTTATACTTTGCATACTCTCTTTCTATGAACTTGTCTGTCTTCTATGAACAACCAGTCAGATCCTTGGCTTGGTCACTCTGTCCTAATACTCCTCCAAATACACTCTGATATTTCCGTACATCTCACAATACATTATGGACGGTCATGAAGTTATCTTGCGCATTGTCTATCACCAATTTTGACATGTTGCTTCCGCTTGCTTAGTTCACTATGTGGACCCTACCCCCCTGGGAACTGGGGACAGGTACATTGCTAGTTTCTGCATAAGAGGATAGATGTATCACACAGCTCTGAAGGTATAGACAGTATGGGAAAATGTGCGCATGGATGGGACCAAATTCAGGGGGCAGCAAAGTTGTTTGTTGTGACTATACATATCAATGCTAATACTTTGGAGGGAGGGACATGTGTAATAGCTTGTGCTTGATCCCTTCCAGAATGAGATCTGTGTCTGTTGGTTTGGGATCAACATACATGGACAGTGTACAAGGTACACAATCAATCTTACTTTGACTGAGGATAGACAGATTTGCTTGATGCACAAGCATTGCCTGATTGAAAAAAGGTCTTGGTGAGCAGCAAATTCTGACTGACTTTACACAAAGCTTGACAATCTGATGGTACTTTCTTTGCAGAGGGATCAGGGCACTGTTGTCACGACCGCGCTCCAGCTTCCATGTCATCACACATATCATTACATATTCCTTTGGAGCTGGATGTGTCGCGACACTCATCACTCAACACTCGTCATTACTTCCTCGTTTGTGGCACCCCTCTTGCTTATCCTGTTACCTCACAACCATCATAGAGATCCAGGAGCTACGCATCTCAAGGGACATTGCTATCACAACACTTACACAGCAATTCATCTCCGAGATACAACCAACTCCGACTCAACCCAATACCTATCTCCAACCAAGACCTAGACCCCCCAGCACCCTCATTCTTCTCCACCCCAATTATGATTCAAAGACACGCCCAATTACCTTGTAACATAGAGACACTTTCTTTACATAGAGTCTGCTTCCAAGATATCGCGAGTCGTGGCAATTCTAGAAATTATTTCCATAGCAACTCAGGAGAAAGCGCAGCAAGCCAAGGGAATGGCTTAGTCAGTTGGGTGGCTAATATGGGAAAGCTGAGTAAGCCGGTAGGGCTCTGGATGTCTATATAAGTAGATAGTTTTACATAGATTTGAGGATCTCAGCAACCTCAAATACATCTGACTTGCCTGTGAACTAGGATCCAAGCGAACAGGCCTATTCCATTGATACTAGCTAAGCCGACAAGAAGTCTTCAGCCTTAGGTTAGTGCAAGCCCATATCGAGTCCAAGATAGCCTTGCTTACCAGGTCCCAGAACGTACTCGTATATTGTTGATAGACATCAACATATACATAGATAGCCCCTTACATTCATTAAGTCAAGAGATTACTTTATACTGCTGGACAGTTATAGGGACACTGTGGGTAGGACCTGACACAATTCGAGGTCGCTGCTTATCAGAGTATAAGAGTCTTCTCTTGGACACCGACACACCTTAACAACAACCATAACAACACTGTAAAGGACCTAAATACCAAGTAAGATCAATTAACCGGATGAGCAGCAAAAGCCATTGCATCACAAATCCAACCCTGGAATCAGAATGCATACGTTGGTATTTGGACTTGTTAACTCATGCCCTGGGACCTGACCACTGGATCCTTACAAACACCCCCAACCACCTTCACTACCATCCATAAACATGTTGAATCCTTCTGGTACTAGACGCATCGCCACTAGGTCTGCTACTGGTGTACCGCTTAGAGAACTTGCTGGTCAAGGTGAGACCTTTTCTCAGCCAGGTTCACCACAAGCTGGACCGTCAGGAACGCACGCTGACGAAGAATTTTCTCATGACAACATCATTTCTTCTCATGGTGAAGACGACCCTGACAACATTGACAACAATAACCCACTTGTTTCCACACATCCATCACAACACAACACCACCCCGAATCCAACACCCCGCCAACACCTCAACACCTCAACACCCTTCACCCATGTTGTCTCATCAACACTCCCCTACCCCATCCGCAATTGACGATGATCCTTCACACACACCAGTACCCCGAAGAAGCCTTGGAGATGAGATTACTGCTGCTATGCGACAAGAGGCAGGACCCAGTCGTAAGGGCAAGGAGAAGGAGCTTAGTGAATATGAGAAACTGGTCATGGTGACTGAGGAGTTTGAGAAGCGTAAGGAGGAGGAAAGGATTAGGAAAAGGAAAAGGATGGAGCAAGAACTGGAGAGGCAGAAGCACATAGAATCTAGCAAGTCTGATGACAGGATGACTGAAGCATTATCTATGATTGCTCAGTTGTTGGCCAGTCAGCAAAAGCAGATGAGTGTAAGCCCGCCCACCCACAAGTTCAAGGAACCAAAAGTCAACAGTCCTGATGTGTTCACTGGAAAGTGTTCCGACTTGAAATCGTTCTTGGCTGCGTGCCAATTGGTATTCGACCTTCAACCTACTTGGTATCAGTCAGATGTGAGTAAAATTCACTACATCATCTCGTACCTCAGAGGATCTCCTCATCACAACATCATTGGGTGCCTTGAGCTATCTCTAGAGTCTCAGCCTGTATGGTTGAAAGACTACAAAGAGTTCAGGACTTATTTGAGGCAGAACTATGGAGATCCCGACGAGTACCGTACTGCTAGGAATAAGATCATGGAGCTGACACAAGGCAAACACTTTGTCATGCAGTTCCTTGCCGACATCAGTACCCTTATTGCCGTACTTCAGAAAGAAGGTTGGTCAGACGCCCCTATTATTGCCCACGCTTATAGAGGATTGTCAACAGAACTGAAAGATCGCCTTTCGTTATCTGGCAAAGAACCGAAGACTTGGGAGGAATTCTGCGCCAAGCTCAACCGTCTCGAAGTTGAAATGAACTCATATTGACCAACCACCGACAAGGCCAACAAGCAAGTCAAAGAAAAGAATACAGAGAACAATCAGGATAAGGGACGAAGGAACAATAGTTGGAGGGAGAAAGATGGAAGGAACAATAACAGGAAGGAGCGAGATGGAAGGAATGACAGTAGGCGAGAGCGAGAAGGAAGGAAAAGTGAGTGATACCCCTCTCCGGAAGAAAAGCAACACCAGATTGAGAATAACTTGTGCTTATTGTGCGCACAGCCCAGACACTACCTCAAGGATTGTCCTACAAAGAACCATACCAAGGATTCCACCAATTACTCGTTGCGCGAAAAAGTGAGTGCCTCTTCTCAGTAAAGGATCGCAGAAGAGGCCATGCTCATGTAAGAAAAGTCGGTCCTGTATCTGCTGAACCCCCTGTAAAAACAGCAAACACTATCATGAAATTTCACGAAGACTGTAACATGATATCCCTTTTGTTACATTTCAACCCTCTTCACAAGTCAGTCTATTGTAACCTATACCACGGTACAACCGCCGTTCGTGCTCTCATTGACACAGGCGCCACTGAGAATTTCATCGATTTTTACTCCTCATTATTACAACCAGCTCTTATAAAAGCCTACGACACGCCATATACCCTCTCCCTCTTCACAAGTCAATCTATTGTAACCTCTAACTTGACATAATAGTGCATTTGCGCTTTGTGATCTCCAAAGCCAGAGAGGGTATAAGGCATGTCGTAGGCTTTTATAAGAGCTGGTTGTAATAATGAGGAGTAAAAATCGATGAAATTCTCAGTGGCGCCTGTGTCAATGAGAGCACGAACGGCGGTTGTACCGTGGTATAGGTTACAATAGATTGACTTGTGAAGAGGGTTGAAATGTAACAAAAGGGATATCATGTTACAGTCTTCGTGAAATTTCATGATAGTGTTTGCTGTTTTTACAGGGGGTTCAGCAGATACAGGACCGACTTTTCTTACATGAGCATGGCCTCTTCTGCGATCCTTTACTGAGAAGAGGCACTCACTTTTTCGCGCAACGAGTAATTGGTGGAATCCTTGGTATGGTTCTTTGTAGGACAATCCTTGAGGTAGTGTCTGGGCTGTGCGCACAATAAGCACAAGTTATTCTCAATCTGGTGTTGCTTTTCTTCCGGAGAGGGGTATCACTCACTTTTCCTTCCTTCTCGCTCTCGCCTACTGTCATTCCTTCCATCTCGCTCCTTCCTGTTATTGTTCCTTCCATCTTTTGGGATATCATGTTACAGTCTTTGTGAAATTTCATGATAGTGTTTGCCGTTGTGGTGTCTGACTGCTGCCAGGTGAGAGGGAGCAGGTAATCAGTGTTCATGAGCTTCAAGAGACTGCTTCATCTTTGATAGTCTACTGTCCAAAGCCTGAAACATGTATCAGTGTTGGGCAATGTAGAGAAGTGTTTGGATACAACCATCTTAAGATTTCACTCACATATATGCTTTGTTGCAGTCTCTCTTGTTTGAATTGAAGCCCATGTAAACTGTCTGTTTCTAGCTGAAAGACACTACTACCTGCAGTAGCTTTTGGATATAGTTGTTCTGGATACCCATATGTTTTGTTTGCTATGTGCTTTTTTGCACTCTGTTTGACACAATCAAGTAGTTCCCCATATGCTTGCTTTTGGGATAGAGGCCTTGCTTGTGAATGGGCTGCCAGTCCTGATTTTGTTGTTCCACAAGACCATGGATACCCTGGCCCTTGACCGGGCCTTTTGGGAGTAACAAAAGGGTGCCTGACTGTAGTCTCTGGTAGAGACAGAGAGAGAGTGCTTGCTGCTTCAAAGCTGCTAGGCTCTGGAAGGTAAGACCAGCCTACCCATCTAGACCAAGGTTGAATACTGGTGCTAGGTGTCTTGTGTGATGAGGACAACATGCTAACTCCCTCTGTTGATAGTGATGATAGTGAGTCATCAAAAAAGTGATTGAAAGTGAACTGTCCAGAGACAGACAAGCCACTTGGACTGTTTGGTAGGTGGGGGAGCTTGAGAGGTGTGAGGGATTGTAAGCTGGAGGGTGGTTTAATTGCTGCTGACATTGCATAAGTGCTAGCAGTATTGGGGCTCAAAGTATGACTCACTTTCTGTTGTGTCCTGTGAATATCTGAGCATAAAGCTGGATTGCTTGATCTGTGAAGCATTTGAATATCTATTTGAGGGGGTAGCTATCAAGCTGCAGACCCCAGATGAATGTCAGCAAAAGCTATAGTTGATATCTGCGACCACTTGCCCTTGCAAGACAATTTGCAAATCTGAGGAGAGGTGGGAAGGGAGAAAGAGATTGTCCTTGTGGGTATCAGTTATGACTCAAATATGAAATCAATTGCCGTGAAGAGCCACTTACATGGTAGGAGATCAGCTCCTGATATGTCTCTTCTATTGACTCTGCCCAAAATGGCGCTTTTCCAGTGGAAAGCTCGAACAATGTAGCTCCCAGACTCCACCAATCCACATTACTTGTGTATCCCTTACTGAGAACAGCCTCACTGTTGATGGTTGATTGGGACTGACTTGACTGGATTATTGCATCCTCTGCAATTGCCAGAATCTCAGGGGCAATATAGTCCGGGGTTCCAATGGGCTGTGTGCAGAGATGCCGAGGGACATAAGGTAAGTCACCGGGGGGAACAGCCTCAAGCACAGCAGCAGAGCCAAAGTCGGTGAGGAGTAGATGATTGGTTTCAGTAATAAGAAAATTATGGGGCTTGATGTCTCTGAAGACCAGTCATTTAGTGAGTCAAGGTGTAGACATAGCGCAACATACCGATGGGCAAACATGTTCTGATGAAGCCAATCCACAGCTG
The DNA here is from genome assembly GCA_006352305.1 of Cryptococcus floricola. Lineage (NCBI taxonomy): Eukaryota > Fungi > Basidiomycota > Tremellomycetes > Tremellales > Cryptococcaceae > Cryptococcus > Cryptococcus floricola. The sequence continues at coordinate 572,920 of CM016942.1, read as the reverse complement.
CAACCATCTGAGGCGCCCACCATCCTATCTCTTCTTCAGACAGGCGAGGGAACGAGGAGCCAAGGGATGTCATTGAGCAGAGGCGGTCCCACAAGGAGCCACATGCAGCATATGTCGTAAGGAGATGTAGAGAGTCTGGGGTTTGAAAAGCTGCAGTGAGGTGTGGGAACAGTGGTACAGATTCTAATCGTGCAAGATTGTGAATATGCCGTTCATTGGCTAGAGATAGTTGCTGTGCTGACCATCAGTACAATCTATAACAGCCGAGACTCAACGCACGGTACCCGCTCGTGCAACGTAGGCTTTTTGCATTGTTTTCATAGCATACACTTGCCCTCCTTGAGAATACCGGACAGCCTCAACCTAAAATAATGGATCAGCCCGATACTCATTGCTGATAAAGTGCTCACTACTCCGAATTGCCCTTCGCCCAGCGAGCCCAATACATCAAAGTCTTTATTGGTCAAGCGCGCGTCCTCTATCTGATCCATCTCTGGGTCATGTCAGGAGTCTGCCTTCACCATACAAATGAGCAGCTCACGATACTTGAGGATGTCTGCACGGCCTGCCCAAGTTTGAAGAAGAAGCACATCGAGAGTCGCGCCGTGTTGATCGGCTAGCGAAGGTGATGGCGAGATGGCGAACGTGTTTTGGAACCCGGACGCTGTTGCAGCGTTGATTGAAAGCAGGCGTAGGAGGGCATCATGGCGGTCCGTGTAAGAGGCGGTCGCCATCTGGTCATGAGTTGAAGAGGCATGTGGAATATAAAACGAAAACACCGGTCAGACCCGGGCGCGTTGGAGTACACGTCATGGCTTTCTCGCCTCCAGTCGGAACGCCGCACTGGCCGCTCTCTTTCAACCTTCTCGACATCTTCCTCAACCATGAATCACCCAACTCCCATCATGGATATAGCGCGATCACTGCAGACTCTCAAGGTGGCTGACCTCAAAGCAAAATGCAGAGAAGTCAGAGCTCATATTTCTCCTCCGTCACACCCTGTGCTAAACTTTGTTGGCCAGCTCAAAATCACAAATTACTCGAAGCTCAACAAGTCGCAGCTGATAGAGGTGATCTTGGCCCATGCCCATCCTCATGCTCCTAGTGCCCCAGAGCCAACCGCGTCATCGGCCATAGCCGGCGATCCGACCGATACCTGCCCTGCGGTTGAGCCAAAGCACAAGCGCCAAAGGACTGACTCATCCTCGAGCTTTCCCATACCCAATGGACCGAAAGAGTCTTTCAAGGCTCCCCAAAATCAAGCTTCAACAACATCAGCAGCACATCCCATCCATCCCCGGGGGCGTCTTCCCTATATCACATCGACATCTTCCCTTACGCAGCAGCCCACCGACGACCTCAACGTTGCTGCCGCTAATGCAAGTTCCACTTCCTTTCCCGCGCTTTCAACAACGGGATTGTCCGAGCAGCTCCCCGAGCCAATAGCTTCTACTGTATCCGCATCGCCTCGGAAGATCTCTTCCAAAACCAAGCCGAAAACTATACTGCCGTCTGTGATCAGGAAAAGGACTTTTCAGGCGCTCGTCCCAATACCAAGACCCTCTCCGAGGACTGCGTTGGATCATGCCTCGAAGAGTCTTCCAAGTGAGCGCCAAGCGAGTCCAGGGATGAGCTCTCATGAGAGAGTGCATTATGTCAGCAACCACTTTCTCAGCCAAGCATCTGCCTGCCTCAACAAGTATCGCGTCCATCCTATCAATTCGCCGCCCTTTCCCTGTTCTACGACATACCCTATTGAGACGCGCACCTTGACGCATGATCTCCCTTTTCAAGCTATACACCCTTCTCTCTACACCACAGTTTATCCATTTGGCGCCCTTGAAGTCGCCATCCGGTTTTGGCTCTTTCGCCTACACACCCACATGCAGCAGGGTTCCGGAGAAGCATGGAGCGGAATGGGAGGCGGCTTAGGGCTGCTTGGGCCTGATCTGAGCACTTGGCCGGCGGTTGTGGGCTGCAAAATGGTTTCAAAGGATGTGTGGGTTGTCGATACAGAGTGCTCGCTGACGGATCAAGAGTCTGTCAATGGCGAAGTGGCGATCCACAAGGAGCGATTTTTGATACTTGAAACTACCGGAGAGGTTATAGCTTCGGCCTCTTCAGCGCGACCTGTACAGCAACATGAGAGTGATAATGTCATTGAGGGATGTCGAGTGAGACCCGATTGGTTTGCGCGGATCCAGCAGGGCGATGCCTCCCACCCGCTTCTCCAGATGATCAAAACGAAGGAGGAAGACGCGTATCCGGCGGGAATCTCCAAATCATGGCAGAGCAGGGTTGGAAATGATCAGGAATTGTTGAAGATAGCAGAACGAGCTGTTCTGGCTAGCTGCGCACTGAACAGGTGAGCGACATCAGTGAAAGCAATGGTCCTGATCGCTGATATCTTTGATAGCACAAGCGGCTGCAAGATGACGGCTGTGGAAATGGACGCTGAGAGCATTGGAAAGTCCACAGTAGTTCCCAGGTCAAAGGCTGAAGAGCGCGTTGCCTTGTATTTGCCAGAGTAAGTGCACTAATTATGAAACCCACTCACCGAAAGGTCTCTTCAAGTTCTGTCTGTCCATATCCCTCTCGAGCCGTTCCATCCCGCCCTAGCCCAAGTCCATCGCCAAACAGGTCACTCGCAATACGTCTTGCGGGATACTGGTCAGATTGTTGGTAGCGAGGACGGCGTCTCGCCCTTGTGGCAGGGATTGCTGGGATGCGATTATGCTGGTCAGAGGGACGATAAGCTGGCGGAAAGTTTCTGGCAAGGTTGGGAAGAGAGGTTGTTGTCATAGAGGCGAAGAATAGTGGGGATCCAAGTGGAAATGCATTGACATTATGACATCTACTTCTTCTTGACCTCCTTCAGCTTGATGGTCTCGTCCCCAACGAAAATTCCCTAATGCGAGTCAGCGAATCCTCATGATCCCAGGAGGTGACACTTACCTTCCCTCTGTAAGGCTCGGGTCTTCTCCATTGCCGGATGGTAGCGGCATACTGACCCAGCTTCTGCTTATCCGTCCCACTGAGCATGATCTTTGTGGGCGCCGGCACAGTCACTTTGATCTCGGGCGGGATATCAATAAGCACAGGGTGAGCGAACCCTAGCTTGATATTGAGACGCTCAGTGGGGAGGACCTCGCCTGGCTGAGCATTCGTCTGCTTTGCCAAGTTCCTGAACACCTCTGGGATCGGCTCTATCGCCGCTCTGTATCCAACGCCCACCAACCGAACTTCGAGATCGAATCCGGTTGACACGCCGGTCACGGCATTATTCAGGATGGACCTGGTCAAGCCCCAGAGACTGCGTTGGGTCTTGACTGTAGGATCGTGGACCGAGATTGTGATGGAGGCGTTTTGGGCAGTGGGAGGGGTGATGATGACGGAAGGGGCGATGGGGAGTGTGGCTGAGCCGAGGGGCCCATTGACGGTGAATCTTCTGCGGGCCAGGGGGTTTGTGGGGTGTATGGACTGGTCTATGGAGGACGGCGGGAGAGAGAGGGTGACGGTGGGGGGGATGGGGATGGGGACCTTGCCGACATGGGAGCGGGCGGACGGGGAGGAGTGGAAGCAGCGCGCGAGGGGCCTCAGGGAGGGGGGCATGGCGGGGGGAGAGGGGGAGAGGTGGGCAGTGAGAGGGAACGCTCAGCGAAACTACAGAAAATATCAGAGGTGTATACTTACGTAATGACCATCTCTGCACCAAAAGCCCTTCTTCGTTCGCCATCCTCTGCCAGACATATACATCCGCGCGCCATGGGTAAGAAAAAGAGATCCCAGGTCTTTGTACGTCAACCCCATCCTCGCCTCGGCGCTCGCTGACTCTTTGGCCAGGTGCTCAAGCCGTGGTGTTGGTACTGTGAGCGAGAGTTTGAAGACGATAAAGGTGAGTGCCTCGCTCTTGTACGTCCACTGCTGACAAGTGTGCAGTCCTATTGCAACACCAAAAGTCGAAACACTTCAAATGCCAATTATGTCCCCGAAAGCTGAATGTGAGCTGAAGCGTCACTCACATCTTTTCCACGCTGATGTCTTGGTTCAGACCGCGGGTGGTTTGATGGTCCACAGTCAACAAGTCCACAAGTGTGATCCTGAGCCGTGAGTCGATCACGCGTGCACCCGTGTCAACATTGCTGATGGGCGCAGCCTCACCAACACTCTGCCTGGACGTGATGGTTACGACATTGAAATCTTTGGTATGGAGGGTGTGCCCGATAATGCCCAGTCGGAATGGAAGGCCAGGAAGGAGGCGGAGGCTGGAACAGCCCTTCTCGCTGCTGCAGCGGCCGGTAAAAGGCCCCAGAACATCTATGCTGTCATCCCGGAAGCCGACCTGCGATCGGCATTGGCCCAGCACAAGGTTCTCATGGCAAACAGAAACAAGGCTCCTTCAGCACCGTTACCCTTCCCTCCTTTTGCCGGTGCACCTCCCCCATTCCCTCCTCCTGGGTAATTCGCAGTCATTTTGTGCTGGACAGACTCGCTGACAGGCGTTCTAGATTCCCTCCGGGAGCTTTCCCGGGTATGCCACCTCCAACTATGCCTCCTGGCACGCTCCCTCCATTTGCGTAAGCTTTATCCTGTCGACTCTATTTCGATGGCTCATACTGTTCTAGCCCTCCGGGTATCCGCCCGCCCTTCCCTCCTCCCCCCGGTCTGGCTGGTATGCCCCCTTATCCCGGTGCAGCCAACTCCCCCAATCCTCTTCCCGTCCCACCTACCCCGTCCTCCTTCCCACCAGCTGCCGCTGGCCCTGCTTTGTCTTCGCCGGCGCCTGCTATTCCCGTTCAACCGCCCAAGGACGGTGTGATCTGGCCTGATACGACTGCTTCACCAGTATGTCCAGTCAACTCCCCATCTTTATGCCGCTGACGCGTCTTTATAGTATGAAAAACGTGCCCAGCAACCTAGGTACAGGTATACTTCACCAACGCCGAAAGAGGGAGATGACGATGGAAGCGGTATAGGCAAAAAGAGGAAGGCTGCCGCGGACTTTTTGTAAAAGATCTGATATGCATGTTGAACTGCGATGAATACAAGCATGCGCCCGTCTACATCATATCTTCGTTTGTCCATTCATCCACAACCTCGTAGAGTTCCTTGGCCAGACGAGTTTGTATCTCGTAAGATGTCTCTTTCTACGCCCTCGTCAGTACTCGTGTTATCGACATGTGTGGACCATACCTCTGTAGGCGGCACCGCTCGCACAAAGATGTATCTTCTGCCCATCATGACCTCGCCCACTGGATTGTCCAAGGTATTCTTTCCGCCAGCAAAGTAGCCGCCAGTCTCCTGGAGGATGATAGCAGCAGCCTGAGCGCTTATCAGCATACCTCATAGCGAATCAAGTAAGACTCACGCAGACGTCCCATGGGTAACAACCCGCGTCCCTGGAAACCTGATTAGTGACAGCATATTGAACAGCTTTATGGCCTACCAGTATACATCAAGCTGCCCAGCAGCAACAGCCACAGCGTTACACGCTGTCGATCCAGTAGCTGTTTGCCTGTTCAGCTTCTAGAAGCACACGAGATAGAAGACTCACTTCTGAGGGCGTGCGCCATCACACCACCCTTGACGCCTTTCTCAGGATCTCCCGCAAGTTTAGCGAAAGAAGATGTCTTCTTGGCGAATGTGTCTTGTCCTCGGTCGGACCCCCCTACAGATCCATGTCAGTGGGACAGGCAGAATGCACACGGACTTGGTCTCACATTCGGCTCCAATCATGCAGCGAGACAAGTCGGTCAACGGTTGGGGTATACCACCGGTCAACGGAAGGGGCGTGCTCTGATTGAGAGTAGCACCGCCACCCGAGTAGGCAGAGAACTGTGATTAGATATCAGTACGCTATAATTGCCGCCAAAGATGTTGCTCACGATCTGCTTCATGAAGGGAAGGGCAATGACGCCAACGATGGGCTTGGATTTGTGCGCGACTCCAATGGAGCAAGCGACAAATGGGCTAAAGATTCGATCAGAAAACGAGATCATTAGCTGTAGGACTGGGACTCACTAAGAATGTACAAAGCTGATATTAGCTTACGCCATGTAAGGCGAACCTACTTCATGGTACCCTTTGCTCGTCAGATTGGCTCCGGAAGTTGTGTACCTACATCAATGGGATCCACGATCCACGTGTAGTCGTCTGTTAAAGGAGGCCTATCTCCCGCAGCATAGGACTCTTCTCCTATGCTATACATTGCAAGCTTGAGACTGTTCATCGGACACGCGCGATAGTCTTACAATTTGTGGCTGGGGTATCTTTCAGCTACAGCATCTTTGATCATCTTTTCCACAGCCTCGTCTGTCTCGGTCACGAGCTTCTCGGTCAGCCCATGTCATGGTGCAGTAGCACGTACGTCTACAGAGTTCTTTTTCTCGTTCAGGCCGGTGGTAGAAGTCCATCGTTTTGCTGAGGCCTCGACGATGGTCGCGGATGCCTGGGGGTGTCAGGACGTATTGTCTGATGCTGGAGACTCACCTTCTCTGCGAGAGAGTATGCAAAGTCGTAGATCTCCTTGTACTGCATGGTGATGCGATGGAGCGAGGCTGGCTGCTGCTTTGTGGCGTTGACTGTGCGGCGATCCGAGGCTGCCACAAAGGAGCGACGGAGTTATTTATTTCTGCCAGACGCCCCCCACTTTATATTTCGGTCCTCCCTCGCATCTCTGTTTTTGGCCGCAAAAAGAAGAGTGTCAGAGCAGCCCCCCCCAAAAATGATGCGATCCTCCCTCCAGTCCCGGCTCTCGTCAGCAGTCAGAACAGCAGAGCGAAGAGGTATCCCCCGCACCATCGCCGGCCCCTCCGTCCTCTCGGCCAGGACCTTTGCTACCAGGGCCCTCTCCACCCCCCGAGTTCGCCCCGCTGCTTTCGCTCCCATCCGTCTCCCCTCCCGTGGCTACGCCGAAGCCGGAGGCAAGTTTGCCCGAGCCAAGCCCCACTTCAAGTAGGTGCTTTTTCCCCTTCTGTCTTGTCTGCCGGCTAAACGCGATGCAGCATCGGCACCATTGGCCATGTCGACCACGGAAAGACGACACTCACTGCCGCCATCACCAAGTACCTCGCTGAGTCTGGCGGTGGTAAATTCATGGACTACTCTCAGATCGACAAGGCTCCTGAAGAGAAGGCCCGAGGTATCACCATCTCTACTGCTGTATGTCCATGAAGGTATCTGGCCATGGCTTTGTGCTGATCGCCCGTAGCACGTCGAATACGAAACCCCCAACAGGCACTATGCCCACATTGACTGTCCCGGTCACGCCGATTGTGAGTACAGTCAGCCTCAAGCGACTGCAAGCTGATCACAATCCCTAGACATCAAAAATATGATTACCGGTGCTGCCCAGCTTGATGGTGCTATCATCGTCGTCTCTGCTACCGACGGTCAGATGCCCCAGACCCGTGAACATCTCCTTCTTGCCCGCCAGGTTGGCATCAAGAAGCTTGTTGTCTTTATCAACAAGGTCGACCAGGTTGACGACCCCGAAATGCTCGAATTGGTGGAGATGGAGATGAGGGAGCTGCTTGGTCAGTATGGCTACGATGGCGAGGGTACCCCTATCGTCATGGGTACTGCTCTTGCTGCCCTCGAGGGCCGCGACCCCGAGCGAGGTGCCGAGAAGATCAAGGAGTTGATGGAAGCCGCCGATACGTGGCTTGATGTCCCTGCCCGTACGTATCGCTCTCCTTCGTCTTCCAACACTAACATGTTGTCATAGGTGACCTCGACAAGCCTTTCCTGATGTACGTGGAGGATGTCTTCTCTATCTCTGGTCGTGGTACCGTTGTCACCGGTAAGGTGGAGCGAGGCACCATCACCAAGGGTTCAGAAGTCGAGATCGTCGGCTTGGGTGACTCCATCAAGACTACCCTTACTGGTATCGAGATGTTCCACAAGGAGCTGGACCGAGGAGAGGCCGGTGACAATATGGGTGCTCTTTTGCGAGGTATCAAGCGAGAGCAGGTCCGTCGTGGACAAGTCTTGGTTCAGCCCAGCTCGATCAAGTCTGTCAAGAAGTTCAAGGCTCAGATCTATGTAAGCCACCTGGATCCCCATGCCGCTCGATACTGATATCTGGCAGATCCTTACCAAGGAAGAGGGTGGTCGTTACACACCTTTCATGGCCAACTACCGTCCTCAACTCTTCATCCGAACCACCGACGTCACTTGTGCTCTGACTTTCCCCGAAGGGACTGAAGATGCCCACGAGAAGCTCGTCATGCCCGGAGACAATGTTGAGATGATCGGCGATCTTGTCCACGACATTGCCCTTGAGCCCGGATCTCGATTCACTCTGCGAGAGGGAGGCAAGACTATCGGCACTGGTATCGTGTCTGAGATCTTTGCTTAATCAGGGTATGGCGCTAGGCGCTTGATTTTCACCTAATCCAGCTCATATTTACATTTACACCCAACTCATTCATCCCAGAAGCTGGTGTCTGGCTAGACCCTTGGTGCTTCGTATATGATGAATGCATTCACGCCCTACTCATGCACTGCCGAGGTTTTTCAGACTGATACACAACCGCCCTCTCATCAGCATTCAGGATGGAGACGCACATGTCCACAATGGTGATGAACACAGCAAAGCGTCGCTATGTACAATGCTGTAAAATAGTGCTTCTCTTGAACGGCTCAAGTATCACGGATCCTTGATCACACCCTGCCTGAAGGATATCTCTTGCACATAGAGAGGACAATGATCATCCTTGGAGTATCTGCATGTGCATTCACGAAGTGTCTTTGGTCAGACTCATGTAGCCCTCTTCTATCTGATCTTACGCTGACACTATGAAGAGACTCAAGTCTAGCGTCTAGTGTTGACCCATGAAGGACAGCGATATGACAAGAAACGAAACCCTATTCCACAGAGCGACCAGAATTCAAATCGAAAATGAGAGATGGCCTTGGCATGCAAACCCGCGGAGACGACGACAATGATGCGGTCCAAGACTTTGTTGCCCCCAAGAGCAGAAGTTGTACCATACCAGAGACGACCGGTGACCAGAGGGTGTTCATACAGGTTACAGACTCTAGTGTATCCCGGTCAAGCGTCCCGTAACGCCTCTGACAAATTGGACATGTCCAGTTTTCTACTCTCCCATTTCTCCTGCTCTTGCTGAAACCTTTCCTTCCATTTGTCGATGGATTTGTCCGTCACGACACTGGCCATTTTCAAGGAGAGGTCACGTAATCGAGTCAAAGCCTCTCGGATCTCTTCCTCATCTTGCCCGGGATGTGTGGCAGAGACGAGCTCGTCGTAAGCATCAATCAGATCTTCAGAGAGAGTCAAAAGGAGAGTCAGATCATTCTCTGGGAGTTGAGGGAGATATCTCGGCATGCTGGCATGTAGAAGCTGATGGAGAGCGAGAAGGGGTTCTATCTGTAGGCTCTGATCAGTGATATCCAGTGGTATGACACAAGACGTACGGCGGTGCTGCGAGCCTTCTCCTCGTCTGACAGACTGCCTTCGCCCAAACCCAATTCATCCCAACCATCGTCCTCGTTTTCTCCATCTCCCTCAAGTGTTTCTTTAAACTCTTCCCACGCATCCTTGATGATACTCTGGTGACTCTTCCATCTCCTAATGACAGCGGACCGTTCATCTTTCGATATGTCCTTTGTCATCCGGTCGATAGTTTCCCAAACCATACCAGTTGATCGAAGGTAATCCCCTCCGCTCTCCAACACTTGGATATGCCTCTCAAGTTCTCCCTCCACGGCAGATATTCCTTCTTTCCATTCTTTCCCCAGTTCACCTTTGGCCATGATGGCACAGCTGATGAGCTGATTGATCTGCTCAGAGATCTTTTCGAGTTGCTGTAGAGCGGCAGGGATCGTGATAGGAGGCTTGAAGGCAAGACCCAGAGATGTCAAGGATTGGCGAAGGTTGGCAAGAAGCTGGCAGAAGGCGTCTGGGAGACCATGCGGCATCGGTACATCTTTAGGGATGCCAGACAAGGCTTGGGCAGCCTGGTGACACGAGATGCGGCAATCGCTGAGGCCTGGCTGTCAGCGCTGCTTGAAGCTTCAGATATCTACCTTTTTGGAGCTGCGAGTCTGGGGAAGTCAGCGGTGGGAACATGGTGGGTCTGTAGTGCACTCACCTGTCATTTCACAATGCTTTCGACGTCTAGAAGGCTGCTAGAAGGCCAGCATAAATTTCAGAAAGACTGAGTGCCGAAGGCCATGGCATTACGTAAGCCCGAACGCGACTCTTTTCGATTTCGACGCGTCAACCCTCTCTTTCTCACCGCCGCCATGGACCCCGACGCCATCCAGGACCTCCTCCGGGGCATCACAGAGGAGCATCTCCTCGACCCCAGCAGCGACCCCCCGCCCCCCTCCTCCCCCTCCCTGCCCCCCCTCCCCCCGTCCTCGCCACCCGTCGACCAAGACGAGGGGCCGCCGTCGAAACGTATGCGCCTCGATCTCGACTGTCACCTGAATTCAACACCCAGCGCTTCATCCAGCGGGTTCCAAACAGCCGGAGGAAGGGCAGTCCCGCCCCCTTCTGCTTCTTCTCGCCTGAAGGCAATGAAGATGTTTGACGAGATAGACTCTGCCGCGGACCCGTTGCTATCCGCAACATCTCCTCCCGAGCCGGTCCCTCTGGTCGGATTCACAACGGGAAGAGGAAAGACAGTGCCACCCCCTTCGGCCGCTGCTCAGCAAAGGGCAATGAAATTATTCGACGAAATCAACTCCACGGCAGTCCCCGACGCGGTCACGGCGCTCCCAATGCTGCCCGAGACTGGAAGTGGGCCGCAGAAGAGCGAAGAACGGCATATGCCCCCAGATACTGCCGTGCAGAGATCGCCAGAAATTTCTGTTGATACTGGTACATTGATCAATCTCGTCACATCCGTACCGACTGCACTTGATACACCTTCAACAGACCTTTTTGTTGGTTTCAAGACTGGCGGTGGGAAGGCCGTACCTCCCCCTTCGGCTGCTGCTCGTCAACGAGCTTCAAAGTTGTTTGACGAGATAGAGAGTTCGACAGACCTGTTGTGCTCCACGCCGCTCCCAGACTCCCCGGGCCTTCAGACTGGCTTCAAGACCGGAAGAGGTTTCGCAGTCCCTGAACCGAGCGCTGCTGCCAAACAGAAAGCTTACAAGTTGTTTGAAGATCTCGACTCCCCCTCTCAGCTCCTAGATGCACCTGGTCAAGCCAAGTCCGGATTACAAATGGGACGGGGAGAGGCGGTGCCAGAACCCAGCCTGGCTGCTCGGCAAAAGGCTCTGAGTATGTTTGAGGACATGGCACCTCCGAAACTTGATACAGACTCGCCCGTGTCCCCGGCCTTCAGGTCGCCAGCTCCAAAGTCTGGGACTCACCTTCGGTCTGGCCATGATATCTCGGTGTCTCTTGTCGGAGATGCGGAGAATGTTGTATCTACACCTGCGACGCCCGCCCTTGAACCGTTCAAAAAACGAAATACCAACCTTCAGCCGGCTACCCCCACCAGGACCCCCCTTTCGGCCAAGACCAACACCTACGCGAGTACAAAAAAGCCTATCCAGATCAGAACCCCGGCGTCACAAGTACAAGCTCGAAGGATTGGCTTAGGTTCCACGCCTGCGCGAAAGTCCAAGAGAGGGTTTGTGACTCCATTTAGGGCTACACCCGCGCCCTCCAAAGAGATAGCGACGCCGTCCAAGCCGAACGCTGTAGTCTCGAATCCGGTCTTTGATCTTATGCGTGCGTCATTACAAGTGCGTTTCCGAGTTGGCTGACAGTGGAGCAGGTCCGGAAAGTCGCCTCTCCCTCAAACAGGCGTTTCTGCATCCCCAATACTACAGTCGGAATGAACTGGCCACAATGAACATGTGAGTAATCCATGAAAAAACTAGACACTGACAGCTTGCCAGCCCTGACGAGATCGCCGCTGTGACACCCGACAATGCTGCTTTGTATCATTTCGCTCTAGACCAATCAACCTTTGGCACACAGCAAGCTTTGAAGGCGATCAAGGAGTGTGGATGCTCGTTGGCAACGTCTCGATGGGTTGAGAATCACTGGACGCTCATTCTGTGGAAGCTAGCAGGCCTTGTCCAAGCCAAGCCCGAGTTGTATGAGGACATGTGGAATGCCGAGGAGGTCACAAAACAGCTTCGATATAGGTGCGCTTTTCATCTTGTATGGCAAACCAAGCTGACAACCAGCAGATATGAGCGAGAGTTTGGCGCCGCCCAACGGCCCCTTATCCGACGCATCCAAGAGCACGACTCCTCGCCCAGTCTGCCAATCGTTCTGGTCGTCTCTGCTGTTCACCGCTCCACAGAGGACGCAAGCCATATCAGTCTCGATCTGACGGATGGCTGGTACCACATTCGAGCTCAGATTGATGACTGCCTCAGACGTGCGGTTGAAAAGGGCAGGATCTGTGTGGGACGAAAACTTGCCGTGACCGGAGCAAAGCTAGAGTCTGGCAGTGATGGTGCCGAGGTGCTTGACGCCTACAAGTCTTCTAGGCTCATTGTGTCTGGTAATTCTACCTCGCTTGCGCGGTGGGACACTCGGCTCGGTATGCAGTCTCATCCGTTCATGGCTTCTCTGTCTAGCCTCACGGTGGATGGCGGGGTCGTGACACTGATGGATGTTGTGGTCGAAAAGGTTTTTCCTATGGCCTTTACCAGTGGCGACAGGACTTCTCGAGAGCCTCCATGGGACGAGGAGGAGGAACAATGTCGCCAGGACCAATGGAAGGTGCGTGTCGGATTTGACCCTTCGGCATGGCTGACCACGCTTACAGAAGCAATACAAGGCAGAACGCAGCCGCCAAGAGGAAAAGCTGAGAAAAGAGATGGACAAGTTGCAAAATCTCGGTGCTATGCTAGCTGGATATGCCGAGGAAACAAACCCGACCATTAGTAGGTTGTATCTCATTCTTGAATGCGTCCACTGACGTTGGCTCGAGGCGAAGCACCAGACTCGATTGAAGATGACTTGGAGGAGCTACTCGGTTGTAAAGATGCCCCTTTGCGCATACGGAAGCTGGCGTCTGATCACATTGTGCACCTTGCCTTGTGCGCCAGGTCACGTCTCAATCAAGAGCTCGAAGAAGGAAGGTCGGAGATTGAGGCGCAATTGCAGGTAAGTGTTTTCAGGTGATGACTGGCCTTGTTGCTGATATGGTGCAGACCACTTGCCCGCCCCGCGAAGTTCGAGACTTTCGCATGGTCAGACTCAAGGATGCTCAAGAAGTCCAACGAGAATCATTCAGGACGGGAATGCTGAACGTATGGGACGCGAGGGGTTTGGGCGAGGGTATATTGAAAGAAGGCGGGAGATATTTGGCAAGTCTTGTCCCGCGTTTCCGAGACCATTACTAACCGACTCTAGGTCTCCAACTTGATGCCCGGGAAAAGTGGCGATTGGCGCGTAAACAGAAGTCGTACAGACAAGGCAGAGGTGTATTTGCATACCAGACGAGATACTCGCTGGCAAGTTGTAAGCAATCAGTAGGCAAATTTCGATAGTCTATGTTGTATATCATCACACATATGTAGTCATTCTTTTCGTTATCATCAACTGTTTTACAATTTCCACAGCGCTTGCAGGGCATGAAAGGCAAAGAAAAGACCAAGAGCGCGAAAAACCCAAGGAAAGCAAGAAGGAAAAATACACGGAAATACACGAAATCATTGTTGTTGACCCATGGCATGGCCAAACATGGGCCGCGGCGTCGAAGCGTTATGCTCGCTGCCAAAGCTGGGCATAGCGAGATACTGCCCTTGCTGTCCATCAAAAGGCTGATGCACATTTAGACCCGACTGGGGCCACTGCGACGATCCCTGACCGAAAGGCACCGCCGTGGACAGATCGGGGTTGGTGATCGTGTCGTGCTGGGGAATAAAGACGCTCATGGCGGGAATGTAGGTGGGGAGGGGAGGAGAGCTGTTACCGATCGAGAGCTTGGTCTTGCGGAGGGCGGCAATGGAAACCCAGTCATCCAACCAAGTTTTGATGAGTTGAAACAAACCAAACGTCTGGTCGCTCTTCAACGTCTGCAAACGTATCAGCATGATCTTGGCAGACCCTAGGGTGGCTTACGAAATCTCTCATGACTTGCGAAGTGACAAAGCCCACTTTGCATACCAGGGCACTCAGAGACGCGCCCCCAGTGGCGGCCTGCACATCCCCCAACATCTTGTCTACCCAACCGCCGAGCCTATCGATGGCGTACCCACCTTTTGCCAGATACTCTTCGGCCTCCACCAGCCAGTGGTAAAAGTCTTGGAGTACGGCCTCGATTACGTCTTGTTGGCACTGGCAAGAGAGGGCACACTGGTCGCTAACGTTGCGAACGTCGAGATTTTCCCAGGCGGTAATCATGGTGCGCACTTGGGACTGGTTGGCGAGAATGGGGCTGAGAGCAGCGGTGAGCTGGTGAAGATCGATAAAGCGAACTATACGACTGGTCAGGCTGGCTCGCAAAACAGATGTGTGGACTTACGGAAGAGGTGGGCCACCCGGGCGCTCATCTCAACCTTGCTTTCTGAAAAATTGTGGGGAAAGATGCCGAGAGACTCTTCCATGATGGCTTCCAAGTTGTCCGCAAGGGCGCGCAAAGAGCACTGGCTGGTCACTGGGAATGGCGAAGTGAGCTTTTCCAGCAAGATGCCGACAATGTGCTGTAGTAACGTCAGCCATGGCCGAGAGTTGGGAGAAGCACTCACGTCATAGCAGACAAGCATGGCCTCTGTGATCATGCCCGAGATGACCGGGTGAAGGCAGACCTGGACCAACGAGGGAGGCAGAGAGTTCCAGAACGTTCGGCACTGTGGACTGTTAGCTGGACTCACAACATGCCAAGATACTTACATTCATCTCGTACTGGTCGAAATGGTAGCCTCTCATACACTCGACGATGATCTCCTCGTGTTGACAGAAGGAGTTCCAAAAGCTCTGGAGGTTTTCCATCGACACTTCGTTGCCGAGCTCTGCTGCCGCCGAGAGGGTGGGAAAGCCAGGCAACGAAAATACGCGCACATGGGACTGACTCGCGCGAGAGCCAACAGAATTGACCGAGCTGGTGGTATGTCTCCTGGTGAAGGCGGCCTTGGGTCTTTGCGGGGTGAAGAGCTCATTGATGGAGGTTGATCTGTCCCTGGATAGAGACTGCTGGGATGAGCGATAGCCGAGGGAGCCAAAGGGCTTTTGATCTTCTTCGTCGCTGTCGTCGACATCTTCGCCATCCATGACCATGTCGCGGTCGTTGGAAGATTGGAAATCCATGGAGCCGTCTTCGGGTGCGACGTGCCAAGCGCCGGACGAGTCGCCATAGTCGTTGAGGCGCTCAGCCTCGATCTGGATAGCCGGGCGGATGGAGACGTAGTGGTATTTACTGGGGATCATCAGCTGGTGCGTATGTTGTATAAGGGAAAGACTTGCGAATTGCCTCGGACACCCAAACGACGGGTCTTGATACCAGGGTAGGCGCTCCTTACTGCTTTGCCGAAAGATGCCGAGTTGATAGGCTTGATACCATACTCGTCACAGGACATGGTGTACGAGTGGTAAAGACCCTGTCGTGGGACAGTATGCGGCTCTGAGCGCGTATAGCTCATCAACAGCCTGCGATTGTCAGCCATGGCCGTGTTGAGAGACGCAGACTGACCATCTTCGGACCCAGAGTGCTCTCGCCTTGTCCTGCTGAGAGCTACTACTCATCCCCTTGATCTCGTCTGCCTTTTCGGTCAAGTCGCTTCTGACGACGGCCTGTCTCTCTGCGGCCGAGCCCTGGAGCTTGAATTCGTTTCTGGAGAGGTCAGATTGAGACTGCTGGCGGGGGATGATCATGGAGCTGCTTCGGCGGGCCCTGGAGAGCATGGGGCGGGGAGGCGAGGTACGGAGGGGCGTGTTGGTATAGGAGGTGGAGGAGGATGTGCGGCGGTGATGGAGAGAGAGGTCGTTGAAGCCACCGGCGATAGAGTTGGTGGTGGACCACGGCGTATGGGCCGAGTAGGTGGTGGATGCCGAGATGAGAGAGGCAATGTCGTCGCCTTCTTCGGATCTGTAGTATAGCGTCAGCCACGTCGCGCGGCGGGATAGTGTCACACTCCACAGGGCCTGACAGATAGTTGGGCTTACTTTATGGACAGCGACTCGGATCTCTGCCTGCTGTAGGGCATGCTCCTGCTCGCGCTTCTCTCTCTGGTGGTCATGATCTTGCCGAGACCCTGGGTCTGGACGGCGAGTTTGGGGTGTTGCTTGATGTCGTTGGCGGTAAAGAGGTCGCCAGTGGCAATGACGGGGTTGAAGTCGCCGACGTGCTGGACTGGGTACATATCCATAAACGGTGCGCCGTTCCCGAGCATCTTGGTGTCGATACCGTTGAGCGACGAGTAGGACGAGTGGCGCGAGTGGCCCGCAGAGGGCATCTCCATGGGCGAGTCGGTCGAGACGTGGAGGCCGGGGTTGGAGTGGGTGGAGTGGAATGAGGAGAGGGACGAGTTGGACCAGGCGTGGTTGAGCATGTGCGGGTGGTAGGAGGGGTCGATGAGCGGGTTCATGCCCATGTTGGGCTCGAGCTCGCCTGGGGCATGTCAGCTATGCGCGCGGAGATGGGATGGGACTGACCATTCCACGGCTCATTCTCTGGGGTCAAGGCGAGGGCCTCGGAGTCGAAGTGTAGATCGGAGGGGTGGCTCTGCTGGTGGACGTCTGGGCTGGTGGTCTCGCTGGGGGAGTTGTCGATTGGGCGGGGGGGAAAGGAGAAGGGCTGGGTGGCAGGCTCGGCCATGTTGTGGTGTGAAAGAGTGGTTGTTTCTCGGAGCCAGTCGTCGAAGTGGGTGGTTTATCAGTGGGTGGAGATGTAACTGTAACCGGGGGGGGGGGCAGCTGAAACCGCTGTCTCTGCGCGACGGCCTCCCTCCTTATGTATCTCCTCCCCAGGCACACAACACCCACCGACGAGCAGTTGATGTCGATTGTGATCTCCCGCGTGCGACCCATGCCCCCCCCCGCTCGACCCCAGGCATAGGCACGCGAACACCCATCACCCTCTGCTCGAGGGGCTAGCACCGACGTAACCTGTGTACACAGACACTCGTCTTGAATCTTCCAGCCACATCATGAGCCGAGTCCCAGTGCCTGGCGGGCGTGCCATCTCAGTGTGCAGAGGCACAGCCCGAGGGCCAGAGCATTCACTGTCACATAGCACTGATAGTATAATCCCCCTCATAGTAGAATCCTCCTGGTAATCTTGATAAACCATGCTCACGTCATCATCAGTCAACATACGGGCGTGTATACAACCTCAGAGTAGGCACCGTGGCGCTGCCTCAAACACTGCATTGGGCGTTTCGCGTCCCACCACTCCACACTCCCAGACCGAGCGGGGCGCTTGAGACCATGAGAGGGTACTGACAGAGCACATTGGTCTCGACATCTCAAGAGGCCCAACACGGATAAACAAGTACCTTGCAACGCTCGTCCCCTCCCCCCCCCCCCTCCGCACAGCTCCTCGCTGTTTATCCCCTCTATAGAGCCTTGTTTCACATACCACACCTCATGCTCCTGTGCCTCCCAAGACATCCGGAAATGGCGCAACTACATACATATCCTTAGTCGGTGTAAACACTCCCGTCAACTGTTCAAACAAACTGCAACAAGTATCGCGCTAATAGCTTATTGTATACATTCTTCATGTATTTCTTCTTACATGTAATCACTCTTCTCAATCTATTTCGCAGCCAGTCTCCCCGGCATGGCCATGCAGCTTGTATCCCCAGCACCCTTAGAGCTTGGGGGGAGGGGGCTGGAACTGGGTACCCTTCTCAATGCTGGGACCGAGCTCCTTGACCGCCGCCGCGAGAAGCTCCTTCTCCACGTCGTCAATCTTGCCAATGGGCAGAATCTTTTCGATACCGGCAGGCTACACACATCCGTCAGCAAGCTTCCAACTAGTCCATACAAGATACTCACGCCCAACTCGACGTTGACCGAAAAGTAGTCGAGGTCGGCCCCGATTTCCTTCTGCACACCCTGACCGCCGGCATCCGCGCCGAGGTAGACGTACGACTGGACAACCTTGCCCTTCTCCTTGCCAAACGCAGCTTGCAACACAAAGTTGGCGAATTCGGCACCAGCTAATCCAACAGTCAGTCTCGGCCGAAAAAACCAACGTCATACTCACCTTGAGCCATCGAGAGCGTAGCAGAACCAGCGCCGTCTGCAAAAGTCAGCCACAGCCATACAAGAGATCAAAGGACGTACCCTTGGCCTTGACGACCTCGTCACCACCAAACTGGATCCTGTGCACAAGGGCGTCTCGCTGCTCCTTGTTGCTCAACACATCAGGCTACGACACGTCAGTCGACCGACAGCAGCCTAGTCTCATCGCTTACGATAGCAGGCTTGGTCTGGGACAACAAGGGCAAGATCGAAGTACCAGAGTGACCACCGACAACGGGGATCGTGTACTTGGGCGCATCCTCGGGCTTGCCAACAACCGTAGCGACAAAGGTCGAGGCTCGAATGACATCCAAGTGGCTCACACCAAAGAGCCTAGCGACGCGAGTCAGCCTAATTTCGCTTCCACACCCATTCACACCTACTTCCGGGGGTCAAACACCCCAGCCTTCTTCAAGGTCTCTGCAAACACGGGCACAGTCGAGTTGACCGGGTTTGAAATGACAAGAATGTAAGCCTTGGGGCACGCCTTGGCGATAGACGACGCGAGCGTGGCACAGATGCCGGCATTGATCTAAGTCCATATCAGTGGAAGCTCTCGGGCTAAGTCCCGCTAGTATGTGTCCTTACGTTCTACAAGCGAACGAGGTCAGCTTCGCCCGAAGCAAGGCCACGATTCACTCACAAAGAGGTCGTCTCGAGTCATACCAGGCTTTCTGGGGACACCAGCGGGGATGACGACAATGTCGGCACCTTCGAGGGCCTTCTCGGCTCCACCGTCAGCAGGAAGGAAGCCCTTGACCTGGGCGGGAGTCGAGATGTGGGAAATGTCGGCAGCGACCTATGAAAGGAGGTCAGCGGGGGTCAGATGAGGGCTTCGACGTGGAGCCTTCTGTCGGCATGTCATATCGCCAGTTTCGTAGCACCCGCTTCGAATGGCCGGCTTCGTATCGCACAGGGCGATGACAAAGGAGGCAATCCGGGCGGAGCAAGGAGGGGCAACGTACACCAGGGGCGTTGACGACATCGTAGAGGCTGAGCTCGGTGATGAGGGGGTTGAGCTTGAGCAAGAGAGAGAGGGGCTGGCCGATACCACCTGGGGTGGGGTGGGAAGTGGTGAGCACAAGCAGGGGGATGGGGAGGGAGCGTACCAGCAGCACCTGCGACGACAGCTTTGACCATGATGGGTAGTAGTAGAGCAAGTAGAGATGCAAAGGGAAGAAGAGATAGAAATTCAATGGAATAGGATGGATGTGATGGGTCAAGGGAACAGCTGACGCCGCTAAACACCCAGAGCCGGTGCCCGGTCCCGGTCCACGTCCGAACGCCGACCCGTTGGGGACGCTATGGGGGCCCGCCCTTATGTGGGGGGCAGAGAGCATTACAAGTGCACAAGTCAGACAAGTGCATGCATACAATACTCGTACTCTACTACCCCTAGAACTTGAACTTTTCTCCCTTCTCCCGCCCCTTCTTCTCGTCCTTCCGAGCCCGCTTCTTCATCTCCCCAGACACCACATCCTCAAACCCGCTTCGGTCAACGTCCGCTCCCGGCACATATACCTTGCTCGCCTGACTTCGACTCGCCTCGTACTTGGCACGCAGCTGCTCTTGCGTAAGGTCCTCGTCGCCATCCAGAGAGATCTCCACGTCGCCGGCCTTGCGCTGCGCAACAGTCAGCGATGATACCTTATTTTGCACAGTCCTCTTACCTTTCTACCTCCGTCTTCTGCTCCCAACACTGCAGGTCCACCGTTCTGCCCCAGCGCACCGATATCGTACGTAGTAGAGCTTCCCATGAATCCCCGCGACGACGTCTCTCGCTCCGGCACGACTTGGTACAGCTCTCGAGGCCCAGAAGGTCTCTCGTCCGCTTGGGGCCTGGCATTTTTTCGCAATTCGGAAAAGTTGAAATCGGGCGTCTCGAGACCGCCCGGTACCGTCGAGGTGACCGATTGGTAGCCCGAAGGCGTGGCCATACCGGAGGGCGTGGCAAGACCGTCCGCAGGCACGTCACGAGATTCTTCTTCTTCTTCCTCCTCCTCTTCCGACTCTTCCTCGGACTCTTCCTCTTCTTCCTCGGGCATGTCCTCAATCTCACCCCAGAGTGTATGGTCAATTTGGTTCTGGTGCTGCTACCAATCAGCTTCATCATCATTAGAAATGTTGATACTCACGGCAATCTCGGCACCTTGCAGCTCGCCATATACATCGCCGTATAGAGGTCGGTTAAAGTCGTCAACAGGAGGCTTTCCCCAGCCACCAGGGTGGAAACCCCATTGGGCACTACAGCCTTGTAAGCACTATACAGGCATTTGAACAGGCCACATACCCGGAAGGAATGGGAGCATTCAATCCTCGGATACGGAGATTGGGATAACTAGGAGGAGGGCCGAACCGCTGCATGGCAATGAGCCAGGGTGGAGGAGCCAGAGGCGGGATGGACAAGGCATCATTCAATTCCGTTGAAAGCTCTCCAGGCTTCTTGGTACGCAAATCCGTCTCCAACTCTTTTCCTTCATAGTACCTACAAGATCGTTAGTCATAGATAGGCTTCGAGCTGGTTAGACTCACGCTTCTCCAAACTTGCTCATGCTAGGCTTCCCCTGGTACCTAAAGAACGCATCATGCAGCTTTTGATAGTCAATGTCCATCTTTCCCATCTTGGGCTGAACGCGTTCACGCGTCTTTTGTCGGAGAGATTGATCGGCTTCCTTGGCCTTCATGGCATCACGTTGCTCTCCAATACCAGTGTCCGCAATCCAGGCTAGAAATCAAGTCAGAACAATGTCCGTCAATAAGATGCAAGACATACGAGGAAGAAGATAAGGAGGCTTCTCCATACCCCTCTTGCCAGCAAGGTAGTCTCGCTTCGCGTTCCAATGTTGGGGAACAGGGACAGTGCTGAAATGCGTTAATCATTGAAACTCTGAAAGGAGTTGGATACAGCTCACTTTCTGTAAGATTTGAGATTCACCAACAGACGGGGATCTCGGGCATCACAGTCAAACCAGTCCACAACTTCAGGTCGGTCGACCAGCTGTTTCAGCTCGGCAACTGTTAGTTTCTGTATACCTGTCAGCGCACCATTCTCCCACGATCATACCGCAGGCACATACAGCCGCCTGCCTCTTCTGTCTCCTGGTCATCCCTTCCTGCTCCGCCGCTTTTCTCACCGCCCTCTCCTTGGCCTCCGCATCGTCATCCTCCTCATCCGAATAATAGATCTCTCCCTTCTGTGGTCCTTGCGCCGCTTCGTCCCCCTCAGTTGCTTCCTCTTGGAAGTGCGCAAAGACGCTGGAAAAGGCGGAGAAGTTAGGGTCATTGGGGTCGATTTCGAGGATAGAGTTGTCGATCGTCGAAGTCGTAGACTATGTTGTGTCAGGCTCCATCATCAGACCTCTCTTCTACTAGCTCACCTCTGCTTCACTTTCGGGCTCAGTCACCGGCACACTCGCCCTCTCCTCCTTCTTCGGGACTCCAGCTTTAGCCTTTGCCTTTAAACGCTTCAGCGCACCCCTCGACTTGACGCCGGAAGTTTTGACAGGGGCGGCGACGGAGCCGTTGGATGCATCCTTGCCGTTGGGCACGGGGGCAGCAGCCGGGGCGGGCATAGTTGGGTTTTGGCGGGATCGGGGGTGGTGAGGAGGTGGGATGGGTTCGATATGGACAAAGCTCGCGGGCGGAGGAGAAAGAGACGGAAGCAAATGTTGACCACCGCGTGCCTAATATGACAAGGCGCAATGAACACAACCTATCTCCTTGTTGTTTGTGCTCTTTTCTGTCCTTGTTTGCCCATACCTCACAGCGCCGGGTGCCCATGAACGCTTCATGCGGTAATCCGCAGCGAAGCGAGCAGTTCACATCTGGATATATGCATGATAAACTACGGGATACATTTGGGTCGACAGATTATGGCTCGGAGCACGCAGAAAGGTTGGCAACAGATGGAGCACTGTTTGCTTTCGATCAAACCACCCCCGTTGGGTCTTAGTATCGATATGTTTGACCAACAGGGGCCCCAGCAGGTCGCTCGTACTTGGAGATGATCCACCAGGCATGCTGGACTTGCCGTCAGCGGTTGGTTTCTGCGTATAGACGCATCACTCACAATGACGCCAGGAATCCAACCCAAGATAAAAAGTAGGATATTTATCCAAAAGTCAGCAGCGCACCCTCTCTTCATGAATCTGCCCACCCAATGTCAGCATGTACAGTACCAGCAGGGATTGAAAGTACTTACACGGGGATGGGAGGGATGAAGAGGGCAATAAAGTAGAGGAGGACATCTCCGGTGGCTGGAGCAGGGAGTCAACATATCGTCCAGCGTATACAAACAGCAAGACTCACAAGAAGGCGGACGGCTCATGATGTATTGCGGGTGTTGAGGTTTAGAGATATGTTATGGGAGAGTTATGTGGTGGCAAATTGCTGCGCAGGGCGAAGCACACAAAGCAGCAGGATCTGTCGACAGAAACGCGCGCGGGGCCCCGCCTGCGCGGCTGAGTACGGGGCTACCTTGTCATCCATTCTTCATTGATACCAGGAATGATAGCTACTCTATGAGGAGTCAAAGCATCTGCTTTGGCACACTCACTCCTGGGGTGGCAGGAATTATGTACGGCACGGGACAAGGTCTCACCGAATGATTGCTGACGCCCATTCCGGTGCCTATGGTAAATAGAGCCTGCATCTTGGGGATGCGGCAAGCAGATTTGGGGGTTTCTTCGTATATCAGTTCTGGGTGCAGAGAGGGCGGGCGAAAGGTGCCAAGCAGCCAAATGGCCGTTGGCTGGCTCGAGTCGAAGGCCCTTGTACTGTAGCTGTGTTGCTGACTTTATCTATCGAGGTTGACAGCTGCGTCTGTGAAACGAAATACATACGCTGGCGGCACCCTCGAAGATTGACGACGTCTGTTCAGGCATGCTGAGGGGCTTTGTCGAGCCTAGCGGGATCCATGCTTTACCTCCCATCTTGTTCTCTCCATTCCAAGATTCAACAAAGTACATCGAAATTGCGCCCACGAGAAGAATACACCTTGGCATCGAGCTGGGAGGTCCGAGACAGCTCTTCGTTTCATGTGAGTGCCTCCGAAAACTCTTGGAGTCGCTGCTGATATCAGCCTAGTCATAACGTAGCACAGTCCGCCATACTTGAGATTGCTGGTGGTTTGTTCTCGAACCTACTTCACTAACAAATATCAAAAACTGGTTCACTACCCTACTTCTCTCACCTTTCCTGTGGTTTCTCAGCTTTCCATATTGCACGACTTACAGGCCTACCCGTACCCGTATCCGAACCTTGTCGTGGCCACTTAGGTCATTGGCATGGCCTTTTGTCTCGTCATCGCTCTTATGTATATAGGACGACCTAATGCGACGAGATGCTGCTCTTCTTCCAAACATCATCTTAGTCAAGACCCTCCTCTTCTCCTCCACAACATTTCTTCGCCCCATCTCTCGTTCTCTTCTTACCTTGACACTGATAATATCAGTACCTCTTGCTCATAAGCCAAAATTTACACGACTCCTGATGTTCGCTATGCATTACTATCCATGTCGATTCCATCGAAGAATTTTCTGAGTCATTGAGGAGATCAAATCCAAGTCGATATCAAGAGATCAAGCATCTCTCTGCCGCATGAAAGCATAATGCTCTTTCGTTGTATAGCCATCAACGTCATCCTCATCCTATCTACTACTGACTACTATAATCCAGCATACAGAGCAGATAGAGGATAGATTGTTCTCTGCCTGTCAATCCTGATGACCTTCATCTGCGTAAAACTCTCCACAGCGCCCTTGCCATTGAACCTGCCCCATCCGCTATTCTTCGTCCCTCCGTGCGGCAGCACATGCTGGTCATGCGGACTCATTCCATTGATGTGCACATTTCCCATCTCCATCTTTTCCGCTACTTCGATCGCGTCCAGTCCCTGTCCGAACACGGAGGAGGAGAGTCCTGTTTCGTGACTGTTTGCCAGGCGAATCATGGAAGGGATATCCGGTGCAGTTTGTAGAGTGAAAAAGGGAGCGAAGGACTCTTCATTGAGAATGGTGGCTGTGGAGGGCAGGTCCGTGAAGATGGTCGGGCGGACGGCGTTGGGGGAATCTATAGAGCTCTCGGGGGCGGAGAAAACAATACGAGCGCCCTGTATAGACAAATGAGTCGGATGGCATATCGTCTGTCGAAAGCACTCACGGAGTCGATGGCCTGTCTTGCCATCGCCTGTGCTGTCTCGACGCCACTCGACCTGACTAGCTCCATGCCTCCATTCCAGTTCGCCTTCTCCGCTTCCCTTTTGAGGATGCTTTCAAACTCCGCTGCAACATCTTGATGGACGATGACCCTTTCAGTGGACATGCAGATTTGGCCGGAGTTGAGAAAAGAACCGAAGAGGACCTGTCGTGGAGTCAGCGGAACGTTGATTGATGAAGTATGTCTTACATTGTTGGCTGCCAATTCTAGATCGGCGGATGGAAGAATGAGAACTGGAGCTTTGCCTCCTAGCTCAAGCACAGAGGGTCTGGGCTAATGAGTACGAGTACTGCATCACACATGTGTATCAGTTTGCTTACTTCAGATGCTCTCCGCACTGTCTCGCCAGGTGTCTGCCTAGTTTTGTCGAGCCGGTAAAGTTGACAAACTCAATTTCTATCAGCCAGCGAACAGACTTGTCACTCGACTTGGCTTACTCGGACGTTGTCGTCAGCAATGAGCTGCGACGTTCTCGCACCAACATCATGCTCTGAAAAGTTCAAAATCTGCAATACACCTTCAGGTATACCGACATCGGCAAACAGGGGCCCCAAGAATGCAGAAGCCTGGGGGATGACGGAGGAGCCTGCGATTATACGTGAGCGACATTCATAAGCCCTTCTGGACAACCTACCCCGGAGGATGACCGTGTTTCCGCAAGCCAAAGGACACACTTGAGACATAGTTTCAGTAAAGTTACGTCCATGTAGTCTGCAGTCTGCAGCTTACTTATGCTCCTCATCGCAAGACAAAGAGGAAAGTTGAAAGCCGGGATACTCAGCACGGGCCCGTAAGGCACCCTGCTTACGAGACCCAAGCTGCCGTCAACTGTCGGAGGCAACGACCCCTGGCGAAAATACAGTGAGCGAGGCAAATGCGGCTTTCATGCCAAAAAGACCCACTTCGTTGGACACAGCCCTAAGAAATGGCTTTGGTCAGTGATGAATGTCCGGGCGCGCAGCACACGCACGTCTCAGCAGCACCATCCACGAGATGCAAAGCATTGTGTAGGTCGACTCCTAGCATAACTTCCCCATACACAGTATCTGCTAGGAGCAATCTCTTCCATTCCTCAAAGCGTTCTTGCATCAGTGACGGTACCTGTGGCGTAGCTTCAGCACACAGACTAACAAGTTACCGATTGCGCAAATGGAACGTACCTTCCGCAATATTGCGCGCCTCTCCCAGGCAGAGACCCCGCGCCATGCCTGGAAGGCTTCTCGACTAACTCCTGCTGCCTCAGATCTGGAGAAATGGTCAGCTCCAAAGCCCTTACGTCTGCATGACTCACGTCTCCTTCTCCCCAGCAACGACGACTTCACAGCTGTCTTGCTTAGTCCTGGTGTGTTTCTGTGTGACAGTCCCGGCGCTCGATTCGAAGACTTCTTTGCCGCCAATCCACAGAGGGATTTTTGGGATCGTGCTTTTGCTCGGAGTGGTGGACAAGAGACGTACATCCCGTGGGGCGCAGAGTCCTCGAGAGCGCAAGCTGGGGAGGCGGGGGACCATGTGAAGTATGGCTCGTCGGTGTGGTATGAAATAGTCGAGAGCCTGTGGTATGGGACACCTTAGGCGGTATAGACAGCCAGGATTGTGTCTGGGAGTGGCTTCCTGGAGACGAAGTAGTTGTATTTATATTTTGATCGATGCGTTGCTGCGTGCGGATGCCCAAAGTGGAGGTTGTTAACTTGAGCAGATAAGTAATTGAAATGATAATTACTGTTCCTGGGGAAAAGTCGGGGAAGTCCTTGACACGAGCAAATGTTCGCCCATAAGCAATACAACCCAACATGGACAGCTACCAGACCCCCCTCTCCTCGTGCGCCCCTCTGCATCTCCCCGTCATTGCTAACGTCGAACAGCCGATATGCCTCCAAGGAGATGTCCAAGCTTTTCTCCAGTGGTGTGAGTCGACTCAATGCATCTCATACAGTGTACGGGCTAATACATCGTCAAGACCCGTTTCGGTACCTGGAGGAAGCTGTGGCTCAACCTTGCCATCGCCGAGAAGGTGCGCAGCGCACGGCAAATTGCCTGGTAACACACTGATGCCATATGCAGGAGCTTGGCCTGACCATCTCTGACAAGGCCATCGAACAGATGAAGGCCCATCTCGAACTTGACGAGGCACAGATGAAGGTCGCTGCTGAGGAAGAGAAGAAGCGAAGGCGTAAGTGAAGATACCGTTCAGACGCACATCGCTGACCTTGGGCAGACGATGTCATGGCCCACGTTCACACTTTCGGTACTGTCGCTCCTGAGGCTGCCGGTATCATCCAGTACGACCATTCAGACCGCTAAAAGATTCTATACTAAACATCACACAGCTTGGGTGCCACTTCTTGCTACGTTACTGAGTGCGTAATCAGTGATCATACCCGCTCCCAACTGACATGCTTAAAGCAACGCCGACCTCATCTTCCTCCGTGATGGTCTCGACATTCTTCTCCCCAAGCTTGCTACCGTCATTTCCCGCCTTTCGTCGTTCGCCCAACAATATCGAGACCTCCCTACTCTCGGCTTCACCCACTTCCAGCCCGCCCAGCTCACCACTGTCGGCAAGCGAGCCACCCTCTGGATCCAAGAGCTCCTCTGGGACTTGCGAAACCTCGAACGTGCCAGGAACGACCTTGGTTTCCGAGGCGTCAAGGGTACCACCGGTACCCAGGGCTCTTTCTTGGCCTTGTTCGATGGCGACCATGACAAGGTCGAGAAGCTTGACAAGAGAGTGACTGAGCTCTTTGGCTTCCCTTACGCCTACCCCGTGACTGGTCAGACCTACTCTCGAAAGATCGATGCCGATGTTCTCGGTCCTCTTTCCAGCTTTGGTGCCACCGTCCACAAGATCGCCACCGACAGTAAGTATGAACGACAATGTCGAATCGAAGCTGACATTATAAAGTTCGATTGCTCGCCAACCTGAAGGAGATTGAGGAGCCTTTCGAGAAGGACCAGATTGGCAGCTCCGCCATGGCCTACAAGGTATGCCTTCACTCGAATCAATCGTCAACCACTAATGACAACCCCAGCGAAACCCTATGCGATGCGAGCGTGCTTGTTCTCTCGCCCGACACCTCATGGTCATCTACCAGAACACCCTCATGACCTCCTCTGTCCAATGGCTCGAGCGAACCCTCGATGACAGGTAAGCATTTTTTTGTTCCCTTTACGGGACGCGCTAACAATACCAGTGCCAACCGACGAGTCACCATCCCTGAGGCCTTCCTCACCGCCGACATCCTCCTGACCACTCTTCAAAACATCTCTGAAGGTCTCGTCGTCTACCCCCGCGTCATCGCCCGCCGTATCTCCCAGGAGCTCCCCTTCATGGCCACCGAGAACATCATCATGGCCATCGTCAAGGCCGGTGGTGACCGTCAAGAATGCCACGAAAAGGTGCGAGTGCTCTCGCACCAGGCTGGTGCGGTTGTGAAGGAGGAGGGCGGTGAAAATGATCTGATCGAGAGGGTCAAGAAGGACAGCTACTTTGAGCCTATCTGGGCGCAGCTTGATGAGCTTTTGGACCCTAGGACTTTTGTTGGCAGGGCTCCCGAGCAGGTTGACGGATTTGTTTCCCAGTGGGTCGAGCCGGCTCTCAAGCCTTACGCCGAGTCTCTCAAGAACGTCAAGTCTGCCGAGTTGTCCGTTTAATTGGGTGCTGTGACACAGTTGTGATGTGGCCTGTTTCATGCTTGAGGAATTTCAACATCCCAAAAAAGTTTGACCTGTCTGTTTATTAGCAAATGCATTTTCTTTGATGACGTTGCTATCCGACGGACGCGTCTCTATACGAGCGCGTCTGCGTTTGCTAATGTTTGTCGATACCGCAAGTCATCAGGTTGTTTCGGAGGCTGCAGATGAGGAGCTATCCACCATGGAAAGAGAAGCGAAAGCAGCAGACCAGAGGATGGGCGCAAGAGGGTCACAGAGAGCGGTCGAGTTGGGCAAAGGGATGAGATCCGTCAAAAGTACACCTTTTCACTAGAGACAGTGCTCCCCCACGATCATGCCGTTCCCAGGGTCACGAAGCTGGATCATTTTAGAAGAGGGCATGTGGTACGAGCTACTCTGGAACAAGACAGAGTATGTTGTGAGCGAGTGTATCTATTAGTGTGAGTGAACCGAGGGTTGGCTTGTCTATTGAACTCCAGCGGACCATTCTCAGATTCCATGCGCAATAAGACAGCTTGTCATACTTGAATGTTATACTCATACAATGCATCTGGAGGCCCTAAAGCTCACCCTCTACGCCTGCTCCGAATAGATCTTGATGGTCTTATCAGCCCCACCAGTGATAAGTCTCGTCCCCGTCTTGTCAAACGTCGAACAGAACACGCCCTACACAATACATCAGCTTTAGCCCCGGAAGCCTTGAGAAAGTACTCACAGCCTCGGCGTCAAGCGACCCCGGCTGAGGGATATCCTTCAAATGTTGGAACGGCAGTCCCGTCTTCCAATCCCACATGGTCAACGTCCCATTGTCCGCACCCGAAAACAACACCCCCTCTGAATTGACGCTCATCGTATTGATAATCGCCTCATGCCCCACAAAGTTGTTGACGAAAGTGCCTTCCGGACATTTCCACTTTTTGATATTGTTGCCACCGGCGGAGCCAGAGGCGAAGGAGTATTCGGTGGGGTGGATGGCTAGGGCGCGGACAGATTTTTTGTGGTGCGTGAGGGTTTGCATACATTTGCCTGCGGCCAAATCCCACAGCCTGTGTCCGGTGTTAGAAAGGCAATGAAAAGAGAGGGTGGACGTACCGAACGGTGCTGTCCATACTGCCAGAGATGATTTGGGGATCAGAGTCCTGAGTCTTGACATCTGCAACGGTGCTGGTGTGTCCGGTAAGAGTGTGCACGTTGGCTCTTGTCCTCATGTCCCATACCTATACAGAGTCAGCGCCATGCAAACGTGCCGCGGTTTGCACTCACTCGAACAGCCGCATCTCGACCAGCAGTGACCAAGACATCCAGTGTGGGATGTACCGATAGCGAGTAGACACCAGAGTAGTGACCATGGTAGTGTCGGATGACCTTATTTGTCTCCAAATCCCAGCATTTCACCATCTTGTCTTCAGCGCAGGAGAACAAGTATGGATGACGGTCTGATACAGCGAGACCACGGATGGTAGAGATGTGACCTGTTAATGAGAGCTTGAGCTCTCCGGAAGCAAGGTCCCAGATCTAGCACGGTCAGCAGGGGGCCAAAGAGGAGGCGGGATGACGCACCTTGACCACTCGGTCTCCAGCACCAGTCGCAAACCACTGATTTCCAGGATCCACTGCAACAGCTCGCACCCATCCCATATGTCCAGAAATGACTCTTGAAAGTTTCCCTGCAGATTGTCAGCTTCACCGTTTCTCAAAAACAAAATACGTACATTGCGGGTGATATTCCGGCTTGATCTCCCTCGCCTCCTTCTTCCGCATCAACGCCTGCGACAAACGCGAGCCTGCTTGACCCCCCTCCGCTGCGTATCCCTGTTGATGTCTGAACTTGACGAGGGCTTGGGGTTCGGGCGCTTGAGGACCACTGGACGAACTACCAGACGGGTTAGACGGGTTAGTCGATCTTTCTGAGGCGAATCTGTGACTCACGTCGACCGCGCCTCTGGTCCTCCAATGAGCTTGACGCCGGCAGCCGCAGCTCCAGGGGCAGCGATAGCAGCCTGGCTAGGTCGTTTGGGTCCGGCTGGGCCAGCTGTCTGAGATTGCAATATAGGCGGTAATGTCTGGACATCCTTGTACTCGATGCCCAGCTTTGTCGCGAGTTTTATCTTGTTTCTGTGAGATATGAGCTGTCGTTCATGTCGAGCTGGGATGTTGGGCCTTACGCTCTGGCAAGACCGTCATCGATACTGGCCCCTTCGCCGGCATAGACGACTCTCGTCCTCTTTGTACCTGCCTTGACGAGATCTGCGAGGTTGGGAAGGGTGTGTTGGGCCGAGGGACCGGGCTGTTCTTGGGCAGCTACAGACATGGCGAGGGCGGGGGGGTAGACAAAGAACGATTGCAAGAGGATATAGGCGCAAGCATGAAGCAAGGGTGAAGCAGCAGGAGTGATAAGGGCGACTTTTATCCCACGTCACGCCGCCGCCCCATGTTCCTCGAGACATGATGATGACTTCAGCCTCACTTGACCACGTATCTCTGCAGTCCATGTATCTCCCCATGCCCAGCACAGAACTCCCCTGGGTCCTCGCTAACCCTATACTGACCCATACCCTTTCTGTTGCCGCCGTGTGTGCTGCTAGCTGTGACTCTCTCAGGGTCAGTTCTTCGTTCGACACCGTCCCTCGGCCCTTCTCACCCTGTCTACAGATCTGGCGCGCTGTCTCTGCATTGCCTCGAGATGCCACAACAGGAGACAAACTGACCCACTCTCCTCCCCCCCCCCTCCTCTCCCTCACTTTTTCGTCAATGGCGCGCTCAACCCCTCCGCACAAAGGCCAGGAAAGTTCTTACCTTCATCTTCGCTTTGGCCATCTTCCTTACTATCGAGCTTGTGATCGTTTTTTTCGTTCCCAAGATCAACTCCCAAACGATCAAAGACGGCTTCTTCGCCTCAGTATGGATTCTCATCTACACACGCGCGGTCAAAGGTTTGAGTCAAAGATAGCTGATCGTTAGTGAGGAGGCTGATGGAAGCACCAGATACTCAGCCTGGTGAAACCTTCGCCATTGCAGGTACGCTACGAGAGCACAACATCTGATGCTCCTGTCCTCCTCGTCATCTCACCAGTAGACAAAACCAATGATGGGCTCTGGCCGAACGTGCTTCACCATGGCCTTCCCATCGCTGGCTCTATCGGCATAGTTGCTCTTCCCGTTCTTACAGCTGTGGCTGCTGCTCAGCAGGGCAAGTTTGGGAAATGGTGGCGTTACCAAGATACGTAAGGTTCCCGGTCAGCATCTGTCACTCCATAAGCTGATGCGAAATGCAGGTGGGTCCCCCCAAAGCAGGATGACGCAGGTCAAGCATCAAAGAACGGGCCAGATCCAGAACCGCAGGATATCGTCTGGCGTCGCGTATGAGGATGAGCCTCGATTGTGATTTGTCAATGTGTATTGGCAAGTGAACACTCTACATGTATATATATACCGGTTTTGAATCATGCGCTATGTGCAAGCGCCCGGGACTGAGCAAATCGAATGGCTTCATGATTTTCGCCGCCGGTATGAACGGCTCTCGTCATCTTTGTGGTTGCTGGCTGCTTTGACGAGGACTGCGGTGCCGAGCCGGAGGGTCTGCCTACAAGAGGGTATTGCAAATTGCCAAGGCGAGCTGGGAGTAGATCATAAGTAAATGTAGGCGCACCCCACAGGTGTGTTGTAATTGTGTATGAAGGCAGCAAGGAGGAGATGATAAGCACCGCTGTGCGTTTTCGCAATAGGATGCATCATGTCGTCGCTTTCCTCGTAGAAACCATAAAGCCCGTCTCTCTCATGCTCGCCGAGAGACGATGCGAATGCCTGCTGATGTCTTGTGGACGCACCTGCAGCAGCAGGAGGAGTGAACGGGGGGTTGGAGAAATGTGGCCCTCGCCGCTCTCGGGTCTCGGCTGGCCGGTGGTTCCAGGGTGATCGGATGTTTGCCAAGTTCCGTGTCGACAAGTGTAAAGTGTACAGCTTGCGGCGTCTGGAATGCAGAGCCTCACGGACACCTCTGGCCAGTGACTCGCTGGGAGGGGGAGAGCTATGTAGAGGCAAAGCACAAGCACCATGGCAACTGCTGCGCCGTTTCATACCCCGGGCGATCCGAGAGAAGGTTCAACTCTGTGCTCGAGGGCACCCCAGATCACAGACCCGTCCCTCCTCCCTTCCGCTGCGACGCCGTTCAGCCCCCACTCGTTAGGCGATCAGGCGCGAGGCAAGGCACAGGCAGCACTGGTACGTACCTTGCCTTCCTGCGTTACTTCACCCCACCGCCCGTGCGCCCTCGCCCATATATAACACAGACATTTCCATCTCTCTTTCTCCCA
Organism: Cryptococcus floricola; assembly: GCA_006352305.1. Classification (NCBI taxonomy): domain Eukaryota; kingdom Fungi; phylum Basidiomycota; class Tremellomycetes; order Tremellales; family Cryptococcaceae; genus Cryptococcus; species Cryptococcus floricola. The sequence goes on along the minus strand of CM016942.1, from coordinate 540,526 downwards.
TTCTCACATTCTCCATCCACATCCTCAAAACACAATGGCCAGCTACAAGTCTTTCCTCAGCAACGAGCTTTTCTCCATCAAGGGCAAGGTGAGTCACCTATCGGCCGCGTCTTCATCCCCATCTGATCTGGGTCTGCAGGTCGCCATTGTCACTGGAGGCGGCACTGGTAGGAGCCCATCTTCTCTTCTATAACTCTCCTGACCAATTTCTAGGTATTGGCAAGGGTATTGCCGCCGCCTTGACCCTTAACGGAGCCAAGGTCTTCATCGTCGGCCGCCGATTTGAAGTTGTCCAGGCTACCGCAAAGGAGCTCAGCGACGCCGCTGCCGAGGCCCAGACTGGTGGCGAATGTATCCCCATCGAAGGCGATGTTGCTACCAAGCAAGGTGTCACTGAAGTCTACGACAAGATCTCTGCCAAGACTGACAAGGTGGGGTTTCGTGTACTGCTCACCGAGTCCGGACGCTCAATGAGATGTAGCTCGATTACCTGGTCAACAATGCTGGGTTCTCTGCCAACTGGCGCAAGATGGCTTCTGATCTTGTACGTCTCCCTCTTTTCCATTTTTGCAACATGCTGACCTTGGCATATAGAACGACCCCAAGGAGCTCGCCGAACAACTCTGGTCTATCGAGGAGTACGTTGTCTTTGGGCGTTTCATGCACTACTGACACGAGACAGCTGCGACTTTGCCAACATGACCGCCATCCACACTGCCGGACCTTACTTTATGGCCGTCAAGTTCCTCCCCTTGTTCCAAAAGTCAGAGAACCCTGCCATCACCAACATCACCTCCCTCGCAGCTCACTTCCTCAACCGGTATGTTCCTCCACACTCTTGCTTTGCCAGCAAAACTCATAAAGTCTGTAGAGCCGTTTGTGAATTCTCTTATGCCCAATCCAAAGCCGCCGAGACCCACTTGACCCGATTGATGGCCGCCGGTCTCCTGCCCTACAAAGTTCGAGTAAACGCCGTCTGTCCCGGACTCTACCGCTCGCAGCTCACCACCGGCTCCACCGACCCTGACGCCCCCTTCTGGCCTCCTCAGATCAACGCCATGAACAACGGTGGTATCCCCGCTGGACGGGAGGGCAAGTGGGAAGAGATTGCGGGTGCTGTTTTGATGCTTGCCTCGCCTGCTGGACAATACTTTAACCAAGCCGAGCGTGAGACCCATTCTTCCGACAATGCTTTTAGATCACTGGCTGACAATCGTTTGCGTGCAGTCGTCATCGATGGAGGATGGCGTATGGTAAGCCTTTCTGTTAGTGCCTCGAAAGGCAGAAGCTTATGCGCCATCTCAGTGCACTTCTGCTTTGGATGTCAAGTAAAGAATGAATGGCGAGGGGGAAATGGTCTTGCTACTCTTGCTTGCCAAATATCACACATACACGAATGTCCAGATGTCGGTTTACTGCCAAGAATGTCACTAGAGAAAGAAGAAATGCATGGCCTTGTAACGACTCCTTTCGCTCTTCGGACCTCTGAGGCGACCTTGTATTATGACACCGACATCAACAAGCCTCATTCTACGCGCATTCCTACATTTCCCAGTGGTGATATATGGTTGTGCTCGTCTACAAGTACTGTACATAGACCACGCCTCGGCTCCTGCAGTGGGCACTGATCCACCCAGAACCCAACACCCCGATAGGCGAAGCGGACCTGACCGATCGGGTAATTGCCAGCCGATGACGGGCCGAGGGTTTCGACAATTCAAAAGGGACGGAGATGGATCGAATTCAGTTCTCGTTTCTCCCCGTCTATAGCCCCCCTCATACACCATGTCAGCCCTCACCACCCTCCGGCCAGCTCTTCGCACTGTTAGACCCATCGCCTTGTCTGCGACGAGGGGCATGGCGTCCAGTGAGTCTCCAGGCAGACGTGGCCATGGGCGCTGACCCACGTACAGAATTTGTAAAGTATGACTGGGAGGACCCTCTTGACTTCAAGTCCCTTCTGACCGAAGAGGAGATTGCTATTCAGTGAGTCGAGCCAGCGTATGCCAGATGCAAGAGCTCATTCCGTAGTGAAACAGCAAAGGCGTATGCGCAGGAGAACCTCCTTCCTCGAGTCGTTGAAGCGTACCGTACTGCAAGTCTTTGTGCTTGTTCTCAGCCACTCTCTACTGATCAAGTAACATCTACAGGAAGAGTTTGATCCTAAGATTATGCGCGAGATGGGCGAATTGGGTCTCTTGGGTGCCACCATTCAAGGCTACGGCTGCGCAGGTGTCTCTAGTGTCTCTTACGGCCTCATTGCTCGCGAGGTCGAAAGGTGAGATTCGTACCAATACCCATGTCATTCAGTCTAAGCTGATATGCGCAGGGTGGATTCGGGATATCGATCGGCGATGAGCGTCCAGTCTTCTCGTAAGAATGGATATATTACTCTCCAGATGGATACTGACGACCTGTCGCAGTGGTGATGCACCCTATCAACGAATTCGGCACGGAAGAACAAAAGGAAAAGTATCTCCCCAAGCTCGCCACCGGAGAGTACATTGGTGCTTTCGGCCTGACCGAGCCCAACCATGGGTCCGACCCTTCGTCGATGGATACGACCGCCACCAAGACGGCCGATGGCTGGGTCCTCAACGGGTCCAAGACCTGGATCTCCAATGCTCCAGTCGCCGATGTGTTTGTCGTGTGGGCTCGTGTAGTGGAAGACGGCGAGAAGGGCAAAGTTCGCGGCTTTCTTCTCGAAAAGGGCTCCAAAGGTCTTGAGGCGCCCAAGATTGCCAACAAGATTGCCCTCCGAGCGAGCATAACAGGCTCTATATTCATGGACGGGGTCAAGGTGGGAGACGATGCGCTATTGCCAAAGAGCGGTGGATTGGGATCACCCTTCTCGTGTTTGAACAATGCCCGGTATGGTATCAGCTGGGGTGTAATGGGAGCTTTGGAGGATGTCGTGGCGAGGACGAGGGATTATGCGCTCGAGCGGTACGTTTTCCCTTTTCCACTTGGACTTGACTGATATACGTGAAAGAAACCAATTCAAACGCCCCCTGGCCTCTTTCCAGCTCATCCAAAAGAAGCTCGCCGACGCCTCAACAGCCACGACCCTCGGCCTCCTCGGTGCCCTCCAGCTTGGACGGCTCAAGGACAAGGGCACCTGGTCCCCCGATATGGTTTCAATGATGAAGAGAAACAATTGCGGAGAAGCGCTGCATCATTCGAGGGTGCTGTTGGATGTGCTCGGGGGCAATGCCTGCAGTGACGAATACCATGTGGGGAGGCATGCAGCCAATTTGCAGGTGGCTAATACTTATGAGGGAACGCATGTGAGTTTGTTCATCGTGAACTTGAGCGCCGTACTGACCAAATTGTCAGGATATCCATGGTATGCCGACCCAACGTGCCGAAGACCTCACTGACATCTTGCAGCACTCATCTTGGGTAAAGCCATCACGGGTCTACAAGCTTTCGCCAATTGATACCCTTATGCTTTCATGTTTTGTTTCATACCCACTATGCAATGCAACAATCAGACTTTTACCTGTACACCCCTCACACAAGCTTTGGCTGGTCGACTGTCTCCGCCCCCAGACTACTAGCCAGATCATAGATGCCCAAAAACACAGCTCCGCCCATAGAGATGGCCATTGTACGCGGTACCCATCCAGAGAAGAGCGCAGCGGGTCCTTCGTTCCGGAGTATCCCGAGCAGGCGTGGGGGGAAGGAAAGGACGGACGGGGAGGGGTACTGGGGGAGAGTGGTGCCCGGCGCGAGAGGTACGGCGGGAGTGGACGCTGCTGCTGCCGTCTATTTGACAATATCAGCATTTACACCATCGTCTGAAAGCTACGCACCCTAGCTTCAAGCATGACTCTTGTCTTGACCACATCTAAAGGCGTTGTAGACGCTGCCGCGATACCACCAGCCAGCGAGCCACATGCAGCGGCTTCATACGACGTCGGCCGTCTTCCGCCAAGATAGTGTCGAGAAAGTCTGGATTTGAAGAATTCGTAGAGAGGGAATTGTATAGAGGTGAAAGGTATCTGTCTTGTGATTAGCCGAGTTTGGGATGGAAGGTTAGGTTACTAGGACGTACCTCTCGGGTGAGGGTGATACCGAATCCTCTATAGAAACCACGGATACCCTCCAGCTTCATGATGCTCATGGCAGAGTGTATACTGCTCTTTCCTACGCCGTACGCACTCGTCTGCGTCCGTGATTTGACGACTTCTGTAGGGACTCTTATCAGGCATGACACGTATTCTGACCCAGAAGCAGCGGCCATGTGTGTCAGAGACGAGTTGTTGGCAAAGAGCTCTATCTTTGGCAGCTGCTTCTTCAATGCCTCGTAGGTCACAAAGAATGCAGACGCTGAGGTCGATGGTCAGTACAAGGTCGACCTTGAACGCAGAGCTGGCCAAGTTGACTCACCTCCTGGCGCGCTTCCCAGTCCTACACTGCCTATACCCCTATAGACCCCCTTGAATCCCCCCGAGTTCCAGAAGCCAGCGGAGGATTGTATACGTGTCTTGACGGTGTCGAGGGGGAAGAACATAAAGTCGACCGACAGGCCTGAGATGGCCCCGGACTGGCGGGGCTGTCAGCTGGGGGCCGAGGGGCAAGAGGGGATATATACGAGGAGGGCGCGCTTGAAGGTGGGGGGCGGCCGTGGTTCTTCTTGTGGCATGGTGCTGGTGAGGAGTAAGGAGAGAGAGAGATGGCTTTTCGTTCGGCCGGGAGTAGTACCAACGGGCAACCGACGCTGCTTATGTAACGCGCGGGGTTAATAACAGCGGGGGGTTAACAACAGAAGTGATCTCTTGCAACTGGATATACTATACAGGATGGGGGAGGAGCAGCCAGCCTGGTTCACCCTCCAGCACCAGCGCAACGTCGTCGAACTCGACTTCGCAGGCATACTCACAGCCACCGCCTACCTCACCGTCCTCCCCACAAACCCCTCCCTCCAGGCCATCTACCTCCACGCAAACCCCCGCCTCCAGATCAACAATGTCACCCTCTCCTCTCCCACCACCAACGAGCCCCTCCTCCCCACCCCGGCCAACTTCGCCCTCTCCAACCCCTTCCAGCCCCTGCCCGTCAGAGAACCACCCATAGATATCAAGTCCCATCCAGAAATAAAGCGCAAGACCTGGACAGCGCTGGGAGAGAGCGATGAGGGAGAGCTGGCCGTATCGGTATCTGGCGGATGGGTCAGACTGGTAGAGAGTCCGAGCAGAGAGGGCCAGGATCCGCATGTTGCATTCGCGCCGATTCAAGTGCAGATTGACTACCAGCTGGTCGTTGGCGGGGATGTGATCGAAGGGATTGTCTTTAAGAGGCCAGGAGATGGAGGGAATGACTCGGTAGGTAAAAGAGTCTCGATGAAGAGGTATGCTGACTCTCGCCAGCAAATACCACACATGTTCCTCTCGCCCACGACCTACAACTCGGCACGAGTCTGGACGCCTTGTGTCGACAGTCTTTTCGAACGGTGTATGTGGGAGCTAGAGTTTATCGTTCCAAGATACCTCGAAGGAGGAGAGCCCGCAGATGGAGAAGAGGGGTTTCCTGTTATGGTGGTCAGCAGTGGTGAACTCATGGAACAGGTAAGCCGGTGGACAAACATGGTCAGAACTCACGCGACTGCAGATCACCCACCCGCATGATCCCAACAAGGTCATATTCTACTACTTTCAATCCACCCCTACCTCGGTGCAGCACATCTCTTTCGCCGCCGGGCCGTTCGAGATGCACTGCATCGACGACACGGCCCAGAAACCACTCATAGGTTTCTGCCTTCCAGGCGAGCTTGACCTGCTTCGAAACACAACTGCATTCCTCCCTGCTGTAATGGAATATGGGGTCAAGCGGGGCACATCGTATCCCTTCAGCGACTTTAAAATCGTCTTTGTCAACGGCCCCCGAGTCGAATGCCTGACAGCGGCTACACTCGCTATTGCCTCTTCCGACCTTCTGCACCCCTCTACGGTGATCGAACAATCCATCAAAGTCCGACAGACCCTTGCCCTACCTATCATTCAGCAATGGGTCGGCATCTTTATCATTCAGCGTGCCTACTCGGATACCTGGGTAGTGAATGGCATTGCCCATTGGATGCTCGCCGAGTTTATCCAAACGCTTCTCGGGAATAACGAGTACCGGTTCCGGTTGAAAAAGGACATTGAGCGATGCGTGTATCAGGATCAAGGTCAACAATGGCCACTGTGTGTTCCGGGACAGGTGGATCCGCCAGACTCGTCGACGACAGCCTTTATCGACCTGAAAGCACCGCTAGTCCTACACATATTGCATCGACACATGCTTGCTGTGGGGACAGCGGGTGGACTCCCACCGGTCTTGACCAGGACATTCGTCACAGCATTGGGTGATACTCTACCTGAAAACAAGCTATCGACTGCCTTTTTCTTGCGGCTATGCCGCAAAATCTCCGGGCATGACCTGCAAGCTTTCCAGGAGCAGTGGATCTATGGGTCTGGTTGTCCTCGACTGTCTATCAGGACAAACTTTATCAAGAAAAAGTTTACAGTCGAGTTTATGGTTTCTGAAACGGCTCCCGCTTGGGAAACCATCCACGGGTTGAGTGAAAAGCAGAAAAAGGTGGCAATATGGCGCCGACCGACAAAGTTCTTCGAAGGCCCATTAACAATTCGGATTCACGAAGCCGATGGTGCCCCATTCGAACATCTGATCGATATCAAGACACCAAACAAGACGTATCCTCTACCGTTCAACACGAAATACAAGCGTACCCGTCGCTCTGGTCATATTGCTGCCCGATTTAACCGCACTCAGGATGCTGCTGCCGACGACTCGGCCGGAAATGACAATGAGGAAGAAGCAGGCCTTCAAGCTGTCGACCGCGGTGGTGTTTTCGCCCACCCGCCTTGGGATGACGAAGAAGAACGGCGGCGGTGGAAAGTCGCAGAATGGGGCGAGGGCGAGGCGAATGCGATGCTGGGTGAAGGAGGAGGTTACGAGTGGATCAGAGTGGATCCGGATTGCGAATGGCTGGCGGTATTCGAGTTTGCAGAGAAGCCTTGGTGCTGGATCAGTCAACTGCAAGGGGATAAGGACGTGATTGCGCAGCTGGAGGCGATCAACAACATGCGAATGTATCCCTCACCGGTAATCGCGAGTGAGCTGGCCAAAACGGTCTTGGTCAAAAACTACTTTTACCGAGTGAGGATGGAGGCCGCAAGAGCTTTAGCAATGGTACGTCACTATCTTCTTTGGCAAGATGTCCCGCTTATGAGCATACAGTACAATACATCCGAGTGCGACTACGTTGGTTACTTTTACATAATGAAGATCTTCCAATCCTTCTACTGCCACCCAACCACGGGCACGGAAACAGAAGCTCCCGAAATTCAATGCCGGCCTCTGCCAAACAACTTTTCACACATTCCAGACTACTTTGTAAAGAAGGTGAGCGTCTGTTCCGTGTTTTGTAGACACATCTGACAATTGTGCAGAGTCTGATAGCGGCAATGTCTGATTTGAGAGATCCGGCTTCACGGACGGTCTGGAGACATGTTCGCACCACCTTGCTCGGTCTTTTGCGATCCAATGACAATACATCCAACCAAGTATGTCATCATGTCTTCTGTCTGTGTGTCAGCGCTAATGTCAAACAGTATTCAGATTCCTACTATCTGGCTTCTATAATCACAGCTATATCTAATTCCTTTACAACCAGCTCTGTCGGTATAAGCCTCTTGTCCGAACTGGATCTCGAAGCAGAGCAGATTCTGTTGAAAGAAGCGGACGACGTGCTCGATAGGGCGATCACGGTGGACAGGCTGGTGCCCAGTTTCCATAATGTGGTCACAAAGGCGGTGTTGCAGAGCCAGATCAAGTCAATTTTGGCGGGTCAGAGGACAAATGATGCCAGAGAATTGTTGAGTTATACTCGGTACGTGGTAGTGTGGACAGAAGGGGACAGAACTGACATAGAGTAGAGAGGGCAATTTCGAACCGATCAGAATGGTGGCGTTTGATGGCCTCCTTTTGTGCAAACCTCCAGGGCGAAGTGTCAACGTTGACAGGTACCTTCTCGACGTCATTTCTCTCGACTCATCTCTCAACATCAGACGGCATGTTGCGCGTTCTTTGTCTGAAGCGGTGCTTGCCTCCCTAGCTATGGGCGAGATTACAGGGACACTATCGTTACCCGGGATCGTAGACGTCACGGACGAGACGGAACAGATGCGTGAACAGAGGGCAGAGGGACAGAACAACGCCATTGTCAAGGCGCTCAGGAAGGATTACGGGAGCAAGCCGGAAGTGAAGCAGCTTATACAGGCGCAGTTGATGTGAGCAGCTGTTATTGTTGTGAGACGAGTGCTGATCCATCGTACAGTAACGGATTCACGTCCCCTGACCCGGAAGTGCGGTTCGCTCTGCTAAAAGTTGCAGAGATCATTGCATCCTCAACTGCCGAGCCTTTGCCGGGAAGCTTGATTAGCATCTCAACACCGACGACCAGTACACCTGTTGCACCGCTGCCTCCCAAAATCAGAATCAGCATGCCCAGCGCCGAGATCATGCCCGATTCACATGGTTATGGTTTCCCGACCGTCGACAATCCCGTAGTCACACCAAAAAGCAGCAAGGTTGTGCTCAACCCCACGGCTACTGCTACAGCTGCGCCGAAAAGTGGAAAGAAGAAGAGGGATGGACCAAAGTCGCAAAGCAAGGGGCTGTCTGATAACGACCTGAAAGCAATCACCATCGCTCTCACGAAATTGGTGTCTGACAAAAGGAGTTTTTTCTTCCGACAACCTGTCGATCCTGTCCGAGACATGGCCCCCGAGTGAGTGCTCGCCTTTACACACGCGGTTTTGTCTGACGAATGGCAAGCTACGCGACGGTTATCAAGCATCCCATGGACTTGTCGACTATTCGTGCCAAATTAGACAACGGCATGTATTCTAGCAGACAAGAGTTTGTTGAGGATGTTCGTCTGATGATTGACAATTGTATGGCATATAACGTGTCCCCCCAAAGTGTCGTCCGGAAAGCTGGGGAACAATTTGAACGTTTCTTCAACAGTCGTAAGTATGATCGACTGTATTCCCTGTCCCGGCTGACGGTCATCATAGTGTGGGCCAAGACGGAGAATACTTTATCCGCTCAGCGAGCTCCTGTTGCTCCTGCACCGATGGCCCCTCCGCCCACTATGGCCGAGGCTGGTCCCGCGGCACCCTTCAAACTCAAAGTCAAATCGGCCAAGAGCGTTCACATCGACTCTGACCCCGTCATGCCTCCGCCTCCCCTGCCGCCTACCAAACGCGTCTCTATATCTGCTCCCATTGCGCCTGTTCAGGCAGGCCCGTCAACGGCGGACGAGAAGAATGAGAAGAAGAAGCGAAAGGAACCCGTCAAGGCTGCAAGGAGCGATCTGGACGAGCTGTTGGGCGCAGAAGTGGATGCGATCACCTCTAGCCGAGTGTCCCCTGATGATCCCGTCGCACAGCTGCTCGATGAGCCCAAGCCCCCGAGCAAAAAGATCAAATTGCCCAGGTCTGCGCCAAAGAGACTTGACAGCTCGTCTGCAGACCCCAAGCCTTCGAGCGAGGGAAAGCCAAAGAAGCCAAAGATCAAGCTTGGCGCCTCTGCAGAGGGCTCATCGTCCCCCGCGCCCGGATCCCGAGCGCCTCCGCCGCCGCCTCCTGAGGTACCTATCTCTATACCGTCCATGTCGGCGCCTATGGAGCCAGTACCAGCGGGTCTTGTTGTGAAACCGCCTCCGCCTCAGCCGCCTGCCACGCTGCCGCCCACAAAGTCCAATACCATGCCCTTCAAGGCGAAGAGAGCCAAGAATTTGTGGAACATGCTGCAAAAGGACCCGTCTGCCATTCTGGTAAGTCTGGGTGCGCATATACTCGCAAAGAGCTGACTGTTGAACAGTTTCTTCGACCTGTTGACCCTATCATGGATGGTTGTCCTACGTGAGAATTTGTAACTATGCAATGACACCAGACACTGACCTGGCCGTAGATATCTTGATGAGATCAAGGAACCCATGGACTTTGGAACGATAGGCAAAAAAATAGAGCAGAAAAAGTACAAAACGATGGGCTCGTTCGCGCGTGAGATTGAGCTCGTCTTTGCCAAGTGGGTGGTCAAACAAGCACCTCGACACCACAGCTAACATTCAATGTAGCTGTCGTCAATTTAATCCTCCCGGAGAGATCACCGCGCTAGCCGACGCAGTAGAGGCAGTCTACTGGAGAGAGTGGCCTAAGGCAGTATCGCCCAAGATGAACGGGGACGAGAAGAAATCGATCACCTCGTTGATGAACCAAGCTCTGAAGAACCCTTTGAGCGAATGGTTTCGATTTGCAGGTACGTCTTGTGGCCTGGAGGCTTTCGGAAGCGCTAACAATCCTCAAAGTCGACCCTGTCGCTCTCGGTATTCCGCACTACTTTGACATGTAAGCAGCCTTCATCTGGTCTCAATCAACGCTGACATACCCCGCAGCATCCCTCGCGAAGACGCTCGAGATCTGGGCCTCATCAAATCCAAACTGGACAAGGGTCAGTATCAGACGGTAAAGCAAGTGGATGAAGACGTAGAGTTGATGGTGGAGAATGCGAGGGTGTTCAACGGCGAAGGGCCAGTGGTAGATGCGGCGAACGCTTTGGGGAAATGGTGGCAGACGCAGAGATCGAAATTGGAGTTGTAACACGTAGTCTCCGTCCCGAATTGCAGGGGTCGGCATCTGAGTGTATGCATTACTCGTTATGCTAGTGCTAGAAGTGCACTGGACACTTTCAAGCTACGATGGTTGAAGTGTTAAATATCTCGGCAAGGATTAATTACGATCCGCGCGGTTTGTTGTTGCATTCCTGCTGGATCTCTCTCTGGCCCCTTATTCCCTCGAGCATGCCGCCCCCCTCCCCTGCCCCCCGCAACAAACTCGTCATCCGCCGCCTCCCCCCGACCCTCCCTGAGGACATCTTCTGGAACGCAGTCTCCACCTGGATCACCGACAAATCCTGTCTCTGGAAATCCTACGTTGCCGGCAAAGCGCCCAATGGCAACCTCGACTCCCACCCCGTCCACTCGCGGGCCTATGTGCTCATGTCAGACCCGGAGGCGCTTGTAAACTTCCATCGAGGCTTTGACGGACATGTGTTCAGGTCCAAGACCGGTGAGCTGGATATGTATCGCCGCTTGGCAGGCGTGCTGATGTGGAACAGGCGCGGAGTTCCAGGCTGTCGTAGAGTACGCACCTTATCAAAAGACGGTGCACAAGGCGAAGGTGAAGCCTGACAATAGGCAGGGAACGATCGATGAAGGTGATCAGCTCATCTATGAACTCTGCGACCATTGCTAAACCCTGTCGCAGATCCCGACTTCCTTTCTTTCCTCAAGTTTCTTGATACACCTGCTCCCGAGTCGGCTCAACATACTTTTGGTCAGTAGATATAAGCTGTCTAAGATACATTCTAACATTATCATAGTTCCTGCTGCCCCGCAACCCAGTACCACCCCTCTTCTCGACCATCTCCGCTCCCAAAAGTCGGCCAAATCAAAGGGCAAGGGCAAAGCAACCCCGGCTCCATCGCAAGCCCCCTCACAATCTGCTACTCCAGTGACTACTGTTCCTGCGCCTCTGAAGGGCAAGGCGGCCGCTCTGGCATCTATCAAAGATGCTTCTCAAAGACGTCGATTATTGGCCCAAGGGACACCGTCGCAGGTCATGGTGGCAGGAAAGGGACGAGAGGTGTCAATTGCGCCGTCTACAAGCACCTCCCCTGCTCCGGGATCTTCTGCCGCGGGCGGAGGTGCAAAGAAAGGTGGGAAGGGCAAGGCGAAGGAGAAGGGCGACAAGGGGGGCGAGGGGGCAAAAGAAACAGGGGAAAAGGAGAAGAAGGGTAGGAATAGGAACCGGAGCAAGAAAGACAAGAAGGAAAAGGGTGATGGTGCCGCCACACCCACTGGCCGTCAAACGCCAAATCTTCAACCCAAATCCTTCCCTCCCCTCCCTCAGTCCTCAGCGAAAGTTCCGACTCCAGCGCCTGCTCCTCCTCCCGCAGCTGTCCCGGCTGCTCCGGCCCAGACTGTTCCGCCCCCTTCTAATCAACGCGCTCCGGCTCCTCGTGTAGCCCAACCTCCTCGTCCGCCTTTTGCACCGCAGGAACCCGCATTCACCGCCCGGCCGCCACCCCAAAGCCCCATTCGTCCACCTCTTATGCGAGGCGGGCATGTGAGACCTGTGGGCCAGCCTGCACGACCACACATTCCGGCTATGAATCAGGGTATGCCTCTGAATCAGCCTGTCCGACCTGTTCCTCCCCGTGGCGCTCCACCGCACATGGGATTGTTTAACGGTGGCGTGGCCCCTGGTGGAAGTGGAAATGGCAGCAGAAGGGGGAATAGGCCGCCGCCCAAGCAGGCTGCACAGGTGAAGATCCTGGCTCGCAATGCAGCCGGCGCGGGGTCGGACACGGGTGCATCGTCTGCGAGGATAGATATGTAGGTGTATGCATAGACATGGCGACAAGTGCAAGTGGCGGACGGAAGCGCCGGGCCGCGGGATTGACGGGCCGGCCGGCATCGTTCCGCTCGCATATAAGACGCCTCCCCTCGCACAATTGCATCCCTCTTCCCACCCATCTCTTCTCCACCATGCCTGTCCCAGCAACAAACGGAACTGCTCACCACAAGCGCGTCTTCCAGCCTGGCGTATGGGCACCCATCCCCTCCTTCTTTGACGCAAACGAAGACCTCGGTATGCTCTCCTCCTCTGCCTGTGGGTCGTTGCTGATTGACAACACCAGACATCTCCACCTTCCAGAAGCATGTTGTAGACCTGGCAAAAGTCGGCATGCAGCCCGTCGTCTGCGGGTCCATGGGCGAAGCGTTCCATCTCACAGACGACGAGCGCGTGACCTTGTTCAAGGCTGCTAGGGAAGCCTTGGACGAGGCGGGACTGGTAGACACTGTCGTTATCGCCGGGACGTGAGTACACAATCTCATGTTGGTGCGCGAAACTGACATCAGTCGTAGCGGCGCCAACTCGACTCGTGCCACCATTGCTCTCTCCAAGCAAGCCGCTTCCGCGGGCGCCGACATTGTCATAGTGATCCCCCCAGGTTACTTTTCCGGCGCCCTCTCTCCCCTCGCGCTCAAGACATTCTTTGCCGAAGTCTCTTCCGCCTCACCCATTCCTGTTCTGCTTTACAACTACCCCTCTGCCGCGGGCGGGATCGACCTGTCTTCAGACTTGGTCGAGGAGATTGCGAAAGCGAGCCCGAACGTTTGTGGGATCAAGTTGACTTGTGGTGCAGTCGGCAAGTTGACGAGGATCACTGCTGCCACTACCACCTCCGACTTCAAGGACCAATACCCGAGGAAGGATGAGCAAGTGAATCCTGGGTTCCTGACTCTTGGCGGGTTTGCAGACTTTCTTGCGCCTGCTGTTCTCGGCGGCAGAGGGCATGGTGCCATCATGGGGCTGGGCAACATCTATCCTCGCTCCATTGCCAAGCTCTTTCAGCTCTCCCTATCCATCGCGACTTCTCCTAGCCCCTCTGCTGCCGATCTGAAGTCTGTCCTCGCGCTGCAAGACCTCGTCTCTGGTGCCGATGCGTCTTTCGCCAAAGCTGGCATTGCCGGCACAAAGTGGTATCTGCAGAAGCACAAAGGGTTTCCCAGTGCGAGACTCAGGCATCCACTGCTCGAGTTCACCGAAGAGCAAGGGGCATTGTTGGAAAAGGACGAGGCAGTGGCGCGGTTGATGCAGGTTGAGAAGAAGCTTGCGTTTGAATAGTAGCACGTATCTGTCTGAATGCAAGATCCTGTTTTGTTGAGTCACCCATGATACATCGCAAACCGACCCTAGCGTTCCAGTACTCAAAACCACGCACGAACTAGAACGGAAGGAGAGAAGAGGAAAGTCGCAGAAACTACACAGACTGATTGGTACAAATGGGAAACTCTTGATTTTAACTTTGATCAAATGAAAACTACGAGCAAAAAAGAACTAATTCATTTGGGCTTTTCGAAGACTTTTGATTTAAACTTTTGAGAATTTGTTTACAGAGAAAGGAGAAAGCGAAAGGGGGGTAGGTGATGGAAGAGCTTAGTAGCCGCCACCGTAACCGCCCTGGGCACCTAAGGAGACTGTCAGCATGTTTAATGATAACCGGAAACCAGATCGTATGCACCGCCGTAGCTGCCACCGTAGGAAGCACCCTGGTCCTGACCGCCGTAGCCTATGAGGCCAAGGAGGCAAAGGATAATCGGAAGACGAGTCGAAAAGATGCGATTCAAGGGACGGAGTGGGGAGGCCGGATGGGGAGACACATGAGAGGAGCGAAACAAACAACCATCAGAACCGATTCCAATCAAATATGTAAACACGAGTGAACGCGTGCCGGGACCCCAGACGAGAAACCACAGCGAACCGCGTCAAGAAGGAATGAAAGACTTACCGCCCTGCTCACCACCGTAGCCGCCGGACTGGTAGCCACCCTGCTGCTGGCCACCGTAACCACCCTGACCGCCACCGTAGCCGCCCTGGCCACCGTCTGATCGCAAAAGTCAGCAGAAACTCGTAAAGATACACGAAAGAGAACGCACAGCCGCCGGACTGGTAACCACCCTGCTGGGCACCACCGTAGCCGCCTTGGCCACCACCGTAGCCACCCTGGCCACCGCCGTAGCCGCCCTGGCCACCACCGTAACCACCACCGTCTGGTTTGCGAGTCAAAACCTGAAAACACAGAAAAAAAAAGAGTCAAATACGCACAGCCAGAGTTGTAGCCACCACCGTAGCCACCACCACCACCACCACCACCGGCACCTCGAGAGTTGGCGAGGTTGACTCGGACACGTCGGCCGTCGAGCTCCTGCTCGTTCATGGCGGCGATAGCAGCCTCAGCCTCCTGGGGGGTACCGTAGGTCTAGAGAATGGATCAGACTTGGCAGATGACGTAGAGACAAGTTTACGAACAACGAAACCGAAACCTCGGGATCGACCGGTCTCACGGTCCTTCATGACGATGCACTGCGAAAGTTCAGGACGGATTTCTCGGAAAGCATGGAATCAACAAACGTCGGTGACGGTACCGTAGGCGCCGAAGGTCTACTTGCGACAACAGTGCATTGGCAAAGTGTTTGAGACAGGCATGATGCAGCAATGACAGCGGAGCCAACGAGCCATATGGAGAGCGAGACGTGTGCGTACGACGGACATGAAGCGAGCCAGGTATAGAGTGAGACGAGATGACTACATGAGCACAGAACAAGACACGACGAGAGACGGAAGCGAACCTGGTGGAGGATATCATCGGTGGTGTTCCAAGAGAGGTTGCCTAGAAGCCCGAGTCAGGAAACCGGTCGGAACTGTCATCATGTTGAGACGAGGATATGCATCGTTCGAGGGACAAGTGCGCGGCGAGTATGCTACTTCTCCTCCGCTGTACCACGATCGGGAGGCAGAGAAGGTATGTAATATCCTCGAACGATGCACTGGGCGGGTGATTGCTTGCGGGGGAGGGGTGCTGTGGATGTACGCACCGACGTAGACTTTAGATCCGGACATTGTTGCTGTTGAGGATGAAGAAGAGATGAGGAAGAGAAAGGATTGCAATTGTGGGGCTATATATTCGCAGCGATCTCCGCTTGGACCCTGAGTAAATATTCTTAACGTTCACCAGGCATAACGCCGCAGAGTGTGGCACTCCTCATCTACGTCAGTCTCCATGCCGCACAAGGCCACCAGCGAAAGGGGCCAGCCCCCCCACGGCAGCATGCTCGAGCTCAGGGCTCTGGCTGCAGAGCATGTCGACAAGTTTGCCAAGGAAGGGAGGCAGGCCGTCAAGGGGCAGTCCCGGACAACGCAGCTCCAGAAGGCAAGTTGGGCGTGCGCTATGCATCAATGGTACTGACTATGGATCCAGATGAAGGACCCGTTTCTTAAGCAATCCCCCGGGCTGGTCAAGAGACTGGCTGCAGAGGCGCGGAATGACGCCAAGCGGCGGCGATTCGCAGACGAGGACGGTCCGGACGAAGAGCAGCGGCGTGAGATCCTCAAGGCCAAGGCCAGAAAGTATGAACAGATCCAAAGAGGTGATTACTCTGGCTTGAGCAAGAAGGAAATCGAAGAGGCAGTCATTGATGTGAGTATGTTGGGGCGGACGTACAGGGCGGCGACTGACGGATGGGCAGTTTGAAAGAAAGCTTGAAGACGACTCGGACTATTCTTCAGACGAAGACGAATCTGCTCGGCCAGCTCGTGCTCACTGGTCTGATGAAGTAAGTGCAGCATCAATTATATATGCATGCTGATCATGACTCTAGGGTGACTCTGACGGTGACGACCTCGCAAAAGTAGAATATCTCGATGAGCTTGGACGGACCAGGGTTGGAACTCGCAGGGAAGCAAAGGAGGCTGAGCGACAAAGCCGCAAGGAGCGCGGTGGCCCGAAAGAGCTGATAGAAAGCGGAGCGGAAGGGTCGGCTTATGCTCAAGTCCAGTGAGTTCCAAGCGCCACCAGTGGGATGCCGCTAACAAGGCAACAGACAATCCGAGGTAATCCGTAAGCCGTGATGTCTAGGATTGGAGTGACCAGTGCTGACGCGTCTCTGTCAGACGGTGAACAACATGTGTTCCCTATCTACCAGCCAGATCCAGAAGCTATCAAAGCAAAGTATCGGCAAGCCGAGGAAGAAGCTCGCGCTCATCATTACGATTCAAACAAAGAAGGTCTGTTGGGTGCTTTACCCTCTCGCGCTCGCGCTCATGTTAGTGTAGTAAGAGTGAAAGGTGCCGGTGCATATCAATTCTCTCTCGACGAAGACCTGCGCGCCCAACAACAAGCTGCCTTGAAGGCCTCTCGTCAAGAAACGGAGCAGGCTCGAGCCAAAGCATCTCAGAGAGGCGGCTTGACTGCAGCGCAGGAAGCGAGAAAGAGAATGATGGATGAAAGAAAGGCAATGATTGATGCCAAGAGGGCGAAATTGCTGGGCGGAGAGGAAGAGGTGGAACGGCTTCGAAAGGAGAAGAAGGCCAAGGAAGCGGACGAATTCTTGAAGGGTCTGGAAATGGAATTGAAGTGATCATTTGTTGTATACATATAATAATCCGAGTGTATAACAACCTTGACTGCATATGTAGATGAGTACACTGTGTACAGCAGGGGCAAATGAATAGGACGGCTTAGAGGACAAGTCAGCGGTATGAAAGTTGCAGTCAGACACGCACTCACGCATCAGGTTTGCAAACAACGACAGGATCGACGCCATGCAATGATCCTCTGGCAAATTATCATCAAGTGCGTGCTGTTCGGGAAGGCCACGTCTCGTCTACCGGCGATTGGCAGAGTACAGAAACTGTATACACAGGGCGAGAGTCGAAAGAAACATGATTGGGTGGACATGAAGCGCATTCTTGTGGCTGACTCCAGATGAGACACTTGGCAGCTCGCTTGTGTGCCCAGCGCATTCCAGGAGCCTAACCCCTTCTCAGCCTCACGCTCCCCATCACATCTCCCCGCACACCACACAAGGCGTCACAGACGCGTCTCCCTTGGCAAAGATTTTGATCGACTGGAGCCGGTCGAGACGGTCGGGATCTGACCCGCAGCTGCGCTTGGCAGCATCCCAGATCTCGTCTTTATTGCCCGTGACGTTGGCAAACACGAATTGTTTGGGAGACTCGTATTGAGGGGTGCTATGAACGGGATATGGTCAGCCCCCGT
This sequence comes from Cryptococcus floricola, assembly GCA_006352305.1. Taxonomy (NCBI): domain Eukaryota; kingdom Fungi; phylum Basidiomycota; class Tremellomycetes; order Tremellales; family Cryptococcaceae; genus Cryptococcus; species Cryptococcus floricola. Next base: position 522,826 of record CM016942.1, on the reverse strand, counting down.
GCCACACAAAGAACTTGGTTGACATACCTGCCCCGAGAGCGGGCAATTTCAGTAGGGAGATAGCTGTTGAAGAACGCGAGCATCTTGGTCTTCTGCAAGTCTATCCTGTTCTCATTCGCCTTCTCACCGGGCTTGACAAACATTTTGATCTCCTTTGCCTCTATGCCTCTCTCTGAGAGTCGCGAAGTGTCGCCAGGGGGTGTAATGAAGTAGCTCGGGTCTCCATTGTGTACGGTACAAGTGTCGCCACTGGACATGAAGTTTGGAAGCTCGTGTCGAATGATACCAACAGAGTGGAAGAGTGCGGTGTCTTCTTTGTTGGGCATGTGTAGGCAGTAATGCTTTTTGTTGGCCCGCCAAGCTTTGTAGAGCGCACAGTGCGGGGCCGCCACAAAGACCTGCTGCTCGGAGAGCTGCCACAGGGCCGAGGGTCCGAAAGCAATCTTTTCAGTGTTGGGAAACAGCCGAAGGAGTTCTCTTTCTTGCTTTTCCTCCTGGACATGCTCGACGTAGGTGTTGAGATCAAAGACCTCCAGCCACCGCACAGCCTGTCGCATGTGCACAATGGCTTCGACTTCTTGGGCCTTGAGCGTCTTGACATACCCGAAGAGGTGCAGTTTCGATATGAACGAGTCGCCAGAGTGAAAAACTGCCGGCTTGTCGCACCTATCTGGACGACAAGCGACCGGCCACCTTTCGATTGACCAGTGTTCCTTGACGGGCTCGTTGGCGAGAAACACTCGAAAGAAGGGCGAAGCATTGTGACGGGTGAGTTCGATGCACTCGTACAAGCCGCGAACGTGTTGAGAGTACGTGTCACGAGACACGCGGATGAAGCTAGCCAGCTCGGGCTTGGAGCAGCAGAAGGGAATGGTTTCGAAGATAAGGGCCTGTATCTCCGGAGGCAAGATGTCAAGCGAGGTGATTGACGTGGGTGTTGCGGGCATGGCGAGTGGGAGAGGGCTGCGTGCGGCGGGGAGTGCCGCCAGGGTCTAGCTGGGAGAAGAGAGGAGAAGAGGAGATAGAATAGAAACGGGGTGTGTGGCCATGCCGAGCAATAAGGCACCGCCACAACAGAAACAATCGAAAACATGGAGCTCCATCTTCGGAGTCCAGCCTTCTTATCTGTTCCTGGCCCCGTTCCACCGCGCGCCTGGTTGACTGGCTGACCCTATGCTGTTTTCCGTGCTCTTCAGGTATATATCGGGCTGCTTGCAAGGTCAGAAGTAGCATCACCCGGGTCCATGGTATACCTCGAGCTCGAAACAGCAAAGACGATGCCCACCCTCATGTCTCTTTACGACTACTCTAGCATGTCTCCGGGCCTGGTGTCAGTTACTAGCTTGAACACTGAGTATGAGCGTCGAACACCCAATTGCCATTTGCCAGATGTAATATATGCTCTAGCTGATGAGCAAGAACTTAGAACAGGCACACAAATGCATCAACGTCTAATCATTCAAGGCGATTACAACGACACGCCAACTTCGTCCAAAGATTCTGGCATTCTCATGCATACGAACTCAGATCCGTAATGTATGGTAGCCTCTTAAATAATCCGCATGTCCCATTTTCCTCTGGCTGTTGACCGGGAACTGCGGTGGCAAGCATCCGGGGGCATATCGCAACGGCCTCCTGCACCTTAGAAGCATCTGGGGCTGACAGTTAAGCCAGAGCAAGATCACAACGCCTTGCCAACAGGTCAACGAGATTGAGAGTCGTGTGGTAGGTATGACTACATTGTAGTAGAAGGCATTGCAACAGAATCAACTGAGGTGTTACGGAATAGAACAGGCTCTCAATTGAACAACTAGGTGGCCGGTGCTGCGCCAGTCGAGCTCGTACAGTCGCCAGACATGATCTTAGTAATTTGGGTCGCTGAGTGGGTAGAACATCGGCAATGCTGAAAATGACTAGGACATGATATATCCGTCTATGTATATTATACGTATGCAAGGAGTATACCAAGGGGAACAATAATCAGAATGGTCGACGCGGGAATCCCTCCGCGCGCTTCTGTCGGTGTTAAGGCAATTTTTCATTTGCATTTTTGCGGCGATGTCCGCTCCCTGCACCTCTGCGATCTGATGCTTTTTGTTGCAATCTCTCTGCACGTACACTAACCCATCCTATACAGCAAACGTAAGCACCCCCATCCATCTGCCGCCCTAGCTGACGCCCCCCAGATGCGTGTCGACAGGTGTGACTTCTCCGGGTACAAGGTCTACCCCTCCAGGGGAAAGGTCTACGTCCGTGGCGACTCCAAGACTTTCCGATTCCTCAACTCCAAGAACGAGTCTCTTTTCCTCCAAAGGAAGAACCCCAGAAAGATCGCTTGGACTCAGGTCTACCGACGGTGCGTCAAGGACAGAAGAAGGCAGGGGAAACGGGAATGCTGATTGGGGTCGCAGAATGCACAAGAAGGGTATCACTGAGGAGGTCGCCAAGAAGAGGTCCAGGAAGAACGTGAAGGTCCAGGTGGGTTTAGATTCAGATTCATGGGGGGACGGTGGAGGGTGGAGATGAAGGAGGGTGAAAGGAAGAGCCGGGCACGGGGGGCGGTGGATGCGCGCGGGGACACTTGAGGATCAAACCACCTCAAAAACATCGCTGACCTTTTTCAGCGTGGAATCGTTGGTGCCGACCTCGCCTCTATCCTCGCCAAGCGAACTGCCAAGCCCGAGGTCCGAGCCGCTGCCCGACAAGCCGCCATCACCAAGGCCAAGACTGAGAAGCGAGACAAGGAGACCCGAAAGGCCGCCACCAAGCCTACCCAGTCCAACGCCCCCAAGGTCTCTAAGCAGGCTGCCAAGGGCGGTGCTGGCAAGGGTGGTCGTTAAAAAGCTACTTTGGTAGTAGGGTGACTTTTAGGCGTTATTTCTATGCACGCTTGGGACGATACCAGCTGGGATCAGCATTGCAGACAATGGAAAAAGGGATGGTCATCATGGGAAAAGGATGTTGGTGCAGGGTTGCAGAGGCAAGGGCTGGGCGAGCCTCGGAGAACGTGAACGCAGACGGATGGCAGAAGACACTTTTCAACGAGCTCCATCACTGACGTCGAATTTGGCATCCTTGCCGACTGTAACACGTTCAACACTCGGTAGCTGACACGACTGATGGTGTTTGCGCCCGTTTCACCATGAGGCGAGCATTCTTAGGTCAATATTGAAATTGGCTCCTCGACTCACACTTTGTGGCCATGCCAGCTATTTGCTCTGCCTGAAATCCGTCCCAACAGTCTCTTCTACAACGCCAGGTGCCGAGTGGGTGCCAAAAAGTGTCAGAGGCCAGCCGTCAATCTGGCACATCAACACTGATCATTCTTTGTGTCTGACATCCAAGGCCTGAGCTCTGTTTCAAGTATATTCCTGCGATATGGCAATGCAATTTCGCGCGTCCCATGAGATTCCCTCTATCCCGTCGCACATGTACACCCGTGTAAGGATGCAACTATCGATACGGTGGTACGTACCCTGATTCTGCATCTCCACCACGGCCCTACGTATGATGTCTCGATGGGAGTGTATATACTCTGGTTGTCGATTCTTCGCATGAGAGTCCATGAACTTCTACCATACATGAAAGTCAAATTACAAATACGTCTCTACCTATCTCCCATACCCGACCGCCCTCCTCTCCGCCTCCATCCTTCCCCCTTCCACGATCCCCACAGCCTCATCCACCCAAGGCATCTGGAACAGGTCACTCCTCCTCAAGTCTTCTTCCCTGACAGACCCGCCATTGGCCGTAGCCTGACCAATCTGGTACCCGAGAGAGAGATCGAGATCACGCGCTTGGGCAGCAAGGTAGGAATTGATGAAGGATTGAGGGTTGGCGCTGCTCTCCTGTCAGCAAGGCGTTACAGCGGGGCAGATCTATCTTACGCAAAAGATTCCAAGAAATCGCGCTTCTCCTTGAGCTCTCGTACAAAGTATGCCAACTCGGCCACCCTGTCCTCCATTTTCATCACTTCTGCTCCCTCTGGTCCCTCGAAGCTGCTGACCATGGATGCCATCTTGGACTTGAGAGGGTCCTCCATCTCGAGCGGAATGTCAAAACACTTCTGGTGGAAGTTGTAGTCTTTTGTAACACTACCCGACTATCGTCAGAGAATGTCGAGCGATCTACAGGATGATACGTACTCGATGGTATAGGGTATCACAACAGGGTCGGGGTGCGCGAGATACCTCGAAGCGAGTTCCGGTAATTGGTGGAATGCCACATTTTCTTGCCCTTGCGGGAAAATCTGTTGTCGCATGAGCAACCGTCTCCCCGAATGATGCACTCTTACCTTTTCCAGGCCGCCTACCGGGCGCACAATGGTCCCATCATCCTTGTCCTGCGCTCCTGTGACCTTGACAAGCTTCCAAACCGCGCTCAACACCTCTGCCCTCGTTGCTTCGTGGACAGCTATCAGCCCCTTCAAAGGTTCCAGCACCTTGAACCTCTCCGGGTAGTGTGAAACGTGCAGCGTGATTCTACAAGGCACGTTCTGGTCACCCCGACGGAGGATCTCGAACCCGTCTAGAGGAGGGCCCTGATGGGCAGTAGCATGCCATTCGACAATGTTTCCTTCCGGGTAGGTGGGCGCTTCGCGGTTGTCGAACTCGATGATGGCGGATTTCAGGAAGGTTGTAAACTTGCGTTTTGTCCGGTCCAGCCTGACATTTCCAGACTGTCACCGCCGTCAGCGTTATTACACACACAGAAGAGAGGGTAGAGAACGCACATCCAGGAGCCGTCCCTCAATCTTCAGGATCCATCCTGCAATGCCATCCCCGTTACTGACATCCACCTCCTTCTTCTTGGGTGCACTCGGATCTTCCATTGTAACATCTCCTTCCGCCTTCTCCGCTTTGTCGCCTTCGGCACGGCTAGCGGACGCTTCGCCAGTAGGTGCAAGTCCGGCAGCAGCCGCGTCGAGCTCCTTTTGCCAATCTTGGTCGTGCGCCGTGTTGGAGACAAACACGCGTAATGCTCTTTTGACCTGTTGAATTGCATCAGCTAGCTCTTTTGGTGAATCACGTAGATAAAGATGGGCATACACGCGTAGGCTTTCCCAGGGCATCATTGACCTCCGCCTTCTTCCTCATGAGCGTCCAATCCAGCTTTTGCTCTACCTTCATCAGCTCGAGGAACGCGGGAGAGTCGGGGACTAGAGCCGCAAGGACGTGGGGAGGGGGCAGAGGGGGGCGGGTGTGTTTCCTGCAGAGAGGTTAGCCTGGGCATGAGAGAGATGTAGGAGAGTGACTTGCGTTCTTCTCGAGTCAGCTTCGGCCTCTGCGCGTCTTTTGAGCTCTGCCTGTTGGGCAGCCTGTGATGCGTTGGGCTGTTGTCCCGGGGTGGACGAGTATGCGGGGGCAGACATTGCGATGGTCGAGGATGTCAATTTGAAAGAGCGCAAGAGGATGGACGACTGAATCTCGAGTTGTTGATTAGTTGTAATTACGGTGTTATTAATTAACAATTGGGACCAAAGTTTGAACATTGAGCTTCAACTAGGAATTTGTATCTTCCGTCTTGACCAACGAACACTGCAGCAATGGCCAGAGCATCCTCCTCGAAATCACACACCCAGAGGGCACCATCGATAGAAGACGACTATCTCCAATCAGACTCTGAAGAAGACGAGTTCGCCCAAGGCTACGCCCCCGGTATCGCTGAGCAGTACGACGACGACGACGACGAAGACGAGGACGATGATGAGGATGACATTGAAGAAGATAGTGAAGAAGAAGAGGGGGGTGCGAGGTGGGAGCCTGATCAGTGGAACGAGGATCAGGATACTGCTTCAGAGAGCGATGGTGGAAGTGAAGAAGAGAGCGATGATGATAGTGCCGAGCTGGTGAGTACTACTTGTCATTTGTGAACTGGTGCTTACGGTCTCCAGAAACAATTGCAGAATAGCAAGTCAACCTATTTCGAGTATTGGCAAAGACTAACTCTGTACAGACCTCAAATCACTTCCCCTGGCGACTCTAGCCAAAGCTCAAAAATCACTGGGTCAGAAAGCATCGTCTTCGTCTTCTACACAATCGAAGGAAGAAAAGCTCGCCGCAGCCAAGGCCAAACTAGCGCAACTTCAAAGGGGCAAGGGTAAAGGCGTATCTGTTACAGACAGACCAGCTGGGCGTGTGAACAGAGATGCGAGTGATAGTGATGATTCCGGACCGGAGAGCGCTGCTGCAGGCCGGAGTAACAAGCATGCGTAAGTTTCATATTCTATACCATAGGTCAGTGCTAAGTCGCATGACAGCCCCGCGGCTATGAGCACCAAACGTCAGGTTACTCGTAAGCGTCAAGTCATTGACGTTCCAAAACCTGAACGCCGCGATCCCCGATTCTCCTCCCTCTCTGCCGGGCACGCCAACGCCGACCTGCATCACAAGTCCTACTCTTTCCTTCCATCTCTTCTTAAAGAAGAGCTGGTGTCTTTAAAGGCCCAGGTTGCGGCGGCGAAGAAGGCGGAAAAACAGTGTTCGCTGAGAGACAAGCCGCAAAGAGTAGAGGAGAGAGAACGATTGGAGGAGGAGATGGGGAGGGTGAGGACGAGGTTGGCAAGGGGAGAGAAGGAAGAGCTGGAGAGGGAGACTTTGGCAAAGGTTAAAAAGGAAGAAAGAGAGAAACGAGAGTCGGGTAAAGGAGCGTGGTATATGAAGAAGGGTCAGTCATCTCGCGTTCCCGCAAAGTATGTGCTAACTCTACCAAAGGCGAGAAGAGAGACCTCCTCCTCAAGGCCCGATTCGAGGACCTCGAGAAATCGGGGGGCAAAACAGCAGTCAAGAAACTTGTCGAGAGGAAGCGCAAGAAGATTGCAGGCAAGGAGAAGAAGAGCAGGCCTTTTGCACCGGGGGGTGGGAGTGTCGGAGAGGGTGGGAAGAGGCGTCGGGTTGCATGAGAACGTTTTTCGGTGTATCAACTTGCCCTCTGTATGCATCTATCTGACATTGTCCATCACAGTAGCACGATGTCAAAGAAGACTGTGATGATCGAGGCGGCCGGTAGAAGAAGGCTTCAAGTGCAGCCAAGTGCAGAAGCCACTTGCGACGCACACGGGTCTCCCGTACAGCTCCTTAGCCGTTACCCCTGAGATACATCCTACAGCTGAAGGTCCTTCTTCGCCTCCCCAATTCACCATTGAAACGTCTGAAACGTCTGATTTCCTCATGGTCGAGAAGCAGATCTTATAGGAAGGCTTGAAGGGAAGCGGGGCCGGACACAGAGTAGCTCGTGTGCTAGGCATGTATATATGCATGGAAGTGCTGCGTACACATTTTACACCTTGTACCTTCTGCTGCCTCTGGAGAAGAACGTCTTGAGAACCCAGACCTGGGCCCTAAACCTGTGTCAGCTGTCACTCCGTACCCTAGTCGGACCCGGCACTCACGCAGCCATCCCAACGACGATAATACACTCCAAGATTGTTAACCACAGAATCCTTCCCTGCGTACTCTTCACAGTAGAGAAGTTTCGATGGTGCCTCGTATGGAAGTACTTTTGGGTGCGGGCGATGGAGTTGAGGACGCCGGAGATCTTGTACGTGGACTCTTCGAGGGCGGAGGTGTGCTCTTTGAGAGGTGGTTGTTGGCCTGAGAGGATACGGCGGGGCTCTGATTCAACCATAATGCTGGAGTGGCAGTCAGCATCTGCAGGCACGACAGAGAGGAGAATGAGACTTGCTCGAAATCCAGCAGCTTGTCCTGTGTGTACGCTTCGTTCTCAAAACAAAAGGAAAACTCTCCGAGCTGACAAGACGAATGTGAGTTCTTGCTCCGTGATATGGATAATGATAATCACCTTGTTGGCAGTAAAGATATAGTCGCCCTGCTTTTCGGCAACGCCTTCCAGTATCACCTTGTCATCCGGGTCCATGACAATATAGTCAATTTCAAAGTTGCCCCCTGATTGCACTGCAAAGTAGAAGCCTAGCCGTAGTCAGCCTCCAGACTTTGGTCTACAGATACACGACTTGCCAACTTTCTCTCCCAGCCCATCGACGTCGGCATAGTAGCAGCTCCGTTCGTTCGCGCCGAGCATGGCGGTGAGGGCTGTCGCGCTGACACTGCAGGCAGCCAAGAGAAGTAGAGAGAGGGCGGCGAGGGTTGACCGTGGTAGGAGGGCCATGGTGGGCGAGGTCGTGATAGGTCGTAAGAGAGATGCCACGTCCAGGAGGTTAAAACTACGAAGTCGGTCATGGAACGCGTTGACAGCGAATGTACGATTACGTAACAGCATCGGGCACCTCCACCGCATCATGCACCCACCGCCCACAGCCAGCCCGTCAACGCCAGCAAGCATACATCGACCACAAACACCCCACAGCCATGTCGACCTCCTGGGATAACGCCCGCCGACATGCAAGGGCCCTCGAAACAGCCCTCGACTCCAAACTATCAGCCTACTCGAGGTTAGCAGCTTCCATCGCACGCTCATCTTCGGGACTCGGCGGCAGTGGGGGAGGAAGCAGAGACGATATCGACGATGAGGGCATTGGAGGATATAAGCTTGTAGAAGAAGAAGTAGAGGAGCTTCTGCAAAAGGTGAGCAGTCCAAGAAGATAGGACATGGCGCAGAGCTGATACAGCTTGCGGTAGCTGGAACAAGCGATTGAGGACCTCATGGCGCTCATCAATTCGCCCAGTCAACCACCTTCGGCTTCTATGCAGCATGCTGCTCAAACGCATAGGGATAATCTGGATGATTACAGAAGAGATTTCATCAGGACGAGGGTGAGTTCGGGCCACCGGCTCTGGCGCGCCAACTGACACAAATCCAGAGCAATGTCGAGCAATCCATTCGGCGGTCAAACCTTCTGGGAGACGTGAGGAAAGACATCAAGTGAGTTTCGGGTACGCAGTGTACCCAAGCATGCGCTGATATCTTTGCAAGCGACTACAAGTCTGGGCGGTCCAGTGCCACAGACGCGCTCCTCCAAGACCGCTCTCGAATAGACTCCTCCCATCGCATGATCGATGACACTTTGAAGTTGGTCCTTGTCCTCTCTTCCTCTTTTGGTCTCCGGCTCACCCGTCTTCAGCCAAGCGTACGCGACCCGCTCAGATTTTGCCTCCCAGCGTACCCTACTCGGCTCCGTCGAATCCCGCATGGGAGGTGTCCTAAACCAGATGCCAGGGATCAATTCGCTCATTGCGATGATCAAAACGAGAAGGAGAAGAGACACAGTCATCATGGGGTGCGTGGTTGCAGGTTGCGTGCTGTTGCTCTTGGGGTATCTGTTTGGGTTCTAGAAGAGGTTGTGATGAGACTTATTTCTCGATGAGTTAAACCTCCCATGTATCAGTTGTGTGCATCGTCAGTGCGCCCGATATTGTCAAGCACGCGGAGGGTAGTACAGATATCGAATTGATGGAACGCAGGGTACTCGTTGGGCACAATGTCAGTATGATCATAAATCTTCGGGGGTTCTTGAAGCTGACGTATGGTCAGCCTATGGGCACAGCCGAGAGCAAACACGACAATGTGACGCTTATATCACTCTATGTCCTGTGCCCAGCACGCCGAGTGTACTGGTGCAGTAATCCCCAAGCCACAGTATCTTTGCAGCTCTGTACTAACCTTCACCACTTCGGCGTGCCGTCCGGTGTGACTTTTTGTGAAACCGATATACGGCTTCTTCGCCGAAAGCTCCTTGCGTCGTCATTGTTCCAGGCATTCAGAATGTAGCTTACTATCCCCCGATCGTTGCTAAATACACAGCAGACTCGGGTCCTCCCTCCATCGAAGTCCCATCCCTCGTTCATTCTCCCTCCTTCTTTCGTGTGCTCCCGAGACTATCTGTATCATACAACACGCAGCCCTGGTGGCCAGCTGATCAGTCTGCGACTTATCCTTTTCCTTCATTCCGTCGTCAAGCATGGGCACTTCCCTCTCCAGATCGTCCCTCGCCACTGCATACAATGGACACTCGAACACATCTCACCAACCCACATCCTCTCTGGAAAGTCTGTCTTCTCTCCTGTCTTCCGTTCATCTGTCTCCTTCAAGCTCTAGCTCGACCTCTCTGTCCTACAAGGTGACTCCTCATGCTTTACCAAAGCTGATCCAATCGGTGGAGGAGATGAAAAGGGTCAGTGTTGTCGCGAAAGTGGTTGGTGATCTTGTTGCTGCGCCTGGTGTGAGTTCTCTTGTTATTCTGTTTTTGGTTCAAGAAACTTAGTGAAGAAGCAGGGCCTGGATGGTGAAGAGAAGAGACTATGTGATGAGAGAGGCTCGGTGCAAGAGCAGGATCAAGTAAGGCGAACTCGAAGCTCTTGATATCCTGTTGACACTCTCACAGGCTGCCCGTGAATTCCTTTCCGGGACCGATAACATCATGCCAAGTCCTCACCTTGCCACCTCTCAACACCAGTCTCGAGCCCCCAAATCACCTCCCTTCACACTCCTTTCTAGACCGACCACTCCCTGTGATGATACCAGTCCCGCCGGCCATGGCCATGACCCCTTCCAATGCTCCCCTCCGAGAGCTCTCAGGACTTATACCCCTCGCGCGAGCATACAAAGGCTCCAAAGCTTGCCTACCTTACCTAGACTCGACATGATAGACTGTGATGAGGAGGTGGCTGCTATCTCTGGTACGATCATGGAGAAAGGGTCCGGCAAAAGTCTCGCAGGAAAAGGACAAGAGCGGGAGACGAGGGGACAAGTCTTCCAGGTCACGTCAGACTGTTCCGATACCATCGCCTCCGGCACCAACACCACCAACAAGCTACCCATTCTGGTCTCCCCATGTCCGTCCATCTCCGATCCGTTCCGTCAACGAATCACCGTCTCAAGTATGCTTAGCCGGTCTGACTCTCTTGAAAGCCTCTACTCTCGATACGCAGAAATGGATGGCGGGCGACCTATGGAGGAGTCTATCCACGATACATTGCCTGATCTGGAAGCTCTCGATGCCAATGAGAGGGCCCAAGGCAATGTTGATGCTGTGAACGTGTTTGAAACGCCCAAAGGGACTAAACCCGTCGTCGGGTTCCAACACCGACAGCAGGAGATTATGCCTGATATGGATAGCTCGAGCTCGTCCCCTATCTCACCCACTGTCCAGACTCCCAAGACCCCGACTAGAACGTTTTCGGCTCTACCGATCCCGGTGATCATAATCACTCCCGATATTCCTGCTTCCAGCTCCTCCGAGATTGACTACTTCGCCTACAACGCTCGACTGTCGACCCGTCTTTCTACGTCTGCTTTTGAGTCGCCGAGTAAGACGGGAAAAGGAGGATCAAAGCGACAGGGGATGCTAGAGGTGCCGAAGAGGGAAACGAAAATTCGAGGAAGGAAGAACGTTTCTTCCAAGAAAACGAGAACGAAGTCTACGAGAAAAAAGTTGGGTGACGAGAGCGTTGTCGTTCAAAGAGAGGCCGGAGCATCGGTCGGTATGTAGCGATAATGCCTTGCGATATGTAGGCTCAACTTCGACCTATGTTCAACCAGGTACTAACATCCACTCGTAGTTCGGGGCAGTACATATCACGGTCGAGTAGTAGAGCAGACAGCACGACGAGTAGAGTACGAGTAGAGTCAACATATATAACCCGAGGTTCAGGCGAATGTATCATTAGATCATCATTATTTCGAGCTCCTGAAACACATGGCATATGGAAAACTTCTGTGACCTCAAAAAGGTGTCTCTCTTCTATCGCAGGATCCGCAGCTGCATGCAATGATGTCGGGGATGATATGGGCCTAATAACGGGTGAGCGGTTCTGCGGGTATCCCTCGTGTCAAGTATGACACCATTATACTTTGGGACGAAGGCTGCTGGCTTGGAACATTGAGACTCGTTGGGCTTTCAAAGCAGTAAGTAAGAATGAATCTCCGACTAGAGCGCGGTCTTTAGTCGAGGCTCGGTGTGCGCTGGGTGTTCATACTCTTGATGTCATTTCAATTTGGCGAAGTCCGCTGCACCCTGTATCTCCTGGCTGTGTGATCCGTGATGTCCAGCTTTTTTGCTGCTGCTACGCAGGGTGTGGTAAAGCTCCTAGACAAAATATCACTTCTGCCTGATCGGTCAAAGGAGGGTTTCCCGCGTATCTCCAGTCGAAGCCATCCTTCCCCACTGGTACGTCGCAAAGTCTGTAGTCTCCAGACACTGACCCAGATTGAGCATATTTTGGTTTTCATGGGTCGGTATTCGGTATAAGAGATTGAGTTTGACAACAACGACGGCAAGGGACTCCTTCTTTCCTCTATGAGTCCTTGGTCCATGACTCGATGACCTTCTCGAGGTCGAACTTGGGATCTTCGGGGTCGGTGATCACTGAGAGACGCAGTCAGTACTTGCGTATTTTGGGTGTGTCTGCTGCAGGGAAGGAAGACAGAGTACGATAGGAGGGCGTGACGGCTGCTGACACGGACCACGTCAACAGAGATGATTGTCCCAGGAATCACCCCGGACACCTTAGAGTCCATAGCCCTGCACCAACGCGCCACACGCGACTCCAAACGAATCTCTTCAAAGCGCGTCCAAGCCAAGCGGACCAAAGTAGACCCCAAATGCAACTCACATCCCGTCGCGGCACCGCCAACCTTCTTCGCAGCATACGCCTTCTTCGCCTCCTGCACGAGGTGCGCTCGGTGGGCGGCGTGGTGCTTGACCTGCATGTAAAGAATCATCGGGAGGAGGTGCGTAGGTGATTGGGACGAGTTTGTTGATTGGGCAAGGGTGAACGAGAGCGCGTGGGCGGTATCGAGGACGCAGTTGATGAGAGCAAGCCATGGTCAGTTTTCAGCCCCGACAGCTGGCTGAGCCGGTACTTGCCTTGTCCTCGTCGTACTTGGTCTGTAGTGTGGACTGGTGGAAGACCCCGTAGGTGATACCGGTGAGGAGAGCGGACCAACGGACGACCTGTCTCGGGGTAAGTTTGCCTTGCGGATGCAGCTGGGGCACTCACGTTGACGGTAGGGGTGGCCATTTTGGGAATGTATGGATAGAAGAGGGGGTATGGATGCTGGGATGGCCAGCAAGGGATAAATATAATTCCGTCTTTCTCCGCTCCCGTGGCGCCGCGCGCTCATGAACGCGCTCCTCGACGTCTCTCTCACCCCACCCGCCATGAACCCCGCCGTCCCCTGCTACACCATCATCCACGACGACCTCCTCGACGTCCCCTCGTCCGCAGACCTCAGGAATGCCCTCCAGAAGGGCTCCGACGAGGTCAAGCTCGAGACCATGCGCAGGATCATCGTCGGCACCCTCAACGGCCAAAACCATGTACGTGTCTCTCCACAGTCGGAGCATCGCTGACGGTCCCCAGTCCTCCCTTCTGATGCCCATCATCCAATATGTCATGCCCTCGCGCAACAAGCAGCTCAAGAAGATGCTCCATTTCTACTGGGAGTGAGTGAAACGTGGAACGCCGCGGTCACAACTCATCGCATTTACAGAGTATGCCCCAAGCTGGACGAGCAGGGCAAGCTGAAGCAAGAGATGATCCTCGTCGTCAACGCGATCCGAAACGACCTCCAGCACCCCAACGAGTACATTCGAGGTGCTACCCTTCGATACCTCCAAAAGGTCCGCGAGTCAGAGTTGCTGGAACCGCTGGTCCCTACCGTCAGGTCGTGTCTGGAGCACAGACATTCCTTCGTCAGGAAGAATGCGGTGTTTGCAGTGTACTCGATCTTCCAGGACCATGAGCATCTCATTCCTGATGCGCCAGAGCTTCTGGAGACATTCCTCGTCGCTGTCAGTATATCCATCCAAACTGCGACTCTGCTGACCTTTGCTTAGGAGTCCGATTCTACATGTAAACGCAACGCCTTTGTCACCCTCTGCAACATCTCCCAACCCACCGCTGTCCGATACCTCCTCGAAAACTTTGGCCAAATCGACAGCATGGACGAGCTCATGCAGATGTCTGTCATCGAGCTCGTTCGGAAGGAGGCCAAGACCGAGGGGAGCCACAGGGCCAAGTGGATCAGGTGTATCTCTGAGCTTCTTGGCTCCAAGTCACACGCCGTCAAGTACGAAGCCGCTACTAGCTTGACTACTTTGACCCAGAACCCGGCAGCTGTCAAGGCTGCTGCTGCGGCGCTCGCAGAGCTCATCATCAAAGAGGCGGACAACAATGTCAAGCTCATTGTTCTTGACCGATTCAATGCGCTGCGGGAAAAGCATGAGCATGTGTTGGACGGGATGGTGATGGACATTTTGAAGGTGCTGAATTCGTACGTCCACCTCTTCTCAATTGGACGTCGCTAACTAGCGCAGCCCCGACATGGAAGTCAAGCGAAAGGCGATCGGTATTGCTCTCGAGATGATTTCCTCTCGTAATGTTGAAGAAGTTGTCCTCTTCCTCAAGAAGCAGCTGCAGTCTACCCTCGACCAAGACTTTGACAAGAATCTCGAATACCGACAGCTGCTCATCCAGAGCATCCACTCGTGCGCTATCCGATTCTCCGAAGTGGCCGCCAATGTCGTGTACGTCCTCATGGACTTCCTCGGCGACTCCAACAACCCATCAGCGGTGGATGTGATTGCTTTCGTGAGGGAAGTCGTAGAAAAGTTCCCCAAGTTGAGGGAGGCCATCACCAATAAGTTGATCTCTACTTTCGGCGAGATCAAATCAGGCAAGGTCTACAGGGGTGCCATGTGGATCGTTGGCGAGTACTGTGAAAAGCCGGAAGAGATCAAGCGGGCGGTCGGCGAGATCAGGCAGGTATTGGGTGAAATCCCCATCCTTGCTTCCGAGCAGGTGAGTCTTACATTTTAATGGCGCAAGCTAGCGCTAACCAGTTTCAGCGTTTGTTGGATGAGCACGAGGCCGCCGACCAAGCGCACGCCGAGCAGGACGAGGACAAGCCCAAGGCTGTCACCACTACACGAGTCTTGGCCGATGGCACCTACGCCACCGAAACTGTCTACACTTCTTCTGCCGCTGCTGCCCGACTTGAAGCTGTCCGCTCAGCTACCAAGCCTCCACTTCGAGCTCTTCTTCTTGGCGGCGACTTCTTCACCGGAAGCGTGCTTGCGTCAACACTGACCAAGCTTGTCTTGAGGTATTCCGAAGCTGCTGGTGCAAATGACCCGACTGGTATCAACACGCTTCGTGCTGAGGCCATCTTGATCATGACCAGTGTGATTCGTGTCGGTCAGTCTAAATTCTCTGCCGTCCCCATCGACGAGGATGCCGAGGAACGAATCATGAACTGCATCGAGACTCTTGCGCAATTGCAAGGCAACAAGGCGCTTCACGATGTATTCTTGAAGGATACCAAGGCGGCGTACGCAAAGATGGTGGAGACTGAGGAAAAGAAGGCGCGTGAAAAGAAGGAGAGGGAAAGCAAGGTCGAGGTTGTGCAAGCGGATGACTTGATAGAGTTCAGGCAGTTGGCCAAGAAATCGACTGTGACCGAGGTTGACGATGTGAGTACTTTCCTTCACTATGGAGTTGAGCTTACGCGGTGCAGGTCGATGACGTCGTCAAAGCCACTGGCTCCACCCAACCCCAAGACGACTTTGTTTCCAAGCTTTCTCGCATCACACAACTCACTGGTTTCTCCGACCCTGTCTACGCCGAGAGCGTCGTCACTTTGTCTCAATACGACATCATCCTCGACGTTCTGCTCGTCAACACCACCAACGAGACTTTGCAAAACTTGACGGTAGACTTTGCTACGCTGGGTGATTTGAAGCTTGTCGAACGACCGGCAGCTGTTACCCTGGGACCTCACGGTTTCCACAGTCTGTCAGCCACCGTCAAGGTCTCTTCCACTGAAACTGGTGTGATCTTTGGAGCCATTACATACTCTAAACAAGGCGCCTCCGATGCGGACGTCAGTATTGTGATGTCTGACATTCACGTCGACATCATGTCCTTTATCAAACCCAACTATGTCAACGAAGCTCAATTCCGTAGTATGTGGACAGAGTTTGAGTGGGAGAACAAGGTAGCAGTGCAGACGGTCATTGGTGATCTGAGAGGCTACCTGGATCATCTGTTGAAGAGCACCCACATGGCGTTGTTGACGCCCGAGGCAGCGTTGAGCGGAGATTGCGACTTCTTGAGTGCCAACTTGGCCGCCAAGAGTCTGTTTGGTAGGTCAATGCGACTGAAGCTTGACTGGTCTCTGACGATTCCTTAGGTGAGGATGCGCTTGCCAATGCTTCCATTGAACGGACAGAAGACGGCCATATCACTGGTCACGTCAGGATAAGAAGCAAGACCCAGGGAATCGCTCTGAGCTTGGGTGACAAGATCACGTTGAGCCAGAAGGCTAATGTAACAGTCGCTGCGGCCTAAGATGTGTCTTGCAGATGGGGGGAAATTGAGTTGGATCAGAGAGGTGGCCGTGACCCGGCTTAGTAAAAGGGTTTCTGACGATATACCTGTAAAGAAATATGAATGTTTTCGTGCCAAGAACAGGCATAACGATGTGTCGCCATAGGAGAGTACAAGACCTGGAAGCCAGTTCTGATTGATCCATGGCCCCTACCACGTACTGCACGAGTATTCAAACTTCAGAGGCAGAGTCTGGACTGTTGAGCCTGGTGGACTGACGGAAGTATTTCGCGCACGGACGCGTTTGTCTTCGGGAAACAACAGGAACGCGACTGAAACGCATCTCCTCTATCACCGCTGCTGTTCTCTCTTTCTTCTCTACTTGCTATAGCTTGCTGTCCCCCATCCGGCCTATACTCTTCTGACTGCCCAGCTGTCCCCCCGGCCCACAGCCCAGTACAGCCGCCGAGGAACACCTCTTCACGGCACCCTTAACGCATCGACACGCCGCAGCGCCCCTTTCGGTGGCAACTTGACTCTCACTACTTTCAAGCATCTTTCCCCATATATCATACAATATGGTGTGTAGTCTCAACGTATCATGTGTCGCCCAGCTTACCGGTGTAGTCGACATATTCGCAAACGAATCCCAACAACCCTCATGCCGACCCCGAGCTCTTCTATGTGCGCCAGAACCGTATAGGTACGTGGCACTATATTGAACCAAAGACGGCACTGAAATACTTTGTGCTCTGTACAGGCAAGGGCAGTTTCGGTGAAGTATACAAAGGGTAAGCAGTCGATATTCTCGGATTGCACTCTCGCTGACGACCCTCAAGCTACGACAAGCGCACCTCTCTCCCCGTCGCCATCAAGATTATCGACCTTGAAAGCGCAGAAGATGAAATTGATGATATCCAGCAAGAGATCCAAATTCTGGGACAGCTGGATAGTGAATTTGTGACGAGGTATCATGGATCGTACCTCAAGGGGTCGCATTTGTGGATTATCATGGAGTATTGTTCGGGTGGCTCCTGTTCGGACTTGGTAAGTGGACTCAGAACGCCAGCTAGTCATACGCTGACTGGACTGCAGATGAAAGCTGGAGTTTTCAGAGAGGAGTATATCGCCATTCTGGCGAGAGAGTTGCTGAGAGGTCTAGATTACTTGCACGACGAGGGCAAGCTTCACAGAGACATCAAAGGTGGGCAGAGACTCCAAGCTGGCAACTATGACTGACCGCACGTAGCCGCCAACATTCTGCTCACTGCCAACGGCGATGTCAAGCTGGCCGATTTCGGTGTCTCCGGACAGCTTACTGCGACTATGACTAAGAAAGTGAGTTTACAGGCTTACTCAAGGAGAACTACACTCATGAATCCTCTAGAACACGTTTGTCGGTACACCATACTGGATGTCTCCCGAGGTCATCAAGCAGTCCGGGTACGACCACAAGGCCGATATCTGGAGTTTGGGTATGTGTACACCGCACTGTCTTTGATCGCAAATTGACAGTCGCACAGGTATCACATGTATCGAAATGGCCATGGGCGAGCCCCCATATGCCGATCTTCACCCCATGAAGGTGCTCTTCCTCATTCCCAAGAACCCGCCTCCTCAGCTGGACGAGCGATTCTCCCGACCATTCCGTGACTTTGTCTCTCTCTGTCTCCAACGAGACCCTCGCAACGTCAGTCTTTCCCTTTCTTGTGGCGAGGCAGCCAGGACTGACTATCAACTTAGCGACCCACGGCCAAAGATCTGTTGAAGCACAAGTTTATCAAGACTGCCAGGAAGGCCTCGTACTTGACCGAGCTGGTCGAGAGATACGAACAGTGGAAGGCCGAAGGTGGAGCCAAACCTTCAGATGACGGATCTGGTGGGATGTCACAGGAGTCAGTCTTTCTGTCTTTCCACGAGTATTGAGCTAATGCGTCACAGGCCTGGCTATGGACCTGCTGCTGACGCTCTCTGGGACTGTCAGTACCGTAATCCCGTGATGAGAAGCCAACTGACATCCTGCAGTTGGCACTGTACGCAACAACCTCCCCGGAACCGTTTCTCGAGCCGCCGGGCGCACCGTTCCTCCCACCGCTTCCCTTTCCGGTACGGCCCAGACTCGAAACACCTCTACTCCAACCAAGTCCACCCATTCTGCCACGCCCACCCGCTCACAGACTGAACAATCTCTGCCGCCCTCTATGAGCGGCCGCGCCTTACCCCCAACGCCGTCTAGAGGCAACCCTTCTTACAACAACGGCACCCCCAACTCTGTCATCTCGGGGCATAGTTCGCAGGGGAGCGCGACGCCTACGGGGACAAGGGCGGAGGGTGGAGATGTGATGTATCCGACGGTGAGAGGGGCGGTGATCCCTCCCGGTTCGTCGGTGCCTGTTGCGGGGCAGGCACAACCTCAAGCTCAAGCTCAACAGCAACAGCACATTGATGATGAAGGGGACGAGGAAGTGATGCTCGAGGGCGTGATCATTCCTGCTATCAACAACGTGAGTTTTTTAATGGTATGCAATCCAAACTGACAAGGACGTAGCTGGCTACTCGGGTCCCCAACGACTATGCTCGAGCTACCCTTGCTCGTTTGCGAGAAGCCTTCATTGAAGCCGAGAGGTCTATTCCTGGAGTCACTTCGGCGTTTGTACTAGAGATTGTCGAAAATGTTGAACAGGTCGAAGAGCACTGATAACGAAATCATGTAGTAGATATCGAGCTGTTCAGTCGCGAGGGGGGCGAAGGTGTCGTTATTGTATATACATCATTATCAACGATTTTGCGAAGGTGGGGTTCCGGAAAAACAAACATCTTGTTACACCTATCGTTGTGTAGCATTGATGTCTCTCCGTCGGCACCACGGTCCTTGGTACATGCACACGATATCTAACCCTAGTGAAGGCAATTGACCACAAATGTACTCTGCTGCAGCTCATTTGACGAAGGCAAGTCAGTCATTGAGACATACGGTGGCATGACAGTTCTATGAAATGACCCCTGCAAGCCCTTACCCCGACTCTCTTGCATCACGCTGCCCCGACTAGTACTCCAGACGTTACCGCATTATCAAAGTAGCCGTCAGCCCCGGAATCAGGGCCGGAAGGGGGGGTCGAAGGACGTGGTATACGATGAAGAAGGCCGTAGCTGAAGGCCACCGAATCGTCAGACGTGTGCACAAGAATAGGGGGCTTTGACGTACCCGATACCACATCCAATAAGGCCTTCTCCTCCCCACTGCCTTGTGGGGTAAAGTATTACTTCACGTAGATTGCTTTCGTCGCGAGTCAGCTTTGTTTGCATTCGGAGGGTGACACTCACTCGAGGTCAGAGTTATAGACAAAGAGCCGCAAAGGCTTGTCGACGTGCCCTTCAATAAGCTTATAGAAATCGTTTTCGGAATGTAACGGTCCGCCTGACCAAGCAAGTACATAATCGCCCCAGGGTACAAGACCAGCCATCTACAACCCATTAGTGACCCTACCGCTTAGACATGAGAACAGAACACACCTCAGCCGGACTACCCTCCAAAACATCCAACACATGATACACGCTCTCTAGAGCATGAGCAGGATTACACACCCTCAAGCTCAGACCTAGCAGGGAAGGCTTCGCGTCGGGGTCGCCATTCTGTCTAGTTTGCTCTTCTGACCAAGCTCTTGACGGCGTCACGTACACATCTGCACTAGGGTCAAACAGGATCAAAGGGAATTGATGGAATCTTACCCCTGACTCTTTGAGATTTAGCATTATACACCCTCAACCCGATACGCTTCCCCTCATTATCCTCCAATATTCGCCCCAACACTTCTGGTCTCAGCGCCTGATCATCCCCAACACCATTTATCCCTATTCCCCCTTCTCTCTCTCCCGTACCCTTGAATGCTGATGGTGATGACGCGAAAGTGGGCTCGTTGGGGCTGGAATGTATTTGTGGGGTCTGAACACCGACAAGGTAGTCAAAGTAGGGTTCCACGAGTCCGTCGACGGGGGAGTTGTCGGCGACGCGGAGGCAATGGAGGGCGAGATCCGGAAGGGAAGAAGGGAGAGAAGAGGATCCTTGTCCCATTGTGCGAGTTTGTGCCGGTGCTTGGGTTTGAAAGTATCGGCGTACAACAGAGAAATGACAATTAGGGTTTATAACGGACGGACGCGTCGACATAGATGAGGCGCCTTCCAACATCATCACTTCTCTCGTGTACTCTAGGTTTGGTTCCCCTTCTGCGCCTGTCGGCGACTGTAATGATTAATTCTCAGTCACACTATGATACATTGCATTCGTTCCATAGTCTAATAATCATCGCCCCTCGAGACAACCTCTTTACAGGTCGGTCTCAGCAAGATGGTGTGTTCAAATTGTGCAGTCATCGCTCCAGGCTCCGGGTCCACCAACGGAGGATAGTCAGATATGAAGTCTTCGCGCACCAGCGTGTTCAACTGTATATGTTATCAGCCAACATGTTTTTGAGCGAGGGGAGTGACTTACAGCGAGGAGATAATTCTTTTCGCCAACGTGGTCGAGATATCTTCTACAGAAGGGAAGAGTACCAAAGTTTCTCTTGACGGAAGCCAATAGAGACTTGGCAGACTGCTGGCTGTAACAATGTCAGATTCAAGAAAACATTTTACCCGAAGCCAGACTCACTGCCCCTGATACCTCTCGGGCGCGCTCGCGTTCAACGCATAGTGCGAACAAGCCCCCTGCTCAATGACCCTCCCCCGTCCTGTACTGCCGAACGTCTCGATCGCAAAGTACTCTCCCTCTTCCATCTTCGCCTCATCCCTAGCGCTACCGTGCTGCTTCACAATAGGCACAGACTTGCCCGGACGGGTACCGACACCGCCATGAATGGTGTAAGGAGTGATGGAGTGACCGTTGAGATTGGAAATGGATTTGACAGGGTACACTTTGCCATTCACTTCGACTTCATATGATTCCATGACTTCTTGGACGGCTTCGCCAATGTCACACATACGGACATCGATACCAGCGGCCTAGAAAAAGTCAGTAAAAGGCACAAGGCAAAAGCGAGACGTACGCTGATACCGGCGTTGGTGGCGTCCTTGACGGCCTCGAGGAGTCTGTCCCAAGTAGGCTCAAAGTTCATGGTGAATGCAGAGTCCACTATTCTTCCGTTGACGTGGACACCAAAGTCCACCTTCATCACGTCCTTGTCACCAAGCACTACTCCCTGTCAGCGCCCCTTCTCGGTTCATGCTGAGCAAAACTCACCTTGCTTGTCCCCAGGATTCGGCGTATAGTGCGCGGCCACCTCATTCACACTCAGCCCCGTCGGGAATCCAATTCCACTCTCAAATCCGTTCTCCTCCACCACAGCCCTCGTTCCGTCCTCGACCAGGTTCGCAATCTCCGTCATGGTCATGCCCGGCTTGATGGTCTTTTGAGCGTAGGCGCGGACTTGGCGGTGGACCTCGCCTGCACGGCGAATGTTGGCATATTGGGTGGAAGGATCCCCTTGGGCGAGACGCTCGCGTTCCCGACACTCGGCGGAACTTGTGCGGTAGGTGTTGCTAGGGAAAGATGAGAGGTGCGCCGACGCAGAGCAGGGCCAACTTACTCGTCCTTGTACTCGACTTCTTCTCCAACGGGGAAGATACCATTCTTATAGATTTTAGTGAGGCCGACTCGAGGGGGTTCAGACTGTGTCGCAGCAGCAGTCTTCTTCTTCTTGGCTACCATCGCCATTGAGCTTGAACCCGAAACTTTGAAGATCAGCTTGCTTACACTTCTTCTTCTTCTTCTTCTTTTTGGACTCTGAAAATGGCAACGACAAACTATCAGTTTTTGAAGAAGATACATGTACAAAGCTACAAAGCGTACCTCCATTGGCAGGCCCATCGTCATTCTCGCCCTCATCATCGTCATCGTCGTTCTCCTCACCCTCTACGACTTCAGGCTCCTTCTCCTCCTTCTTTCCCTCCTCCGACAGCTTGAGGCTCTCCACCTTTGGCAGTTCGGCGGACATTACAGTCTACTTTTTTGAATGTCAGCTCGTGTCGAAGATTTGTCAAAAAGTATCAGGAAAAGACGTCTCAGGGAGTCGAAAAGTATCTACTGTGCCCGACCGAAGCCGAGCTGCAGAAGTCTAACATATCTTGGTGACAAGCATCATAGGAGAGGAGATGGAAACGAATGAAGACAAGACTCACGTTATTGAAAGATATGTGCGAAAGAGACTTGAGATGCCAAAATTCACGCCGAAAATGAGGCTGGTGGACGCTTATGTAATAGAGCGGCGATGTCCGGTCCGCCACCGAGCTATGATGGTTGTGTTGCAATTCAAGTACTCTCCTAAGATCCACAATGGGCGCTTTACTATCCATTCCCCTCCTAACGGGTGGCCTGGGAACCCTCGCAGGTTCACTCGCATCGGGCTGTATGGTCTGCATGGGTACGTCCCTCCATGTCTCGCTCTTCCGACCGCCGCTCACTACCCACAGGTGGCACC
The DNA here is from genome assembly GCA_006352305.1 of Cryptococcus floricola. Lineage (NCBI taxonomy): Eukaryota > Fungi > Basidiomycota > Tremellomycetes > Tremellales > Cryptococcaceae > Cryptococcus > Cryptococcus floricola. Next base: position 500,106 of record CM016942.1, on the reverse strand, counting down.
GCCGCTTCCGCCTTCTTCAAGTCGTGCAACTGCAACTCCTCTATCGCCACCCGTGTTGGGTTCGGCGTGCGTCTCATGCAGGGTCACTATATACATCACTGACTCTTGGATAGCTCATATTCGCCCTGTCGTCGATGCTGGCATACTTGTCCAAGACAGATATTGCGATTCGCCAGCTGGAGAAGTTGAGCTGGGATTGGATCAAGATGGATTGCTCGGGCGGAAAATGCTATGGGCTTCTGGCTGTGAGTGTGATGATTACCCAAGGAATGGAAGCTGACAAAAGACACCCAGACCCACCGATTCTGTTTCGCTTTGGTCCTTTTCCACTTGTTCCTGTCAGCCCTCCTTATTGGTGTGCGGTCTACCAAGGCTAAACGAGCTGCTCTTCAGAACGGGTAAGTACTCCACCTTCTGCATGAACCCCTAACAAACGTCTATCAGCTGGTGGGGTCCCAAGCTCCTATCCTATTTTCTCCTTTGTTTCCTCTCCTTCCTCATTCCCAACGAATTCTTCATGGCATACGGCTCCTACATCGCTCCTATTGGCGCCTTTTTCTTCATCTTGATCGGCCTCGTCCTCCTCGTCGACTTTGCGCACACATGGTCCGAGACATGTCTGGATAATTGGGAGCGAAGCAATTCAAATCTGTGGCAGTTTATCTTGGTCGGCTCGACCTTTGGTATGTTTGCTGCTACCATCACCGTTACCACCCTCCTCTACGTCTTCTTTGCCGGATCAGGATGCGGTACCAATACATTCTTCATCACCTTCAACCTCATCCTCTCCGTCCTCGTCACTGTCATCGCCATCTCTCACCCTGTGCAAGAAGCCAACCCCAAATCCGGGCTCACCCAGGCGTCCATGGTGGCTGCCTATTGCACATACCTCACCTCTTCTGCCGTAGTCAACCATACCGACTCGGCTGGTGGCAAGTGTAATCCACTGCATGCTCGGGGCGGAACAGAGACGACCACCCTCCTGATCGGCGCGCTCTTCACCTTCCTCGCTATCGCCTATTCTACTTCCCGCGCTGCCACCCAGTCCACCGCACTCGTGGGAAAAGGCCACCGTGCCGGCGCTGGCGGCGCTATCGCTCTCCCGAATGACGTAGAGGACGAGGGGGAGGTCCGGCTGGTGACCAATCAACCCAAGGGTAGGAAGGATGAGATGCGGTATCAGGCGATATTGGCGGCTGTCAACGCAGGGTCGCTACCGGCAAGTGTGTTGGATGAGCCGGAGGACGATGACGATGAGATCGAGGCGGCTATGGGAGAAGAGAGGGATGATGAGCGTGCGGGAACAAAGTATAATGTGAGTACATCTATAGTCCTTTCGTTCGCGACTAACGAAGTTACAGTATTCTTGGTTCCACATCATCTTTGCCATCGCCGCCATGTACGTCGCCGGTCTGTTGACCGACTGGGCGATCATATCTACCTCGCCCGTCGCGCATCCCACTGAGCCCCAATCTGCGGGACTCGCATTGGGGGCGTTCAACGAGCCCGACGTCTTCATCGGCAGGTCAGAGACGACCATGTGGATGAGGATCGTCAGTAGCTGGCTTTGTTATGCGCTGTACACCTGGAGTCTGTGAGTACAATAACCTGACTATTAGCATAGGGGCTAACTGGGACGTAGGGTTGGGCCTGTGGTCATGCCAGATCGGTTCGGGGACGTATAAAAGCCGCATATACGTTGTTTCTCATTATGTTCAGGCTGTGTATTGTGGCATGTAATCAATTGATTTAGGTTTCGCAACCAAGGCTGCTCTGCATCACTTCTACACTTGAGCGGCTACATGAGACATGCTCGAGTGACACGCCGTTCTTGGCCGGAAGCTGACTATGTATCTGACCCTCAGACCTCTTCGGGATAACTGGAGAGCCTTGGAAAGAGGCTGTTGAGTCAACCAACCAGCTGCAGACTCGACGTCCAGTACAAAGGAAAGCGGCACCAAACAAATGGACGATGGCTCTATAGAGGACGCCAAAGTGGAGGCAGCGCTCATCGCCGCCCTCGTCCTCTCCTGCGTTCGTTCTTCGTTGTGACTTGCCTTGTATCAGAAACCCATCCATCCCATCATCCCATCCATCCACCATGCCCCCCAACGAGCCCATAGTCGTCGACGACGTCGAGGAGGACTTCGATGCCGTGGAGGACAACCAGGCCATCAACGAGGTGCGCTCCTCCATCTTCCTCGTGCGCGTCGAAAAGCTGACCCCATATATAGCAATACAAGGTCTGGAAGAAGAAGTAAATCCCACCAGGCATCGCCCAGAGAGTCACTACTGACCTGCTATAGTACCCCCTTCCTGTATGACACTGTCATCACCCACGCCCTCACCTGGCCCAGTCTGACCTGTCAATGGCTTCCCGATGTCACCGAGTACGCACCCACCCCAGCCCATCCCCCCATCATATTGACCCCATGCCCTGCAGCGTTCCCGACTCGGACTACACTAGTCAACGCATCATCATTGGCACTCACACCTCTGGCCAGTCCAACGACCACCTCATCATTGCCGAAGTCCTCCTCCCCAAGAAGGGCGCCGAAATTGCCGACAAGGCGCTCGCAGACTTGTATGACGAGGAAAAGCAGGAGATTGGGTCCTACTCTACCGCCCCCCCTGCCCGGATTAGGGCGATCCAAACTATCAACCACCGAGGCGAGGTCAACCGCGCCCGCTACATGCCCCAGAACCCGGAGCTTATTGCGACCAAGACGGTGAACGGGGAGGTGTTTGTGTTTGACAGGACAAAGCACGAGAGTAAGGCGCCGGCCAACGGAGAGTGTAAACCGGATATCAGGCTGAAGGGGCAGACCAAGGAAGGGTGAGCGAGGTGCTGCCATGGTGGAGAAGGAGCTAATGTCGGACAGGTATGGCTTGTCATGGAGTGGTCTGAAAGAGGGTCACATCCTGAGTGCCAGCGAGGACACCACTGTCGCCCACTGGTTCGTCCTTTTCGTTACCTGCCGCGCTTTGCTGACATGACCACAGGGATATCCAAGGCTATGCTAAGAAGGATCCAACTTTGCAGCCTCTACGACTCTATACCGGTCACTCTGCCTACGTATCTGTGCGTGTTTTTCCTTTACATTTACATCCATCTGACCGTTTCGGTAGGACGTCGAGTGGCACCCCCAGGATGAGAATGTGTTTGGTTCCGTTTCTGACGACGGCCAGATCATGATGTAGGCCTGTCGCACTCTTATTTGGAACCTGCTAATGACACTGCACAGCTGGGACACCAGAGCCGAGAACCCTGCCAAGCCCAGCTCCCAGCTCCAGGGGTCCAACAGCGAGATCAACTGCATCGCCTTTGCGCCCAGCAGCCAATATCTCTTCCTCACCGGTTCTTCCGACAACGCAAGTACAATATACCGTGTAGAAATCCCAAGCTGACACTATTCATAGACCGTCGCTCTCTGGGACCTGCGAAAACTCTCCGTCAAGCACCACTCCTTTGAAGCCCATACCTCTGACGTCCTCCAACTCTCCTGGTCTCCTCACTCTCCCGTCCACTTTGCCTCCGCCTCCGCCGACCGACGTATCCACATCTGGGACCTCGACGCCATCGGCGCGGAGCAGACCCCCGACGACGCCGAGGATGGCCCGCCTGAGCTGCTCTTTGTGCACGGCGGTCACACGAGCAAGGTCTGCGATTTGAGTTGGAGCCCTAATTCGCCGTGGACGGTGGCGAGCACGGCGGAGGACAACATTTTGCAGGTCTGGGAGCCTTCGAGGCACTTGAGAGCCCCGTATGAGGCGGATTACGATGAGAAGGATTTGGAGTAGGGTCTTGATCGTGAGGACATACATGTAGGGTCAGCACATTCAAAGTGATGTCATCCTTGCTTCCAATCTCAGTCTTGAAAGGGCCAAGAATTCGTGAAGATTACATTTGGCTCTCCCGTTACGCACCTCTTCCACAGCCCAAGATGGGTTCTCTATCCTCCGAGTACTCGACGTCCATCTACCGTTGCTGTTCTTTGATGACATCTGTGTCCGCTTCCACCTGCCTCGGTATCGACTGAGTAGCTCAGATGGGTTTTTGACATGGTGGCTGACTACTCTATGCGAATTTGTAGTTCTCGCAATGCGTCGGGGGGAGTCTTCAAGATGCCCTCGGATATCAGCCTGACAAAACCTGAAGACTGAATTAATGTTGTACATGTGGAGCAGTACAACAAAAGATGCTATCTATTATAAAAGAGACTCTATCATATATCTCAAGTGAAGCAAGATCACAGCCCCCGCATATGCAGCGTATCCCTCTCAATCTTCTTCTTCTCCCTTCCGTCTTTACCAACCTCCACGATCCCCTTTGGCAAGCCCAACATTCCCCACTCTGGCAGATTTCCCAGACCTCCTCCCTTCCCGCCACCAACGATACCCTCCCACACTGGCCCGATATCAAATAGATCGATGAATTGTTGATCCACCGCGCGACTCTTTGGTGCAGAGAAGCGCCTGTATTCGTCGAATATACTGGTACGTGACCACGATTGGAGGCGTCGAATGCAGCCAATTAGACAGCCTGTCCGGTGCTTGCCTTTGTTGCAGTGTATAAGGAGGGGGTGGTTACGCTTGTCACAAATGGCCACGAGGGCGGCGCAAATGACGTCCTCGGGAATGTTATCGAATGGTTCCTACGTCTGAAGTCAGCTAGGTGCCGGGGATGGCAGATGTAGGGACAAACTTTGTTGCCAGGAATGCCGAATTGCTATAGCATCATCAGCTCAGGTTTCTGCAGACCAAGCTGCCATAACAGACCATGAATTGTATATCTTGGGATTGGCACCATTCCAGATTCGCTTTCGGGTACTCTTCCAGCACCAGTGTCCTGACACCCATCAGCATCTCTTCCGCATACTATACGCATCACTCACAGAACAGTCTTCACCCTCAACGTCTCCATAAACTTGAAATTCCTCTTCTTCGGGAACCCACACCGATACACGCCGCTGCTAACTAGACTAAAGTTCTCGGGCGGGACGAGGTCCTCTTCCGGGGCCGGCATTGCCGGGGGAGGAAGGTAGAGCGCATTCGGCGGAGGATGTTGTGCGATGAGGGTCGGAGGCAAAGTTGCTACGCCTGTCCCTTGACCTGAGGCGGTAGTTTGCCCCTTGGCCCCCTCAAAGATGGTCGGGGAAGCCACCTGGCCTTTCCCATGAGGCGGCAGCGGTGACCCCGACGGCGGAGGAACAGAAGGGGCAGCTGAAGATATGTGCGAATGGATAATGTTTGCGAGAAAGGGAGGTATCTGGGCAATAGCCGGCGGCGCCGTCTGAGGGCCCGGGACGGACGGGCCTGCTTGCAAGGCCGGTGAGGGGGGCATTGTGGGGTCTGTCGGTCCTTCCCTGGGGTATGGCAGTGCTGTTATAAGTCGACCATGGGCGGTGCTTGAGAAAATGGAAATGTGAGCAGAATGTAAAGATGTGCAGTCTCGCTCATTGCTCGCTCGACGACCGAGGAGGATAAACAACCCTCAAATCAGTTACGTAAGTACTAGTAGCACCGCGAACGCCAGCCTTCAGTCAACATGTGATGGCGACAGATAGAGCGTGTGGCAGGAAAGAATACAGTACATGCATTAGAGAAAAGACTGGATAATTGAAAACTAGACAGTGATTGAACAGGTGCAAACAAAGAATATGCCGATCTATAGCCGTATAAATGATTTATTTTCGTACACTCGTAAGAGACACCCATGCGACATGAAAGATGTAGATATTAGAACGAGACAAGCAATGATGTAGGGAAAGTACAAGTATGAAAGATGACAAGAGGAAAATTTCTAAAACACCATCGGTCTTTGGCCCACCCTCCTGCCAAAGCCTTCCTCCAGGCTGTTCTCTACAGCATCAAGATCCTCCCTCGTGGGCGTGTTGCTCGAGTACGAGGTGTAGTAGGTGGAAGTGGAGGACGGGGTGGTGGCAGCTGACGCGCCACCGGCCGGGGTACCAGCACGTGGTGTAGAGAAGCCTGAGCTGGGGTGGCCAAAGTAATCGTCGAGCTCGGAAGTGGAGTGGTTGCGGCGCGTGACATCGAGTGAAGGATCACCTGCCCAGCAGAAACTAGAGCTCTTGTCAGTAACACGGCTTTACTAGATAGAATCAACTCACTGCTCGATCAAGCTCGAATAACTCGCCATGCTGCTCATACTGTTTAGACTTGTCGAACTCTCACTGGCCTCGCTCCTCCTCGGGCTCCAGCTACCCCCATTGTCATACGGTGAACGGGGAGACTCGGGCGGCGTCGCCGTCGCCGTGCTCGACGAATCGAGCGAAGGAGGCGAGCCCATAGAGTTGTCCTCGATATGCTCCGGTTCACCGATGGTAAATTTTGGAGGGGCAGAGATCGTCCGGACAAGTGGCGGCTGGGTAGAGACGACCTTGGCAGCATGTACAGATGGAGGGGTCCGAGTCTTGGGCGTGATGGGTTCAGGCGACGGCCCTTCCGGGGAAGGCCCTTCGACCTTGAGCCCCGGCACTGGCACTGCCTTGGCGTTCGACCTCGGCGAGGTAAAGACATTGTTGTCGCCAACCAACTTGTCCTGGTCGAATTTAGGCGAGTAGAATGTCGTAGCAGCCGGGCTACTAGGGCTCTTGGGCGCATCAAAGCTTAGCAGACCCGTCTTCATCTCTGGCAAGGGCACAGGCGACCTCAGCGGCGAGTTAGAGTTGCGTCTCGCCAAGTTCAGCGACGCGCCAAAATCATATCTCGCCGCCAGCGACCCGCCCCGTCCGTTCGAATCCGCCGCCTTGACCTCGAGCGTCGCTGGCGCCGCTCGGGGAGAGGCCTTTTTGTTGTTGAAGGAAAAGTTCCGGGACGAGTTGGGCGACAAGGGCGGACGGTCGTCGTCGTCTTTGAGTCTATCGAGCTTGGCGCGCAAGTCGGCCATCCTGTCATCTCCACCCGCGACACTCCACTGGGAGCTTTTGCCCCCGACCGCCTTGCCCATACCAGGCTGAACGGGAGCTGCGTCCCGCGCGCCCTTGGTAGGCTGTCGAGCAGGGCGGTCCTTGGTGAACAATACCTGGTAGTTTTGCCCTCCATTCGAATCCCAAATCTCCCTCCCATTCACGTTATACCTCGCGGCGATGAACAGCGTCTTTTGCTCAATCTTGGGGATTAAATCGCCCAGCTTGATCGTAAAAGTGAACCTATCGTACTGCCCGCCCTTGACAGATTCCTTGAATACACCAGTGACTTCAGACGTCGTCTGCCACCAGTCAAAGGTAAATCGCACAGCGACCCACTTTTGGAAAGACAGGTTTTTGCAGATGATGACGCCTCGGAGGGACTGGCGATCATCATTGAGAAAGATGGACTCGAGGTAAAGATCGGATTGGGGGTCATGGGACGTCGGAAAGTTGGGAAGCGAGATCTGCAGGACCTTGCGTTCTTCCTCCATATCGCCAAACGGATAATCGTCCCCTTCATCCTCCGTCAACGGCGACCCGTCGCGGCTGACCACCAGCGGTTTCTGGTCATGCACAAAGAGCTTGATGCGCTCGAGATGGGAGTCAAAGTGCACGAATTTGAGGCCAGAGGGCGTAGAAGGGCACGATTTGGACTCGTACATGGCCCGACCTTCGTCCATGGGCGTCGCAGCCCCACTGGACCCGCCATTCTGCTTGAGCGCAGACTTGAGCACCTCGCCCGACTTTTTGCGAATGAGGGCGCTCCCAAAGCGGGTCGACGGAATTGCGGTATGGATAGCAGGGGTATCGGAGATGGGCGGGATGGCGTCAAGGTTGAGTTTGAGGCCGTTCTCGGGCCGTCGGCGTGGTGGAAGATGGATGGGAGGCGTGTGGGCGACGGTGCTGGGGTGGCGGCGGGGGACCATCTGGGGGGATGTGGCTGCCGAGGCAGAGGTCGCTGGCGGGGGAAGATGTGTGGAGATGATTGGGACGGATGCAGTCGCGCGGTGGACGGCTCGGGGCTTGACGAGAGGGGTGTTGTCGGGCGAACTGGCGGCTGAGCTGGTAGCTGAGCTGAGGTTGCTCCCTGGAATCTCTGTGAAACCAAACAGCTTCGATCGTCTGCCCCTCTTGGCAGCTATCGTGAGCGAGTCGGCAGCCATGGCGAGGGTCTTTCTGGGCGGTGAGCGCACTTCCGGCAGGACGTGGAGCGGGATGGAGACGGAGCCCGGGGAGGAGGGGGCAGAGGACAGCGGACTGTGTGATGGGGACGACCGGGCGACAAATGCAGGGATGGAAGATGCGATGGAGAGGGGACTCGATGAGCGCACGACGGCGTGGTTTGATGGCGGCGGGGTGAGGGTGACCTCATCAGAAGGAGACTCGACCCTGTCGGGGGTGGGAGGGGAGACATAGATCGATCCTTCGTCAGACCTGAAAACAATCAGCTCCACTTGTTGCAGCGATCATGAAGACGTACTTGTGATCCCCGACATTCAGCCTCAAGCCATGCAGCCTCATCTCGCCCATATCTTGCCCGTCGTTCGTCATTGAGGGCCCGGCGGCACTCGCAAAGAGTTGGAAGGCGTCCATGAGGGGGGACGGCGTGTCTGTTTCGAGGACTCTTGAGCGACAGAGGGACGCGAGGAGCGAGTGGGATTCTCTGAGGCGGAGACGAGAAGTACGCCGGGTAGGGGGGAGGGTGGCGCGAGGAGGAAGATTTTCTACAGCCATCGGATGAGCACAGGGGAGATGATGGAGTTGGCAGAAAGGAGAAAAGTTTTGGACAGGCGAGATACACACCAAAGGATGCACGCGACAATGGGGCGTGTTGTTTACGATCGAGAGCAGAGACCGACGACGGACGCTTTGTACAGCCTGGAATTGGGCGACTCACGAGTAGATATGTCCGCAATGGGGGGTCAATGAGACAAACAAGAGATATCCCCAAAAGGGTCGCTAACGGAGAGGAAAATTATACGGAATAGATATGCCGAAAAGCCAGGCCGGCGTGGGCGGGAGTGTCGCGCGAAGATGGTCCACCTGCTGCTTCTGGGAGAGTCGCTGGAGGTGGGCTGCGCGACTTTTGGAGGGGGACAGGGTGGGCCTGGGTGGATGATAGATGTGGGAGCAGGAGAGAGATGGGCGGAATGTGGAGGGAGGAGGTGGGTTGCGGCAAGTGCGGGGTGAAGAAAAGCATCTGGCAACGTAAGCATCGCGGCTGCTTCTCCGCCTCCCCCAATCACATCCCCACGCGCCCCGCCCAGGCCCCGCCAAACGCTGACGTCAAACAATAAGAATGGGAACAACCTGGTTTAAAGTTTAAATTACCCCATGGCCCGCCCGCCTCTTTCTGCAGATTTTGAGCTGCATCGAGCGCGACATTTTACACAGACCAGCCCTCTCAGAGCATAGCTGCTTGTTCTCCCCTACCAACGAGGCCATGTCAGACAAATATCCTCATCAAGAGAGCTCATCAGAAGGATCAGAAGCGTGACAATCTGCTGGGTAACGGGTGACGGGCTTTCTCCTATCGCCCTGCACTAAAGAAACGGCCCCCGCGGCTCCAGAAATCGACGGGTGGCGATCATACGGTAGCAGTCACCGCTAGACCGAAAACGCAGTTCTTTGCATTGCAACAAACAGAAGTTGGGCGATCGGGATGAAGAAGGAATTCCATACGCTGCACGTAATTGCAGTATAAACGTCTACATATGTACTTGTCCCGCCTCCTCCTCCTCCAATGAGGCCACTGACCCCTCTTCTGTACCCCCGGCCGCTTTGAAACGCTCCTTCAACACCTCGCATACCTCCTCCCAAGGCTTTAATGGCAGCCCAGCAAAGCTACTGTACTGCTTGTAGTGGTACTTTCGGCTGGTCCACCTATAACCGATAATCTCATAGCTCCCTGGATTACCAAACGCCTCTTCCAGAATGATAATATCCCACGATCCTCCCAATTCTCGAAGAGAGCGCCAAAAGCCCACATCTTTCCGCCCTTCAAGAAACTTTTCTCCATCTCTCATGGCATGAAGCGCCTGCGCTGCGAACTCTACATCACCCCACTGGGACGCCAGGTGGAACCAGCCCCAGGGATCATCGTATATAGCAACACGGTAGAACTCTTCAAGTATCCTTCGAGAAAGCTTTTCGTTGAGATCCCATTTGCGATTGAACAAGAATAAGTCGCAAGTTTCGTTTACCGATAGCGGGAAAGTCCTGTTCCCAGTGAGGGCGGCGAGCTCTAGAAAGCATTGCAGGATGGCAGAGGTCTCTTCCATCTCAATGGGCGCACCAGTGAAAGGCGCTCGAGTGCTCGAGTTCTCGATGCCGGTATCAACCTTGGCGTCGGCGTCAGATGTAGAGCTGTTAGTAGGCTGGGGAACACTGAGCATATCGCTGAAGACTTTACTAACCCATATATGAGCATGTCGTCGACACCGATTGAGTGCATTCGGAGGAATGAGAGAAGACCCACCTGGCGTTCCCGAGACGATACCCGTCGACGCAGAACAACACGTTATCAGAGGACAAGAGGTGGACATCCCCTTTTTGGTAGTCTTCGTGGACTGTAGGTGGCGTTTGCTTAGATGGGGGCGTGGGGCTTGCTGCCATCTTGAATAAGACTGGGATTTGAAAGAAGGTCTGTCTTACTGAGAAAGAACAGACAAGGAGATCGAGAAGAGGAGTGGGATGTCAGGAAAAGCTTGGTGCGCACGCTGAACACGTACTTTGAGCACGACGTCTTCTGCTAGGGCAAGGTACACCCTTTGATTGGCAGGTTATATCGTACTCACATGGTACGTACATTGGTGGGCCTTGCGGGATAGGCATACCTTGATGTTGCCAAAATCCTCGTTCAACGTGGCGGGTGCTTCGCTTAGCGTGAAGCCCGTCTGGATGTGTCAGTTTCCTCTGGATCTATCGTGTTATGAGAACCGTAATCTCTCACTAGCCATTCAAAGTCGCCGGGGGGCTGGTAGAGAGACAAGAGACAAGCGGTCATATACTGCAAACACAATATCAGGATAGCTGCGCTATGCATAGGCACACCTGATCCCTCATCCTCTGACTCTATTCTCTACCGTCTACGCCCCTTCTGCACCATCTCAAATCCATCTTCATCCACAACGGGCTCCTGTCTCTCTCTCCTAGGCTCGCTAGCCTCCAGCTGGGGCGCCTGATCTCCATCCACCTCCATATCATCCTCGTCCTCTCCACTCGACGAATCGTCCTCTTCAGCAGCAGCCCCCTTGGACGCCTGCACACCCGACTTCCTGACCTCCCTCGCCTTGTTCTCCAACGTCGACACGATAGCCTCGGGGTCGGCTTCTGTCAAGACATGCTTCCACAACCTCGTCAGGTCAGAAGCCACCGACTCGATAGACCCATCCTCCAGCCTAGCCTCAAACTCATCCTCCATAATTTGAGTGAGGAGGTCGATGAGGTCGTCTTGGTCGAGAGGAGGGTCGTTGGCATCGTTCGGGTCAACGGTAGGAGCAGCCGCTGGTGTGGCAGGGTCGGCAGGGAGGTAGGTGGCACGAGATTCAAACTCGTCAATGAGGGTGGATGCGATCCAAGTCTTCTTGTCTGCAGACTCGGAGCCTCCCCATTCCTCGGCGACGGCAATAGTAAGGGCAGGCCAGAGGTCGAGCAGAGCAAGAGTGCCTCGGGCGAAGAGAAGGATGGTAGGGGAAGTTTCTGTGGGTTGGGACATGCCAATATGTGATTTTTTGCGTGGGAAGGTTATAAGGGGTAGGCAGTGCCAGCAGAGGGTGGGATGGGGTGGAAAACGATGTGAGAATGCTTTTGAAGGCAATGCTCGGATCGCCGGTCTCAAAAATTACAGAGCAGCGGACATGCCCGCCTGATGTTACGACGCGTAGAAACGCGTAATACTGTTAATTAGGGGTGCACTAGGAGGATGATGATCTGTGCGAGGTGGATGCAAGTCTCACCAAAGGTATATAGTCGAACAATGCACCTCTTCCTCTTCCCCTTCCCCTTCCCATCTTCATCTCTCATCCTACTCTCCGCCTCCCTCCCCGAGTCGTCGCCTGTCGCTTTGCAGTAAGCATCTGAACAGCCCTTGCCGCCCACCGCTAACGTCAACCTCTCATAGACTGACCCCAGCATATTCTCGCCACTATGACTGCCCTGACGTCCAACCCACCCCGCTCCCACCACACCCGAGCGCACTCCACTTCCACCGCCTTCAACGGCCAGCCCCAGTCCAAGACTCGAGCCGCACGATCCAAATCTCTCGCCGGGCCCCCACCTGCCAAATCCGCCGGGCTGGGCCTCCTCTCCGGAGGGCTTCCCACCGGCCCGAGCCCCCAGCTCCACCCCTACGACTCCATCTCTTCACTCCCCGACGTCGAAGCCCTGGGTCTGCCTCCTGCCTCTGTGTCCGAGCTTCGTCAACGAACCCAGCAGCTCATTCAGAATTCCATCACAAACACGCGCATCAACGCCACTCCCTATGATCAACCAACCTTCCAGTTCCCTTCCTTGGCTACTTTACCTGGGGAAGTCCCTTTGCACATGCAAGCCGACGACTATGCTCTCCTCCAGGCTATGGAGCAGTTTGGCGTAGGCAACTCTTACGCCAACAACACCCAGGCTGTTCCTGCTCTCAACCTTGGTCATAACCGGCAGTCATCAAGCATATCCAATGTCTTTGACCCTCCTCGATTTGCGCATAGCCGCACCGGCAGCCGTGCTTCTCGTACTCGATCGCGGGCGTCCAGCAGGGCTTCGGACTCGTTTGTCACCGAAGGTCGAGAGGCGTACGGTCCATCCAAGACATTGTGGCTGGGAAATCTCGATGTGCAGGTCACCAAGGGTATGATCTATGAAGAGTTTGAGCATTATGGGCCCATCGAGAACATCAGGGTTCTGCCGGAGAAGGTGAGCCGTGATCCAACGTGTGCATTAATAATGATGGAGTAGACCTGCGCCTTTGTCAACTTTGTCAATTCAACATCGGCTGTGACTGCTCATGAGGACATCTTGAAGAGGCAGGGCGGTGTGATGCTGACACTCAACAAGACTGCTCCTGTACTCCTCGGCTTTGGAAAAGACAATTCTCACAGACGGACCGCTTCCACCCTCTCTGCCGCGTTCTCGACCTCTGCCGAAACGGCCACCGGGAATAATGGCTGCCCGCATGGCATGGCACCGACCAGAGCCATTCGGATTGAACGAGTACCCGAGAGTGTTTCTTCCACCACCCTGTCACAGATATTCTCTCCTTTCGGCTCTGTTGAGAATACCAGAATTCTTCCTGGCAAAGTGAGTCTCGTCCCCGGCACGGTCATACAGCTCCGCTGACCTCTGGGTAGCGCCACGGTTTTGTCAACTTTGAACTCTTGGACTCTGCCGTCGCCGCCTACGAATCGCTCAACGGCAAACCCCTTTTCGGTCCCGACTTTGGTCCTGTCCGCATCGACTTTGCCCGAGTTCCCACCCGCGCCCCTAGTCAGCTCAAGGTCACTTTTCTGACCGGCGACAGTCTCGCCGAGGCTCTTGGCACTGTCAAAGGCGCCGACTCGGTTCCCATGGAGCGGCAGATGTGTGACGAAGACGGTGACGTGGAAAACTACCGCAGTCCATTCCTGTTGGACATCCTGAAGGAGGGTGTGCACGAAAAGGTCTTGAAGAAGGGCTTGACTCTGGACGGACATGTGTCTGAGAAACAATTGATCATGCAAATGCTGAGTGAGGAGTCTGAGGATGAGGATGTCAGAGCTGTGGATAGTGAGTCCCTTTGCTATCTTTTTCATTCCCGCTGACGTTTTGTAGCCGATCGACCTGTCAGGTTGGCGTACAAGACCGACATCCCTCAGCTTCAATCCTTGCCCCTGGAAACCTTCACTACTGTGGACTTGAAGCAAATCGAGTCCGAGCTGAAGGATGACACCACTGTGACTGAAGAGATTGACGAATTCGCCTTGAATTGCCTATCCAGTCTTACTCAGGTGAGTCACTCGAGCTGGGATCTGGAGGCGCAAGCTTATCTTGCCTAGCTGGCTCTTCACGGCGTCGGGAATGGGATTGTCCAGAGCCTCTTCAAGAGTGCATCTTCCTTCATTCGTCTTACCATCATTCGTAACCTCGCCCCTCAACTCGCGTCTATCGGCTGTCACATGCGCGGCACTTGGGTTACACAAGCGCTCGTTGACAACAGCAAAACCCGTGATGAGCGTCGTGCGATTGTCGACGCCTTTCGCGACTGGATCCCCGCTTTGATGAGCGACAAGATCGGCAACTACATTTGCTCGGCTCTGGTAGCTTATGGTCCCGAGCACAACAGTGTCGTATTTGATGCTGCTGTGGATAGGATGCTTGAAGTGGCTCAGGATAGGTTTGGAGCGCGATGTTTGATTAGGTGCTTGGACAGCACCCATACTACTTGGTATCAGAAGGTAAGCTGGGGTGTGTATCTCTGGCTCACAGTACTGACTTTCTATCCAGAAAAAGGTGGCGACAGCAATCATCCTGAATTCCATACCCCTGGTCACCAGCTCCAATGGTGCGCTACTCGTCACTTGGTTACTCGAGTCTATAGACATACCCCGTCGATGCGAGCTTCTGGCCAAAAGGTTCTTGCCGCACCTCACCCATCTCTGTATTCATGGTATTGCTTCAGCCGCCATCCTTCGAAGTGAGTGATATTGATCAAGTCCTCGTATAGATGTTGACAACCATAGTCATCGCTCAAACGTCCGACAATGCGGCTTCTAGCTTGCTTATCAGCGGCATCTTTCGCACAAGGAACGACAACGTCCTACAGGAGCTTCTGAGCGACCCCCAGAATGGCCTTCCCTTCATTGCCAAGATCGCCGCCATCGACACCATTCCTCACGACCAGCGTCTTTTGCTGGAAGAAGCAATCAAGCGAGCTCTCCCAATCGTCCACAACCGCAGCTCTACAGAGTATCAGACGCTCAGCAGATCTCTCAAGGCCGGCCATCAACATCACGCCACTTCCAAAAAGCGCCCGTCCAAGCCCGCTTTGCGCCCGTCCCGAAGCAACATCCTCCAACCCACGCAAGTCCACGAGCGTCGAAAGTCTTCCCTGTCCAAACTCCCGCCCCGCTTCACTACACCTCAGATCACATCCGAGCAAGCCCACTGGTACGATACGCCTATTGTTGCCTTACCTTCTCCCGAGTTTCGTCCAGTGAAGATTGTCGCTCCTGATGAGCGAAATAAGGGATACAAGTATGCGAGTGACGGACGTTTGGCTTATCAGGCGGATGGAGACGCCTCTGACGATGACGATGCGTCGTCCACCTCGAGCTACAAGACATTTCACACTGGCATGCCGGACCACTCTATGGACATACTGTACTTGGACGACTCCATCGACTCGCATCAAGAGCTCACACCGGCTATGACGACCTCTTCTCTCTCCCCGACTCGTACTGTCATCTCCACCCCCGCCCTCTCGATCCAATTCCCAGGTCACTATCCCGAACCGTCCGATAGATTCGCGTCCGAGTCGAGGACGAGCGACCAGTCAACCGTTGGGCTACAGCTGAACGTTGCGCCGGAAGATGTCAAGGTCGAGGTGAAAGTGGAGAGTAAGGCAGAAAAAGGAGAGGCCTCGACAAAGAAGGCGCGTAGGCTGTCTCAGTCTGTAGCGGTGAGTTGTTCAGCAACGTCTTGGCTGTTGCTGAACATGTTGTTTGTAGCACGTCCCAGAGACGATTGTGGAAGAAGGATGCGTCCCTTGACGAAGGCAAACGACCAATGACGATATTGTAAAGTAGCACTTATCACGGACGATTCTTATAGTCTCATGATCAAAGACATCGGCGTTGACGGTATTTACGACTAGTCTGCCAGTACATGTATGCGCGATTGTATCTACATGTTCAGATTGGTTTCTTGAGAGTGTAGTGGACCAAAGAGAAGGTATGGGTGTAGAGGCATGTCGGCGAATGAAGAGTATTTCCGGCTGACGAAATGCTAACTGTACCAGATTGGACAGATAGGGTATGGCCCGCCAGAGGGTGCATTGGTCGTATTTGCCAAGGGGATGGACGCTGACCACGGCTTTGCATCCTTTTGCAGAAAATGCTGCGAGATGCTGCATGGTAGATGTCTCGTCGTCGTCGAACGGCAGATCTCGGCGAGTTGATCGATCTAGATCCTGCCGGCTCGGGGTGAGTCTCTGGATTGGGCAAGCACTTGCATGGGGTGTATATACCGAGCAGCGATGTGACCCCTTGCTATACGATGTACTGAACAAGATGCGGCTTGCTACCTTGCTGACGCTGGGATGGGTGGGGGTCAGCGATAACCGGAGGCGTTCCTGTCCCGGGTGCCGTTTGCCGGCGGGGACAAAAAGTAACGGGCTAGCTGTGGATGGTCTGTTCTCTCTCCACGACGCCATGGACGCCCCCTCCCTCCTCAACCCCCCCAACCCCGCCGCCGACCCCGTCAAGCCTGCCGCATCCATCCTCCTCAACGCCCCAGGCCGCCCACCCGCCGACCCCACCGGCCCTCCCCTAGACTCCCCCAGCATCTCCGGCTCAAGCACCGGCACCAGCAACGGCAATGCCTTCTTCAGCTCAGACTCGTCCCAGACGAGCATACCCCACTCATCACCCCCGCTCTCCTCCTCTGCCCGCGATCCATCCCCGGCCCCGTCCCACACCTCGTCCTTCTCCTCACAGCAGGGCTCGGGCGGCTACTACCCCGCGTCCATGACTGCTCCTGGCTCCCCGTCACTCGGCGCTGTCAACCGACGTACAAGCACACCCAAGATCTCTTTTGCCCCCCTCCCCACCGTGCCGCCCGAGTTTCGCAGGCGAAATTCCATCTCTCTCGGTGTGGCTTCGCGCCGAAACCTGATCGGGGCGCAGAATGGCCTGCCACCAGGCGTGCAGAAGCACAGCGGGGTGCACAGTGTGATTATGAACGATGAAGAGTGGGAAGAGTACCAGAGGCAGTACCATGAACGGAAGGGGTGAGTCATTCTGTCCTTTGGTGTTTGTATGGTGGACCTCGGGCAGAGAGAAACGCGTTGATGCCTGTGGCAATATTGTCCGGGCGAGGTATGCATGGCATGGGGTGCTTTCCACCACCTCACTGGCCTCGGAGGCATTCCAGTATATTACTTGGTGCTGTCTGTGGCGTTACGGGGAACATCTACTGGGGAACGCTCTTGGCGCGGGACGTAGACCGAGCCCAGCTGACATTCTGGATATAGCAACGACGGCGTCGTCGACGTAGGACAACTTGCCAAATCCGGTGCCAAAGCCCTTTGGCGCTCCGTCAAACGTCGGCGCTCCTCCTCCCAAACCTCCCAGGCCTCAACATCCACCGACTCGGCGTCCACCAACCTCTCCAACGCGCAATCCGCCGGCTCGGGCTCGGCGTCCGGTGTGTCCCAGCAGGCAAGTTTATCAACCAAGCCGGGTGGAGCGGGAGAGACGATGAGCAGTTTGCATACTGTGGAAGAGGATGATGAGCACCATTCGCCTCCGCCGGCTCCGGCAGCGGACCTTGTCAGAGACGATTCGGGCGCGCAACCTCTTCATGCGCCGCTTGCCAAACGCCCGAGATCGCCGGGTGTCAAGCTCACCAAAGAGGCGCTGGCAGCCGAAGGCTTGGACGACGGCGATGGCGAGGGAGGAGAGGCTACCCCGAGGCGGAGACCCAGCCCGCCGCCGAGGTTGGCCGACAAGCTTCCCACCGCAGACGAGCTCGCAGAAGGTCGCGAAGAAGAAGACGACGACGAGGAAGACGATTATGAAGACTCGTCGGTGGGATACGAAGAGGAGCACGACGAGCTCAGTACGGTCGAAGAGAAGGAAGACATTTCGGCTCACGCGCATCACCATGCTCAGCACGAGCACCATGATCACGAGCACGAGTCGCACGAGGAGAGGGATAGGGATAGAAAGGCGTCCGTGTTGGGTTTCGATGTGGAGCGATTCGGTTTGATGGAGATTGGGGAGCAGCAGCACAGGGGGAGAAGATGATTCGATTTAGAACCATTTGTAGTGAAGATGCTCATGACCGAGAGCTATTTGGACAGATTTATACATGGCTGATTCTATCGGGATGTTTTCTTGTACTTGAACCACGACGCAATGTACGCATATATTTGGTTTGCCTTTAGACGACGGGGGTAGTCATATTATAACGCGCTCAGAAGAGGGGTAAGACGAGAAGGCTCAAGAAGAGGGGGTGTAGAGATCGTGGCGGTGTCTGTGTCATGTCCAGAGATTGATGGGGTACGTGAGGTCAGTCAAGCGCTTCTGCACGCTGCTTGCATCCACCAGAACCTCCGATGCGTCCTATATGAGCCAATGCTTGTGGATGCATGTAAGGCGATTAGGCGATCCAAAAGTGGGCGTCGTACACTTTTTCTTCAGGTTTTCCCGATGCACTGAATTGATGCGGTCAGTCCATTTCGTGTTGTCCTAGGTCGGACGATCCAAGTAGACTGTACAGGTCATTCCGTGACGCAACTAGATCTCGCAGAGTGTCGATTGCGTGACACTACGTAAAAGTTGTCGATTAATCCCATTTTGAAAACGTATGGGCGGATGACCATTGGATTCGCTTTTGTTTGCTGCGCCGAGCTGAGCAAGTAACAGGTTGCTACCCAGAGGGCGGACGGTGTCGGTAAAGGTTGGAACGTCCAGAGAAAGCGCGGGCCATCTTTTGGTCAGTAGAGAATTTGAGTGGTCTCCCGCGCCAAGCTTTCTGGTTTCCCCGATTCTCCTTCTACCCATTCCAAGGTCACTTTCCAGCTCAACCCAGACTGCACACTCTATCCACATCCCTCACTAGTCTTTGTCGCCGCCGCCAGGTGTCAGAGGTCAGCCCAAATACCACGTTTGCCAAGCCCTCATGCAGTTGCGATCTTGTCGAAAAGAATGTGTTGAGGTGAAATAGGATGTGTCATGCGACAAAAGATGCTAGTGCCAACAAGCAGAAAAAACCAGATCCATCCAAAGAACGCTCTCCGCTACTACTTTGTGTCTTTGGTGAATTTAGTTCTTCCTTCGGAAAGAGCAACCTGAGCAGATTGTCAGTCGGTCGCTTCATGTGATGGCAAGTGGACGCACCCTCGGTCAACTTGGCCTTACCACCGGTCGGCTGGCAAAGAGCAGTAGCGCAACCTTGGCACTGGACGACGGTGGAAGCGTGGGAGAAGACGGTGCTGTTGTTGGAATGTCCGAATGATAGAGGTGAGCGAAGAGAGATGGAAAGAACGGACGGGCTTGATCAGCGAGACCCCACGACATCGAGACATGCAACTCACGTGATGGCGAAGCATCCGGGGCACTTGACGTCCATGAAGAAAGAGTTGGGCTCAGGGACGATCTTCTTGAGCTTGTGGGTACGGGCCTGGACAGAGGCGGGTCGGTTGACGAGGTCGACGGCGAGAACCTGAAAGGAGTCAGCATTACGCCATTTCGGAATGTCTGGTGGCTGGTGGAGTCGTTTGGACAGATAGATCGGGGGAACCAGGGACACCAGGGGACAAAGCAGGTCGCCGCCGTAGTACGCTTGATGAGCGGCACAAGACAGCCAGATACCGATCCGCCGTCGATTTTTCGCTCGAGCATAACCACCCCTCTTCCCCCTGATCATGCCTTTCCCCAGTTCCTTCATATATCCCTCATACCTCCCACGCCCTATATCCCTCCAAGCCCCCCCGTCCGATCTATCCTGACACGCCACCGGCCACACGAGCTCGCTCTACTTACCATTTTGGCTAGATGTGTCGGTTTTTTGTGGTTTTTGTGTTGGCGTGTAGGGGGTTCGTATGGTTACCGCAAGGATGTCGAGGCGAGGCCGGCGATGCTTGCGAGAGATTTATGGAGAGGGAAAGAGGGAGTAAGAGGTGTCTGCTGCCACACTCAACCCGCAATCCTGCAAAAGCGTCCCCTAATCCCGCGGGGAATCCCCAGTGGCGCGTCTGGCTATGACAGGTCTTAATTACACTACTGTGTTAATTACGCCTTTCCTTTATCGCCGACAGCAGCGAAGCTATGCATCCAATGGAACCAAATGCATACAAATCAACATGTACATCAACGCAGCCGCACGACGCCCTCCCGTCCGGATGGCACATCCGCTGCTTTGCCATCCGCAACCAACTTTCCAGCAGACTTGAGCTGCTTCTTGCGCTCAGTGGCAAACGTCTCGGTGTGAGACTTTTTCTCTGCTCTTCGGGCCTGTTACACGAGTCAGCGCGGTCTATGCAGCATGACGAGACACTCACGGCTCGCTCGGCCTTGACGGCAGCCTTCCTGGCCTTCTTGTCGTCCACCGCCTCGCCCTTTTGACGCGCTACTGTCACCCTGGGCCCGCCCTCGCGCTCGGTCTCGGAGCCAGAGTCTGATTCAGACTCTTCCTCTCGAACGGGCGGGGCAGGCTGGGGTTCTCTGGGCTTGCGCTTGGGGTTGCGAATCGTACCAGGATGGTTTTCCGTATTTGTCCGCGTACCTGCTTCTGTCAGCCTAGCACCTTTCGATAGAAACGACATACTCAGAATACTCTCAACATCCCACTTGGGGCCATCCTCCTGCCTCACTCTCTCCGTTTGCGCGGGTCTTTTCGGACCCTTGCCTCCCCTGGACATCTCTTCTCTCTCGATTTCCATAATTCTCTTCCTGTTCTCCTCCTTCTCCTCATCCTGCCCCTCAATGGCCGCCCTCATCACCTTCAGCTTTTCCGGACCCGTCATTGTCGTTCCACCCAGAGCCGGTCTCAACCTCCTGCCCACGATTTCATAGTTGTCCAGGAAATCGTCCATGATGGACTCAAAGTCATCACGAGAGAGTTCAGGGGGTACAGCGGTGGCGTTTGAAGCGCGCGAGGCATGGGAAGCGAGAGAGAAGCGCGAGGCGGTTGAAAAGTTGGAGGCGGCGATGGATGCTGTCCCATCGTCCGAGTCATTCCAGTCTTCCTCTTCTTCCTCTTCGTCATCATACAAGTAGTCCATCTCGACCTGTACACATGTCAGCCATCAATTTCCGCGTAGAGAAGGTACACACCTTGTCGAACCGATCATCCAGATCTCTCAAACCCTGCGTTCGGAACATGCTTGAACTACTCATACTCATGCCAGACGCATCACTGGGTCCCCTCTTTCCTCTTCTCTTCTTTCCACCCTGGACCATCATGTCGCTCATGTTACTCGCCAAGCTTCCGATAGTATCGGCCATTTCACTCCTCTCCTCTTCTCCCCACATATCGTCTCCGGCTTCAGACACGACTTCCGGAAGCTTGTGTTGTTGAGCTTTAAAGGCCTTGAACCTGTCTTCCCAAGTCTCTTCCCTCTCTTCGCCTTCTTGCAAGGGTTTCTTGTCCATAGGCTTGCCCTGCTCGTCTACACCCCACTCAGCAAACTCCCAAGGGACCTCCTCCTGCGTGCTCCTCTCTCCTCCCTTCACGAGGCTTCCAAACCAATCTTCATCGTCCCCTTCCTCATCCACAAACTCGTCATCGTCCAGCGCTTCAAGCACTTGACGGAGATGCGGGTCCATGTCCGGCTGCAAACCCTGCAGCTCTGTGGGGATAGCCTCACTCCTAGCCCTTGCCTCCTGCACGCTCATCATGGCCTTGCTCGGTAACACAGTCTCTGGCAACTTGAACATGTCATCATCGACCGCTCCTCCCTTGGCCTTTTGCTTTCCACCCTTCATTCCTGGGGCGACACCAGATCCACCCTTGGGGGCAGCGATAAGCCACGAGTCACCGCCCGCGGCAAGACCACCGACGGGCTTGAGATGCTGCATGTAGTCGTAGGCAGAGTCGTCGTAGGTGATTCCGTAGAGAGCCGCTTCGCCTTCATTGGATCGGATCTTGGACTTGTCGAGGGAAGCTTCAAGTTCGGCAAGAGAGAGCTCGGCCTGTCATGAGATCAGCATTCCGTCTTTGCCGTTTGCCTCTCTAGCTTTCAGCACGAACACACCTTTTTGTCGTTTCCCCTGGAGACCGCCTTCAAAACTCTCTGTCCAACATCGGGATCATTGATAAGCGGATCTTGCTGCGAACGGTGGACAAGCTGGAAATGTTGTGCGTTGGGACCGCGGAAGGTAGAGCCTTTGGGAGGCATTGCGGTTTATGTTTTTGGGTCTTGCTTTCGATTTCAGGGGGTAGAGGCGGTGGACTCGCTCGGTGGGAAGGGGAGCTTGGGGGCTTGAAGGGCAAGAAGCTGAGGGTGTTGTTGATGAGTGCGTGCAGTGAAGGATTTTGTCGAGGTCGCCTCCACTCTCGAAATTTTGATCCCGTCGGCATGTGCCCGATGATGCTTCTCGACTTGCGCTCTTTCGTTTTCGCACCTTTTTACACCTACAAAACTCAACCACTCGCTTCCGCTACTCCCTGCCCCTAAAATCAATCGAACCAAAATGTCTTCTTTCTTTGGATCTGGCGCCGCTGGTACTGGTACGTTCTTTACCCTAGAGAATGCTGGAGAAAGAAAGACTGATAATTTGTGCAGCCGACATGGCCAACCGCAAGGAGCAGATGAAGCAGTCTATCCAACAAGAGGTAGGCATTCTCCTGGTTTCAAGTAATCTACCGGTCAAAATGGAGAAGGATATGTCTGGGCGCGGCGAGGGTTCTTTTGGAAAGAATGAGAGATGGAGAACGAACGATGAAAGATCGAGGATGGAGGACAGAAGAGCATAGTTCAGAGCTAATGTTTGTAATACAGCTCGCTATCGCCAACGCCCAGCAGCTCATTAACAAGATCAACGAAAACGTACGTCTCTTTCCGTCTGCGTTCATGCTATGTACTGACGCTTGTCGCAGTGTTTCGCCAAGTGCGTCACCAAGCCTTCTACCGAGTTGACTGGTTCTCAAGAAGTATGTCCCTCCTTCTCACCCCATGTTTACTAGGATGGTGATCCTGTGAACAAGTACCAAGAACGATAGCTGACAGTGTACAACAGACCTGTCTCTCTCAATGTATGGGTCTCTACATGGCCGCCTTCGACCAGGTGTCTCGCTCGTATGTCCAGAGGATATCGAAGGAGAGGGGTGGTCTTCCCGGTCTCTAATTTTCGAGTGGAGAATGAGGAAATCAGGAGATACAGTCCAGAACAGCGGCAGGAAGACGACATATCATGTAAAACACAACTCTATGCATCACTAGCGCACAACAGAATCTACTCTTCGTCATCGTCGTCGTCATCGTCTCCACCCTCTTCTCTCCAGACCTTGTAGATCTTTCTCCTATTGGGCTCCGTCGCACCACCATGCGCGGCAGCGTTGAACATTCCCCTCAGAACCGATCCCTTCAGCTCTTCCGGCGTGCTCCTCTCCTTCCCTCCTACTTTCGCAGTAGAGTGCATAACTATATGCGCATACATCGGCTCCTCCTTCTTTGTCCTCTTTGCGGGTCTCTCAGAGTCGGCCACGGGAGTGGAGGAAGCGAGGGAGAGGGAAGTGAGGATGGGGGTGAAGAGCGAGGACATGAGGCGCGTGTGGACTGTCTTTGTGGGGGTTCGGGCGAGGAGAATGGTGTGAGGGGTAAGGAGAGAGGCGACAGGGCAGGGGGGCTATTTACGGGTTAATGCGGAAGGGACGCGAGAATTGATGGGCTTACTTGGGAGGTGACTTCGGGCAAAGCGAGAACCTTGTCGAGCTCCTCGAGGTAGATGTCGGACAAGTGGTTGGCGAGCGACTCGGGAACACTTCGATCTTCCCATCTACGACATTCCATCAGCTCTGTCCAATCGCGAAACATGACAGACGTACCCGATAGGTCCACCCTTCTTCATCAAAACATCATTGACGGCAGCCACCTTCTCCTCCTTCCATTGCTCCCTCGCCAACAGCCTAAATGTCGCATTGACATACTTACGCATGAGCATATAGTACTTGTCCATCCTCAACCTGTCGATACCTGTCCATTCTCGGACGATGGCCTGCCAGAACCCAGCGAGGAAGGCGAGCGCGGCGGGGAAAGTGTCAGAGGGGTTGGAGGGGGCGATGAGCAGAAGAAGGTCGGAGAGGGAAGTAGCGAGAGCTTGTTGGACAAGGGGCTTGTCGGACATCCAGAAGCCTGGTCTTTGTCAGTCCTCGATTCAGCTCGTTCGTACAGGAGACGCACAGTAGAACAATCCCTTCCAGAGTTTGGCCATCTCTTTATCTTCCAGCGGCACATACTTGCTTCCTTCTCCCTCCCCACTTCCCTGGGACACAAATGCAACCAATCCTGCGATAGCCCTGTCTCTGACCTTCTTGTCTGTCACCGAGTCAGCAGCTGCGAAGAGCCAAACAATTCAAAACATACCGGTATGGGCGAGCTGTTTACCGAGGGGGAGGGCTGCTTGCACTGTCTCTTCCTCTGTCGCGCGGGACTTTCCCTTTCGGTTACTGGGGGCGGGCATTGGATTTGTACTTGCGGTTGTATAGCGAGTGCAGTCCGTTGACTGGATGCGACCGAAAAGTCAACAACTTTTGGATATCACGTGACCGTATGGTTCGGCGGCCGGGAGCTGTCGCCTGTCGCCGGACTCGAGTATGAAACAAGTTGGTCTCTTGACTCTCTTCTGTACTCCGAGGCGACGTAGTTGAAGGCCAGCGTGTGAGTTTCGGTATCACACTCCGTCCGTGTAATCATCCCGGCCGCATATATTCCGGTTCAATGTTGATATTAGTCTTCTTCAGATCGATACTTATGGAGTCAAGAATGAGATGCCGTGATCTGCAGAATCGAGGCGACAGCTTGTCTCGTGGGTGCACATCACTGATCTACAAAAGCTGCATGCAGACCATCGTATTCACAAGCGCTGGAAAACCTTCCAAAGTACATATCCTGACTGACTGCGACACCTGGTGCACCTCGACAGCAACAAAGAAGCGGCTTGCGTAGTAGGGCCGATGAGTCAAGGCAGCAATTAGCAGCAGTTATGACTGCTGCTGCTGCTTGAAGTGTGATTGCACGATCCACGCGCCTATTAATAGCAAGACAATGGAAGGTCAGGATACTGTACGGTAGTCTCTGAGAGTGACTGGCTTACAATCGTAGCAAATCACACCCCCGCTGCGCCCGGACCATGATTGCGTGGCCCCGATGGCCGCCTGCAAGCTGAGACCTTGTTGCTGACAGACGTGAATACCACACGTCGGGTTCAAACAGCGATAGTTGGGGTCGGGGCCTGGAGCCTGCCCCCCAGTTCCTCCTTGACCATTTCCGCCTTGACCAGCTCCTCCTTGACCACCGTGACCGCCTTGGTACGCATGCTGGGGACCTCCTGCGTAGTGGTATTGCTGCTGATAGTAGCTCATGATATTGCGTTTCTCTCTTCTGTTATGAGCTCGTTGTCAGCTTTTCACCTTCGCGAATGTTGCGTTCTTTTTCTTGGACATAGCTTCGTTCACTCACCGAACTTTGATGAGTGTAGATCACGTATATCTATGAGGTAGCGTGCTGTAAAAGATATGCGACTAGGGAGGATGATATATTGGCCCTTTTTGTATCCCGTTGCGACTCTGAGTGAAGCAGACATCTGACTGAGGGTGATTCCAGACGCAATCGGACACGCTGCAGTCTGCAAGCTATAGCATGCTGCAGAAGGATCTTCGCCCCCACCAAGGAAATCTAGTCCTGCACGACGTGGGCGGCATGGGAGGCGCAGCGCAAACATAAAAGCAGTATGGTTCTGCTACCTTGCGCCAAGCATGAAGCGTGACATTGAGTGAAGTGTTGCGGCGCAGTGGATAGAAGCATACCCAGAGTCTGTATCGTACTCGATTGCAAATGAAACAGTTCCAGGGTATGCGCCACTACTGCACACACAGTGGAATCGATATCAGAGGCCGCCTGCATACTCGGAGTATTTTTCTTCCTACAGTAGTAGTGATATTTTTCGCTGTTATGGCTGTCGTGTTGAAGCACGTTCGGAGAAGACGGCTTCTTGTTACGTTGTAGATAGATGTGGCTTGTCGGGGGAAAGAGCCGGTACACAATAGTATCGCACTACGCTCACAATGCTCAGCAAGAGATGTCCCCTATGTACTCGTGCGGAATCCATGCCTTCCAGGCCCCTCCAGGAGTGCAAACGGAATGTGACGCACGTAGGCCTGGGCGGCGGCGTGTTCCGGCCGTGTCACGGTGCTATCTCTGCTGAGACACGTCCATATGGGCACGCACGAGACAGGGGTCCTTTGGAGGTCGGTGCTTGGCGCGTGGCTTGACGCCCGGGGCGAGCGATTGCCTCATGTATCATTGCAATATTGCTTTTCCCTTTGTACATCACCCGGAAGTTGTTATTCAGCAGCTTTTTGGTGGCCAACCGAGAACCTCCCACGCCATGTCTTACCTTCTCAAGAAGCCCTGCAGTCATCTAGGCTGTCCCAAGCATGCTATAGGCACGCTTTTCCACTGCGGAATGTGCGCAAAAGTGTGGTGTCTAGAGCATTTTCATGCCTATCCACCGCATGTTTGCCAAATACTTATTATGGTATGTACTGCAGCCACTTGGCGGCCCAAGTTCCTTGCTAACAAACAGTCACAGGCAAGTTTCAAGCCGGGCGGGGAAAAGGCTCGTCAGATAAAAGAGAAGATTGGCGTAAAAACGTCAGATGACAAGCATGCAGTGAGTGATGATGATTACCGAAATGAGAACGAGCGAGATTAGGGTGCTGACCATAGTACTCTCTGATAGTACCAGCGCACTGTTGAAGCCATCGACTCACACAAGATCACTCAGCAAGCATCTCTCATTCGCCCTGGGCACACTTGCTCTCTCGTCACTCCATCTATGCCAAATGACGACTGTCCTACGGCTTCAGCAGAGTACAAAATCGGCTGGGTGAACATTCACCTTCCTCTCATATTCGATGACGGAGTCAAGTGGATCGTCCGCATTCCTCGAAGGCACAACGGGGACGCTCCAGCCAACCTGCACAACTTGGTGGCTTCCAGTGAAGCTGCGACTCTTCGGGTTCTGCATCAGAATCGTGCCAAGGTCCCCAACGCTTGGATGCCGGTGGAAGGAAATCCTGACGAGGCTGCAAACGGTGAGTTCGATGCCTTGTAGCCTTCTCCTACATCTGACACATGGTACTAGGAAGATACTTCTTTGAGGAGTTCGTCGAAGGCGTGCCCTACATTGACGGCGATTACATGAACACGCTTCATCCAGACCGGGATCGGTTCGCCGCCAGTCTTCTCGAATTTGCGCAGCACTACATTGCCGTTGCAGACATCAAACTCGAAGTCAAAGGTATCGGATCGCTCTACCCGTCTGACAACTCCTGTGGCTACACCTTGGGCCCTATCACGAGCATGGGCACTTTCATGCGACCCGAGCCTCCCTACTTCTTGGGCCCTTTCAAAACGCTGAGGGACCGCTATATCGCGCATATTGAACAAGTTCTGTTCCACATCAGAAATTTGTCCTTCCTCATGATTGCCCCAATACGGACCTATGTGTGGTTATTGGAGCTGCAAGACATGATTAAAGAGTGTAAGGTCCTCGGTCGTGAGGAGGATGAATTCTATATTCGTCACGCGGATGACTGGTTTCGACAAACCATGAGGGATAGCGAGGGCCATCTCACAGGATGCTTGGACTGGGAATGGTAAGTGGCATGCTTGCAGATTCTTCAGGCACCAGCTGATTGGATTGCTACAGGGCTTATACTACAACCAAAACCGAAGCTTTCTCTTCCCCTCTCAATCTCCATATCGCCCATCCGTGGACTGAAGGCGACAATGCGCTTAGTCCTGACGAGCTCTTGATGATCGATTGTTTCATCAAGCTCGGTCGACCGGACCTCGGAGATTGTATTCGTCAGGGAAGACTTCACCTTCGTCTCGCAGAAGCCTTGCGTATCGATTGGGAATTGTTCTATATAAACCGACGCGGGAACTTCAATGGAGTTCTTGCAGCCTTCAGAGATCAAGGACAGCAGGTCCCTGGTCCCTTCGAAAGCGACGAGGAGCTGAAGGTCTGGCTCGAAAGCTTGGAGAAGAAACGTCAAGAGAATGGAGAGTTGGATGAGGTAAGAGCTACCTGGAGGGCGTATAGTGCTGTGGGGAAGGAGGCCGCAAGGAGAGACGAGGAGACCTGGGAGGATGTGGTTGCAGAGCAGTACAAAAAGCTTGGTTTGGAGGAAGTTGATAGTGTCGAAAGGTAAACATTCTGGACCGTACTAGTCGATTATGCCTCTAGCTTTTTGATGGTTCGTAAGATGTGGACGATGAAGTTGGATTATAGACATTATGCTGCATTAGTTACACGCTTACACCACCTCTAAGCCTGATCCATGACAACATCCTCATTTTGCGGGCTCTCCTCCTTGGCCTGACAAAAGTCAGCTTTCCGCATACTCCTATCGATGCAGTGTACTCACATCAAGATCTCCCTGTTCTTCGCCCTGCGCCTCGGGCTCTTCGATTTGAGCCGTTGTCTGTTCCTCTCCTCCGGTCGTCGTGACGGCGGAGTCGACTGTCGTCTCCCGCAGCTCCTCAGGCTTATCTTCTCCTACCTCCTCTTTCTCGACTGGCGGCTCAGCAGGAGCCTGTCCCTCGTCCGCTTTATCCTCGACCTTCGGTCCCTCCTCGTCCTTCGGTCCCTCCTCGTCCTTCGGTCCCTCCTCCTCCTTGACCTCCTCGTCCTTGGCCTCCTCGGCCTCGGCCTCTCCTTCTTTCTCATCTCCTGCTGTTCCTTGACCCTCAATCTCCTTCTGCTCCTCTTCGTCTTCCTTCTCCTCTCTCTCGCCTACTTTCACTTCACCCTCACCATCTTTCGGCGCCTGGGCTTTCGGCTCCTCGGACTGTTTGATAGTCTGCAGTAAAAGATGGATAGATCGCTGTTGTTTGAGAGCAGGGAAGTGTTTGAGCGAAGTTTGAGAAGCAAGACGGAGGGCACGCCAGTTGGCTGTTGTTTTGCGCTGACAGAGAGTCAGGACCTTCCATGAAAGCAGAATGAACAACAAGCGTACCTCTTTATTGGCCGCGAGCTTTTCAGAGTCCACCTGCCCCATCGCCTTGTCATCTTCTTCGTCCTCCTCCATTTTCCTTATCAGCTCATCCAAACCCTCCACGGTCGTCGCACTGCTACGATGAGCCTCGTTCCGGGTAACGTAGATGTGACTTACGGAGCTTTGCCCTTCAACTGATCGATGCTCCTGAAGCCATTGTTCCACAGCATTGACAATGACCTAGAGCCGACTTTGAAAGAGTATGGGTAGGGCGCGTTGAGTCGCCTGGACCAATCTTTGGAGGCGGATTTGGCGCTGGACGAAGCGTCGAGGGGCGGTATTTCAAAAGCACCTTCCGGACAGCCATCATTCTTCCAAGACGCCTATGCACAATGTCAGTCGAGCCCATAAAACATCATCAGTACCCACATAATGAGCCTCCTGTCGAATGATACTGAAAATAGTATCCTCAAACCCAGCTCCACCCGACATCTTCTTCATCTCCCCCCTGATCTCTTTGATCTTGGCCGTCACCCACTCCTCATCTGTCTTTTCCAGCACAAACGACCTCGGCATCCCGCCCGTAAAAGCCTGTTTGCCCGCATGGGCGGGCGTGAGGTTGAGCAGGAACTGAAAGAGGATAAGATACTGGACGAGGATCTGGCGGCGGAAGGACGGGTCGAGGAGTTCGTAGGAGAAGAGACGCTTGCCGGTGAGATAGCGGGGGTGGAAGAACCCTCCGTCTTCTCGCTTTCTCTTTGTGCCGACAGTCTCGTCTTTGCCAGACAATTCCTTTTCCCTCTGTGTCTCCTCGAACAGTCTTGGGAGAACGAGACCGGATTTTTGGCGGAAGGTTTGGAAGGGCGTTTGCGGCGGCGAACCAACAGGAGGGCCGTCGAGGGATGGGGGGTGGGCAAAGTATTGTTGGAGAGACCAGAGGGTGGAGTAAAAGTCCGCTTCTGGCGGGGCGACCGGTGTCAGGGGTTGGGGAGCTGCTTCCTTCTCCTCCGCATTCTCCATATCCACATCGCCCTTCTCTTCCGTCTCCTCCTTGACCTCTTCATCCACTTTGATATCCTCGCTCGGAGCCTCTTCTTCTTCCCATACCGTCTTGACCTCCCCATAGTCGCCCCTCATATTGATTGCACTCTTGTCCGCCACACTGAACACCGAGCTCGCAAATTGGTGTATTCTTCCTCGAAACACCAGATCACTCGGTGTTCTCGGCAGAAACCTCAAGAAAGCGTTGATAGTTCGGAGTAGCGGTAGAGATTTGCCTCGAGACGGGAGCATGCCTTTGGTGTATCTCTTTGAACGAGTTTCAATGTATGACCATAGGCGACGCCATGTTGTAATGGATAACAGTTCGACGAGTTCTTCGAGGAGTGGGATGAAGAGGGCTCCGGGTTCGAGAGATGGTGATTCTGCGGCTGTCAGAGCGAGCTTGAGAGCGGTGGCGGATACTCACCTTGGTTGGCAATGAATGCGACTTCGTACAACGTGAGAATGATATCTAGACGATCTTGCAAGGCCACTTGAAAGACTTTTTTGTCTTGTTCACTGGCATCCTCACTGGGCTCGGGCAACTGCACTCTGTCAGTTCTGATGCAATCCTCCAAAGCAGCACATACTTGTCCATTGATGACTGCGAGCACCACAAATTCTCTCCCTATCAGCTCTAGAACACTCCTCACTATATCCGGGTTCTTTGCAAGGCCGTCTGGCAGCTCGGGGCTGATCGAGTAAGAGTCCCATATTGAAGAGAGCTTGTCGGTAAGCTCTGGGGTCGATATCGTTCCGGAGTCCTGGCGGTTCGGTGGATAGGACGCTGTGAGATCCTGCAAGGGTTGCAGCAGTGGTTGGTGGAGGGCCATTATGGTGTCAGCGTGTCAGAGTGTCAGAGGAGTATGATAGTCAATGTCTGAAAGCAGCTTCAAGTTGTCGATGTAACGGGATCAGATGTGCTTATGTAACTCGCAGGAACCAGGGTCAGGGCGGGACGCGTCTGGTGTCTTTTGGGTCGGTTGTTGAAAGCGTGACAGGGACGCGTCCATCCATTTCTCTCTTTCTTTTCTGTCTTTCTTGTCTTTCTTGTCTCCATCTCTATACCCCATACCCACGGTCTAGACGGCCCCGTCATTCCCTGTGCCTCTTTGACAGAGCACCGCCCACCACAACCCTCTTTTCACACCCCTCACTCAACCCCCTGTCCATAGCCATGCCCACCGCGTACTTCGCCCTCTCCCTCGCCCTCCTCTCCACCCTCGCAGGGGCTGCGCCCTCCCTCAACTACCCCCCAGCCGAACAGCTTCCCCCCGTAGCCCGCGTCGGCTCCACATTCGCTTTCGACCTGCTACCCAACACCTTCAACTCCTCGTCCACAATCACCTACACCACGTCCACCCTCCCCACATGGCTCTCATGGGACTCCCCCACCCTCTCGTTCTACGGCACACCCGCTCTGAGTGACGAGGGAGAGACGCCGGTGCAAATCACCGCCACCGATGACACGGGCTCGACGCGTTCAAATTTCACGCTGATCGTCACCAATTATACGTCCCCTGCTGTGCACGAGTCTTTCTTCACCCAGACTGCTGCGCCCAGCCTCCACGACATTGCTTCTGCCAGCATCTTGCCCAATGGCACGGGTGTGTCCATCCCGCCCTGGTGGTCATTCTCCCTGGGCTTTCAATGGGACACGTTCAGGCTGTCCCAGGGGAACAATAATGGCAAACTGTACAATGCCGCGCATGCCCGAGGTTTCGTCGGTCTCCCCTCGTGGCTCAACTTTGACAACAATACCTTTACCTTTACGGGTGTCGCCCCGGGCGAAGGCAGCTACACCATCGTCGCGACTGGCACCGATTTCTGGGGCTACACCGGCGCGCAGACGAGCTTTGTGATTGAGATTGGACAAGGCCAGGGCATTGAAATGGCAAGGGATTTCAACTTCTCCAGCATCTCGACTATTGCCAAGGGCAAGGTGGACTACGATGTGGATTTGAGCGGGGTGCTGGTGGGAGGCAGTGCGGCGGAAGAGAGTGACTTGAATGTGACTTTGGCGAGTGAAGACTTTTCATGGCTGTCCTATGACAGGTGAGCCCTTTCTCTTACATCCCGACGCGTCTAATAGGTTTTCAGTTCCAAAAACGTCCTCTCTGGTACAGTCCCCGATTCCTACCAGAACGGTACCTCCTCTTCCCTCTCCATCCCCTTGACTATCGCCTCGACCAACACCTCCAGCACGTTGACCCTCTCCACTTGGCTTGCTCTCGATATCACCCCCTACTTTTTCTCCACCTACTCCCTTCCCAACGCCACCGTCTCCCCTTCCTCCCAGTACTCTCTCGACCTCTCGCAGTACCTCACAAACTCTACTGCTCAAGTCAACGCGACTGTCACCCCGAACGACGCGGCGAGTTGGTTGACCTATTTCACGGAGAACAAGACTTTGATTGGGACTGCACCGGAGAGCCCGAAATACAATCAGGTAGCGGTGGTCTTTGAGGCGGTAGTCGGCGGTCTTACGGCGACGACGACGCTGGATATTGGGATCACTGGAGTCTCCGACACGTCCGGGAGTACCGGTACAGCCTCTGTGCCGAGCAATACCAGTTCGAGTGCAGCTGCCCACCACGGTCTGTCTACAGGCGCGAAAATCGCTCTTGGCGTAGTGTTTGGTCTACTTGGTCTCATTCTCCTGCTTGTCCTCCTCTGGTTCCTCTGCTGCCGCCGCAGAAAGGACAAGAAGGATGATGACGAGTCGGATGAAAAGCGTCCTCGAGCATCTGCCGGTCCCGACCTTGGTGATCCCTTCCGTCGTAGCGTAGGCCTCGAACCTGTCAGGAGTGTCAATGATACTACCCTCGGCTACTCCGATACCACTGCCTACACTGCTCGCTCTCCTGCTTCCATGAGCAGCAATGCTACCGCTGTCGAAAAGCCTCACAGGCTTGACGGCATGAAGGGGATCATCACCTGGGACGAAACTGGGGAAGAACACCTCGAGCACAACCCCGACTTTTCAAGGGACTTTGTCGGATACCCAGATGTCATTGCCACACAAGACCCCGTCGATGCCAATATGAGTGATTACACTCGGTCTTTCATGTCGGCGAGCTCCAGAGCGAGCTGGCAGAGCAAGTCGAGTTTCAATTGGTCTTCTGGTGACGGCTCTGGAGAAGGCGCCAGGCCTTTCAGCTCGGAGGGTCAGGATTTGGAGAGGGCGGCGGCGGCGGGAGGTATTGTAGGACTGGGAATGAACAGGATGTCGACGGCGGAAAGTATTCCCCGACCCCGACCCGATTTTACTCCTCGATACCCTCGACACCAGTCTCCCGCAGTCCTCGCTCGGTTGACGGGAGAAGACTCTCTCAGCTCCCACGACTCTTTCAGCGAGTTCCACTCTTCCTATGAAGGTGCTCACGACTCTTATCAAAGTCGCTCGGCATTCGACACTGGCTCCAACTTTGACGAGACAATGTCAAACGCCAACACCAACTCTATGATGGGCACTGGTTCCGTCTTCCAGAGCCGATCTCAGCAGATGAACTCTTCTGGTGTGGATTCTATGGGTTTTAGAAGGAGCGGGCTGAGTCAGATTGGGGAGAGTTCGGATTTCAAGACGAGCGACACGGATGGGACGGATGGGGAGGGTGAAGAGGCTGCCGTGCTCGCTACTGCTCGACGCACTAGCGTTGATCCCCGGGGCGACAGCCCCAGGGTGATCCAGACTGACCGAGCTGCCCGAGACGCGCACACGACTAGTGGCATGTTTGATGACGCCGAATCTCGTCCGTCTACCATGTACGACCCCAGCTCCAACGCTGGCCTTGGATACCCCAACTCTGTCATCTACTTTGGTTCCCCTCAACCCGGCGTTGGCGAAGCCGGCGACGAGGCTTATACCTCTCAGCGAGCGAGCGGCGCTCCCAGCGAGTCCACCGCAAGGGCGAGTACCATCAGGGCTGTCCCTTTCAGAGATAGCAACCCCATCTCGCCTTCGCTTCCTCAGCCGGGATCGTTCATCCGACACCGTCGTACCAACACTGCCGGCTCTGCCTTTGGCTCACAAAGCTCGTCCCGCGTCGTCTCTGGGGCTTCAGCCTCAGGGGCCAGCGACGGCCGCGTGTATGCCACGTCCAACGAGACCTTTTCTATCCACCCCGCCATCCATCCACCTCCAACCGTTCAGCTGTCTGCTGCTACTTGGTCGTCCAACCCTCCATCCACCTATCGTGCTGAACTAGAGGGTGGTGGCAGTCTGCCAGGGTGGCTGCACTTTGATGCTAGAGAGTTGGAACTTTGGGGTGTCCCTCCGCAGAGGGTGGTCGGAGAGCAATGGGTCATTAGAATATTGGAGAAACTGCCAAGAGATCCGAGAAGGGCCGATCCGTCGAGCTTTGGCTATGAGCCACCACAGGAGAGGGAAGTTGGTAGGGTGATGGTTGAGTGAGTTCAACTGCTACCTTTGCTACGACAAGTTGCTGACTGGTCTTGCAGGGTGACAGAGAAGATGAGAAGTCCTCAATTCTCCTACGAAGGATCACCGCATGCCTTATAGAATGCGCAGTCGTGGGTGTGAGGCGGCAGTGTACGTATAGCAGTTTGTCGTCTGTCTATCTGACTGACGTTCTCCTAGGTCGTCATCTCGAATCAGTTCTTCCGGGCAACGTACCAGGCTACTTTACTTTATATAATCCGAATTGATTTCTTTCAATCAACTTGCGTTCTCTTCCCAAAAGTATTTCGCTACTTATTGTTTTCTTCTCTTTGTAGTGCTAGTCGCTATCGTTTGTCATAGAAACCGTTTGTTTTTGGGTATCTTGCGGACAATTTTCTTTCCTGATGAGTCTATCAAGCAACCAATCGAATCTAGTTCAGTTTCGCGATTCCATCCCATATTATCCATCCATGCAACAACAAACAAGTCATTTAGCGTAGATACATTGGATAGTGCAAGCACTCCAGTCATACATAACGTCTGCTCCTTGCTGAATCCGCTGACGATCAATACATCCCCCCAACGTCGCTGCTGCCCTTCGGGTGGATGACCTTGGGCCAGTTACGCTCCATCTTGGTGAGGACACTGCTGTACGACATCAAAATGTTTCGGAGATAATACCGGAGGAGAGAGTGGTCGAATCGGTCGCTCTGCAAAAGCCATCAGTTATCACTTTTGTTGCGAGAATGCGTAACCCACAGCCACGATAGCGGCCTTGAAATCAGCCATATTCGGGTATCTCGCCCAATCCATGGCCATCTTCACCCTGTCGGTATAATGAGCCCGCATGCCATTCTGCATGTTGTTGCACTTTTTGTACGTCTCCAAGAGCTCGCGGATGACGAGCTGCTGGACCTCGGCACCGAAAGAGTTTCCATCTTCGATACGAGGGATTTCTAGATCAAGCCAGAGTTTCAAATCTTGAGCTAACAAGTGAAGGTCTTCGAGCTCCCTGCAGATACATCAGCGTGTCTTTGTTGGGACATTGAATGAGACTTACTTGGTGATGATTTTGATACACTCGTTATGCGTCTCGTTGACCTTGAATACCTCAAACCAGTGCATTCCCATTTGGATACCTCCCTCCTGCTCCTCAGTGAGGTTGGTCGATCGAGTGACAATGTCTTTGGGCAACACGACCTGGAACTTGTCCTTGCCCACCGTCCCCTCCTCGCCTTGGCTCGCAGCACCATTTTCATGACTGACATTGAGGTCTAGCCCGCCAATCCCCTTAGGGAGCTCTGGTTGACCGACAATAGGCTCCGTGTACGCCTTTTCAAAGACGATATCCTTCCAGAATGGCGAGTTTGGGTCGTTCTCGCCTTCGAGAAGCTTTTGGATGTGGAGGATCTTGGAGGGAAAGTCGTTGTGGATGATGGCAGCGGCTTGAACACGGCGGGCAGCGAGAAGATCCTACTCTGAAGTCAGCTCTGATCACGTGTAAGATACAAGATCACTCACTCTCAAGACTTGGGGCTGGGGCTGCGTCTTCATGACGTCCTCCATCTTGGGCAGGTTGTTGCTGAACTTGGGCATCTTGGTTATAGTGTCTCGTGATTGGATTTTCAAAGATGAGTATGGAGGGATAATGTTCGATAGATGCAGGACCTTTTATACTTCTTCTTCATCGACACTTGAGTTAACTCTTGACAAAGGGTACAGCATTGGATAAAGGAGACGGAGAGTTCAGTATCGCACCTTCCTTTTGCTCAGAAGTGCACTGTATTCATATCAGGTTGCCTTTGGACGCCTTGGGGTAGCCACGGAGATCTGCCGACAGAGGTGAGGGACGTTGCGA
The DNA here is from genome assembly GCA_006352305.1 of Cryptococcus floricola. NCBI lineage: Eukaryota > Fungi > Basidiomycota > Tremellomycetes > Tremellales > Cryptococcaceae > Cryptococcus > Cryptococcus floricola. Next base: position 463,952 of record CM016942.1, on the reverse strand, counting down.
ATGGAGAGATAGTGACAAGGATAGTCCATTGACATTACAGCTGGTGAGGCCCAGAATAACACCTCATTCTATTGTTTACAACTTTCCTTTTGTATCTTGTCCATTGATCACTTCACCCCACACAACCTCCCTTCAGAAGACTTCACCCCACGCAATCTCCCTTCAGACTAGCTGAACCTGTTCTAGGAATGACGAGTGGATGGTCGAGGCGAAGCGTCGGCGCCTAATGGAATTTGGAGTAAAGGACCAAGAGGATAAGGAGGACGAGGACGATGATGATACCGATTGAGAGGAACTTTTGTTGGTACATCCTACCAGGGAGATCAGCAAGTCTGTAAGCGGGAATCCAGTCGATATGCGAGGGGGCTTACTTGAAGATCATCTTCTTGAGAGTCCCGGCTGCTCTGTCAATGGAAGAGTCCGCCTGAGTGAGCTGTAACGAGTGTAGCAGTTTGTCGTCTGTCTATCTGACTGACGTTCTCCTAGGTCGTCATCTCGAATCAGTTCTTCCGGGCAACGTCCCAGGCTACTTTACTTTATATAATCCGAATTGATTTCTTTCAATCAACTTGCGTTCTCTTCCCAAAAGTATTTCGCTACTTATTGTTTTCCTCTCTTTGTAGTGCTAGTCGCTATCGTTTGTCATAGAAACCGTTTGTTTTTGGGTATCTTGCGGACAATTTTCTTTCCTGATGAGTCTCTATGAAGCAACCAATCGAATCTAGTTTAGTTTCGCGATTCCATCCCATATTATCCATCCATTCAACAACAAACAAGTCATTTATCGTAGATACATTGGATGGTGCAAGCACTCCAGTCATACATAACGTCTGTTCCTTGCTGAATCCGCTGACGATCAATACATCCCCCCAACGTCGCTGCTGCCCTTCGGGTGGATGACCTTGGGCCAGTTACGCTCCATCTTGGTGAGGACACTGCTGTACAACATCAAAATGTTTCGGAGATATGACCGGAGGAGGAAGTGGTCGAATCGGTCGCTCTGCAAAAGCCATCAGTTATCACTTTTGTTGCGAGAATGCGTAACCCACAGCCACGATAGCGGCCTTAAAATCAGCCATATTCGGGTATCTCGCCCAATCCATGGCCAGCTTCACCCTGTCGGTGTAATGAGCCCGCAACGCATTCTGCATGCTGTTGCACCTTTTGTACGTGTCCAAGAGCTCGCGGATGACGGACTGCTGGACCTCGGCACCGAAAGAGTTTCCATCTTCGATACGAGGGATTTCTAGATCAAGCCAGAGTTTCAAATCTTGAGCCAAAAAGTGAAGGTCTGCGAGCTCCCTACAGATACATCAGCGTGTATTCGTTAGGAAGTTGAATGAGACTTACTTGGTGATGATTTGGATACACTCGTTATGCGTCTCGTTGACCTTGAATACCTCAAACCAGTGCATTCCCATCCGGATACCTCCCTCCTGCTCCTCAGTGAGGTTGGTCGATCGAGTGACAATGTCTTTGGGCAAAACGATTTGGAACTTGTCCTTGCCCACCGTCCCCTCCTCGCCTTGGCTCGCAGCACCATTTTCATGACTGACATTGAGGTCTAGCCCGCCAATCCCCTTAGGGAGCTCTGGTTGACCGACAATAGGCTCCGTGTACGCCTTTTCAAAGACGATATCCTTCCAGAATGGCGAGTTTGGGTCGTTCTCGCCTTCGAGAAGCTTTTGGATGTGGAGGATCTTGGAGGGAAAGTCGTTGTGGATGATGGCAGTGGCTTGAACACGGCGGGCAGCGAGAAAATCCTACTATGAAGTCAGCTCTGATCACATGTAAGATACAAGATCACTCACTCTCAAGACTTGGGGCTGGGGCTGCGTCTTCATGACGTCCTCCATCTTGGGCAGGTTGTTGCTGAACTTGGGCATCTTGGTTATAGTGTCTCGTGATTGGATTTTAAAAGATGAGTATGGAGGGATACTGTTCGATAGATGCAGGACCTTTTATACTTCTTCTTCATCGACACTTGAGTTAACTTTTGACAAAGGGTACAGCATTGGACATTGGATAAAGGAGACGGAAAGTTCAGCATCGCACCTTCCTTTTGCTCAGAAGTGCACTGTATTCATATCAGGCTGCCTTTGGACGCTTTGGGGTAGCCACGGAGATCTGCCGACAAAAGTGAGGGACGTTGCGAATGGAGAGATAGTGACAAGAATAGTCCATTGACATTACAGCTGGTGAGGCCCAGAATAACACACCTCATTCTATTGTTTACAACTTTCCTTTTGTGGCTTGTCCATTGATCACTTCACCCCACACAACCTCCCTTCAGAAGACTTCACCCCACGCAACCTCCCTTCAGACTAGCTGAGCCTGTTCTAGGAATGACGAGTGGATGGTCGAGGCGAAGGAAGCGTCGGCGCCTAATGGAATTTGGAGTAAAGGACCAAGAGGATAAGGAGGACGAGGACGATGATGATACCGATTGAGAGGAACTTTTGTTGGTACATCCTACCAGGGAGATCAGCAAGTCTGTAAGCGGGAATTCAGTCGATATGCAAGGGGGCTTACTTGAAGATCATCTTCTTGAGAGTCCCGGCTGCTCTGTCAATGGAAGAGTCCGCCTGAGTGAGCTGTAACGATGTTAGTCCGCCGCGGATCTTCTTTCAACTGGGATAGCGCTCACAGTATCTCTGGTGTTCTCCAGCTGCTCTCTCTGCCCCCTAAGGTTTCTGAGGATCTCCGAGCCCACTCCTTCCGTCTCCAGCGCGATCCTGTGCGCATTGTCCAGTCGCCCTGAGCTGTCCTCCAGAGTCTGAGTTCCTTGCAGCAGGCGTGAACGAGCCGAGTATGGTTCGGGATCATCAGAGTATGGGTCGTCGGCGTGCGGGTAGCGGCCGCTTTGACCCGCTCCGCCGGGACCGGAGAGGAGTTCGGAACGCTGGGATTCGAAGCGGAGGTCGCGCTGTTGCTGTTAGTCGATAGACATGACAAGGCAGCGCAAACATACAAGAGTCTTCTTGACCTTGTCAAGTCCTTGCTTCGAGGTAGCTAAACGCCCTTGGTACGTTGAGCGGATTGACACTGGCATGGAAGGAAGCTCCACTTCCATCTGCCCGACCTGTTCTCATGCTATGAGTATCGTCACGAATCACAAGCTCCAAACGTACGATTTCCTCCGCTTCGTCTATTTCCTCAGACACGTTCTTGAGCGCCGCCTTTCTCTGCTCCCCAGTCAGCCCCTTGACCTCTCCATCGAGCTTGGCCTTGAGACCGCCGAGCAGCTGCTTGAGGTCCTCGTCATAGTTCTCGAACAAGGCACTACGGGAGGTCAGCGTGCATGTACGTGTTCCTCTGTGCTGCTATACGTACGTGGGGGAGTTGTCCATGTTGAGATGTGGATGCAGAAAGAGATGCATCCATGTCGTCTTGAGCGGGTGGCAACACTTACGTAAGCTCGCATCTGGCCGGCGGCTGTTCTTTGTTGTTTTCGCGTTGTCAGGTTCATCTTCTCGCCCACACCCACAAACATCCCAGTATTCCCAGTACCCCCCGACCCCATCGAGGTCCACAACATCGCACAACACACCCGCCATGAACTTCTTCAGTCGCCAAAAGACAAAGTCCCCGGCAGACAACGTCAAGAGCCTGAGGGACAACATCCTGCGCTTGGAGAACGCGACCGGTGAGGGAAGCAAGAAGGTGAGTGTGCTGGTGCGAGTTTCGAACGCTGGTTGGGCCTTCCTGGGTGTGCTTGCTCTGCCATCCTAGCCACCCAGCACCTCCCACGCTGTGACATATCAGATCGCCAGCTGACGCCGTCTTTCTACCCACAGATCAATGAAGATATCTCCCGCCAGATCGCCGCTGTCAAAGCTGCTCTCTCTGGAGAGTCGGATGGCGAGCCTTCTCCCGACATTGTGGCGCAGGTGGCAAATGAGGTGTACGCGCAAGATCTCTTGAGTCTCATGGTGTTATATCTTGGACGATTCGACTTTGAGGTGAGTTGTTGTTTGTTATCATGTCTACAGGACAGGTGGACGTGTCTTTGAGAGATATGGGCTGCCTCTTCTCAGACTTGAGCGACTTGTCCCCAGAGAGCATACTCGCTGACGCGTGTGTGTAGGCCAAGAAAGACGTCTGTAATATCTACAACATCCTCCTCCGCCGCCAGCTCGGCACTCGTTCCCCCACCGTCGACACCATCGCCACCCGGCCCGACATCATCTTTGACACTCTCAAAGGGTGAGCACTATCTCTCTTCCCTCAGGGTGTTTGGGGGGGCCCGTGCACAGACGCACGGACCGTCCGTCCTCAGGGACGGGCCTGAATTCGCGCACCAGAGCCGCCCTAAGAATCATGCTGATGACCACATCAGCTATGCCAACCCCGATATCGCGCTCAATACCGGTATGATCTTGAAAGAGATGTTGAGATATGAGCCCCTTGCGAGAATAGTGCTCTACTCGGATCAGTGAGTTTATCCTTGCCCTCCCGAAGACACGCGCTAACCACTGGTAAGGTTCTATACGTTCCCTAATTACATCGAGAACACATCTTTCGGCATCTCCTGTGATGCTCTGGCCAACATGAAGGTATGTCAGCCCACTCGGCATCAAGATCTTGCTCATCAGTCTCACAGGAAACGCTTACTCGACATAAACCCATGGTCGCCCAATACCTCGAAGCCAATTATGACCGGGTGAGTATCATCCATTTTCCCTTCGCCAGACGCTCATCACTCTTCAGTTCTTCGCCATGTACAACACCCTGATCCTCTCATCCAACTACGTGACCAAGCGTCAATCCCTCAAACTCCTCGGCGAGATCTTGCTCGACCGCGCCAACTACAACATCATGACGCGCTATATTGGATCAGAGGCAAACTTGAAGATGATGATGAACTTTTTGAGGGACAAAAGCAAGAATATCCAGTTTGAGGCGTTCCATGTATTCAAGGTGAGTCATGGCTTCGATTGTTGAATAACATGGCTGAAAGAAACTGTAGGTGTTTGTTGCCAACCCGAACAAACCAGCTCAGATTGCTACTATTCTGCGGAGGAACAAGGACAAACTTCTGGTATTCCTCAAAGAATTCCACAACGATAAAGATGGTACGTTATATACTTTTCCGAGCTTGCAGACGCTAACGGGTCATGTCAGATGAACAATTCAACGTGAATATACTGATTCCTGCGTTGAGAATGACAATGCTGATATCGTGTACTTGTGTAGGACGAAAAACAGTTCCTCATCCATCAAAGTAGGCCCTCTCCCCTGTCGCAACGATTCTATCGCTAACAGAAGCCATAGTTCAGCAGCTGTAGATCGCGGTGTATTGAGCCACCGGTTCCTTCAGCTCTGTTCCGAATGTCTTTTCTCATTTCCTCATTACGATCTTTTAACGCCCCTTGCATGCAGATTCGATATTAGTCTCAACAGGTCATGACCGGGTACCCGCGTCTATACAATAGCACGCTTTTCGGCGGGAAAGGCGGCAACAGACGACACTCGGGCCATGTGGCGCGGAACGGACCATGAGGAGATCGCGCTGATAAAGCAGGACAAACAGATCACCCACCGATCACCCACAGGAGATGGGGCTCCCACCTTCGGCTCTCGAGCCTTTGCGGAACACAGTACAACGTCTTCTCCTTCAATTTCCTTTTTGATCTCATCATCCCTTCGCCATGCTCCACTTCCGTGCTGCTACTGATAGGCTCAAAGACATGGAAGAAGACTGCTACATTGCTCATCCCGATGACCATGGCGGCCATGTCATGATAGACGATGAGGGCCGTGTCACGGGATTATTGATTGGGACTGGTCGGTTCCCATCGCTTATCCACGTCGTCCATCACTAATCATCTTGCAGGGCGTATACCACAAGCAAAGAAGAGGCTTTCGAGTGTCCTCAGGGCCTCATGGATGTTGATGCTTTCTACGCCGGCAGTAATAGTCTCAGCGAACACGAAGTCACCCTCCCCGCCGAAGGTCGTCCGGACCTCGCCCAATGCGTCGAAGAAGGCTCTTACTTTTACAGGCGCCCCGCTTATGCCGTGGGTCAAAATTTTGAGCTGTTTTCCTTAATGCATTGAGGGAAGTGATCGGACTGGAGAAGCATTTGATAGCAGAAACGGAGTGGAAGGCTTGAGAATTGGATAGGTTCAAAGATGTCGAGGGACTGGACATGGTCAAGAAGCTTCAGGTGGAGTGTGATTCTGATAAGGAGTGAGGAGTACTGGGCTGCCTGTTGCGCGCTCTAAACTTGATGAATATTGTGGATCGTCAGTTGCAAGACCTCGAAGCCGGGCTTAATTCTGTTATATACTTGATGCCATGAATGCATGTCTATGCCCACTGGCATTTCAACGATTTGCTTCGTAACAGAAGCAGGAGGTCCACAGCGACAGTGATACATCGCCAAACACATGATTATCCAGATAAAGTAAATTGAACAAAAGCAAATAACGTATAGCGCCAATCAACCCTGGACTCATCTTCAGCGCCAGCTGACTGAACCCGCCCGCCATCCCTACCCAGCCGCTCTCGAATACATCAGAACACACCAACATCCTTCGCCCTCGCCCTCTCCGCTCGCTTCTTCTCTTTCCTCCTTCTAGAGCACGTCTTCCCACTACCACTGCTCTTACTTCCTCTCCCTTGTCCATTCCTATCCTGTGCAGACGACTTGCCCCCGTCGTTCGAACCTGTAATCTCTGCGCTAGCGCTGGCCGTTACAGCGGAAGCGGACGACGCCAGACTGTAAGGATAGGAGCGGGAAGTAGTGTGGCTGGACAGTGGTTGTGGCAAAGAAGAGCTAACCGAGGACGAGGCGGGCTCTGTCACGGACGCTTCGCGATTCGCGGCTGACCCCTGGGCAGCCCATGAAGAGACCATGTTAGACAGAGAGCTGAAATTGACAGTGTCGGAAGCGACAGCGAGGACTCCGGAGGAGATGGGGGCCCTGCCAGTGCTTGTGATGGTGGAAGACACTTCGGAGCTGTCATCCTTAGATACCTCCGCGGACTGACTCAAGGTTCCAGCATGTGCAGACGCCGCGTCAGCTGAACTCAGCCCTTGCTTGACCGGTTCGGTCACTGCAGCTAGAATGCCTGAGCTAGATGTAGGGATGGAGTCGACACTTTCACTCTCGGAATCGCTGGTAACAGAGCTTCCAGACACTTTCTCTGACTGACTTGGAGTACCAGTATGGAAAGAGGTCGACAGCTGAGGATTTACCGAGGTTGAAAGCGAACCGGAGGAAGAGCTTGTCAGATGCGCGATGTCGTCTGAGGACAGGCTCGTGGTTGACGAAGTCCCGCTGCTGGCAGATAAACCCTCGTCGCTTGTGTCGCTGGCGGCGCTTTCTTCGGGCCCTTCCTTTTCACTGCCCTCTTCATCGACTTGTTCAGAAGCCTTGCCACTGGCTGTCGCTGATACAGAGTTGCTTGCTCGTGTGGTAGTCGGCATAGTCGTTTGGGCCATTATGCTCCCATCTGACGATGAATCGCCAGTGCGCTGGGCTACCGAGGCCGTCTCAGTGGGGACAATGAGACCGCTCGCGGCTGTGCTCTCGCTCGTCATGGTCTGCTCCAAATCGGAAGACGCCTCGCTCGAACTTTCCGTGGATGTACCGATAGCCGTAGTGACATCGCTGGCCCACTGACTCTGAGTCCACCCATTCTCAGCCCCAGAGAACGTCAACGTAGCTCCCAGCCCATCAGCGTCCGCCTCTCCACCGTCGCTAAGCCCTTCACTCGCACTCATACTCCCAGAAGCAGCGACATCAGTCTGCACAGCCGCCACACCCCCAGCGCCCGTGAATTGTCCAATAGTCGTTCCACCCGCCGTGAAAACGAATGGTGAATCTCCGTCCAGTGAGTCCGAGTCGGAGGAGGATGTGGGAGTGGGTGAGGTGGTTAACATTGAGAAGGCGCCGTAGCTTGTTTCGTCGGACCCATAAGAGGCAGAAGAAGCCTCAAGCCATAACTCACTGCTAGACGATGACGATTGCCCGGAAGCCTCTGATGGCCAAACGTCACTCGTGCCCGACGCGTCCGAGGCCCAAGCCTCGCTAGTGCTCGCGGCCGTCCAGCTTTCGACGCTAGACGCCACATTTGCCAATGAGGAGGAGTCCGACGTCGATGAAGCTGCTCCAATGCTACCAGCCTGGCTAGGGGTCTCGTCTGTAGACGCCTGCTGTTGAGTGGCTGCCGTCTGTTGCACAGCCGTCTGGGAAGAAGTGGCCGTCTGGGCTGTGCTTTCGGCGCTAGCTTCGGATGTGGTGCTTGTCTCGTAGCCGGAGGTGGTAGAAGGGGCTGATAAGGATGTGCTCTCCTCGGAGATTTCAGGGGTAGGCTGCTGATCCTGGGACACAACAGTCGTAGGCTGAGCCGCGGTGTATTGCATCGCAGAAGACTGCTCGGTAGTCGAAGGCTCCACGTACTCCGAAGATGAAGCCTCAGAGAGATCTGTTGTCGTCTCAACAGATTTACTGGACACCTCTGCTGGCGGCTCGAGAGTGGTGATTTGCGCCTCGGTAGTGCTTTCGGCAGATGTACTGCTCTGAGAGGTGGTACTTGTTTCTTCGAAGGTGGAGGAGGGCTGCTCTTCCTGAGCGCTTGTTGACACTAGCGCCGCTTCGCTCGTACTCGTAGAGACCTCCGAGCTGTATAAGCTAGAGACATCGCTCGCGTCGGCAGCTTGCGAGCTGTACGAAGCGGAGCTACTGGGCTGCTCCTGGGCAGCAGACGAGGAGGTAATTTGCTCGGCGTCGGTCACTGTTGACGTCGGGGGAGCTTGGGCAGTCGAACTTTCCGTAGAGCTGGTGGACGTAGAAGTAGAAGTAGGGGTGTAAATAGTGGACTCGAGAATCGACGAAGAAGTGGTGATTTCTTCTGTAGTGCTTGCGACAAGTTCAGTGGCACTGGCTGCGAAAAGAGAATCAGCTCAATATCTTGAGAGGATAACAAGCAAACATACCTTCTTGAGTCGTCTCGGCCACCTCTTCAGACGTAGTCGTCGGTTGCAGCTGCTCTGTTGTACTCTGCTCTTCCGTTGTAGTCTGCTGCTCCATCTGCGACGTTGAACTCTCTTCGGCGGCAGATGACTGAGAAGGGGTAGCAACAGCTACCGCTTGAGTGCTAGACGCAAGTGAAGAAGATGAGGAATCGGATGTAGCTGATTGCTGGGTGGTAGATGGGGTCTGGGAAGTGCTTGGCTCTTGGCTGGTCTCTTCAGAGGTGGGCGCCAGCTCCGATGTGGTGGTAAACTGCTCGGTAGTTCCAGGCGTCTCGATGGCAATTGACTGATCAGCCATGGTCGGCTGATCAATCGTGCTGGACGCTTCGGTCGTACTCGAAGCGGAGATTGGGGTCGTGCTGACCGCCGCAATACTAGAAGTCTCAGCTGAAACCACCTGTGAGGTCTCGGCTTGAGAAGTGGCAGCCTCGAGACTGGTCTCAGCGTCAGATGTGACCGATGGAATGTCTTCCGAAGTGCTCGAGCTCTCGGCGGGCTCGACAGAGCTGGTGGTTGGCTCTACGCTAGTGATGGGTGTCGCGCTAATGGTAGATTCAACGCTGGTGGTGGGATCAACACTGGTAGTGGGATCAACGCTGGTGGTAGGCTCGATGGTGGAGGTAGGCTCGATACTGGAGGTAGGTTCAACGCTGCCAGTCGGTTCAACGCTGCTTGTTGGGGCAATGCTGCTAGTCGGTTCAACACTGCTTGTCGGGGAAACGCTGGTGGCGGCATTAGCAGATGAGGTGGCCTCACTTGCAGATGCTCCAGCGCTGAGCGTGATTGCTTGACTCCAGACAGCAGCGCTTGCGTCGTTCGTCGAAGGATCGGGAAGGACGAGACCAGAAGGAAGGAGGCTGTCCGATGCCCCGCTACAATAGACGTCAGATGGGTTGCTCTTCTCATCAGGAGCAATGCTCACCATGTGATGGGCTGATAGGTCGTAGGATCCAAGATATTACCTCCAGCGGTATTGTCATACATCGTCCCAGCACTTTCATCCCACTTGAGGTCCCTTCCCAGAAGGTACATGGCTTGCATCTGGGTAAGAGCAAGAACGCAGCCTGCCGTTACACCGCCGCTCGCCGACGCTGTCTGGGCGTAGATGCCCATACTCGACGACGCGCCATCTCCGGAAGAAGAGATGGGCCAGTCAACCGAGACACTGCCCGAGTCGGCGCATACAGGAACCATGGCGGTGATGACATTGGGGGTTTCGAGCGAGGCGACTTGGGCAAGAATGATGCAGGTGGAAGGAGAAGATACTGTGATCGTGCCAGACGACTGGGCGAGGGCGAGTGGAGTGGCGAGGAGAATGAAGAAGGCGGAGAATGGCTGGAACAACAGTCGAAACATTGTGGGGGGTCAAAAGAGTGTGGGGCCGCCGGAGGGATTGCGGGAGGCGACTGTTGGGCACTTGGAATGAGGATGAATCAGGGAATGGACTAGAGATAGATGGTCAAACGGGTTCGTTTGAGAGGGATCCCCCAGTATAAGTAGGGCTTACTGGTTTCGCAAAAAGGACCCAATCACCCCCTCGGTGTGCACAGCCAGCGACCCCTGCCGGGGCCGAAGGCCTGGAGATGACATCCATGATGGCTCAATCCGATCCTGCTTTGACAAAGGAGATGCCGAGGTTCCTGCCTGTGAACGGCATGGTGGTGATAGGGTGTCGATGGAAAGGCTCCTTGAAAGGGATAGCTGGGATTGATTGTGCACAGGTGGTGTATAAAGGAAGATCGAGCCTGGTTCCCCTCATAAGTCACCTGTAGTATTGTCGTGGGGCATCCCCTGATGGACAAGAAAGAGAAAGAGCAGTCGAGGACGGAGGTGCCCGCCGCGTACTCGGCCGGCCGAGCGCGTGCTTATGGGTGACGGATTTAAGAGTGGAGGCGAGATGCTATACGTATCAGGGAGCCCGACGGAAGCCAATGCCATGCTATTTCCTCTGCCGTTACTTTCCCAGAGTGCTCCTCTCGTTATCCACCTTCCTGCAGCAACAACGAGCCATCTAACCCACTCCCATCACTGTCCCTTGCCCCCGCCACCCACCTCCCGAACATTGCCGACGAACGTCTTCAATACCCTGATATCACCATGGGCCGCACCTTCAGGGTCTACCTGGCTGGGGAGAATGTACTGACTTGCAAGCAATGTGGAAACCACCTCGCTGTCAGCGAAGGTGTCATATCTGAGGTGGGTCGCTATCAACATGTCCCCTCATCCGGTCCTGGGTGGCAAAACCGCTCGGTCCGCTGGATGGGCCGGGCTCAATCGGTACTTACCCTGTTTTGGATAGCACTTTCGAGGCCAGCACGGTACCGCATGGCTTGTGCAACAAGTGTAAGCACCTCGAACAGTCGTCTGCGCAGTGCTGATATCGTTATGCAGGGTGAATACATACACGGGGGACGCCGAAGACCGGGAGATGAGCACTGGTCGTCACACCGTTCGAGATGTATTCTGCCGGGTATGCCACACTACCCTTGGTTGGAAATACGTGAGTACACCAAAGTCATATCTGCTCTGTGCATTCACCAACACCACCCTGTCCTAGGACTATGCTTTCGAGTACAGCCAAAAGTACAAAGAAGGCAAATTCATCCTCGAAAAGGCCTTATTCTCCGAGAAACCTGAGCGACGAGATATCGGTCTTGTGCCCCGTATCGAAGAGATTCCTGTCCGCGACATCATCGCTGCGCGGGTGTGAGCTACAAGTTCGTGCGTCTTCCCTGGTCCCCCAACACGACATACCTCAACTTCACTTTCCTCCTCTCTTATCTCTCTTCATTTGTATATCCTTCCACCAAGACTGTTGATTTTGCTGTATCTGTACCTAGTAATGTTGTTTGAATGCTTTGGGTACTTGTTCGCCTTTTTGTCCATATCATGATATGTTGTTTACCCTTATCTACTTCTTTCCCATGTGTCTATCACTTTTCTGGTTTATTAGATTCCAGCCCTGGCGATTGCAACTTTTCGTTTGATCAACCCCAGCGTATGCACATCTGTTGAACCTGGTACCGTACTCCATCGGTCCAACGGCCCTTTGCTGATGTCAACGTTTACATACTCGATCAAGTCGGCCTGCGGAAAGCCCATATCTCATGACTCTATTCAGTAAGCTCGCGCCTCCCCAGGTCCTTCAACTACTCGCATCCAATTGTAAAGATCAGTTCCTTTGGCACTGTTTCATACTTGCTGGATCAAACCGGACATATCTTCACACTCTTATTTTAAACGCAAAGGGCTCAAAAAGTCGCGCTTCTCCGACAATACATCAACGAGGGACATCAAAATCACTGAATCCATCATCGCTTGCTGCCCTCGGCCATGAGAATCGCTGAACAGCTCCTTGTCCCTTATTCCTTTCATCTAACTGCTCGTTTCACTCTTGCTTTGTAAGAATGATGCAGCTTGCGGCCGGAAGACCGGTGATGTGTGGATTTCCAGGGCTGTTTTCCTTTGATTCCATTGATTCTATATGTGTAACTCATAGGGAGGGGTTATGAACTGCCTTGTCTTTTCACGAGCACGTTATTTAAAGACACGGTGCACTCCTGCCCCTTGGCCCCACGCATTGCCCAGAGATCCGTCAACCAGGGAAGTAACGTTATCAAGTTCGAACGTTTCAGCCCGAATACCTCGTCCACGCAGTATTGGTACCTCGTGAGTCTGGCTATGGTTATTGGCTTTGCGCTTGCGGTATTGCTTGGTCTAACATGCCTCACTGCCGTAGCTCCGCGTCGAAACGGCAAACCTCACACCGCCGCCCCAACCAGTCGCCCTCTGACAACTCAACTGAGTGATTAGACTGGAACAAAATACATTGGGCGCACCTCATCCACCTCGAGACATTCGCCAATACAGCTCGCTTTCACCTCACTGAAAGGATTATTGCCCACGTATATACCACGCCCCGTTCAAGCACAACCGCCATCGATCAACGCACACCTTACATCGCGATACCGTTCATCTCGCGTCCGTCGGGCAGATACGCTCCCTTCACTTCATTCGCTGGCTGAACCACGTTTCAGCTCGTCAATAACTCATCAGAACAACAACGGGCGGTATTCCTTTCAGGCCATACCTAAAGCAATCTGCACATCCTTAGGCCAAAGCCTTCCTTTACACCCCCCACAAGAACGAGAGAAGCTCGTCAATTGATGTCCGTCAAAGTCTGCATTCCTCGACAACCTCTCTCAACCGAATCCCCAAGCATACTCCCAATATCAAACCCAGACATGTCGAAAAGGCATCTACGTAATGACAGAGTCAACGATGATCATGATAGACGCTCTCCAAGTGTCAGGTCACTAGAAAGTGAGGAAGGTATGAGCCGAGTCTCTCGTGAGCCCGAGATTGTCATGATGTCACCGAGTCCCGGCCCCAAGACGATTGCTGAACCGGCGGTGGGACCCAGAGGGTCTTCTTCTAGTACGTCTGTCCCTTGAAAAGTATGAACAAGTAAAGTTGACGTTGTCTTTAGCAAAGGATAGAGAAGCGCCTTCCAGATCTCCCAAGTCCCCTCATCATCTCCCTCTCCTCTTCCGCTCCTCGCCACTCACACTGAGACCGCTTGTCACGGACACCACCGTCCCACAACACCACCGACGAAAGTCTTCATCTTCGCATGATCAGGTCCGCGGTGGATCTGGCTTTCCACGATATTCGAGCTCTCCGCGTAGTCCACGCGCACCTGGTCACCCAACGCGACCGTCATATCATCATCCAGCACCTTATTACTCCTCTCCCCATGCAAGAGAGTACGACCACCGACCTCCTTTGTACCCCCATCCGCCTCACCATGCGCCTCACGCATATGGTCCGTATTCGCCTGCACCACCCGGCTATCCTCATCGCCACCACTCCTCTTTGCCTCCCATCCATACCCAACACGCAGAATACTACCCTACACCGATCAGTACCGACAGACTCTATCCTCCTGGACCTCCCCCAGGCCATCCCCACGCCCGCCCTCATCCTCACGCCTACGAAGCACACTACCTTCCCTACCCCCCGCCTTCGTATGTCTACCCTCCTCGCAGAGAGCCTGGGTACCGCGTACCATCGTCTGTACAGAGATCAAGGCTTCACGGCCATCCTTACGCGCCTCCGCCGGGACGAGGGTATCCGGAAGATGGGATGAGGTATCATTCTGCTGGACCGGTGCCCTCGGAGGGGCATAGAATTCTGGCTGCGGGTCCGAGTGCGGGGGTGAGAGAGAGGAGAAGTCCGGCAAGTGCTATCGTCCCTAGGGGTGCTGGGGGTGCACACTTCAAGTCGCCTAGGAAGCGAGGTCAGTTCACTATTGCTTCCTCGAGATCGTATAGAGACTGACAGCGACATAGCGGACGATATGCAGCTTTCTGTGCTCAGTGACGTCTTCCTGCGTACGGCTTACCCAACGACGGAGGAAAGAGACGAGCTCGCTCGACAACTAGGAATGACGTCGAGGAGTGTCCAAATATGGGTATGTGCTGTTCCCTCTATCATTTATTTTCAAAACTAACAGCTTCACCACTTAGTTTCAGAACCGTCGCAGAGCGGTGAAAGTCGATCAACAATCAGCAGCCCAACGAGCGCAAGCTGGATACCGCGAGCTGGCCGTAGATTCCCGGACGCATGGCATGTTACCGGGCGCTATGTACGACGAAAGGAGACCAATGTCTGTAGAGCTTAGGACCCCCGATGATGTTGTTGAGGAGAGGGAAGGGGTCGTGAGAGAGGGCGCAGGAGTGAAGAGAGAGAGGATCTCGCCTTGATCCACGTGTGTAGGTTGATTATTGTTTGCGTCGATGCTTGATGAACAGAAAGGGCTTGTACGGCGTATCATACTTGGACATACAGCTGCAGACATTGGAAAAGAGCAGCAGATTTCATATGAAGACAACTTTGGTAAATGTACAAGTTCGCGTCCGTGGCAAAATATCAGACATCCACTCTACCTCTATGGCTCATAGTCGCTTATACCACCCGTACTAACTCCACCAGTGCTACCCCCAGTGCTCCTCTCCCTACTCCTGCTCCTGCTCAACGCCAGCCCATTGGGTCCGAGGATGGCAGCGTACTGCCCCCTCTTTGGGTCCTTTTGCCTCTTTTGCAGATGTTTGCGGACTTTACGTTCAGGGCGCACGACGATGACGGGGACGGGAGAGTGGGAGACGGAGAATCGAGAGACAGAGCCCATGCCTGGTGCGCCGAGGGCCATACCCCAGGATTGGAGCTTGGAGCGTTGACCTTTGGTGCCAACCACGAGGGCTAAACGAGGTCAGATGGTACATTCAGCAGGTATAGGAGAGGGACTTGCAGTCTGGACGGTAAAGAGCAATCATCTTTAGAAGAATCTCGGGCACCTTGCCGGCGACGAATTCGACAATGACCGAGATCTTGCGCGTGTCATCGGCCTCGTCATTCTTTTGAAGCACCAGTTTCAAAAGGGATTGGGCTTCTTCTCTGAACTCGTCTTGCGTCTTGTCACTTTGACGTTCTATATCATGTCAGCGCAAGTACCATACAATGAATCATGACTCACCTCCATCATCGACCTCGATGACCCGCAGCGCAACCACCTCGTCGCCATCCTCCACCAGCTCGCTCATCAACCATTCGAGCGCCGACTCTCCACTTTCATCCGGTGAACACGCTACGGCAAAGACTCGCGTGTTCCTAGACCGTTTGTACCCCTCGCTCTTGGCTTGGCTCGTGAAAGCAAACAGGGCAGCGGGGCCAGCTTCGAACGCCTCGAAACCGACCTTGCGGCGGTACTTGCCGTCTCCTTGACTACTCGAGTTGGTTCGCGTTCGAGGTATGCCTGTGGTATGGTGCATAGCGCTTGGAAGGTGTGAGCTGTTGGGATAGGAAGGGGAGCGGGCATGGGAGGGAGGGTGGTCTGGAAGCTGGACGGAGACGTGGGAGTTGGAGGCGGGAAGGGTGGCGGATGCTGGGGGCGAGGAGGGGGTCTGTGAGGTGGAGTCGAGTGCGATTGCGCTGTCGTTGTTGTCTGTGGCTGAGCTGATGCTGTGGCGGAAGATGGACATTTTGTATGGTGATATGATACTTGAGACTGCAAAGGACAGAACACCGGATGCGGCGGAGGGCCGACGGAGTCATCGCAGCGGGACCAAATCGTCCCTAGCAATGGCTCTACTGCCTCTCCACCGCGATGCCCCTCTGCACGCACTGTGGATGCCCCGTCGACACCCTCTACACCGTATACAACTCACAACAGAACATCCGCCTCACCGTCTGCGTACGTCCAACTCAACTGCCCCACCAGCTCACACACCACAGCCAAGATGCAACCACTTTGCAGATCCCCTTATAGAGCATCCCTCCCTCCTGCTCTTCCTCGATCTTGTCCTCCTCAAACCAAGGGTATTTCTCCATCTCCTGTTCAACAGAGGATCAGTCCCGTTTCTGTCTGCCGCTCCCAACCCACCGGAGGAGGAACGCGAGGCTATGCGACGTGGCCGGCTTGTTGACGATCTTTCGTTGCTACTATCACTCAGCATCACCGCAGAAGTACTCGTGAGGCTTCTCGGGTTTGACAATCTGGATACCGAGAAAGTTGGAGCGACAATCGGCTTGGTACTACTAGAAGGCGTCGCTCAGCACCTTGCTACGCTAGGCCTTGCACTGGCGGCGCTCAAAGTGCGAAGCTGGGACTCTGTGCCCTTGAAGCAGCTGAGGGCACAACCTCTGAAACTACAAGATGGTAGACAGCAATACTTCTTGTGAGGCATTCTCTTCACAGAGAGGATATATGCTCATTGACGACAGGCCTATACTGATTCCGATCACTCTCCTTTACACCGCGCTCCTTCCGCTTCTCTTCCAGCTATTCCTCTATCCCTGGACCAACCCTGTCACGACTCATCAGAAACCAACATCCCTCCTGTCAACTCTTCCCATTCTGGGATCGTGGGCACCCTCGCCCGCCATCACCGCCTTTGACAAACATCTGAGCTTGCAGTGGGCGCAGACAGACAAGATCTGGGCTGGTACGAGACTTTTGGGTGGTATGAGTGCGGGGTTTGGGCTGAGGGTGCTTCTTCCAACGAGACCGTGGGAGACCACGGGGATCGTTCTCGCGGGTTGGGTCGCTGCAGGCCTGGTCGGGGCGTTTGGGAAGGAACTCCTTCAGGGGTGATTCGCGGCCTTGAATCTGTGAGGCTGTACCGTACGAGCATCTCGGTGTGGCGTCCCCGCAAACCGGAGAACTTTGCCCTAGCCAGGACGACTCTGTCTACACATCCTTTCCTCACCCCTTGCATTCCACTTGTGAAACCCTTCGGCCTTCCTTTGATACCCCCTGATCCGAATGTAGGGGTACAATCATTGGGTTAGACTGAAGGAATCAGACGTCATTCGAAAGCTGGTCAGCTTGCTTTGTGAACAGAATTCAAACGCCATGTGGTCCCGAGACCTATAAATTGGCCTGCAAGGATTCGAATGGCCCCGCATCGGCCAGCTCGGAACGTCTGAGCCTCTCATATCCCCTCACCTCGGCATCATCTCTTCCTAACGATCCATCACACCATGTCCAATACCTATCTTCTCGCTCTCCTCCCCCTTCTCCTCCCCATATCTTTCGCCCAACAACCCGGCAACTTTTCCCTCAAACTCTCCACTTCCTCCTCTTCCTGCATCGTCCTCTCTCAACTCACAATCCCTTCTGCCGACTCGCCTGTCACACTCCAAGCGTCTATCCCCATCTGTTCCGACTCGTCCCCTTTGGCCGATGACGGCTCAGGAGAGAGGAACGTCACTTGGCCTCTCACCGAAGAAGGTTCGGGCGCGGCGAGTTCTCTAGCCATCTATGGAAACATCGACCAAGGCGATGGCGATCTTGTCGAAGCGGGTTGTGTGATGGAGCTCAGTATCGACCAGGTGCAGTACCTGCTAGGTCGAGATTTGAGCTGGAACCCGCAAGATCAGCTCTGGGATAACGGGGAGGATGGGTATGTTATGAATGGCACCACTGGCGGGGCGTTGACTTGGTGAGTCTTATTCAACGAGTATTCAGCATGTTGCTGATGGGATTGTAGTAGCGATGCTGTGGCCACCCTCATGACCTCCAACGCCCAGCTTCCCAACCCGTACACGGTCAGTGCAGATGACGATGCGTGGAGCACTGCTATCACCCTCAACACTTCTTCCGACAACCCTATCTCTGCGTCAGAAAGCTCCTCAGAGTCCCCAGTCTCGAGCGAGACTACGAATTCTTCGAGCACGAGTGCCCAAATCTCAGGGACGACTGTCACTTCGAGCAGCACGGCGTCTTCGGCAGACTCATCGACTACGGATGACGGTAGCGGTGAAAGTGGAACCTCGTCATCGGCCCAGCAGTCGACCGCCTCGTCCTCTGCAATTTCCACCTCGTCCTACTCCAGCTCCACCTCGGAGCAAAACGAAACCACGGTCAAAACCAGTCAGACCAGCTCGAGCTTTGATGCTGCCTCCACTACATCCAGTGATATTGTGGGGGTGGAAGCTTCGAGCAGTGCTTCCAGCTCGTCCAGTGTCTTGAGCAGCAGCTCCTCATCATCTACCGAAACAGTCGCCACCTCTGCATCGACTACACTACCCTCGTCCACCCAAAAGGCTGTCACCACAACGGCCCCGAGCACTAGCGCAAGTAGCAACAGCGATGGGTCTTGTGTGCCGGTGACAATTACACAAGTGCAGACTGTGACTGTCAGCGCTGGTTCCGAGAGGAGATGGTGGATGTATAGGGACTGAGTGTGTGGGTCTTGGGAGTGGGTATACCCTGTAACACGTCATCATAATCGTACTAGAGAGGAACAGCGATCTGCATGCACACAATTCTCTCGACCGCGGGCTCTTCAACTAGGTCAACTGGTAGATAGCAAGCCCTCTTCTCGTATTACGTCGTCGGATACGATGGGGTCGCGTTGTCGTGGACCGGTTACCAAAAGCACAAGTTTCATTCTGTTCTAAGACACATGCACAGTACAACCCAACTGAACTATCTATCAACCACAACATTTGTCGCCCCTTGACGAGAGATACACAACCTCGGGTCGATGATTCGAGGAAATTTACAGCAGCCAATCGACGAACCTGCCCCACCAAGTGGTAGGAACCTTGTCCGGAATCTGGTACTCTTCCTCGAGCCTTCCGGTATAGAGGTCGGCTTCCGACGCCTTGATAGCCTCCATGAATATGTTAGCTGGTGATTGCACAAGCAAGAATGCCACCTACCTTGGTCTTCTTGAATATCTTCCAGCAACCCATGGGAATAAAGTACAACGGAAGACCTGTGTGATGGTCAGAGTTGTTTTCCAATGGACGGAAGAGACCGATACTGACTGATATAGTTTGCCACAAAGTCGGAAGCATTCCAGCTTCCCTTCAAAAACACCGAGAACCCACTGAACAACACGATAACTGAACACATGAATGTACCATAGTATGCCAAATACGGTTGACACAGACTCTTCCAGGGCAAAGTGTTTCGCTCGATGCCCTGGACTTTGAGTGCGGCGTGGAATCGGGTGTAGGTAAAGCAAAGAGAGCCCCAGGTAAGAAGGCCAGTTAGAGAGGTGATACTTTGGAGCCATTCAAAAGCCTGAGTCGCGCCACCCGATCCAGCACCTATCATAACATGTTAGCAAAAGGCTTTGGTCTTGTAGATTGCGCCTACTGAGGAAAGCCAAAAGCCCGAAAGATGAGATACAAGCCACCGAGTAGTATGGGATTCCTCTCTTGTTTGTCTTGGCAAAGAATTTGGGCGCTTTCCCGCCCAAAGACAGAGCGACGAGCGAACGTGAGCCAGCGTAGATGTATGTGTTTCCGGCGGACCAAGCACTGGTGATCACAGCAGCATTAAAAATGGATGGGAGGACAGAGATACCAGCATTCTCAATGGCGATCACGAAGGGAGAAGACGCGGCGTTGCCGGTGCCGCCAGTCAGACGAGCGTTGTTGTAAGGGACGCTGTTGAACTGGTCAGAACGACGACCATCGACGGAACAAGCTTGACTCACAGCATACCGATAAGGAGGATACCAATCACATCTGTGGAACATTCAGACATCAGCGAAGTGTCTACTGCGTGCGGTGCGACGTACAGAAGAATATGATACGGTAAACGACCCTCCTGACCGCTCTCGGGATCTGCTTGTGGGGATTGGTGCACTCTGCTGCCGCAAGCACGACCACCTCTCCACCATTGTAGGAGAACGCAGCGGTGACAAAGGTACTACACGCTGGTCATTACACTGCTGGGACTGGAGGCAATGAAGCTTACGAGAAGAATGCCAAAAAGCGACCAAGTGATCCTGTTATCCCCGGGTATGTGTTGAACGCTCCAGGGTCTTTCCAATACCTGAATCCGATCCTGTCGTGCGTAGGTCCACCACCGAGGTCGATGATAATGCCCAGAATAATAAGTCTACATTGGATCAGCCAATGGTACTTGCGTTGAATAGGGTGACTTACACGACAAAAGTAATGACCTTGATACTTGCGGTGATGACTTCAGCCTCACCATACCATTTCACGGATATGAAGTTGATACAGATCATGGGAACAAGAGCCACCGCGATCCAGATAGCAGCGTTGAGAGAGGACCAGTAGCCGATGAGCACTGCGACGGCGGAGAGCTCTGAAGCGATAGCGAGGCCGAAACTAGCAACAAGTACTGTACGTCAGACAGTCGCGATGTCATTTGTTTGTACGCAACCTACTTGAGAGTGTCTTTAGATTGTTAGCAGTGTTCATTAAGAGAAGAAGAACTCTCACAATTCCATCCCAGGCCGAAAGCGAATGCGGGGTCGACAAAACGTCCTGCCAGGTTTGGAAAATTACCGGCAGATGGCAGCTACATCTCGCAATTAGCAGCGGCAGGTTGTATCGTGACTGAAGTCACCAACCAGGGTGGTCATTTCCCCGATAGATTGCATCTACGTCAAAAGTCAGCAATCCTCGCTCCTCGCTACTCGTTCAACGTACCAAAGACCACGATATCGTACCAGTGAGAGAGTAAGCTAAAAACACACCTGCAGGACCTGCTTTGGCAAGAGCAGCACCACTGGCAACGAACAGACCTATACCCGTTCCATGAGCCACAGTCCCAGAGGGGGAGAAAGACACTGCGTACCGACACCGATACCACCACCGAACCCAATGAAACTGACATGTCGCCCCTTCAAGTGTCGTTGGAGAGGGTCACGAGGGACTGTGAAAGCAAGTCAGTTTCAGCTGCCAACCGGGACGGACGATAACATACTCCCATCCCCATATCCATATGCCTCCCTGTCATCGACAGCGTTTACAACCGTACACTCGATGTCCTGCTCCCCTTTCTCTCCCGCCGGCGTCTCTGCCGAGTAATTACTACCAGTCTTGACGTCGAGATTTCTTTCCTCGCTCATGGCTATCGATGTATATGACAGAAATACGATCATGGGGGGAAATCTAGTGCATGGCCAGCTATTATATACTCGATCTGGGGGTCACATGCGATAAGCATACTGATCGAGCACTAGGCGTTCATACAGTAGATAAGGAGGGGGTCCTTGATGAAGAGGATTTACCAATCTCGGATTGCCGAAGCTTTCGTTGTTTTATTAGACCCGAAGGCAGACTAGATGGCGCTTAATTGGATGAGACGCCGCTGATGATGTGAGTGAGGAGTGAGGAGGCCGGGGAGAAGGGCTGAGATAGGGCGACCGCTCAAGTGCCGACAGCATCCGCTATTTCTTAGCTCGAATGAGTATCCCGAGATCCCGTGCACGCTCTCGGGGTGCTACATGTGTTGATAGCTGGACGTCCTACTGCGTTCAGTGCTGTACCTGGATTAATGCAAAGACCAAAAGGGAGGAGGGAGCGTCTGCTTGCCACATGCCACATACATGGGAGTCGAAAGCAGAACACACTTTGTCATTCGTGGCACGGTCTTCCGGCGATATAAACATCTTGACAGAAAGCCGAGAGATAAGGAGACGCGCCTGGACACCGAGGGTGCCAGATAATCGCAGATGACCGAAATGACGCGAAGGTTGGTTGTGATTCTTTATCCGACATACTTGTGTGTTGCTGTATTGCCAATCTAGTGCCAGCACAGTAACCTGTTCTGTTGGCAGCTGGCAGAGCTACTTCTTGACCTCTTTTTGGGCGGAATGAGGAAGGTTCTTTTCTCCTGACTGTGCCTATTTTATGCTTATCCATACGGACTGATCACTGAGAGGCATACCACCACGAGCCAGCTCAAGATATCTCATGCAATGCTCCTCGCTCTAGCACAACCTTACAACCAAACGAAGAAGCCTTACAGTAGCCAATCGAGGAACTTGCCCCACCAAGTGGTAGGCGGTTTGTCTGGGACCTCATAATCCGCCTCAAGTCTTCCAGTGTAAAGGTCAGCTTCCGAAGCTTTGACCATCTACAATACCACTGTCAGTCAAGCACACGCAGCAGACTCAAAGAATCACCTTGGTTCTCTTATAGATCTTCCAGCCAGCGATGGGAACAAAGAACAATGGGATACCTGTGCCAATGTCAGATCCGTCCTGCATTGATCGTCTTTGTACAAAGCGTCTGAACTCACTGATATAGTCTGCCACAAAGTCGGACGCGTTCCAGTTTCCCTTCATGAACACTGGGAATCCACTGAACAAGACGATGATAGTGCACATGAGCATGCCGTACCACGCCAGGTAGGGCTGGAACATGCTCTTCCAAGGAAGCGAATCCCGACTAATGCCCTGGCTTTTGAGCGCAGCGTAGAATCTGATGTATGTGAAGCAGAGAGCACCCCAGGTAAGGAGATAGGTGAGAGCGGTGATGTCTTGTAGCCAATCGAATGCTTGGGGAGCGCCACCACTACCAGCACCTTTGCAATGTCAGCTTCCTGTGCTTCTTCCAAGAGCAAAGCACTCACTCAGGTAGGCCAAGAATCCAAATGCCGAGGTGCAAGCCACCGACCAATACGGGATACCATTTCTGCTCGCCTTTGACAAGAACCTTGGCGCGTGTCCACTCAAGGACAAGGCGACGAGGGATCGGGATCCAGCGTAGATGTAGGTGTTTCCGGCAGACCAGGCGCTGATGAGGACGGCGGCGTTGAAGATGGAGGGAAGGACGGAGATTCCGGCGTTCTCAATGGCGACAACGAAGGGAGAAGAGGCGGCGTTGCCCGTACCAGCAGTAAGACGGGAGTCGGTGTAGGGGACCCTATCATTAATATCAGATACAGTCCTATGGGGAGCTAAAGGTCACAACTCACAGCATGCCGATGATGATAACGCCAATGACATCTATGAATGTGTTAGAAAGGAGCGTTGAAGGGCTCTGGCTACTGACAGAAGAAGACGATTCGGTAGACGATCCTGCGAACAGCTCTCGGGATTTGCTTGTGAGGATCGGTACATTCGGCGGCGGCGAGAATGACCACTTCACCGCCGGTATACGAGTAGGCCGCATTGATAAAGGTGCTCCAGGCTAGTCAGCTTTCGGCCACACCGCAATGAAGGAGGTGCTCACTTGAAGAATGCCAAAAAGCGACCAAGAGATCCAGTGACGCCCGGATACGTGTTGAACGCGCCAGGGTCATTCCAATACCTGAACCCGATCCTGTCGTGCTTGGGCCCACCTCCCAGGTCGAGGATGATACCGAGGATGATCAAACTATGTTTTATGAGCTCCTCGTCCCTCTGGAATGTTGTGAACCTCACACAACGAAAGTGATGATTTTGATACTCGCGGTAACCTGTAATGTTAGGCAACTCGTACAATGAAAGTGGTGTACTCACGACTTCAGTCTCGCCATACCATTTCACGGACGCAAAGTTGACAGCGATCATGGGCACTAGGCAGACGGTAATCCAGATGGCCGAATTCAATGAAGACCAGTACCCAATGAGGACAGCAGCTGCCGACAGCTCTGAAGCGACTGAAAGACCGGAACTGGAATTGTGTCAGCGGAGAATGAGATGCCAATCGATGATTCAAGCTGACCCGAGAAAGTCTACACATTGTCAGCATTATTGCGGTCACATTGCACGGGAGGGGCCTCACAGTTCCAGCCCATTCCAAAACCTAGTGACCTATCGACGAATAGTGTCGCAAAGTAAGGGAAATTACCCGCAGAAGGCAACTGTACTTTTGTCAGCTCCGAGACTTCAAGACACATGGCCAGCACATACAAGCGTGGTTATTTCGCCCACAGATTGCATCTATAACAAGTCAGCAAGGTCCCAAGATAGATCCAATCCCAGGACATACCAACGCCCACGTTACTGTGCCGACCAGAGCGTAGGCCATCAGGAGACCAGCCGGACCTGCGGTCGCAAGTGCCGCACCACTCGCAACATATACACCTGTTTGCACTCGTCAGGAAAGTCCAGAATCAAGCCCAAAAACGTACCAACACCGATACCTCCTCCGAATCCTATAAAGGTCACATGTCGTCC
This sequence comes from Cryptococcus floricola, assembly GCA_006352305.1. NCBI lineage: Eukaryota > Fungi > Basidiomycota > Tremellomycetes > Tremellales > Cryptococcaceae > Cryptococcus > Cryptococcus floricola. Next base: position 439,527 of record CM016942.1, on the reverse strand, counting down.
TTTGAGGCGACGCTGCAATGGGGCACGGACCAGAACATCTAGAGCAGGGGTAGTTGTTAGCAAAAGCAGCCGCAGAAAGCCATCAGCCACATACCTCCATCAGCATACGCCTCCCTGTCATCACTGGCATTTCGGGTATTGTAGTCGATAATCGGTTGTCCCTCCTGTCCTGGCGCCTCCTTCGGATCTGCCGAGTAGTTGCTGCTGGGCTTCGAGTCGAAATCCTTCTCCATAGGCGTCGTCGACATCCTGGCGGTGTGTGTTTGTTGTACAGGTAGTGGGGGAGGGTCGATTATTGGCTCATCAAATATTATACAGTTGGTAGAAGAAACCTAAAGGTGAACAACATTATTGCAACTCGAATTGAAATTTCTTGGTACGAGGTCCAGATCACAAATAAACGAGCTGGCATGAAAGTCGCGATGGAGTGCTTCGAACTGCATACTGCAAGCTACATTGTCAAATTGGAATCAGCCTTTAGCTACAAGACGAGCTGTACCATAGAGACCATATTTACATGTGCATGTATCGAGTGCATAGCGACAAGGCATCGATACGGGAGAAAAACAAAGATGTGATCAAGGGAAGTTTACCAAAAGTTTCCCTTCGGCCGCCGGCGAACCGAAGTAAATACGCGAAAGTGCGCTCATCATCTCTTTCGTCGAGATCAATTACTCTCAACATATCGATCTCAACACTGCCAGTTGAGGTGTCTATATGTATCGCAACATGGGGGAGTCACGGGATCGATCTAGCCATATCTTGGCGTCGTCCATCGTGCTGCAGCATGTTGTGGCTATCGCTTGCTATTTGACTGCATTCTGCTGACGCGTGCAGGTCGATATCAAAGCTGCTGCTTCTTCCATTGAACACCCGAGAGCTGTCAGGTGTCTAATGCGCAACAGAATAGTGCATGAGTCTTCAAGTGGAATCTCCCCATGCCTCAACTTCCATGTCACGAGATGGTGGTTACGTAACGCTGAACATCATTCGCGCCTTCATTGGACGGGGCAAAGTGCGAAACTTCCCGAGGGTAGTGGTGGCGATGTCCGACATTCCCCGAGTCTGCAGCTTCCAATCGGCGTGCTGCAATCTCACCTCCTCTTGTTCTCTCTATCCACCACTCACAAACCATGTTCCGCCCCAACAACCTCCTCCGCGCTGCCCAGGGCATCGCCGCCTCCTCCTCCGCCACCCCCACCGCCTCCCGCCCATTATTCGCCGCCTCCCGCTCTTTCCACGCGACCTCCAGTGCTCAGCTCGCGACCCCCGTCGAGGCCAAGCCCTCCAAGATCAAGGAGTTCAAGATTTACCGATGGGTGAGTGGGCAAAGTCATCGCTGTCGTGTGCGCAAGCAGCCGTGCGGTAGAAAGCGCAATGGCGGCTCAGGTGGATTCGATGGATTCGATGGACGTCCACTGACAGACGGCGTCGTTTAGAACCCGGATGTGCCGAACGAAAAGCCCAAGCTCCAGAGCTACAAGGTCGACCTCTCTCAATGTGGCCCTATGATGCTCGATGCTCTGGTAAGTGCTTGCCATCACTATCGGCAGTACCGTCTGACATTATCCATAGATCAAGATCAAGAACGAGCTTGACCCTACCCTCACTTTCCGACGATCGTGCAGAGAAGGTATCTGCGGGTCTTGTGCCATGAACATTGACGGCGTCAACACTCTTGCGTGCTTGTGCCGGATTCCCAAGGACACCAAGACGGAGAGCAAGATCTACCCCCTCCCCCATATGTATGTGGTCAAGGACCTCGTCCCCGATTTGACCCACTTCTAGTAAGTACTCCCGTGACCAGCCAGGCCTTCACTGACAACCACCGCAGTAAACAATACAAGTCGATCGAGCCTTACCTCAAGAACGACAACCCCCCGGCGCAGGGAGAGTTTTTGCAGACCCAGGAGGACAGGAAGAAGCTGGACGGGATGTACGAGTGTATCCTGTGTGCGTGCTGCTCAACATCTTGTCCCTCTGTAAGTCCGCTCCATTTCGATCCATCCACGACGCTGACGGAAAACGCAGTACTGGTGGAACCAAGATCAATATCTCGGTCCGGCGGTGTTGATGCAGGCGTACAGATGGATGGCGGACTCTCGAGTAAGTCGACGATGACCATACCCCCCGTGGAGCCCAGCCGTTTAATTGCGAGGGGCGACGCGAGATGATCGTCTAGACACCGGGCTAACCATAACCGAACCAATCAGGACGCGTACGGTGACGAACGCAAGGCCAAGATGCAGAACACAATGTCGCTTTACCGATGCCACACTATCTTCAACGTGAGTCGATCTGCCATGCACTAGGCCTCGTCTAGAAGATGGAGCTCATTTTGGGTTAGTGCTCGCGAACATGTCCCAAGGGTCTCAACCCCGCTGCTGCGATCGCCAAAATGAAGCTCGAGATGGCCACCAACGAGTAAGAGCTGGACTGTGAGGCTTAGCATGGGAATCAGGCAGGGACCGGTAGTGCATGAGTCGACTGTAGTGGATCTATACGACGGCTACGGCCAGTCTGTTTGTATTTTTTGGTATTATGCATCAGCAGATACGATCGCATGAAGACGCGGCTAGGATCGCTGCCCCGGCTGCCTCTTCCATGGGACTAGCACGCGCTGCGAGCCCCATCCAGGGGCTGCATGTCGGTATAGTGCTCCTGGGCCCACCCATGCATGGCAGGGATGTGTATGCAGGAGGAAGTGCCACTTTGCGGCGTTAATAGTAGCCGGGTAGTGGTCCCTATTCCGACAGAATGCCGACCTGTTCCTGGGGGGGAGATGGGGCATCTCTTCTCTTTCTCTCTTTCTCTTTTCAACACCAAAATACTCCCCATGTTCGCCCGCCAGCTCACCAAGAACTCCTCCGCCATCGCCCGAGGCTTCGCCTCCTCCGCCCGTGCCCACAAGCAGGTCGCCGTCCTCGGTGCCGCCGGTGGTATCGGCCAGCCCATGTCCCTCCTCCTCAAGTCCAACCCCGCCGTCACCGGTCTCCGACTCTACGACATCCGAGGCGCCCCCGGTGTTGCCGCTGATATCTCTCACGTCAACACCCAGTCCGTCGTCAAGGGTTTCGAGAAGGACGAGTGAGTTTCCGCAGTGTGGGAAGGGGTCTAGTACGGGGACAGAGGCTGACATGGCATTCGCAATACAGCATCAAGGAGGCCCTTACGGGTGCCGAGATCATCATCATCCCCGCTGGTGTCCCCAGGAAGCCCGGAATGACGTGAGTGCCTGTCTTCAATCTACAGCCAACGAGGGCGACGTGGTTTCACGCCGTACCTCGCTTGTGCAAGAAGGCGTATGTATGCTGACATTGTTATTTGCCGATCAGCCGTGATGACCTTTTCGTGAGTCTTGAGGTGGCCTTGCAAGTAGCAGGACTGACTTTTGCATAGAACACCAACGCCTCCATCGTCCGTGACCTTGCCGAGGCCGTTGCCGAGTACGCCCCCAAGGCCTTCATCGGTATCATCTCCAACCCCGTCAACTCTACCGTCCCCATCTTTGCCGAGGTCCTCAAGAAGAAGGGCGTCTTTGACGAGAAGAGGTGCGTCGCTTTCTTCATACTTTTGGCCTGACTAACATTCGGTAGGCTTTTCGGTATCACCACCCTCGATGTCGTCCGAGCTTCCCGATTCCTCGGTGAGATCACCAACAAGGACCCCAAGGACGTCCAAGTCACCGTCGTCGGTGGTCACTCTGGTGTCACCATCGTCCCCCTCCTCTCCCAGACTCCCGCTGGTAAGGGTGTCGACGGTGAGGCCTACAAGGCTTTGGTGAACAGGATCCAGTTTGGTGGTGACGAGGTCGTCAAGGCCAAGGCCGGTACCGGTTCTGCTACCCTCTCTATGGGTTACGGTGCGTTCTCCCTTTGTATTATATGATAGCCCAGCTGACTTTTTTCCCAGCCGGTGCCCGATTCACCGACTCTCTTATCCGAGCCCTCAACGGCGAGTCTGGTGTCGTCGAGCCCACTTTCGTCAAGTCTCCCCTCTACGAGTCTGAGGGTGTCGAGTACTTTGCCTCCAACGTCGAGCTTGGCCCCGAGGGTGTTCAGAAGATCAACTCTGTTGGCGAGTTGACCGCTGAGGAGCAAGAGTTGTTGAAGGCCGCTTTGCCCGAGTACGTCCCTTTTCATTGTCACGCCAAGGATGACGGCTGATGGTGATTGTAGCCTTGTTAAGAACATCAAGAAGGGTGTCGACTTTGTCAAGGCTTAAGATGGGAGTATAGATGGTCGAAGTAAAAGAAGGTCAAGAGGCTGTAGCAATGCATACGCGTCTCTTTCGTCTCCCGCTACGGTCTGCAGGTGGAATTTACAAAGAATCAGGTGTACGTCACGTTGCAATCCGTCTACTATCAATACTCGACATGTTTACCGCACTACCTGTAAGTACTGGCCACTTCACCAGGGTGGTGGATCAATTGATCCTACGAATCGCATCAGCGCCTATTCGCCCCATCAGTCTCATACGGCGCTTACTCTCCACATGTCTCTGGCACTGCAATCAGGCTTTTCACCATCATCGACCGCTGCTTCGCCCCTCGCTACCTCCCTCGCTCCCAAGGGATCGTTATAGTAACTCGCACTGGGCTGTAGAGATGTCCACTCGAGGTCATTAAGACCATTTGCAGTGTGCCAACTGAAAGCCTTGTAATCACAGTACAATTGCGACGCAAGCAACTCTGCGCCAGCTCTGTGTTCTCCCTTGTAAGCCGAAACAGACGTAGGCGCCACCTGCCTCGAACAGGCTGGACAAATAGTCGAGTGTCCAACACTTGTCGTGCTCATACTTGTCGTGCGCGCAGCAGAAGCCGACCCACCTCCCTGCGCTTGGCGCACAGATACGTTCCGCAGAGGGTTTGCAGATCTGATGGTCTGCGTTTGATCTTGCTCACGAGCGGCGCATGACTGGTTGGTACAGACTGTGGTTGACCAGTGAGAGCCGTCGGCGGTGTTTGTGTGGCGGAAGCGAGAGAGAGAACCGGTGCAAGTACGGCAAGGGTGGCTTGTAACGCCATAGTCTTCAGTGTTGACGGACATTGCGAGTTTCGTATTGGTGGAGTAATTGAGAGGGGCTGAGAGGTGTTGTAATTGCTGGGGAGGACAGCGCTACTGGCTGATTTATAGGACAGATTGGCTGACTGACAGCTGACTGGGCAAGTTCGGAGTCGCTGGGTATTCATGTCCCGCGCACCTTTTTTCCATTCACCATGGCCACACATTTCCTTACATTCATTCATGATTGCATGTCAGTCCTTTGAGGTATCAATTGGCGAGCAGGTCGGACGAGGTGCATTGTGAAAGGGACGCCATCTGTCTGACCGCGCCGCCCTTTATGACTTCAGGTGCTGGGTTAGTCAGGACAAGCGGGAGTATGCGAGGGCTGAATGGATGTAGCCAGTTTAACCAGTCCTCGCCACCAACGTGATCACGTCGAGATACGTGAACAAACGAGCGGAGCTATAGCAGTAGCAGCTCCCCGACTACACTTCTCCAAGATGGATCGTAATGCCCGTCGTCTCGGAGTGCGTACAACTAGATCACATCAGCCTCATTCTGTCAACGAGACGTGTCTCCATAGCAGTAGATACTCCGTCGATCCACTATTGTCGTCTTCTCTAGTACACCATCCCCCCCTCCGTTTTTCTCTCTTCCTCATCTTTTCTCACACACCGACCACTACACACGACGACCCCAGACAATGCCATCCCCCCTCCCACTCAGCCCGTCGCCTCTACCCCTCAGCCCGCCGACCCCCGCCCTCAGCCCGTCGCCTCCGTCCCTCAAAGAGTTGCCCCCGCCTCTCAACCAGTCGCCCCCCCGCCTCACTCTCCCTCGTGCCCGTCCCCCGCTGGGGGGATCTGGCCTGCCTTGCCCTCTGGGGATGGCGGGTTCGATGGGGTGATGCGGGATGGAGAGTGAGGCGGGGGGGCGACTGGTTGAGAGGCGGGGGCAACTCTGTAAGGGACGGAGGCGACGGGCTGAGGGCGGGGGTTGACGGGCTGAGGGGTGGAGGCGACGGGCTGAGTGGGAGGGGGGATGGCATTGTCTGGGGTCGTCGTGTGTAGTGGTCGGTGTGTGAGAAAAGATGAGGAAGAGAGAAAAACGGAGGGGGGGATGGTGTACTAGAGAAGACGACAAGAGAGATAAACGTTTGAGTGTTGTTTGGGGCAAACAGCGGACCGTGCAGATCAACATCGGCACACCGCGCTTTACCTTCATCAACCATATCATTACCTCCTTACCCGTCGCTGCTGCGTGTTGGCGATTTAGAATGCATGGTCATGATATACATACCATTGAATGCTCTATAGCGGGATGCTCTATAGCGGGTGCCACAGTAAAAGTGCGCCGTGTTGACACTGGCTTCATGACCCGTGCGACGCGCGCTCATCATTCAACATGGGCGTTGACACCCTTAAGTAACACTAACCTGCAAGCCATGTCACGTGCTCTGGCACACTCCAGCCTGACTCCAGCCCCAAGCTGGCCCCAAGTGCTCACCCGGTCCAACGGAAGTTTGCCATCTAGATATCATCCGCTTATTCCATCACCCAAATCTTCATATCAAGATAATCTCTCAGTGGGTCACCCGCGCCAATCGTTTCCACGACGGGCTCGGGGACAATGACACCCACCCTCGCTTCATCTCCAATACCCCGTATAGTGATATCCTGCATTGCGGATATTCAAACTCCGACAGCTTTTGCTTCGAGGTGCTCAGTGACAATTGGGCTTCCCAGTACTATATTGTCCGGTTCAAACGACAACACCCCCATGCCAGGCCGTGCAGAGATAGCAGCCGAGAAGCAGTGAAAGGAAAGAAATGGAGAAAGCAGGGTAAAGGGCAAGAAGAAAGCTGTGGGGAGTGGACCTGAGCGGAAGACCGAGATCGCTGAAAGAAAAAAATCAGTTCTCGCGAGGCGATGCTAAACATCACCCAGTTGAGAGATAACTTTAAGGGATCTTTACAAGCGCACGTACTCCTTCACAGCCCGAACGGCAACCATACGGGGACATGGCGGGAGGCGCCCAAGGTTAGAGATATCGGACGATAGCGGCGGAAGGAATGGCAGGAGGCGTTGGGATTGGGGGATGCTAGCTGGATGAGGCGATATGTTGGAATCTGAGTAGCTCGAAAGGCAATTGGCCGTGCCAGATGCAAGGTGTGCCGCGCGCGGGAGACCTAAGAGAAGAACAACGGGCAACTGCCGCGCCAGGTCGATTCCCCATGCTGATCTGGTTGGAGGCTGTCCGTGTCGACATGCGCTCCCATGTACCTCTTGCACCGCCCTCTACGCCATGCTGCCCTGCGCCGAGGGCCAAACAGGACAGAGTTCGGTGGATCTCGGCGGACGCGGTGGCTCCCTGAGATCGGAGCAGGGACGACGCGCTGTGCCTGGGGACGCGTTGTTTTTCTCCTCGAGGAATATAAAGGGAGCACGGGAATCACATCTCTTTTCTCTTTTCAACATCATTCTTCATTCAACCCCCGCTCCCTCTTTATAACCCCCAATCCTAATCCCCTCACCCACCACAACCTCACAACCCACCACCACAATGCACGCCACCACCGTCCTCGCTACCCTCCTTGCCACCCTCGCCGTCTCCAACGCCCTCCAGGTCACCAGCCCTACCGAGGACGACGTCTGGTCCTCCAGTGGCTCCCAGACCATCTCTTGGGACGCTGTCTCTACCGACCCCGACACCTTCGTGATTGAGCTCGTCGAATCTGTAAGTCGGACTCTTCCATCACGTTTTTTGAGAGTGCGGGCATGGTAAGCGGAGCGGCGTCCAAGGCGTGATTTGTGGCCTTGTAGGCGTCGCAAAGTGGCGGGAATCGGGGGTCGACTCGCGCTCGACATCCCTTCTCTCTTTCCCTTTCTTCCCTATACAGCACCGCCATTCGGCTCCGCGACCGCGTCCGCAACATACTTCGGAGTTTACCCAGGAGGACCGCGCACTGACAATTTTTTTTCATCACAGGGTGGCCAGAACGGTGTTACCATTGTCAAGAACCAGACTTCCAGCGACAACTCTGTCACCGTCTCTTACCCCGACGGTGACTGGCCCACTGGTACCGCTTTCCAGATCAACCTCCTCTCTGCCAAGTCTGCCATCCTCGCCCAGTCTGACCAGTTCAACATCACCGAGTCCGCCTCTTCTTCTTCATCCTCTTCTTCCGAGTCTAGCTCTTCTTCTAGCTCTTCCAGCGCTTCTTCGAGCTCTTCCTCTGCTTCCAGCAGCAAGGCTTCCACCTCTGCTGCCGTCGCCAGCACCTCCGCTGCCGCTTCTAGCAGTGGCGCCGGCTCTGCCGCCGCTGGCTCTTCTACCTCTGGCTCCATCCCCAACTCTGTGAGTTTTTTCTTCTCAAAAGTCAAACAATGTTGACCCAATATAGTCTGCCGCCGCCTCCTCCTCTGCTTCTTCTGGCTCTGCCCTTACCTCCTCCGTCGCCATCGGCTCCATCGCCCTTGCCTTCGTTGGTGCTTTGAGCGTCATTGCCTAAACGCCCACTCTTTCTGTATATAGCCTTTGAAGAATGCCGTGGTGTCAAGTCGGCTAGACTTTTTCCTCTTTCGTGGTCGTGGTCGGTAGTACAAATACAGCGCTCTTTGAGTGCCAGTAGCTTTTATATTCGTCGGTTTACATCGTATGGACAATTTGTTTAGATATCTCGGTCTGGTTACCTTTTGTTGATATGAATCCTCTATCCATCCTGCCGTTTCACATGTTGCAAGGCAGCTGACCATGGGTCTGCTGATAAGAGATAAGATAGGGGTTCCTGCAGATCGATGCTGTGATAGCGTTGTATAGCGGCCGTCTAGTGTGTTCTAGGGCGACGCGTCGACGCGTCTGTGAGATCTGGAAAAAGTGCTGCGGCCTGCGGATCCATGCATGAACCTAATCGAACATGCACAATTGTACGATTCATGTCTCATCCCGCCCATGGTCTCCCAGCCTCTCTCCACCCATAGCCGGGTCTTGCCCACTAGAGCAATCACATGCAGATGCTAATGCAGAGAATGTAAAAGTACAACCTCGATGCCAGGCGTATACATGTATGTCTCGCCACCACCAGTCGTCCCGCCTTATTGCGCAGGTGCCGGATTGATCTTGTTGTCCAGGCCCAACATACCGCAGAACGATAGTGTTTGAGGGTTGGTATACCAAGCCGCTAACATCACTTGTCAGCTTATTTCCGAGTAGCTACTTTAAAGAAACTTACTAGCACTCCCTCCGGGCTCTCCCTGTGGAGGTGCCGTCCACCAGAACCTCTGCACCCTCCCCACATCAATCTTCCCCTTCTCCCATACCAACTCCCCTCCCTCCTCTTCACCCTCCTTCGGGATCGGCGGTACCAACAGACCTTCTTCTCTAATCCTTATCCGTTCGTCTTCAATCATCTGACCTAGTATATGCGAGGGAGGCGGGCGGATGGCGTGGTATTCCAGGGGGAGGTAGGGGTGGAGGGCACGGGTGATGGCGAGCCATTCGGGGTCGTATGTCAGGCGTGGAGGGTATGAAGGGTTTGGTTCAGGGTCGGGGATCTCCATAAACTGTTGAACAGTCAGCAACAGCCTCCAATAGAAGCAGAATAAGGGAAACATACCTGCATATGCCTCTTATTCGGCCCACACTTGTCCAGCGCCAAGAACTTGGTGGACCCCGGGACTCCTTGCCCGCCAGGTGCATTCTTTGCGAGTTCAGACCACCGTTGCTTTTCTTCCTCTGCTTCTTTGCGTAAGCGCTCGGCTATGGCGTCGTCGGGGGAGGGGGCGATGGTGCCGGCAGCGGTAGATCCGTCACCTTTGGCACGGGCAGCAGCGAGGAGGTCGGCGGATTCGTCGATGGGTTCCATGAGGGTGGTAGAGGGCTGGGTGGGTTCAGAAGGGGGAACAGGTACGGGGGCGGCAGTGTGGGCAGCAGGGGCAGGGACAGGGATAGAGCCATTGGCGGGGGCAGGTGGGTCGTCGATCTCGTCGTCCAACACAATTTCGTCCGGGTTTTCGCCGGCAGGTGTTTGAGAGACTCCTTGCGGGGCGGCAGTGGGAGTATCAAAGTCGTCGTCGTCCACCAGGATCTCATCTGGGTTCACCTTCTCCTTGACCCCTCCTCCGGTTGCGGGGAGATCCTCAAACTCTCCATCATCCATCACGATCTCATCTGGGTTCCCCTTTGCCCCATCTCCCATATCTTCATCGTCATCAATCTTGATCTCATCCGGGTTGCCCACCTTTCCAGTCTCCACCAGCGGTTCTTCGTCCTCAATCAAGATCTCATCAGGATTGTGGACCGATTGATTTTGAGCGATCAAGTCCTGAGAGTGCGAGGGAAAGTTGTGCTGGTAGAGGGCAGCGAATTTGACGTGGAGATGGGCGGCGAACCAGTAGGCGGGTTGAAAGTGGTTCATGAGTTTGAGCAGGGGTGGTGAGCCGAGGCTGTTGTTCTGGACCTGCCTCGGAATGTCAGTCTTGCTGGGTAGGACAGGATAGAGGTACTCGCCTCTTCAGTAAAGAATGGTTTTCTCCTCAAGAGAGTTTGCTTGTCTCCATGATGGGCTATTGTAGTTGGCCAGTCGTGAGACATGACAATAGTATTTGGCGACGGCGTTAACTGGAATGATATGAGTCTTGGTCAGGGCCGGTACTTTGGTTGCTTACCCGCATAAGCTTCTCGACATCATACTCTCGAATATGGTAGATCGTCCGCAGAGATTTAGAGTCATAAGGGACCCTCTCGTGGTGGCCTATAGTGCTCGTCAGCTTTCGACCTTGACAACTTGATAGACACTTGCCTTTCGTATAGTCAAACGACTTGTAAATACCACTAGCTCCCACAATTCGCAGCCCATTCACGTATACACTCCCAGCAGCTCCCATGTAGTATATGCTCGGCGCCAGCCACCCTCCATGATACAATTCCCACATGTAGTTGCTCGCCTCATGATTACCGCCGATGACAATTGTCAAAACTGGCGCAACTCGCTGACCCGAGTAATACTGCTGGAAAGTGCCGAGCTGCTTGAATTTGTCCGGGACAGCGAGAGAAGGAAAGTCGTGGACAGAGCGGAGAGCTTGGAAATCACCACAGAGAAGGAGGAGGTCGATCTGATTGCCGGTGGTGGTGGTGTACTGCTCGACTGTGTCGTATATTTCGGCGAGACTGCCGTGGGAGCAACCTTGGATGGCAATCTGCAGATATTAGCGGTATTTTTGGTGATTCTGGCGACTCACTCTCATGATGGGCTCCAGAGGCTCTCTAGGTGGGCGAGATATCGAAATATAAAAGTCTGCCGAATAAACAGCAAGATGCGGCGGAGTGTGCGACGGAAGCGGTCATGTCCGTGAAGAAACGAGAACGCGAAAGTGATGACGGTGATGCAGGGGCCATGTCTTTCTGTCTTCGTTGTTTCTGCATATCATATCTTGACCGCCTTGCACCTGCTGTCAGCCGCCTCTCTTCCCAGCTTCCGACCCCTTCAAATTTGCTCTATATGGTCACAAAGAGGGAGCTGCAGTGCCATCTATATCAAGTTCGCACTTCTTCATCCCAAGTCTACGTACCAATGGTGATGCATGAAACATCCAGCCACGAGCTACTGACAAGGTCTGAAATGCTTCAAGTATTCGGGGCCAGTTGGAGAAATATAGAGAGATAAAGATATAGTAGGATAAACTATGCGCGTCTCCGACCGTTGCAGAGCAAGCTCTTCTATGACTTGAGAGAGTTGGACGTCGTTTTCCGGTGCTCAGGTACTAGATGCATCGGTGTATACAAAACGATGCAGTAATGAGCCACAAACACTTGATGTTTTGTTCAGACTTGATATGATCGCCATCACTCGACGTCTTCCAACGATGGCCAGTAGAAACAACCCTGAAAATCCTTTTCTTCTTCCCACCTCTCCTCCATCCAACGTGATTCAATCCTCTGCATGTACATTGTCGGCAGGTCTACTAGGAATCCTCCCAAGATCGAGCGTACCAGCTCAAGAAAACGTGGTAACCTCACCGACGGCCAGACCGGGAGCTCCCTTCCTTTCATCATATCGGACCTCATGATACCAACAAACGTGCTTCAGCATTGCGTGCTCACGCATACTTGCTACATGCTGCATCAATGACCAGACATCTTCGGTGTCCAGCAGACGCATCTCAACACGACACCCATTCCATTCTCCGATCTCCGAGCCGCGAGTCCACCCTTCGAGAGATATAGAGATAAGGCTGTGCCCGTGTCCAGCGCGTTGATGTCCCGTGTCACCTCGAACTTCCACAGACCTCACAAGCCTCGTTACCCGAATTGATACCCCTTATCGTGTCTTATCAAAAGGGCCCTTCACAACATTTTGGCCCGCGTGCTTTGGCGTCGTTTGGGCGCTGCGTAACGTTTGGTGAAACGTTGAATAACCACCGTGCTACGCTACGATTTGAATTGATTTAGCACTGTCTTGGCATTTTACGTTGATAAAGGAGGGGAGATTGAAAATCAACGTGTGTTGTACTACTCGGTCACGTTGGGCACTGGCACTGACATTGCTCCGAGCATGGAGCACATACCGTATCGCGTCTTCGCACGTTTGAGTGCCATGGGGGTCTGCGATTGTCGAGAGAGCTACGTGGCTGCTACTTGGGAATGAAACTTTCCAACAGCAGACAAAGCCAGCAGCCAACGAGTAGTCTCGAATCATGATACATCGTAAAGGGTCGTGATTCATCTAGAACGATACAAGTCATAGCGAGTCGTATATCACAATCCTTCATGATTCTTACAATACACGTGTCTCCCTCCACGCTCATGTAGGCATCGACCTACTTGTCTGCATTCATAGCACCCTTCCGAACATTTTGAACCTGCTCCAAAGCCCAAGCTCTAGAAGCATCATCTTGATCCGCACTCTCGGTCCACCGACGAATACCTATTTCACCCCATCAGACTTTTACCATCAATTTCTCGATGCAAGATGGACTCACCAACAATGCCATACCCCTTCACCCCCTCCCCTCTAACACTCTCCACCTCCCATTCCCAGCCCGCCTTTAATCCCACCCACCCAAGCCACTTGACATAACTCGTATATACGCCGTGCTTCTCTTGCTCCCCTTTGATGAGAGGTAACCATTCCTGTGGTGAATGGGGGTGAAGAGGAGGGTCGTAAGTGTAGTCAGTAAACATGGCAGATGGGGAGTAGAGGTGGAGACAGCAGGGGAAGGAAAGGAATGGGATGGGCGTCTTGGGAAGGAGGGAGAAGAGAGGGATCCATGGCTGTGTTGATCAGCCGTATCCTATCATAGACGAAGAAGACACATACAGTCAACTGGTCCGCATGATTGCCTATCAAAAAACTGCCATCTCTTACCACACTCCCACTCCACCCTCCCGACTTCCACTCGTCCAAAGTCGCAGGAAACCAAGCGGGAGGATCAATCTCGAGAGAGTGGAGCCTAGCTTGGGTGCTTGAGGGATATGAAGACCAGGCTTGGCGTGGACGTAAATCATATCCTACACCTTGATACCCCTGTAACGATAGTCAGTCGGAGGGCCGGAGCGGGATGGTCAAGTGGTATAGTGTGGACGCACTTCCGAAGCGAGGATATGCACAAGCAGCCCATTACCCTAACAACGTACATCAGCCAAATGATATGGACTGAGAGATAACGACATACACAGCCAAGATCGACGAAGCCAGCTTTCGGCCGCCCCCAAGTATCCCAGGCCCGTCCTGGGCGTCCCGCTCCACCTCCACATGCACCATCCTTATCGCTATCGCCCCGCGGGTACAGGTCTCTCCACATGATCATGAGGAACGCAGCAACTGCGATATCATGCTGGCCCCATTCTGCGAGGTCGTCTGGCAAAGCAGGATCATCCGGATGGTGCGATAAGGAGCGGGAAGAGGCGCGTAGTTGATCGAGAGGGAAGGAGGACTTCTTCTTTGCGAGGTGTCTGTGACGTTCTTTCAGGATGAGGTAAAGCGCAGAAAAGTCGAGAACTTTGGCGTCATCGTGTAATAATGAATCATGCGTAGAAACCGGAGCTTTCGATGATAACGAGGGCGGGATCGACAGGATCGACAGGATCGACCATGGCTGAACGCTGGTTAGTGGGTTGGATAACCTCCCGAGAAGCAATAGAAGCAATTTTCGAGTAACGTACATCGCTTGATAGTCTTTCGTCTTGGGCCTGGCGGAAAAGCCTGCCTAGATGTTCCTCGCAGTGCTGATAGAGGGATGGCCTATCATCTTTGCCCTCGAAGCGATTATCGCTTTTATCGTCGGATTTATTCGGCGGAGGCGGCCGAAGGTCATTATGGTCGTTAACAGAAATAGAAGAAATAGAAGATGTGCTAGCCAGAGGCGAGCTTCTCTTTGGCTTGCTGCTCAAGCGTGAGGCAATACTTGCAAGTGCCGGGTGAGCCCCCCGAGGGGCGAGAAACGAGGGGGGAGGAGGCGAATGGGAACGAGGGGGACTTGTGGGTAAGGGGACGTAATGAATCGAGACGCGCCCACAGGGTACAGCATGGTCAAACGTTGTTGTCGGGATGCTATCACCCTGTTGCGCATTTTGCCAAGGCTCCCAGACATAGGCTAGTTGTTGTATGCGAGGACAGAATGGCGAATCGGAGGCTTTGGTGACATGTGGCGTGAGGACGATTACTGCTATGTCGTGGTCGGGAGCGCTGTAGAAGTGTATAGCGTGATGCAGCGTGGCCCCGGTCGTGCTGTGGGGTGGGCTGAAACGTAAAGCGACGTGCTCCACAAGGTCGAGCTGGGCGTTGCGGACTACGAGCTGATGCGGTGCGGTGTCGGGGCGTTCTGGGTCTGGGGCGTCTGGGGCTTGCTGGGGGCGGAGGGCAGCTTGGAAGGCGGGCAGCTGGAGGGGGCAGGGGGCGGCGAGGAGCGGTCGCCACGGGGCAGGCAGCATAGAGCCATTCGCCATTACACTCGGGTCGGCCGTCATCTTTTCGTGGGAATGCCAAGACCGCACATGCCGCAAAAAAAGATTAGATAAGCTCAAGCGGCCGTCGCCGAGTGGCCAAGGGACCTAACGTCGATCAGCGCACGTCGCTAAGTAGCATCAGATCTTATGTTGACGTTAGCACGTAGCAGCGGACTATGCATCTCCAACTGCGATCACCATGACTCACCCACTAACGGCACCATCCAGTGCGCCATCCCAGACACCAGTACCGCAAAGGCCTCGCCCAGCCAACCAGCCACCCCTCTTGCCGAGCATTTTTTTATCGCCCAGCCTTTATAACCAACCACCGTGCCCCACATCCATCCCCCACATCTGCCTTTTCTTTCTTTTCTTTCACAACCCACCCATAATCACACACTATGTTTGCAGCGCCGGCGCAGCAACAGCCCCCCATCTCCACCAGCAGTTCTTCTACCACCCTCTCCCAGGACCCGACCGTCATTGACGGCGAGGGCTTTGGTGTAGAGCAGGTGGCCAATCAGGATGCTGTCAGGGAAGAAGCTCGTGAGGCTCGTGAAGAGCACGAGCAGCGTCAACCTATCAGTACCAGCTCTTCAACCACCGCCGTCAACGAGTATATCAGCGCCAACAAGCACGCCACTTTCAGCGACCTGGGGAACAAGTTTGACTCCGTCGAGCCTATCAAGCCGGTCAATCCGGAAGACCCTCCCCCTCCCCCATCTCCTGCCACTGAGCGCCCATACTCGGCCTTCTCCAAGTCTACAAAACGGCTCATCGTCGGCGTTGGCGCCCTCGCCGCCGTCTTTTCGCCTATATCATCCAACATCTTTGTGCCTGCCATTCCTACCCTTGCCGAGGCGTTCGGCAGGTCGGAATCTGACATTTCCCAGGCTGTCACCATCTATCTTGTCTTCCAGGCTATCACCCCGTCCTTCTTTGGCTCCATGTCTGACAGCTTCGGCCGACGACCATTGTATATCATGACCCTCGTCATCTACCTCGGTGCCAACATTGGTCTCGCCCTCATGCCTACTACTCAGTACTGGCTCCTCCTCTTCCTCCGTGCGCTTCAAGCAACGGGTGGCAGTGCAGTCATCTCGATCGGCTATGGATGTATCTCTGACGTCGCCGCGCCTCGAGAGAGGGGCAAGTATGCTGCCGTCATCCAGGCTGGTTCTACGACCGGCCCCGCCCTCGGACCGTAAGTCTCCCACTCCCTCTGTGTTCTCAAGCTAACATCACTCAGGTTGATTGGTGGTATCTTGACCCAGACCCTCGGATGGCGAAGTGTCTTTTGGTTCCTCGTCATCGCGACCTGCGTCGCCTTGATCCCTCTCGTCCTCTTCATGCCCGAGACTCTGCGCTCCCTCGTTGGCGACGGATCCATTCCCCCGCCACCACTCAGTACTTCTCCCATCGTGCTCATCCAGAAGCGCAACGCCGCTCGTAAGGCTGCTGCCGCCAATGCGCCTCCCGAGCCCGTCGAAGAGATCGAGTGCCCGCGTCGCAAGCCTGTAAGTCCTCTTCTATTCTTATGCGACTCTGGCTGACATCAAAGCAGTACCAGCCATTCTCTACCTTTGCTATCCTCGCCACGCCCGAGATCATCTGTTGCTTCATCTTCGTCTCCCTCCTCTACCTCCAATACTACTGCTCCCTCACCCTCCTTTCCACCGCCCTCAAAGACTCTTACGGTCTCAACGAGATCAAGATCGGTCTCGCCTACCTCCCCCTGGGCCTCGGTTCCATCATCTCTTCCCAGCTCAATGGCCTTCAGCTCGACTACTACTACCGTAAAGAAGAATCCCGTGTCGGTGGAGACTATGCGTCCAAACCGCACCAGTTCAACACCGAATGGACTAGGATCCGGTGTCTGATTCCATTCGCGATCTGTACGTGTTTGGCGACCATTGGGCAGGGTTGGTGCTTGGAGAAACATGTGCACCTTGCGCCGACACTAATCTTCAACTTTTTCGTCGGTTTGGGGTCTGGCACTGTCGGATCTAGTGAGTCTTCTCCATCTCGTGTTTGATACCAAGCTGATCAGCCAAAAGTCACCGTCTACGCTCAAGATGTCAAGCCCGGAAAAGGCGGTGCCGTCTCTGCCGCTGTATGTTCTTTCTCGCCCTACCTTCTTTCACAGCTGACCTCTTTGCCAGTTCAACCTTGTCCGTTGTATGTTCGCTGCCATTGCGGTCGCATGCGTGCAAACCATGTACAACGCCATGGGCGCTGGGTGGACATTCGTTCTCCTCACAGGCCTCGTCATTGCCGGTTCTCCACTGCCCATCATCACCGTCTTCAGGGGCAAGCAGTGGAGGGACAAGAGGAAGGAAAAGAAGGAGCTGAAAAGGGTGAAGAAGGCGGAGAAGCTGGAGGAGAAGCAGGCGGGGGTGAGCAACTAAGGAACGGGTAAAGAGTGACTGCCTGGTGCAGACCCTTTCAACCCTTCTCCTTGTAAAAAAAGGCCTTGGTGTAAGCCGAATGTTTATAGTACGGACTCTTTCACCCAACTAGACATTCAGACCCGGACCTTCTTAGATAAAGACGCTCTCTTTTTCCCCATCAATTAGACTTTAGATTCCCCCAATTCTTTTGTGATATACGACCTCAGATACGACCCAGACACATTCGCTTGAGACTTTTAGCGGTAGAACGTAATTGAAGAGATTAGAAGACTCGTAAGAAGAGAAAAACAAGCCTGTATAGATATTTTTGCCCGGCCTCGTTGATAACCTTTATTTTGGGATGCGTGTAGCCTATAGATCTTGTTTTCTGATATGAATATATATCAATAACTCTTCAAGGGCTATGGGACTTCCTCTGCATGCATCGGATGTCCGCAGAATAGAGGGCTTGTCCGCGAAAGGCGTCAATCAACTTGCAACTCCTCTCGCACGGTCTTCTGCCACGTCAATTCTCTCCACTGCTGTCTCATGGAGTATTGAATTGGGTACATAGGCCACTCTTCGTGACGTGGAGGAGGGGTTTGTTGAGCATAACATAGGGCCAGGACGCCCGCATGTTCTTATGGTGGTAGATATAGCGGCGACACCCGCCATCGGCTTTGGCCGGCTCTGCCCTGAGAGGTATATAAAAAGATTGCTATCCACGCATCTCTCGACCTGGCTCGACATTTTCAACGCACAACGATACAGCCCCCAACAGCACTTCTTGCTGGAATGTCATCACGGCACGACGAAGGGCATCGACTACCGAGTGCCCATCTATAAAGAGGCTTCAGATGTCTTCACCACAATCGGCGATCCGACATCCACCACCAGAAAATCCACCGGGGCCGTCGCACGACACTGCAGCCTTGGAAAATGATGTCGCCGGTGGCAAAACCTCTCTACAAGGAGGAGAAGGGGATAGAGGGGCAGTAGCTGGCGAGCAGCAACACAATCCGCCGAAAACGCCTTTCACGCCATTGCAGCCCACCCAAACCTCCCTCTCCCAGCGACCCTACTCTGCCTTTTCAAAATCCACCAAGCGCCTAATCGTCGTACTGGGAGGAATAGCAGCTATTTTCTCCCCAATATCCTCCAACATATTCGTCCCCGCAATCCCTACTCTTGCTCAAGCGTTCAACAGATCAGAGTCCGACATCTCTCAGGCCGTCACCGTTTACCTCATCTTTCAGGCCATCACCCCCTCCATCTTTGGCTCGATGTCAGACTCTTTCGGGAGGCGACCGCTGTATATTGCCACCCTCATCGTCTATCTGTGCGCCAACATCGGTCTCGCTGTCATGCCGACCTCGGCGTATTGGCTACTTCTTGTTCTACGGGCTTTGCAGTCAACTGGAGGGAGCGCCGTCGTGAGCATAGGATTCGGCTGCATCAGCGACTTTGCAGAGCCGAGAGAGAGGGGCAGGTATGCTGCTTGGTTCCAGACGGGTGCCATGGCGGGGCCTGCGTTCGGACCGTGAGTACCTTCCAAATCTGAAATGGCATGTCTGATGATCATGCAGACTTCTCGGTGGTGTATTGACGCAAAGTCTTGGTTGGCGGAGCATCTTTTGGTTTCTTGCCATTGCAGATGCCGTGGTGCTCATCCCGCTCATCCTCTTTCTCCCCGAGACCCTTCGCTCCTTGGTTGGCGATGGGTCGATACCACCGCCATCGCTCAACACTTCTCCAATCGTGCTGTATCAGCGCAAGCAGATGGCAAAGCGACTTGCAGAGGAGGATGGGGAGATGGAACCGGTCGTCAGGCCTGAGCCAAAGCCTGTAAGTGTGATCAAGATCGTTCGTATGTTTGCTGACATTGAGCAGTATCGCCCGTTCTCCACATTCATGATCCTCTTGACTCCAGAGATCATCTGCTGCTTCGTGTTCACGTCCCTGCTCTATCTCCAATTCTACTCGAGCTTGACGCTGTTTTCAACCGCGCTCAAGAGCTCGTACCACTTGTCAGAGCTCAAAATCGGTCTATGCTACTTGTGGGCTCACCCATCTCTTCCCAGTTCAAGTGCTAACCCCTTGTAGACCGTCCGGCATTGGCACCCTGATCTCCTCCCAGTTGAACGGACGTCAGCTCGACTATTACTTCCGCCGCGAAGAACGTCGCGTCGGGGGAGACTATCGCTCCAAGCCTCTTTTGTTCAACATTGAAAAGACGAGAATCCGATGTCTTGCACCATTCGCAATCATGTCGTGTTTGGCGACGGTGGCGCAGGGGTGGTGTCTGCAGGCGAAAGCGCATTTAGCGGCGACGCTCGTAATGAACTTTTTCGTGGGACTGGGGTCAGGGACGAATGGAAGTGGTGAGTTGTCGGCACTGTGACATGCTAGGGATACAGCTGACGTATAATATAGTGACTGTTTATGGGCAAGATATCAAACCCGGAAAAGGCGGTGCCGTCTCAGCCGCTGTACATATCATCCGCATCCCCCATAAGTGACCGTATCTGACGTTTACTCTAGCTTAATTTGGTCCGCTGTCTATTTGGGGCCATAGGAGTTGCCAGTATCCAAACAATGTACAAGACCATGGGCGCCGGCTGGACTTTCGTCCTTCTTACTGGGCTAGTCATACTGGGCTCGCCTCTACCCATCATCACGGTGTACAAGGGGAGAGGGTGGAGGGAAAAGAGGAATGCGAGGCATGCGAAGAAGGCGGAGGAGCAGGCAAACAAGGCTGTCAAAGTGTAAAGACTCGTTCCTCTTACTAAGATCATGATAGACGTCTTTCTAGATTAGCAAGAAGATACTTTATAGACAGTTGTATTGATGCATTTTGGGTTCCATGCTTGTATAGCCACAGTATTGAATGGGCCTAATTATACACAGAAATGTAGAGTGATATGATATAAAAGCCAAAGAACCCATGTTGGTCTAGATGTTACAAATGATAACAACTCGTTCGTTCTCCCCTCGACGACGCTGCTATGCCCATCACCACTCCCTCCTCCCCTTTCTCCCTCTACTGACACCCCTCTCGGCCTGGCCGGTCGCCAGCCCCGTGCCCCTATCACGCCCCCTATCTTCCTCATGAACAGCCCCGAGCTCTTGCCCATACGCATACCTCTCCCGCGCCGCCTCCCATACACCCCCATGCCCATCCCTCTCTCCCGTCCATGCTTGTCCACCACGACTGAGAGAGCGAGAAGCGGACGGGGAGGTGGAAGTCTGGGAAGTCTGCGAGTTTCGTGATCTCGAGCGAGATTTGGCATTCGGGTGAGACCGCTGATCGTTCGGCGGAGTGGGTACAGGTCGAGGGCCTTGAGCGGAAAAGTTTGCAGCCATGGCTTCTCTGAACTTTCCGCTCTGGGCAGGAGCAGACTGGGGATGCCAAACGTGGCCGGCTCGATTGGCGCTCTCGGAACGAGATCGATTGTTACTCGTAGGTATAGGCACAGGGGTCTGATTGGAAGGTGTACCCTGCTGCCTAGCAAACGCCAAAGCCGAGGGGGTATTACGCTGAGGCGGATAAGGCGAGTTGCTGGAAGATGCGTAATCATAATCCCGTCTTGCCGACCTTCCTCGATCCAGCTCGACACTCTCAAGACCCCTCGCAAGCTCCACCCCGTCCAAAGCAAACATCGGACGATGCCCACTGCTCCTACTCCTAGACGCACTGACGCTGCGTGAACGGCCAACGGACGACATGTTGGGTTGGGGGAGGAGAGCGAAGGGGTCGCGTGGAGTGTAATTGGAGGAAGAGAGCGGTGGTTCGATCTGGCCGCTGCGGTCTCGCGAACGAGAGATATCGCGCAGACGAGGATTGGGAGAGAGGATCGGTACCGGCTGCGAGCTATTTCTGCCCAAGGGGTCCAAATACCGGTCACCCAGTCCGATCCCCCTAGCTCTTGATCGACTCCTGCTTTTACTTCGACTCTGCACTTCCCTCCATCCCACTATAGCATCGCTTTCCCTGATCCTCTTGATCGTCCACCTCGCCTCCCTATCTCCATCCAGACACCCCACGAGACACTCTTCCCACTCCTTTCCCAAGCCCTGCGGTACTTCCCAAGACCCACGCAGAATCTTCATCTGCAAACGCGGGTCGAACGCGTCCACAAAGGGCAGACGTCCAGTCAACAGGGCGTGGAGGATGATGCCAACAGCCCAGATGTCCTGGGCGAGAGAAGGACCGGAAGGCGGAGCACGGAGCAGTTCAGGTGGGGCGTAGGGTAGAGAGGCGGAAGGGAATGGCTGGGAGGCGACAGCGGCGCCTTCAGGAGTATGGAGGTGGTGCTCATTCGAAACTCGGCGAGGTCCATGAGAGTGAGGGTTGGAATGCCTATAAGGCGATGGCAGCCTGCTAGAACCTCGTTGAAAGTTGCTAGGTAACGTCGAATGGCGTCCCACACCACCAGCATTCCCATTCAACGGCGGTGGTATCGTCGCCATCTCTCTCCCCCGTCGCGACTCGCCTATCCCCACCTGCTGCGCCATGTAAAAGTCACAGACCATGACTTTGCCAGAAAGATCCACCAAAAAGTTGTCCAGCTTCAGATCACCATGCAAGAGGCCTCCCGGGAACCCGGAGTATCCGTCGTGCATTGCCGAAACGGCCGCGACAACGCCAGGGAACCACTTGCGCGCCGTCTTGTCTGACCCGCCTTCTTTCTGCAGGACATCCAAGAGCGACCCGCCCGGCATGTAGGGTATAAAGAGGAATGTGACAGAGGGTGTGCGGTGCATGTCTAACAGCGGTAGGAGACAGGGGTGTTTTGGGAGGTTTTGCCATGTCTGAATTTCCTCTTCAAACTTTTCCAGAGAACCGCTCCGATCAGAGAGGTCATCTCGCTTCACGATCTTGCAGGCGAGGACTTCGCCCGTCTTGACGAGTATCGCCTTACGCACAGTCGAGAATCCACCCCGGCCCACCAGCTTGCCGAGCGTATAGCCCAAGACTCTCGCCCCTTCCGCATCCGGGGCGACGTGCGAAGCACCCCCGCTGGAGGACGACGAAAAGTACGACAAGAAGTGGTTGGCTGGCGAAAACGCGTTTGCCGAGAGGTTGGACATGTCTGATATCGAAGGAGACGGTGGCCCCGAAGGTCCGGGGTCTGAAAGGAACGAAGGCGAGACGCCTCCATTGGACCCATAGGAGAGCTGCCGCTGGGGAGGATCCGCATGGTGGGAGAAGAGCGGGTGGCGGGAGGCTGCTGGGGGCGTGTAAACAGTATTTGGATTTGGTCCTTGCGGCGAAGACATATTCGATGCAACTTCCCCAAACGAAGGGCCTGATGCTCCTCCTCTTAAACTCGATATCCGCCGCAGATCTGACCCTCCCGACAAACCGCCTTCGCTGATGGTTTTCTTGGCCGGTGTTCCGGGCTCATCGGCGCTGGTGGCGGCAGATTTAGACGCGTGAAGGCGCGAGATGAAGAGGGATGCGGGGGATGGTTGCGGTGATGGGCGGATGGAAGGTGGTGAGGAGAGTGAGCTGGCAGTTGAGCTCTCTCCCACAGGGGACAGTTGTCTTTGAGGGGCAGGGGTGGCTAACGGTGGTTCCCTGCTGGGGTCAGCATAGATAGTGGGTCAAAGACAGCTTTACTCACGCAACATTCTGGGGACCGGAAGGACCCGCTATCGGCTGGGGCGGAAGAGCATGGTGAGCAAAGAGGGGATGGCGAGAAGCAGCAGGGGGGGTGTACGAGGTAGTGTTTGGATATGCCCCCCGAGACGAGGACGGATCTGGCACCGGATCTGACGCCTCTCCTTCTGTCCCTCTGAGATAGGGCGTTCTCCGTCTATCCGTTCCTGCTTCCCCGCTGGGCCCGCTGGCGGTAGACTCGCTTCCCTGGGTCACGGGAGCATGCAGACGCGAGATAAACAAAGAGGCGGGTGAGGGCGAGGTGTTTGAAGCATGCAGCATCCTGCCAAGAAGGTCAGCCGGAATGAGGGACGTGTGATTGGGGGATGCCTTACGAAACGACGCTGCGTGCTTTGGGGTGTGTTGTGAGGGCTGTGGGGTGGCAGGGAAGGGAACAGCGAGATCACCAGGGTGTAATCGAAGAAGATGACGAGAGAAGAGAGGATAGAAGCGAGAGAGGATTGTTGTTGCAGGTCAGCGGACATGAGCGAAACCTTCGTTTCTCCGGACCACCGGCATCCTCTATCCGCATCCGCCCATTCTTCATTCAACCTCTACTTTCTTCATGGCCATGCTGCAAGTGCCTTCGGGAGGAGGGAGTAATACAGGGGCCTGTAGTTCTACTTGTGAATGGAATTATGCATGTGCTGATCTGCAGCAATAATAATGGCTAATGGAAAATCTCGCCAAGAAGCTTGTGGTTGTGTCAACATGTTCAGCCTTCTCCTCAGCTATTACCACATCTGAACCATTCTAACGCTCTGATCAAGTACATAACTACGGAAGAACACAGGAGTGTCAATCTGAGCTGCTACCTCAGGGAGATTGACTAGGTGGTCAGTACCTTCTAGACTCCGGCTTCTGGTCGAACGCTGTAAATCAAACAGCGCATGAGATACCACAGACAGGCAGAACCATAGTCTTAGAGCTGCGCGTTCTTATATATCGAGTCTTAAAGAATGTTGATCGAGAGAGGGATGATGGTGAAGAAGGCGGCGGTCGCCGACCGAGGTTGCGATGACAAGTCGTCTCGACGCGAGGCTTCTCATTCCACCAGCATCCGATTTCACTTCCAACAACCATATTCCACCAACGCATACATCATGGCACCCAAAGAGTGAGTCCCCCCTCGCGCCCATAGAAGAAGCTGCTGACATGGCGGAACAGGAATTGGGAAAAGTGTGAGCCAGGTCGCCGAGCCATTTGGAGCCATCAGACACTAACATCTATACAGACGAGAAGAAGGCTACCGATGACAAGGAGGAAAAGATCGTAGCCCTCGACGAGTCTGATATCCAGATCCTCAAGACTTACGTACGCCCCCATCCTTCTCCCACAAGCTACTCACAACTTACACAAACCGCAGGGCCAAGGACCTTATTCTCTTCAGCTCAAGAAGATTGAGAAGGACCTGAACGAGATCCAGAAACGTGTCAATGAGAAGATTGGTATCAGAGAGTCGGACACGGGGTTGGCGCCTGCAAACTTGTGGGATATTGCGGCGGACAAGCAGAGGGGTGGGAGGCCTTTCCAGGTGGCGAGGTGTCAGACTATCATCAAGTCTGGTGAGTCTTCCCAAGAGAGATGAAGGGAAGAGGAGCTGATGGAGGAATAGAAAACCAGCAGCCGGCAGACCAGCCACTGAACCCTCAAGATGGCGCGGGAGCGGGTAACCCGGATGGAGACCGATATGTCATCTCTATCAAGCAGGTGGCCAAGTTTGTCGTCGGTCTTGGTGACGATGTCTCGCCTACTGATGTCGAAGAGGGTATGCGGGTCGGGTGAGTGCTATATCTGGGTCTAATGACCTGGCTAACAGTCTTGTAGTGTCGACCAAGTGACTTACAAGATCATGATCCCCTTACCACCCAGAATTGACCCTTCCGTCACTATGATGCAAGTCGAGGAGCGCCCCTCCATCACGTATGCCGACGTTGGTGGATGCAAGGAGCAGATTGAAAAGTTGCGGGAAGTTGTCGAGCTGCCCTTATTAGAGGTGAGTGCCCTTCCTCGTCCCCTTGTGTCGATCTAACGAGTGGCAGCCCGAGCGATTCGTCAACCTTGGTATCGAGCCTCCCAAGGGTGTACTTCTCTACGGTCCTCCCGGTACCGGTAAGACACTCTGTGCCCGAGCCGTCGCCAACCGAACCGACTCTACTTTTATCCGTGTCATCGGTTCCGAGCTTGTGCAGAAATACATTGGTGAAGGTGCCCGTATGGTCCGAGAACTGTTCGAGATGGCCCGCTCAAAGAAGGCGTGTATCATCTTCTTTGATGAGATTGATGCCGTTGGAGGAGCGCGATTCGATGACGGTGCTGGTGGTGACAATGAGGTGCAGAGGACGATGTTGGAGTTGATCAACCAGCTTGATGGCTTCGACCCCAGAGGAAACATCAAGGTCATCATGGCCACCAACAGGTATGTGATATCATACCTCTGCATTCAACCCAGCTGACATTGACCAGACCCGACACCCTCGATCCCGCCCTTCTTCGTCCCGGACGTCTCGACCGTAAAGTCGAATTCTCCCTCCCCGACAACGAAGGCCGTACCCACATCCTCCGAATCCACGGCAAATCCATGTCTGTCGAGCGCGACATCCGATACGAGCTCATTGCGCGTCTGTGTCCCAACGCTACCGGTGCCGAGCTCAAGGCGGTAGCTACAGAGGCGGGTATGTTTGCCATCAGGGCGAGGAGAAAGGTGGCGACCGAGAGGGACTTTTTGGATGCGGTGGAAAAGGTCATCAGGCAGGGTACCAAGTTTTCGAGTACTGCGTTGTATGCGCAGTACAACTAGACGGGAGTAGATATGTACGAATGTAAAATGATTATGGGCAGTATCGACGTTGAGTGAACATGGATAAGCCACGTCAGGACGGAAGCAATCTGTAAGAAGGACGTCAGCCGCACTGTTCGCTACTCGTGCTGTATTCCTTCCTCGTCTTGCTCCCGCCCACCTCCTCCCCAGCGCTCCCCGCCGCCGCCCCTCCTGCCGCTATATTTCTTACTCGGCCCCAGGAATCGATTAGGCCTCTTGAATCTTGAATCCCTCCATCCCCCAGCCCCCACAGCCCAGCACACAGCACAAGCCGCTGATCTCATTATCCCACAACCACCCACTGCCCCATGTCCGCCCCGCCCCTTCAACAGCCCCAGAATATACCCCCGCCGCGAAATCACGCACATCATCCTGCACAACCAGAGCGCGCACACTCGTCCTCACAACATGCCCGGAGACACCCTCCGTGGCCTGTCTACTACCCTATAGGCGGCACTTCATATCTTTTGGAGGGGACCGGCATCTTTGTCGATCCCCGTACTGGCGTCGGTCTCTCGGTATGGATAGATCCATCTCTAGAAGATTTGTATGGGCTCATCAAAGTCATATGGGTGAGTGAGCTTTGCTTTGACAGCGTCGTGAAGCCGGGCGCGCGAACATGGCGTCTTGTGTGCTTTGATCAGTCGCTGACAGGTGTCCTTTGGTATCATTGTTCGTCTCTACCATAAACAGAAAGAAGGCGGCCACATATCTCCCACCCCCGACAGCCCTGCGACCCAACTCCTCCTCGTATCACCTCACCAAACCCCTACCCTTGAACGATACTCGCATCCCGAGCGCCTTCCTTCCCTTCGCCACCACACCATCAATATCCCGAAAGAGCCTTTGCCCGGCCGAGAACTTGCTTGGCAAGTCAAGGTCATGCTTGACCGGTGCTGGATCAACCGCTGCCTTACAGCGGGGCACTTTGTAGGGTATAAAGATGATTGGGGAGGATGTCGGATCGGAGGACCTCCGGCTCATGTCAAGATGTACCCATTAGAGCCTATGAAGTGGCTCATGCGGTTTGTGGATGGAGGTCTAGCCCGGGACGGGACGGGGAGAGCTGGAGGGGAAATTTCGCGAGACGCAATGCGGAGAGAAGGAGATGATAGTGATGAGGACATTTTGGCCTTGCCCGGCCCTCCGAGGGTTCCCGCCAGTCGAAGCAGTATAGTTGGGAATGGAAGACCGCGGGTCGAGAGCGCGGTCTCGTCGAGTAGTCGACCGGTCGCTCAACAGCATAATACGGGCACGTTCAATCGCAATCCCAATGCCGGACCGGGACCGGGGCCCTCCCGACCTGCACGAGCTGGAGCTCCTACAGGTTCTCCAGCTCCCGTCCTGCCGGCAAAGCCGAAGACTATTCCATCTCCCGCAAAATACGAATCTCCTTCTCTCCATCCAACGCTCCAAGGTTACACCTCTGCGAAATCCAAGCCCAAGCCTCCCCCATCCCAAGGTTCTTCCTCGGCTGTTCCAGCCCAGAGTTTCTATCAGGGTAGCGGTCCTCAGCCTTCCAATAAGGGCAAAGCTCCTGCGAGGGATGAAGACCAGTCGGCAGAGTCTGATAGTGACGTTGGTGCCTACGAGTCTGACGGGGATTGGCCGACAGGCAGCCAGGTGCCAAAGAGCGACTTTGTGTCTAGGGAAACGACGACGTTGAGTGAACTGGACGAGATCATGACAATTGAGAGGATGTGCTTGGGGCCTGGTATCAGGGATAGCTATTTTATCGGTCTGCTTCGCAAAAAGGTGCGTCCCTAAAGGTGCCGTCTAATGGCATGCTAACGTTATCACAGTACGGCGCATACTCTTACTCGGCTTGGCGAGAAATTTATCTCTGCTGGTTATACCAGAACGGCCAATTCTCCTACCTCTCCGCATCATGCCCCGATTCGCTCGAGTACAGCACGAGCTCCGCTCAAAGACCTATACAGGCGGATGAAGATCACGACGATACCCCGAGGTATATCCCGATGGAACCCTCGACTTTGAGCTGGAGTGATGTCAATCATGTGTTTGAAAAGGAGAATGAGATTATCTGGAATGCCAATCTCAATTTGGATGAAACGGGCAACTATCTGGCGGACAAGGTAAGTCTAGTGGTGTTGTTTGGATCTGCGCTCACGAGAGCAGTATGGCGTATACCTCGGATCGACTTGGAAAGCATACTTTACACGCTGGAGGAAGCAAAAGCAAGGCAAACTCATAGACGAGGACGAAGAAGAGCCCGCGCCCAAAGCTCCCGTCAAGCCTGCGGTCCAACGCCCTCCTACTGTAATCCGGCCCACTCGCGGACCCAAGCGCAAATCACCCTACTCCCCTCCACTGCCCGCTGCCCGACGAAAGCCTTCCCCGCCTTCCCAACAAAGATCCCCAGGTCCTTCCCGGCGCAAATCGCTGGCTCGGCCTATGGTCGACATGGGGGAAGAGTCTGATTCGGATGATGGGGCACAAAATACTGACTCGGATGATGAGCCGGCAGTCAAGACTAGTACGGGGCAAGGGGTGACAGAGTACATGACAAACGAAAGGTTGTGCAAGATCTTTGAGGAGAGGGATGCGGAGTGGGAAGGACGGGGCGCATCGAGGAGTGAAATTGCCGGGTGGCTGGAGAAAGAGGTGAGGCCAATCCTTCGAAAGCGGACTGGAGGCTAACGCTATTACAGATCGGTGTCTACAGTGTCGGCTCCTGGCAAATCTACTACAATAACTGGAAGACTAAGAAGGGACGTTTTGCCTACCTCGCCAAAGACACCAAACCCAAACAATCGCCCAAGGTCGTCAAGCCCAGACCGTCTCTCGTGCCCCCTGCTCCTCCTCCCATGCGCGCGGCTCCTCGCCCGGCGCCTCGCAAGTCTGCGCCTCGCGCCCCTGCTGTCAGCACCAACCCCCAACCATCTGCTTCTCGTCCTTCCATTGGCAAATCCCCCGCACAGCCCGCGGCCAAGCCCACAGGACCAAAGAAGCAGAAGAAGCCAAAGGTGGCTGTGGTGCCAAAGAAGAGTTTCACGGATGAAGAGGAGAAGGCTATGGCGCAGTATGTCGTGAATTACAATGTGACGACGGTTTTGCCTAGTTATCTCACTTGGCAGGGCTGGGCTGCCAATCCCCGAGGCGTAAGTTTTCCACATACCCTCCATGACCTGTAGCTCACAATTTGTGCAGTATCCCAAGCGTACGCCTACGTCCTACGCCACCCACTGCTGGAAGTTCCGTGATCGCATGGAGGCCCTCGTTGCACAGTTGAAGGGTACGCCCAACGACACTCGCTGGCACGGCCAACTCGCCAAAGGCGGTCCGGGTACCAAGGGGAACGACAGGACGCTCACGGTGGATCCGAGCGATAGACTGGCGATGGCGATGGCCTTGGCGGGGGTGGATATGGATACAGATGAGGAAGAGGAGGTGGTGGTGGATGCGGACGAAGAGCTGGAGTCTGAATAAAATCATAGGGCTGGTATCTTGTTTCCTCCAGCTTGAAAGTCGCGGAATAGATGTATAGTAGCCAATCATTGTAGACTGTAGTGATGCATGACAGGAGACGACAAGAATATGCAAGACATCGGGTACTCTGAGCTACTTGTTACGATAGCAGGGAGTTCTTGGAAGTGCAAGACTCGAACCTTCGGCCTGCCGAGACGTGTCAATGAAGGACGATGCTGGAATCCTAGAAGATTATTCACACGTTTGTAGGTGTACCTGAGCGAGGCAGTGAATGCCAAATCCGGGGTTTTTAAAGGCCTTCTTGACCTCGGGTCTGTCGCTCATCCATTTCTCGTATTCTCTACAAAGCCAGCTCTGACGATACGTCATCGTTGAGCCTTCATGTTCACAAGAGATGTTATTGAAAGCAAAGGTGGATCTCGAATAATGACGGAAGAACCCGTAATTGAGATCTAGGATCGGCCCTTCCTTGATACCAATGAATTCTGATGAGAGTCTGCTCCATAGAAGCTGCACCGAGCTCTCAAACGGGTCATTGTCGATATCTCTGAGTGTATGCTGTACTCGAGTATCGAGCTGGGAGTGGGAGGATCTCATGGAGCCTGCGGGTAGAGCTCGACGAATGTCTCGGGACTAAACGACATGGTGACGGCCACAAAGGTGTGATCAATAAAGAGGAGAGAGGAGAGCCATGGATAACGGAGTTAGGGTCCTAGGCAGCAGAATGCCAGACATTCTTAAGTAATCCCCCATTTACACATCATCATCATCGGCCTTTCGTTCGCGCTGCGTCTTTCGGTCGATGCTCTTCCAATTCGTGGCTTTTTTATCTTACCATGTCCAGAGCATTCATCTCCTCCCTGCGCCCCGGCCTTGCCCCCCGAACAGTCATCGCCCCCCTCTCCCTCCGCCATGCCTCCTCCTCCTCTTCTCCCCTCGAACCCTCCACCTCCCACACCCAGCCGTCCCACGACCAACCGACCGGCAGCTTGCCTCTTTCATGGCCCAAGTACCTGACACTGAGGAGGCAGCAGCGCTTGTGGCATAGTGTTACCACAGTGCCTACGACGTTGGCGGGACTCTTTTTGGGTGGAGGATACTTTGCTAGTCTGGAAGCGGATCCTACTCAGTTGATCTTTGGGATTGAGCCTATGTACGTGCAGATTATGGATGTGTATAGAATTGGACGCTGACATTTGAGTGAAGGTTTGTGTATGGAGGTGCTACGTGAGTCTTCAAAAGTCAAGGGAGCAAGTGTAAGGATGACATACTGACCGTTGGAATCATCTCTGCCTAACAGAATGGCTTGCATGGGTAAGCACTTCCCGAACTGTGAAACTCGCTCTCAACTTACTGACCTCCCTCTTAGGTCTCGGCTACCTCCTCGGCCCTACCGTAGGCTCCGGCCTGTTCTCCATCACCCATCCCTCCCTTGCCCGCGGCAATCCTGCCCCGCTAGAAGTGATGGACCGCGAGTTCTACCACAGAATCAAGAAGAACAGGGCAGACCCGAGGTTCCAGAGCGTGCAGAACATTGTACCAGACTTTTATGGGGAGAAGGTAATTTGTCTTTCCCAAATCGTTGGAGGAGAAAGGAGAGGAGACGGCCCAGGAGCTGAAGAAGGGATGAGGAATAGATGCTGACTCAATTGTGCGCAGATTGTGTCGCTCTCAACGTACAGGCGCTGGCTCCGAGACCAAGCGGCGTACAAGAAGAAGGCCATGCACGGTCTCCCTGACGAGCAGGAATAGAGAGTTGACTGGAGAGGACAAGGAGAGGTAGAAGGAATCATATCGCCAAGCATGCATTAATCACTCCCCCATCCCATACCGATCTTAACAGTGTGTGATGTGATCTATCTACTCGCTGATTATTGTCCACGACGTCCCTAGAGACAAGACCATGCAGCAAACCTTGCTTTCCACGTCACGCTGCGAGCAAGGTTGTTTGAAGCCGAACAGTGGAACAAATTCGTACATAAGATATGTAGAGAACACTAGCTGCCGACGGCCGTTACGAGGGCTAGATAGAGCACTTGATTCTGAGTTCGCTCAGGAAGATGGCTCCGAGAAATGTTTGAAGACAGAGGACATGAATCCAGTGTTGTTTATTTTATACGGATATTAAATACGGTTACCGTATATACGGCGTATAACGGGCTTATTAAGTCGGGGGTCTGGGAGGTCTACCGTATATATTATTATATACGGTCGGTGGACCGAGCTCCGGGCTTGGTGGCCGGCAACGCCGGCCGCGAAAAAAAGCCCCCTTGTCCGTAGCAGCCTCTGGATGCATCCGATCATAGTACTGTCACCTCACGCCAACCCGTCATTATGTCCAAAGGCCGACCTCCCCACCCGCTAATAGACTAATGACACTACAATATGGTCGGCGCTAAGTTCTAATCACTCGGCGCTCAAATGGAAACGCGTACTTGGGGGTTTGACTGGCTGCGTGTCTCATCTGGAAACAGCCGCCTGATGTTCATTATTGGGATTCATTCTGATTGTACTGTGGTCGCGCTTGCTAGGTAATAATTTTTGAAAGTTTTCTAATTGATAAAAATGTCCGTATTTTCTTATTGATAAAAATGTCCGTAATGTCCATGAAGTCCGTCCCAAATCGTCATCGCCTGAGACTACCGGTCATTCTCGCTCTTACAGCTTCCTCCTGGGTTCCCATCTCCCCAATGATGACTCAGCTATGCACCCCCTTCCCCCTCAGAGCGCCGGCTCCACCACCTCTGCCTCCTTCCAGATCGCCCTCCTCTGCAAGGCTCTCGTCTTCAACAGCTCCAGCCCAATCCTCTCCTCCAATCTCAGCAACCCTTCTTTTCCGATCTCCTTGCCCCATCGCCTTAGCTCCTCTGCCGTCTCAGTCGACGTGATCCCGCCACTAGAGATGATGAGCGGCAGAAATCTGCCTGCGGCGATGGCCGGGGCTCGGTTGGTGGTGACTTCGGCCTTTTTGTTGAGTGACCGGAGGCATTGACGGAGCGCGAACGAGAGGTGGGAAGATTCCGTGGAGGAGGGCCTCGGAAGCGTGGTATGAGCGTTGAGCTGGGTTAAAGAGAAGACCTTTAGGTCGTAGTCCAGCTGCCCAAGGGGAGAGGTGCCAGTGATGCGGAGGTCGTTGCGACGCCGCCCAGTGGTGGTAAGAGGTTCCCGGGTGAGTATCGCGCTGGGGACACCAACGAGAGCGCTGTACACATGGTCGCGGATGCGATTGTGCCGGTAATTGTAGAAGGTCTTTCGGTTGGGGCAGACCTCCGGGTGGGATAGGGTGACCGCCCCGCCGCAGAGGTGACAGGGGGTGGTGGGGTTGTGGTAGGGGATGAGAGTGCGGTCGTGGAGGCCAGAGGAGATTTCCGCGTTGGAAAGTTGCAATGAGGGGTAGTAGGGTGTGGTGTTGATCCACCTCCTTGCAAGTTTGCTCGCGTTCTCGACAAAAAGCTTCCGCGCCTCGTTGTCCATACTCCGGACAAGCTCCTCCTTCTGACCCTCCCACATCTTCTCACATCGGGCGTGCTGAGGTAGCCCTCTGTCGCCCGCCTCAGTCTCGCTCTCGGGCCCGCCCATCCTTCGGAAGGTGTAGCGCTGGGTGAGGTGCTTCATTGCTGCTTCCTTGGCCGCCGCGTAGGCGTGGGGCCGGACTGAAAAGTGGGAGGGGATGCCGATCCCGCCGTGGCGGACGGGGAGGCTGATGAGGATCGCGGCTACCATTTCCCATTCTTGTTGGACCTCGTACTGTGGTTGTCGCATCCTCCGCACTTCGTCGGCTAGCGCGGCGTCGAGGCGGTGCCAGCTTGCTGCGAACTCGTTGGATTTGAGAGACCGGAGTAGGTGACGGAGGTCTTGGCTGAAGCAGATGCGGAGGAGGAGAAGTGCGTGTTGGTGCGGGATGAGGTGGAGTTGGGGGAGGATGGAGAGCTCCTTGTCTATCTTTGCCTCGAGGAAGCTGCGGCGGGCCACGCTACTGCCAATCATGGTGCCCAAGAGCTCGAAACCCTCCTGCGCGATTGTTGTGAACGGGCGGCTGACGCTTTTGGTGGTGTTGAGGGTCAGGACTTCAGAGCGTGACTCGAAGAAGGTCGTGGCAGCTGCGAGGGCGTCGGGGTTGGGGGAGAGGATGAAGATGTCGTCAAGGTATGCCTCGACTCGGCAGCCGGTGAGGGAAGCTTCGAGGGCTTCGAGGGTTGGGCGGAGTGCTAAGGAGAAGAAAAGGGGGCCGAATGGGTCCCCTTGTCGGACGCCCTGAGACGAGAGGAGGACGTGGGAGCCGCAGACCAAGAGTGATGGCTCTCCGTATGTCATTTGGCAAGCCCCGTACAGGCTGGGGGCGTAGGTGGCGACTGCTGCAGCCATGGTGGATCGGCTGACGGCGTTGAAAGCATTGGTGGCGTCGAGGGAGGTGAGGTGGGTGAAATGGTCCTCCAGGTCGCCATCAGTAGCGGCGTCCGCTAGCCTGACTATCGTCTCTACGCCACCGGGTGTCATCACTCCGTGTTGGTTCGGGAGGAGGAAGTCGTTGCGGAAGGTTGCCCGGAGGCAGAGCTTGGCGCACAGGCGGTAGAGGAGGTCGCCAACCGCGATAGGTCGGATCTTGCCGTTGGGTTTCTTTAACGCGGTCATGCGGGCGGCGAGGAAGAGGTGCTTTGCCGGGAGCGAATTGGTGAGAATGCAGACACAGAGGCGCTGCAGGAGGGGGATAAAGTTGTTTGCCTTGCGGCAGAGTCGGATGAGGTCCGTCGTCCAACCTGAGATACCTGCCGAAGTGTCACGGCGGAGGGCGTTGATGGCGTCGTTGATGGCCTCGGCTTCGATACGGGGAATGCGGGGGTGGGACCTCTGCGACACTCCCCCAAAAGGGTCTGGGGGGCCCTCTGGGTGAAGGCGCCTCATCTCCGCCACGACTTCTTCTGTGAACTCCACCGGTCGGCCGTCCGACCCCAACTTCCTCCTCGCTGCTCCAAACTGACCCGACTCGACGTCCTTCATTGCCAACTCTGCCCTTCTTTGAGGGCTGTCTTCGATAGAGGTATGGTTGCGGGTGCGTGGGGGAGGCCACGCCGCAGATGCAGGGTAGGCGTCAAGGTGGCGGACTCTAAGAGGGTTGCCTTTGAGCGCCATGGCGCTGGCAAGGCCTTTCTTGGGGAGGAGTAGGAAGTCGGCCAAGTTCTGTGGCGTGAGGTCCTCCACACATTTCCTCGCTAGGGCATCGACTCTGCGTACGAAGGCCCCCTCGACCGAGCTGGGGGGGTGTTTAAGGACGGGGGGGAATTGGGCCGCATAGAGGATGTTGGCAGTGAGGTCGTCTGCGGGGGGTGGTTCGGTCGGGGTGGTGGTGAAGTCAGAGGGGGGTCGAAGGTTGGCGGTGGGGGGTTCATCATGGCGAATCTGTTCGTCGCGCATATGTTCGACTACTGCTCGGCCCTGTGCTTGGAGGGCAGGGGCAAGCCTGTCGAATGATGGCGTCGCTGGCACCCGCGCAGGGCGGGCCCGTCGTGGCGTGGTGGCAGGACCCACCGCTGCACGAGGGCGGACGGGGGTAGAGGGTGCGGTGACCACCGCCCGCGAGCCTTGGTCTAGGCCCTGAGAGCCCTGGGGGAGGTAAACAAAGCCGGACGGGCTGGGCGAGCGGGCGCGAGAGGGGTGGGGAGGGGGGTGGCTGGGCGGGGGGGTAGAGGAGGGGCTTGGTTGGCGGGGGGGGGTTGCCCCCCGATGTGCGGGGCGTCGTAGGTGATGACTGCGTTTTGGGGGTTGTAGATGGGGACTTCGGCGGCGCTGGCGCTCTCATCCCCCGTCTCGTCCTGCTCCCCGGTTGTGCTCTCCTGCGACGGGCCCTCCTGGTTCCCCTCCATAGGCACCCCATGTGATCTCTTGAGGTGTCTGGTGATGCCCCCTTTGGCGGTGGAGTAGATGGCGTTGCCAGTACAGTGGGGGCAGAGCTGGAAGCCCATTGCGGCCAGGCTGGCGGTTTCGGTGGCGAGGATGTCGCGGGTGTGGAAGCTACCACGCAGGTGTGCTGCCAGGTCGGGGTGGTTCTGGTTCTGCTGCACCGCTGGGCGGTTCGAGCTTTGGCAGATCCGGCAGACCCCCGGTCGGGGGGCTCGCGGAGCGCGTGGCTGTGACATGGCCTCGGCGCGTCGCCCCGAGAGGCAGCGCCCGTGGTGGGTGGGGGTGGGCTGGTCGGGGGGGGGGGGGGGGGGGGGGGGGGGGGGGTATGGGAGCTCTATCGGTATTAGTTCATTATTACTATGCATCTCGACTTCTTTTTCTATACCATGTCACGGCATCCCCCTCCTGAAAAGCTTTCCACACTCATAAGTGATACAATGTGAAGCTCCGACCCGTTGATGGCGAGTAACTAAACGGCGCTCAAATGGAAACGTGTACTTGGGGGTTTAACTGGCAGCGTGTCTCATCTGGAAACAGCCGCCTGATGTTCATTATTACTATGCATTTCGACTTCTTTTCCTATACTATGGCACGGCATATCCCCTCCTGAAGAGCTTTCCACACTCATAAGTGATACAATGTGAAGCTCCGACTCGTTAAGGGTCAAACAATGTAAGCTAGTTTAAATGGAAACACGCCATCAGTGCTTTGAATGGCAGCCGGTCTCATCTGGAAACAACCGCATGGTGTCCACTACTACGCATCTTGCCCTCTTGCTTCTATACCATGACACTTCCCCCTCCTGCGTATCTGTCTAAACTCATGCATGACAAATATGTGAAGCTCCGACTCACTCAGGGTGGATACTCAATCGGCGCTCAAGTGGAAACGCGGACTTGGGGCCTTGGTAGACAGCCGGTCTCATTTGGAAACCGCCGCAGGTGGCCCATTAGTATGCACATCGTCTTCTTTCCTCTATACCTGACGCGGTATCCTCCTCCTGAAGGACTGTCTACACTCATCCATGATGATCAAGTGAATTTTCGACCCGTTCAAGCTCAAAATGTGTAAACTGGTTGATATGGAAACACGCCTCTAGTGGTTTGAATGGCAGCCGGTCTCAGTTGGAAACAACCACATGTCGCCCAATACTATGCATTTCGACGCCGTTCTTCTTTACCATGAGACGACATTATTCATGCTGAATAGCTGTCTACACCCATGCATGATAATGATGTGAACCTCTGACTCAATCAAGGTGAATACTTAATCGGCGCTCAAATGGAAACGCGTCCTTGGTGGCGCGAATGGCAGTCCGCCTCATTTAGAAACCACCACATGCTGAACCAGCCGGCGTTACAGCCATAGTAGGGCCAAATCCCGAGTGTGGCACTTTTCCTGGCTACCTTAATAAGGTACCTTAATAAGCTTATAAAGTCGGGCACTTTATACGGTTTACCTTATGTCTGGGGGAATGGCCGACTCCGCGGCGGGACTCGTAACGCAGTACGTGGGTTACGTAATGCATAAATGGGTGCTCGTCTAAGTGGACGAATGCCCACCCTGCTGGTAAGACTCTTAACTACGTTACGAGAATTAAGACTTAATGTCTGGGGGAATGGCCGACTCCGCGGCGGGACTCGTAACGTACTACGTAAGCACAGCAGTGTTAGTTTCTTTTGCAGAAAGGAGCGCAGTAATATTCGAGTAGCGTAGAAGAACATGATGCACTGCATATATACTACAAGCGAATGTGAGGATCTACAAAAAGATACCCAAGAGCAAATACGGCGGACGGACTGATAGGCTGGCGAACGCACAAGCCATCATTTCGCCGGCGATTCTGTATGGTGTCAGTGAGTGGTGAAGGAACCGGGAAGAGGACTTACTGCCCTTAGATTTCTTCTTGGGACTTCCCTTCAGGAAGTCGATCGACACCTCCTTCTCCCGGCGGCGCTTCTGGGGAGTGGTGAACGGCGTCGAAGAGGAGGATGGCCCGTCCAGAAGCTGTGGGCTCATTAGTCAAGTCTTCGCAGTTCCCAGACACATTCACAGGACGTACCTTGCCATGGATAATGATGTAGGCCGACACCCACTCGAGACCCATCTTGCCGGAGTCGGCGAGGTAGAACCCCTACAGAGAAATGAGATACTGCATGAGTGCTGCGGAGAATGAATACTCACTTCGGGCTTGTAGGCAACCGACATCGCGACGTCGTCTTGTAGAGCCGCAAGGGAGTGGTAGTCCACTTCGACCATGTCGTCCTCACCAGACCCTTCCACAAAAGTCCTCGGCCATGGTCGTCGGCCATACTTCATGCCGGGCGCGGTGGAAAGGGCCTCGGCAGCTGTCGCATCCTCCTCCTCTGGGCTTTCGAGCTCAACACCTCGGATCTGATTCGTGGTAAGTGATAAGAATCAGGGTACATGAGACGGAAGAACTCACCGACTGCACAAGGTTCTTGAAACAGAAGACCTTGGAGCGAAACTCGACGCGGTTGGGTGAGCGGCCGATGCCATGCTCAACGACTTGGGAGACTTGCATGTCGTTGTCGTTGAGTTGCTTGGTAGCGTCTTGGACCTGGCGATGGTAGTGGGCCGTTGTCTTGTCGAGGTCGGAAGGGCGTAGGGCGGTGAAGGAGAGGGTGTTTTTGGCGGCCGCGAAGGACCTCTGGTACTTCCTGCATTGAGGTGGTCAGTCGGGGAAGAGGTTTGTAGACTTGGTCGCACTCACGCGTAGATTTTGGTGTCGAGACCATAGCCGTCTCGAAAGAGGATTGTGTCTGCTCCTTCATTAGGCGAGTGGTAGCCGGGGGCAGGGGAGTTGTTGATTTTGGCCTGTATTATTGTTTCAGCTAAGGTCGAGACAGTAGATGGACACGTTGAAACTCACATCAGTGACACCCTTTTGCCAGAGGGTTCCGGTCGGGCAGGTGTTCCACCCTGCAGCATCTTTCTGCCCCACAAACCAAAGCAGTCTGACGAAAGGTCTCAGCGGATAGGTTGAACATTGTAAAAGGGCAAACTTACTCAGAAGCGTTTCCCTCTTCTTCCTCGTCTTCTTCAGCAATCTCTGGAACCAACGTGAAGTTGGACCGGTCAAGCTCCATATCAAAGGTTGACGCGTCAGTGACTGGAGCGATGTTCACGTACTTCCTGCGTAGATCGCCGAGCTTGTCCAGCAAGTCGTCGACGGTGTACACCTCGAGGAGGTGTTCGACTAGGCGTACGTCGAGGGATGGGCCTCCATGGTCAGCGACGTCAGACCAGGTGTTGATGGTGGGGGTGGGGGTGTTGTTGGACTTCATTGGGTCTGTTGTAGTCGGAGTAGAGGTGGCGAGTGATTGTTCTTGCAGTAGTAGAGGTGGTGAGTGAGAGAGAGGATGAGCTTCACCTTTTATAGACGCCGGTTCGAGGGCGGGTAGATCCTAGGGCCTCGGCAGCAGCTCGGCATGAGAACAATAAGAAAACTCGCCTCGGCAGTAGGTCGGCATGAGAACAATAAGAAAACTGACGCCGGCAGCAGCTCGGCATAAGAACAATAGAAGAATACTTGCGTCGGCAACAGCTCGGCACTGCAGGACAAAAGGGAACAGGGAGAACAATAGGAAAAAGACGATCGGCAGCAGCTCGGCATGAGAACAAAAAGAAAACTCGCCTCGGCAGTAGGTCGGCATGAGAACAAAAAGAAAACTTGCATAAGAACAACTTTCTTCGGCAGCAGCTCGGCAAGAGAACAAAAAGAAAACTGACGCCGGCAGCAGCTCGGCATAAGAACAATAGAAGAATACTTGCGTCGGCAACAGCTCGGCACTGCAGGACAAAAGGGAACAGGGAGAACAATAGGAAAAAGACGATAGGAAAAAGAACAATAAAAAGAGAACAATAAGAAGAGAATGATAGGAAAGGGAGAAACGGCGGCCGAGTGTGATCATGATGACGCGGTGCTGCCACAAGCGGTGACCCCACAAGAGCCTCCATCTCACAGAGTTGTCTTGGGCCCAAGTCGTGGGATGGTACATGGAAGAGCAGCAAGAGAAAGTGCATCATATGTACTAGGTCACTAATGCATATAGATCAATCGTGAAGGAGTCGTTATCTACGTGAGGGAGTCGTTATCTATGTCGTACCATGCAATTTCTCGTCTAGCTGCCGCCATCGTTCTCTCCGATTCCTCTTGCAGCCTCTCAAGTTCAAACCTCAGCTCTTCAGACGCGTGAGCTTTCCATAGCTGTTCGTTCTTCAATGGCGTAAGAATGATCAATCCATCCAAGCTCTTTACGCGGGATAGCATGACATACACTTCTCGACCGGTTTTACAGGAGCCCAAGTCGCATAGCATGCTATGCAGCGACTGTCCTTGCGAATTATAGATGGTGCGGGCGAAATCAGGGACAATGGGAAGTTGGAAGCGAGAGATTGTAGCCTTCTGCGACGCGTTCTGGTCGTTGAGCACTGAGACACTCTCGCGCTCAAATCCGAGTACAACCTCCTTGGGCTGAAGGGGGTTGAACGGCTCTGTGACCTTCAGTGACGGAACAGAGAGAGTGATAGACCTGGGGAAGCGCATTGAGGACTGCTGCACATAAGACCAGGTCTCTACGACGGCCGCAGTACTCTTGGCGAGACCGATCTCCACCGCCAAATTCTTGTTCAGCGTCACGGGCATCCCGCGCACAAGCGGCAGACGACCGCAGCTGTTGTCCGATATATGCCAAGGTGTCTTCCACGCTTGCATTTGAGTAACAGCGGCCAGCGGTTTCTTTCGATACTTATCGGTGGAAAAGTAGTATTCGAAGTCTTGCCCGGTTGCAGCTGCAAGAGCCTCCGCACACTTGAAGGAGTGTCGCTCTCGAGTGACGTTTCGCTGAGTCACCAGAGGAGCGCCGCCTTTCCCACCATCCTCCTCGCCCTTCAGCCAGTTGACAATAGACAAGTGCTGGAGATCCACTTCGCAGCGCGGATGGCCAAGAATGCGGCGGTTGAACAGCTCTATGTCTTCATCGGTGCACATTTGATAGCGCAACCGGTTCAGTGCGTCGACCAGCTGTGGCTCTTTTTGTCTCATGACTTTCTTGAGGACAATGACATGCGTCATGCTCTGAAAAGCGACGATAGCTTGCAGCATAGTCTGAGAGCCCGCATTGAGGGAGTTGAGAGCGGTAGAGCTGTCGTGAGGGGCGCGCTGGGAGATCATGGGAGCAGGGATGCGAGTGTGAAGAGCTTTGTCTTTGACGGGTGGGAGTTGAGCAGCGTCACCAGCGAGGATCACATTAAGACCTCCGAAGTCGTCCGTGAGATTGCCTCGTACAGACTTCAAGACTTTGTTGATATTGTGAAAGGTGTTGACGCCGATGAAGCATACCTCGTCAATGACGAGATAGCTGACAGCGCGGAGACGGTGGGCAATCTTGGCTTTTCCCTCATTGGACAGTGCGTCGTAGTTCCTGGTAAGGTTGAGGACGGAGTGGATGGTAGCACCACCTATGTTGGACGCGGCTATCCCAGTAGGGGCAGTGAGGAGAAAAGCGTGTGAGAGTCCGAGGACAGCGCAGAGTTCTTCCATAGCGCTGAAAACCTGGGATTTGCCGGCGCCCCCCGGTCCACCAATCATCATCTTCAACTGCTTCCTGTCGACGTTACTGCGGTTGAGAAGGTGTTCAGCGAAGATCGCGAAAACGTAGCGTTGCTCTCTGTTCAGAGAGTATTTCAACGAGACTGCAAGGACCGACTTCCTCTCATCGTTCAATCGCTCCCAATCTTCGGCTCTCCTAGCGCTAGACATGCGCTCGCGCAAGGTATCGAGTTCACCGGCGAGAGTTGTGAGGTGTGGTAGAGGAGTAGAGGCAGCAGACGGGGCAGAATGAGACTCAGAGGAGGAGAGAGGCTGTGGTCCAGCCATGCGCTCGAGAGCGGCTGCCTTCTGAAGTGCTCTGTAGGTACGCGAGCGGTCCGCATCTTCCTTCTCCATAGGACCGAATCTGGTAGGTGCGGGATACGCATGTTGGCGTGGAAAGGGATCTCTATGCGAGGCCTTGTACACATTGTACTTCTCAGCCACGTCGATGGCCTCGTAGAACGCAGCGTTGTTTTCGACGTCGTGAGGATCACTCTCTGTTGTGGCTGTCAGAATAATCAAGATTATAAGAGGGAAAAATGACGTACCTTGGAGCATGCAATCAACTGCCTCCAATGCCTCATCGCTCAACCCTTCCCCTTCATCGATATCCATATCATCATACCCATCAAACCCCTCACCACTCATCGCCAGGTCGCCCCTCCG
This sequence comes from Cryptococcus floricola, assembly GCA_006352305.1. NCBI lineage: Eukaryota > Fungi > Basidiomycota > Tremellomycetes > Tremellales > Cryptococcaceae > Cryptococcus > Cryptococcus floricola. Next base: position 398,072 of record CM016942.1, on the reverse strand, counting down.
CTTTCTCCGTTGTCTGGACCAATCGTCTTTGGCGTCGAGACACTGAGTGTGCTCTTGCATGTGGCCAATGATAGCTCGATGTTCACTGGAAAAGCATGGGAAGAGAGTGTCGAATCTTGACTTGTAAGAGGATCCCGCTTGTCGAGGAGTCAGATCGGCCGGGGAGCGCCATGGGTGAAACAAGGCAAGCATGAATCTAGCATGTATTTCTGCAGACTCAGGTGACGCCTTCGGTATAGAAGGTCCCATGAGGAGAGGGGTGACAGTGTTTCTGCGACGTTGAAGGCGGTGTGTTGCAGCTTGGGGGTGAGAAGGCAAAAAGTTTGTAGCACTCCGTTTCGCCCGCTTGACTGTGACTTTCTCCCACTTGGAGACGAAGTCCCAGTAGCAGAGGGAGCCCAAGGATTCAGATCGACAGACATAGTCTTCTACAGCGTACGAGCCGCCTGTGTGTTGGGGCTCGGCGTCTGGAGACTCCATGGGCAGAAGCTGCACGTGCTGGCTTTCGTCATTCCCTTCTTCCTCTTCTTCTCCTTCTCCAGAATCTGATCCTTCTGCTTGTCCTTCGCCCGGAAGCTCCTCTTCGTCGGCGTCCGCGCCCTCTGCAATTACAGTCGATCTGCGCCTGGGATTGCTCTCATTGTTGGAGGTGGATTTTTGAGAAGACGGCTTGTTGACAAGCTGGAGATGGCGAGCCATTTCCCACCAGGGCACATATCGGAAGTTGTTGTTGGTGTAGCGATGAGGATAGCCGAGTAGATGATGAATGACCTTCGTTGATTGATCAGCATTAGAGTCAACAAGGAATGGTGAGTTGAAATGACATACCTGTTCGCTCGAGAGCTCTTGTCTTCCAATAAGTGCATTGCACGATCGGACAAGCAAAGACCTGACTTGGGCCTCTTCGGATACAGGGACGTCTATGACAGCAGGGTTGGTGGAAGAAGCAGAACCAGAAGAGTCGACCGAGAGCATCATCGGAGCTGCCCTGCGAAACCTGGCCTCCAGCGCTGCAAACATGGTATTGGTATCAAGGGAGGTTTTACTGATGTAATTGCTGATGTAATATACAGCTGCCATACCCATTGTACCAGAACCGACAGGTTTGATGTCCATATTACATTTGAACACGGCAACCATGATCAAGTTGTACATGTTCAATCTGTCATGAGTGCGTTTGACATTGAGAGTGCCATCTTCGTCAAAGTGAGTGGAGTCGGTGAGAGGTTTGGGATAATTAAAGCGGCAATCTTTGTCGGGATCGATTTCCGAAGCACGAAGCTGGGGAAGATGCTTATAGCAGGTGAAGCTGTGATCATGGATCTGACCAAGCTCTAGTATATCGCGCGTCTCTTGGTTGATTGATTGCCAAACTTCCGGTGTGAAACCTGCCTCCTCGTTCGGAGACCTTGGAGGGGGTTGTAGAAGAGGGAGAGACCGATGTTCGCCGCGTTGGACGTAGGGTAGATCGGGGTCGTCGGACTTGGGGTACCTCCCAGAGGCAACGGTGCCGTTGGGAAGGGAGGCACACATGATAGTATCTATCCACTGACAGAACATATCGCGCCACTCCGTATTTTCTTTGACATATTGTCGAAGTTGAAGGGGCGAGGGGGAGTTGTCGAGCCAAATGAGCATGTGAACATGGAGTGCACCACGCCCTTGTGCCTCAACCACACCATAATGACGAAGACATTTGCCGAAGATACCCCCGTTGGGCTCGTCATAGCCGAGAAATATTTTGATAAACCTGCATATTGGTCAGCAAACATAATTGAGGACAGAACGCTGGACTGACATATCAACGATGAAGTGGAAGCCTTCGGCAGAAGCGCCCGGGTTGGAGCGTGCCGCGCGGAATCTTGCAGTAACCTCTTCAGCGACATTGTCGTTCACACCTAGCCTTGCTTCAAGGTCTATATCGCGGCCGGCGAAGATGCTGACGATGGGGTTGAATGTGTCGGCGGGATTGAGAGTGACAAACAGGCAGGGCATGCCGTAATGGCGGAGGAGAGCCCTGAGTTCTTCCCGCATGTTTTTGTGTGATCCTGCGGAGCCGAAGATGTCCGTAGACATCAGATTGACCTTTTCCAACAGCTTCAAAGCAGATCTCTCTTCATCTGATTGCGGGTTATAGCGGACACCAGGCTTGATCTTGTTCTGCATATCGGCGAGGGTGTCTACAGTCACCTTCCGAAGGAGCGAGGCGACGTGTTTGAAGCTGTCCTTTGTGGTCTGAAGGTAGGCTTGGAAAGAGGATTTTCGGCGCTGAATGATATTGAGTGCCAAGAAGGGGAAGGTGATGTGGGAGGAGAACCGCCCATCGTAGAGACGGAGCAGATGCTTGACATGTGATTTGAAAGAGACTTTTTTTGGCCTTAAATCGTCTTCGAAGCTTCCGCAGCCATAAGGGAATAGACATGGGTACAGGGAAGCGAAAGTGTCGGGGGAGGTGTAGTCTTTCATTGGAGTTGAACCCGAGGGATACTTCAAGAATTTCCCACCACTCTTCAAATTCATCAAAGCGGACAGTTTTCTTCTGTCGGCTAGAAAGTCTGCATTGTTGGAGTCCAAACACCCGGAGACTTGGATGATGCCACTCCCATCCATGTCGTCATTCGATTCTAGACCACTGATAGAGGTCGCTGGTGGCACGATCGACGCAGGAGTAGATTCGCGCGACGAGTGCGAGGGTGAGGGTGAGGACGAGGAAGAGGACGAGGACGTTGGAGAGGAATGCGGGGAAGTAAAGCTGTCTGCAGTGGCCGCGCTTGCTTCGCCGGGCGGGGACTGTGCCCCTGGGACATAGCTATCGCCTTCTGCTTCTGTGGCGGCCGAGGCAATAGTGTTGAAGCATGGGATAGGGAGCTGACCGTCGATAGGATACGAGTCAAGAGCACGGTCATCGATGGTGACATCTTGCCAAAGGGGATTGTTCTCTTTCAACCAGAGAAGGGCTTCGAGGATCTTTGATCGCCGTACAGTCAACAGATTCTTGGGGATTTGGTCGACTGTGATCGGCTTGGCCGAGGGAGAGACGAAAATGACAACAATGTCTTCGCCTATCTCGCTTGCCGAGTGAGGCAAAGTACGCGACAGATGATGGGCAGCTTGTGGAAGGATGACGACATTGCCCTTCGACACATGAGAGGCGCCATAGCCCTTGAGCTTGATGCAACACCGGCTGGTCCGAGCTCTGGCGACACACATCGATTCCACCCATGTGAGACACGCAAGCTGTGGCGGTGGAACGCCAATGAAGAGCCCGTTTGCACGAGACAATCGAGGAAGCTTGGTGAAAGAGTGAAGCGAAGGGTTTGACACAAATGGGGTAGGGTGGATGCACTTGGAGCAGGCGTCACAGAAGGTTGCGACCCGCTCCGCATTGATACCGGCCGGGTCGAATATCTCTACTGGTGCGGAGGGAGTAGAGCACTGGAGATTGTCCTTGAGGATATCAAAGTTGAGATTGGCGAGGGCGTGCTGACTGGTTTGCCCGATGCTAGTTCGTGAGGAACAGCAGGCGCAGCAGACCTGTTTCATCTCGTCATTCGAAGTGACATGGGCGTATTCGGAGAGGAGGTGGGCAAGATGGTCGGGAGAGGGAATGTGAGGAAATAGCGTTGGGTCGAATGTGTGACGGCACTGTAGATCAGGAAGTGTTAGAAAGGGGACGGACGGCAACGATAGTCACGACGTACAGAGTCATTTTGGTCTTCTTCATCGTCTTCCATTTCCTCTTCAGTGTCATCGTCTCCATCTTCGTCTTCAGAAGAGGAAGCATCATCCTGATGAACGGTCAGCCACATCATAATGAGTGTTTCAAGACACAAACCAGAAAAGTACCACGGCGACGGGGCTACGTATTTGGGGAAAGCGGTCAGCAAGCATTCAAGACCAAGGGAAGACACTAGCCGAGAGTCCAGACCGGATAGAAGAAGACCGGATAGAAGATGAACTCACACGCTTATTGGAATGACGGCGGGCGGCGGAGGATGCCGAATCTGTCCGAGAGCTGGGAAGCACTGGAGCATTGTTGGTGGGAGGCTGGAAATTGGAGCGATTATCTGGAAACCAGCGCTGAAGATTCAAATCAACGAGGCGAAATTGGAGAACCTCAACGGCACACGAATGATTGCAAACATGAGCACGAGCAGCCTGCCGGAAAGCTTGGACACTCGCTTGCGCCCTGGTGTCGTAAGGGTGCTTTCCATAGAGGGAGAAGGGAGGGAAGTTGTGAGCAATAGCGAAAGAGTTGCGGCGGCTAGGACGTAGTCCCTCAAAGTTGGCCCAGACACGGACGAGTTCGGCGAAAGCAGCAGCGTGGAAAGAGAGGGAGGCCATTGCCGTGGCGGCGATGTGAGAGCTTTGAAGAGAAAAGGGGCAGGGCAGTGAAAAGCGTAGAGAGAGATGATACATATTTGCGCATAGTATTGCTGCTGCAGTCAGGCAAGAACAATAGAAAAAGAGAACAATAGACGGAAGACAGCAGGGTAAACCAGGGGTAAACCGGCACAGTGCATGCCGACAGCTCAGAGTTACGTAATGCATAAATGGGCGCTCGAACTAATGGACGAATCCCCACCCTCGAATTCTGCTGGTAAGACTCTTAACTACGTTACGAGAATAAGGTAGGCATAACAACACTGCATGAATCAACCTCCACTCTTGCCCTCGGCGCCCGGGGATTTCTCTGCATCTCTTGCAACAATTCACGCTTTCTATCCCCTCCATCTATCTATCTGCCCCATCATGAGATCCTCTCGCCCCCTGGTGTAAGTGGCCCCCATTCCCTGCTACTCTGCTGATCCCCTTCAGCCTCCTCCGCCGTCCCCAAACCCTCCCCCTCAGGCCTCTTCTCAGACGGCCCCTCTCTTCTGTGCCCCCCACCAGAAATATCAACAACCGCACAACAGAGTACACCGACTCTACCGTCTACGCATTCTCCTACCTCTCCCGAACCATCAAATACGTTCTCATATCTCTTGTCGGTATCGGGGCTACAGGCTTAATTGGGTTTGAAGGGCTGCATTTCTGGGTTGAGAAGGTGGGCATGGGGGCGCCCAGTAGGGAGGATTCTGGGATAGACGGCGTGTGGGGATGGGACGGAGAGCACCAGGGATGGACAGGTGGACCCAAGGGCGGGACTGACCCCCGCTTGGGATTCAAAGCTCGCCACGCCCTCAGAGCTGCTTGGATATCCCAAGAATGGGGTGCCGGCTCCTCCGCCTCTATCGAAAAAGGCATGCACACCTCCGCCTTCCACCCCGACTATGTTGCAGCCCGTTCGATCATCACTACCACCCAGGCGGATCAGGCGGGGGGTGGGGTGAGAAAGAGGGTCGATCGGGGGTATGAGATTGCGGATGAGTATGTGGATATGGCGATCAAAGAGGCAAAGAAGAAGGGGTTGGTGTTCCCGCCTGAACTCAGTGGAGCAAGGGCTTCTGGACCAACGTTCGACAACGATGGGTACAAGGGGCCGCACGGCGATCCAGCGGCGATGGACCTGCTTCTGCTCAAAGCAGGCGTCTTGGAGAGAATCAACACGTTTGACTCGCTCGCTTATGCCAAAGACGTATACGAGCAAGTACTCTCTTCCCTATCCTCTTCTGCTCTCTCACCTGGCAGTGTCAGCCCGGGCGGACAGGCAAAGGTGATGCGCCTCGCGAGTAAAGTCGGCGATCTCTGCGCGAGGACGGGAAGTAGAGACGAAGCTACGAAATGGTGGTCATGGGGTCTTGGCCACGTTGGGATAGATATCCAAGGAAAGGTGGTAGGGCAGGTGGAAGGCAAACCTGCTGCAGGGGTGAAAGATCTCCCACCGCCAGTGCTGAGAGCTACCATTGCCCTCATCACCTCTGCCTCTGCCCAGCTCGCCACTACTTCTTCTCTCCAAGCGGCTTCCGAACTCCAAGCCCTCGGCCTCACCTACCTCACTCCTCCTCCCCTCATCCCCGCCAACCAAACTCCAGCGGCAGAGCTTCACTGGACGTGGCTCACCCAACGTTCCTCCCTTTTGAAACTCCACCTCTCTTCAGTCCTCTACGCTCTGCAAAAGACCAACCCTCGCTCTCTCCCACTCCTTGCTGAGGCCAAGGAAGAGGCGGAGGAGGTCATTGCGGATATCAACCCCATGCCCAAAGAATATCTCGACAAGAGCAAAGCGACAACGCCGGCGGCAAAGCTCCTCGCTCGAGATGCGCTCCTCACGGGCGCAGAGATTGCTTTCACCAGGGGTCTTCTCCTGGAGAGGACTGTATCCCCAGCTGCCTCTACTTCCTCATCATGGTCCATCCCCTTCTTCTCATCCCTCACCACCTCTTCGGCTTCTAAACTACAACCCACCACTCTCACCACCCTCCAAGCCGCGCAGAAAGAGTTCCAACGTGCCACAGCGCTCTCTCTGCTCGAATCTGGCGCAGACAAGCGTAAGAAGGGGCCCAAGGAAGAAGGACAGGAAGAGGCAGTGGTGGTCGGTAGAGGGGAAGAGTGGGCAAAGTATAATAGGAGTTTGGAGAGGGTTAATGGAAAGATTGATGAGCTTTTGGGAGTTGGACAAGGAGCTGAGGTGAAGGAAGAGGTGAAGAAGGTCTAATAGTGCAGGAAGGGGGTTATATGTACTATGCAAATGGTCTATAGACTTTTGTGCGTTGCCTTTAAGACACTTTAGACACTTTGGCTATGTCCATGTTTCCGTCTGCCTTCAAATCGCCTCGAAACCTTTCTCAAGAATAGGTGAGAAGGTTCCTAGTGATCTCACAGCGTTGGTGAGCAAGAACACTGCACCAAGAAGATACAAGTACATCACTTCCCAACTCGATTTCCTTCCGATGTGTCCTCAGCCCAGACAGTGACGTGATTGCTTGAGTTATGAGTGAGGGGTCGGGAGGTCATTAGGCGGCGAGGGGCGGTTTGACGGATGTTGATATAAAGCAGTGAGCAGAATGTTTTATGATCAACCAAAAAGATACTGAAGATTCCGGCCGATTGCAGATATTCGACGAGACGAGTTCGCCCCTGAAAGGTCGGGCCATAATCCATGTCGCCGGTGACCGCAGCGTTAGACGGCCTGCCATGAAGCCATCCCTGTGTCCCAGCCAACCGGCACGCCCATACCCCATTCGCCCAAGCTGACCGCCATGCTGAAATCCATCCGGCTTGAGGTTAGATCCAGAAACGCGACCACATCTATCTCTCGCGATGTCGACGACGCATGACGCCATGTGCAGAGTGCAGTGAAAATGTATACATCTTCCCTACAGTCCCATCCTTTCTATATTTTCATACAGAGAGGTTTTTAGGCGGAAGCCTTAGCCTCACGCTGAGCCTTCTCGGAACCTTGGGCGGCGAATCGGGCGTTTCGGCGGAACTGCAATGATCGTTAGCACCAGGCCGTACAATGGTGTCTGGCAAGGATGGGCGAGGTATGGGAAGGGTCGGGTGGAGATAAGACTGCTGGGATGAGGTGACGCGCGGCAGTGGAGCATAGCTTCCCCTCCTTAAAAAGGCGGGTTCATTTGGTCCATCTCCCACACCCGGTATCCAGCCATCCCCAGTGCCACAGTGGTCCCATCTCCATCCCATTCCCATGCCATCCATGTCCTTGCCAGATTTTGCGAGTTGACGAACCTTGGGGTCAACACCCTTGAGGGAGTGGTACTTGTTGGTCTTAGGCCTCTGGATCTTGTTCCTGTGGGCTATAGGCAAAGTCAACACTCTGTTCTTTCCCTGTCCCAATGCCCATCCCCCCATCATTCCCCTGTTCCCTTCCCTCTCCGACGACACGGCGACTGGATTGCGACTAACCCTTCTTGTTCTGGTTGTGGGCGGTGTGGTTCTTGGACTTGGCCATTTTGACGAGTACCCTAGTCTCTGTCAGCGCTCTCCCCTGTGTCCCCTGTGACCCCCATGCTGTACTCACTGGCTGTATGCGCTTAATGGTTGAGAGACCCAACAGTCCCTCAAAACCTACAAAGTGAGCGCCAGTGCGGCAGGGCGACGGAATCAAACGGAATCAAATTTGGAGTATGGTTTTTATCGCCGATGGTTGCGTCGTGCCTTAGGTGACTGTCCATGGACCATGACTTTGCGCCGTCCATTGACGACGTCAGACTTGCAGAATGATGATCTGGCTCCATGTTGTAAGGGCGTAAAAGCAGACGTGTATTTATTGCTGCTGGATCATACAAGAGGGTCGAATATTGAACATTGCCATTGGACTGAGTTTGTTGCATGAATTTTTAATACCGGAAAAAGCTCGTATGACACTACTACCCCGAAATATAACCCCCAGAAGAAAAGATACCCCCTAGAATAAGAGACATAATACCTTATGAAACAACCTTATAGAGCCTTGACATCCTCCTTACTCTCACTGGGCGAGAATTCTTCCTCGTCTCCAGCCTCGCCAGTGGCTCGGATAGCAAGTCTCTTGTCTCGGTTGTGCAAGTATCGAACCAAGAGAATGATGAAATCTATGATCGTATAAGCAGTGCTGAGTGAAAATTGCCTTACAGTCAGTGGGATACGCACTTAACGCGAAGCAGAGCCCAGCAGTATACCACAGACCTTTGGTCGCCTTCGGGTCTGATCGATACCATCAGCCAGGTCTCTCTGTTTGTCACAGCAAGTATACTCACAATCGACTTGCTTCCATACGAAATTGGGTATGATACTCTATCGAGACCAAACGGCAATTAGTATGTGTCAAGACAATAACGAAAGAGTCCATACCTGAAGCACAAAGCTGGCATCGTTGCTCATAGCTAAGATCAAAGCACGCTTTTCGGCATCGGCTCCGCAGATCTAGGCAGACCACGAGTCAGTTATGCTAACGTATACGCGGAGGAGCTGAACATGGAGTTACCTCATTGATCCATGCAAAGTATAATCCGGCGAAGTTGGTGCCTCTAATGTCTGATTAGCACATATCAACCGACTGGACGATCATCTGTGCACTTACGCCCCGCTCAAATCTATAGTGGACGTAATCAGCTCTGTACTCCATTCAAGCCGTGGATTTACAGACTCACAGTACAAAGCAAAATGGGCAGGGAGGTTTGCCCACAGGGGAATGTTGACAATAGCCACGGCTATCACAAAGCTCCAAAGGTTAGCAAGTAGGATAGGTGGCCATCGGCGGCCTCGGAATGCGCCATCAGAGAGCCAAGCTCCGAGCCAACCAGTCACGATACCCTGCATCTGTCGTCAGTACCGCATACTCTCAGGCCTGTGATGTACTGACGATGGCGGTGACAGGCATCTATTTCTTGTCAGCACTGCGTCTCAAAGTCCCAGGCGAGATGACTCACTACCAAATGTTGCCTTTCGGCAACACCTCGCTGAACAGGATTGTCCGCGCTCTTGAGCCAGAACGACATGATACCCGTGAACTTGATAGAGTTGTTCCAGATCATGTACATGAGGGGCAAGACGTAAAAGTGCCAGGTCTTTGCGTAGCCGAGCACGCGTTTCCAGGAGAGAAGGCGGACGGGTGCTCGTCCAACCGAGTCCATACGTGCTTTGGCGAGGTCGAGATCCTGGAGAGGAGAAAGTGTCAGAACATGAGATTGAAGGTAGTGGATGAACTCGCCTCTTGAGATAACCAGAACGAAGGCTTGTTGCCCGAATGACCAGGGACAGCAGGAAGGAAGACCAAGCCCATGACTGCGATTGGGAGAGTGATGACCGCATCGATGATAAACTAAGCGGGCAATCAAATCCATTTCAGGTCATCTCGCTAAACAATTATTAACGAAGGAACTTACCAGCCATCGCCATCCGGCGATTCCATGGACACCGTCAAGGTTGGTGTAGGCGGCAGCTTGTAGGATTGATGAAAAGAGTGCGCCGAGTCCAGCTGCGGTACCGAGGAGAGCCGCACGTTTGGAGAGCTCATGAGGCTAATGAATATTGTCAGCGTGCGCTTCTTGACAAGATAGTCACACATACCTTGTAGTAGGAGCCCAGGCTGGTGAGGGTGATGTGTCAGCTTCATCTAGTGTCCGAGATCCACATTCACTTACATCCAGTGCAAAGCAGGATACTGGTAATACAAATCAGTTGATGTTATCAAGTGGTGACAAGTCATGAGGAGCGAGCTCACCATGCCAGCCTCAGCCAATCCGACAAAGAACCGGAGGGCGTAAAGCGATCGATAGTTGGAAACACGGTATGTCAGAAGAGTACACCTACGTCCGTGGTCAGCGTCCGATGACATGTTGGAGGTTATATGGGAAGACTTACAAGCCCCAGACAATTTCGAGCGCCGGGATCCAATATCGAGGCGAGACGTATAAGAGGATAATATTTGACGGGATTTGTCCGATGCAGTATCCGACGGTCCTATTAATTGTCAGATTTGTAGGGACTCGAAGATTGAAGGTACGCACCACATGGTGGTCGCGGTCGTGTACTGGTTCTGGTACATATCGAGGTCTTCCTTCATACCCGAGACCTGTCGAACACATCAGCAAGCCACAAAGGCCTGTTGTTACACGCAGCGACACACGAAAGCAGTGGCGAGGTTTTCTTGATCAAGGTTCTACACGGCGGTCAGAGACAACAGAAATTGGTAAAACTGAGGACACTTACCTTGACGAACCACCCAAGGCAGCCAAACACCAAAAGGACAGCATCTAACTTGAAGAGAAGTTTCCTCTCCTATCATAGAATCAGCTTCCAGAACCTTGTGCTCAGTATCGATGCTTACATTGGCAGGGGCATCGAACGTGTCCCAAATACGACCTTTCCATGTGAGCTTGGGGGCAGCCTGATACGCGGCTGGTATGACAAGGTCAGTATCGCCTTCGTAAAGAACTGTCTCGGCGCGCTCCGTGAGCGTTTCTGTCTTGCCCTTGGCCATTGTAGTGAATGATTGCCGGGGGAGTGATATTTTTCATGGCTGGAAAAAGCTTGTCAATAAGTAGAGGCGCTTCGAGTTTGAGATGGTCGAAGCAGAAGGCTCTATAGCACGTCACTGGGTCGTTTTTTGGACAAACAACAACCCCCGCCCACAATTCCCCCTTTGACTCTCCCACTGTGGTCACGAATGCGCTTCGGGCGAACTCCTTCGGATATTCGGGACTAGAGTAAAAGAATTGTCAACAGCAGATATCATATGTCGAGCGCTGCTTATCTATTGACCGATGACTGCATTGCACGTGATTCGGAGGTGTGCCTGCCTTTACGCATCTCTTATCGTCGTCCCCGATGGCGCATGTACTCTCCTGATGTGCATACGGAAATGACCGAGATTGGCTTCGAACTATATGCGCAGATGGTGGTTGCGACATAGCTCGTTATCGCACATCGCCCGAATAACAATGCCCGACATGGCCTCGCGAGTTGATCTTGTCCTTCCGTGAGCACTCGCCGCCATGGACCCACAGCCTATCAGTATTGCAGACCTCGAGAGGGTATGTCCTTCAATCTGTATACCAGGTGCTTACTAGACTATCCCTCCCTCAGATCGCACTCGCCAAACTACCCAAGTCCACGCGTGATTACTATGCCTCCGGCGCTGAAGAAGAGATCACCCTCCGCGAAAACATCACTTCTCTCCAGCGCTATCGCATCGTCCCCCGTTACTTGGTCGATGTTGGGCTGAACAAGCTTGACTCGAGGAGTAGACCAGTCTGGGGGAAGAGGCAGAATGTGCCGTTTGCGGTTGGGCCGTCGGCTTTCCATCGGTTGGCGGGGTTTGATGGAGAGTTGGATGTTGCTAGAGGTGCGTATCTCCGCTTGTCGAAGTTCGAAATACTGATGGAAGTAGCCGCTTCGAAAAGAGGCATCTCAATGGGTCTCTCGTCCTCATCCACCTCATCTCTGGAGGACGTCATTCAAGCGGGCCATGCCGTCAAGTCTATCCCGAGTGACGCCACTGCTGGGCCGCAAGCCCCTCTGACTGACAGCGATTGGTGGTATCAGCTCTATGTCTGTGAGTCCACATCTTATTGACGTCAGATCTTGCAGTGCTTACTTGCAATAAGCCTCCGAGAGGCAAGATACCGAAGCCCTCGTCAAACGCGCCGAGAAGGCCGGGTATACAGCTCTACTCATCACTGTCGACAGACCATACCTCGGTCGTCGCCATACACACTTGCGAGAGAAGTTCGAGCTCCCCCCACATTTAAGGCGAGATACCGGTGCCAAGATGGCTCAAGGTGAGTCTTGCCACGTCTTATTCCTGAACGACCGACAGCTGATTCGAGGTGTCAGATCCTTCGATGCACTGGGATGAGCTCATCCCCTGGCTTCGCTCCATCACCTCTCTCAAAATCCTCGTGAAAGGTATCCTTCATCCCGAAGATGCCCTTCTGGCGTTACTACACGGACTTGACGGCATCGTCGTCTCCAACCACGGTAAGCTTCCCTCCCCTTAATGTCGCCCACACTCGCTTCTTGTACTCACTTTTGATACAGGCGGTCGTCAGCTCGATGCTGCTCCAGCAACCATAGACGCCCTGCCATCTATCGCCGACGTTATCCAAGGCCGGATACCGATCTTCTTTGATGGGGGCGTGAGGAAAGGGCTTGACGTCTTTCGAGCGTTGGCTCTGGGTGCTGATATTGTCTTGCTCGGGCGTGCCGTCCTCTGGGGGTAAGCACCTCTTCTTCCTCGATGCTGAACCATACAAAGGTCAGAGTGCTGATGATAAAACGATAGCTTGGCAGCCAACGGCGAACCTGGTGTAGGCCTCGCCCTAGATATCATCACCGAAGAGTTCAAACTCCTCATGGCGCTCGCGGGCGTGACGGACGTCTCACAGATCAGAAGATCCACTCTGGCGTTGGTCAACCCGTCTCAGATTGGGTTGGTCAGGGTGGAAGATGCAGAGTGGGAAGATAGGCGGGTATGGTGAGCTCAGTGTGGGCGTTTGGGGCGTGTATGTGCATGATCCCTATCAGGCGATGGTGATATTCGTGTGGAAGCTGTAATGTCATACGTGTGTCGTGTCACGCAGAGAGCTGTGCTGCAATCGTTGAAGGGCCAACCTCCAAGAGCACGTGACTGGTTGCATGACTGTCGTGATGGAATGTAGAACGAGGAGCCGGATGGAGCCGGGTGGTACCACCCATATTAATCGACCTGCAGCTTGTGAATCAAGAGCTGATGAGGGGCTGACGGTCGACAATCAGCATTTGTAGACCATTGCGAATACTCAAGCTCACCTCCGTCCTCGTCAAACTGGGGACCTTCGGCGACGTATCCAAACTTGGTGTAAAAGGGGATGACATAGAGCTATCACGCGTCAGCCACAGCCCTTCCAGTGAATGAACCACTGGCATACCTGAGAATGGCACTTGATATCTATCCATTTCTTCCCTCCCTCCTCATAAACAGCCCCCAGATTCTGCTTGACTGCATTCTCCTTGACAAACGTCTCGAGCGCCTGCACCAACACCTTTCCAAACCCATACTGTCTGTATTCCTTCTGTACCGCTAATCGCGTGAGCTTGTTCTTTCCGGGTACGAGTCGGATAGTGCCGATAGGGTACTCTGTGGTACCACCTGCGGTGGCGGGGTTGGGAGTGAGGGAAGAGGTGGCTACGGGTGGAGGGGAGGGGAGAGGGGTGGTGAGGAGAAAGTGGATCGATTGGGGGTCGTACCTGTACATGGTCAATAATCAAAATAGAATCACGAGGGAAGGGCCTACTCGTCGATCTCTTCATCATGAGAAAACCCTTGCTCGACGACAAACACTACTTTAGTCAGCAACTGAATCACTGTCGGGTAGCGTGTGCGCACCCTCAATGCGGACATCGTAGCACGCCTGGACGAGCTCTTGCGAGTCTGCGACCTTGATGGTATAAGCTGGCCTGGTGGCGGGGGATGGTGCGGCCATTGTGGATGTTGGAAATGAGATGGAGATGGACTACTTGTGAGTGCGTGCGTGTGGACGGGACTGCTATCGACCACGTGGAGGGCGGGGGTCGCCGCTGCGCCATGCTGTTCGTCACTGTACTTGGTGCATCTATGATCTTTCTCATCCTCTCTCTTTCTTGCCCTCTCAAAGCAACCTCCTGGAGAGACATTGCCCAACATGGACATGTTTGAAAGTGAGTACAGCTTTCATAAGAACAGTCAGCTCCTTGAGACAGCCCCTTGCAACGTCTTGGCGCGCCCGTGAAACGCGAAGCTGACTCTCCCACCAGGTCTTGCCAAACAGGCATCCCAGATCACCATGTACGACGTCAAGTCGTACTATGAACAAGCCAAAAACGCTGTCCTCAATGTCAGCGAGATGGAGGCGAAAGTGAGGGAAGCGACGAATGACGACCCTTGGGGCGCGAGTTCGACGTTGATGTTGCAGATCGCCGAGGGGTGAGTGTGCATTTACAGTACGAGATGTCAGAGCTGACGACTTGTAGAACCCACAACTTGTAAGTTCAGCTTGTGGAGTGGTCGACGGGTGACTGATTGTGGACAGTGCTCAATTCAACGAGATCATGCCCTGCATCTACTCCCGATTTATGGAGTGAGTACCCTCACGCGTATCTCGATGACAGTTCTGACATTGTCACAGGAAGGAAGCCCGCGAGTGGCGTCAGATATACAAGGCTCTCACTCTCCTCGAATTCCTCGTCAAAAACGGCTCCGAACGCGTCGTAGATGACGCCCGGGCCCACATCTCTACTATCAAGATGCTCCGTAGCTTCCACTATGTTGACGAAAAGTCCAAGGACCAGGGCATCAACGGTATGTCTTTCCTATTCTCTATGGCAACGCGACTGACAGAGCCACAGTGCGAAACAGGGCAAACGAGATTGTGCTGTTATTGGGTGACGTCGACAAGATCCGAGTCGAGCGCCGCAAGGCCAAGGCTAACAGGAACAAGTACCAAGGCGGGGGCAATGACGGTGGAATGAGCTTTGTGACTTCTTCTGGAAACAGGTACGGCGGTTTCGGGAGTGATTCCTTGGGCGGAGGTGGGGGTAGTGGAAGCAGCTCGGGTATCAACTCTGTTTCGGACCATTACCGCTCAGCACCCCGAGGAGGTTTCAACGATTCCTCTCAACAAACCCAGTTCGACGAGTATGAGGGCGCCGACGACTTTGACGACCAGCCTCCCCCTAGACGGACGACCTCCGTGTCCCACAGAACGAGTTCGAGGGCTGCGTCTGGCGGGGCGCCTCCGAAGCCGGTAGCAAAGGAAGAGAAGAAGGCAGAGAAGCCGAAGGAAGTCAATTTGTTTGACTTTGATGACGAGCCTCTGTCTGCATCTGTGCCCGCTGCTGCTCCAGCAGCTTCCTCTTCTGTGCTTGATGGTGACTTCATCTTTCACTCTGTTACACACTCAGCTAACGTGAATAGACGACTTTGACGACTTCCAATCGGCCGCCCCTACTCCCGCTCCTGCTGCCCCCAAGACCAACAACAACGTCTTTGACCTCCTCAACTCCAACTCCTCTTCCATCCCCACCTCCACCCCTGCTCCCGCCCCTGCCCCCAGCACCAGCTTCGGCGCATTCACTTCCCCTCCCTTGACCGCCTCCAAACCGCCCACCACCTCTTA
This sequence comes from Cryptococcus floricola, assembly GCA_006352305.1. Lineage (NCBI taxonomy): Eukaryota > Fungi > Basidiomycota > Tremellomycetes > Tremellales > Cryptococcaceae > Cryptococcus > Cryptococcus floricola. The sequence continues at coordinate 382,551 of CM016942.1, read as the reverse complement.
CCCCTCCTACACCTCGCAATCCACTGCCACCGCTAGCCAGGCGCAGACCCCAGCAGCCACATCACCCAAGCCCAAGGGCAGCACCTTTGACGACCTCTTTGCGTCGTCGCTCTCGTCTTTGGGGAAGCCTGTGCAGCAGCAGTCGGGAGGAGGCGGTAAGACGATCAAGGATCTGGAGAAGGAGAAGATGAGCAGCACTTTGTGGGGTGCGGGCACTGGGGCTGGTGCACCTGCTGCCGCTGCTCCCCAAGCTCCGGCTGCGGCCAAGCCAGCGGCTGGAGGAAACTTTGATGACTTGTTGCTGTAAAGGAGCCACTGGGCTGTGATACCTTCTCTTTTTGAAGTCTTCTTGAGAATCTTTTTGTGTATGGTTTGAGCATGGATCTTTGTATCGGTCGGGTATCAGGGTGCACTCGGTCTCAGGGCGTAACTTGGTGACCAGTGGAAAAGAAATACCTGAATCGAGACAAGAGATCTGAGGGAATCCAATCTCCCGCCTCACTCATAGATCGCCCCTCTCTCTTTCGCTCTCTCGTTCTCCTGATATTCTTCGCAAGAGTGCGCTCGGTTGAGCGAAAGGACCCGCGACTAGAGTTTATTTACGTGATTGTTATGCAAGTAATTACCGTGTTAATAATCCGCCCTTTGTTGCTGTGTTTGTTTTGACTTTGGACTTTTGCATCACGCATCTCTATCATCTCCACAATGCTCGGCGGCGCAGGCATGGACCCCGGCTACATCCTCAGACACCCCGTCTTCCTCGTCACCTTCATCGTCGCCATCCCAGCATGGATCATCGCCTTCGCAGGACAGTGTGCCATGGAGGCAAAGTTCAGTTAGTCCCTTCACGACCCGACAAGGTTTGGTCTACGAGGTATGGACGAGAGAGCTGACTCTTGGGGGTATAGCATCTGGCAGTGGGCATACGCCAGTAGCGGGCACGCAGTGGTTCAATATCTGGCTTCAGCTGTACGTCTCTCAACACAAGTTCATCCGAACCTCGTGTGTCCTTTCCATGCCTGTTCAGAGCTGATCGCGATTCGCTACAGGGCTATCATAATACAGCTCTTGTACGCGTGTCCACCATAGGACCTGCCTGAAATAAGCTGACATGTGGATAGCCTTGCGTTGACGTCTGATACTCTGGCTCTACACCGTTTCCAAATCTCCATCTTCTTGGCAATCGCGACTGCCCTCGCCGTCGGTGGCGTGCAGTTCATCTTCCAGACTGAAGGCCCCTTCATCGCATCTGGTGTCGGATGGCTGCTACTGACCATCGTCAACGTGGGTCTCACCGCATGCTAATCATGTGATCGGCAGCTGACTTGCGCGTGTGGGATATAGCTTATCTGGATCCTCTATCTCACCTCTGAAGAAGACACCCTCATCTACAACCTCCTCAACTCGCGCGGCAATGGTGGTCTTTCTACCCACGGCAACAGGCGTATTGGCGGCGGGATCGCTAGGCGTGATTCGGATGCCTACAGTGCCGGTATGGGTAACGGCGGCGGCCGGGGAGAGCTCGGTATGGGCGGTGGCATGGGTGGGGGCACTGTCGGCATGGGCACTGGAATGTCGAGAGGAATCTCGTCCAACAATGTGAATGGGGCTTCGGCAGGATATGGAGGTGGTTACGCACCGGCTGCTACGGATACGACCCCTCAAAAGCAGGGCCCGGCAGCTCGTGAATACGGAGCTGCTTCTCCAGCGATGGACGATCCTTACAAGAGCCGAGCCAAGTGAGTCGCTCTCTTTTCCAGGTGACTCGTGTGCTAACGTGACGAAAAGGGCGCTGTACGCGTACTCTGCTTCTGCCGACGACCCCAATGAGGTATCTTTCATGAAGGGCGATATCCTTGATGTTGTGGATGCTAGTGGAAAGTGGTTCCAGGTTAGGACACCCTCTGGTGCTACAGGTGTACGTACCATTTTCGTCATGTGAGTATGTGAGCTGATTTGATGGATAGATTGCGCCTTCAAACTACCTCGCCATGCTGTAAACCTCCCCCCGCCGCCTTCCTTAATCTTGCCACCTTTTGACTTGTGTCCCTCGGAGAGGTGATATAGCCGGGAGTTGGACAAGGTTCATTCTAGCACCCCCCTTGATTGTCGAAGAGTCGCAGGAGAAAGAGGAGAAAGTTTCATGAGAGGCATGATTGATACGTAGACGACCCATTGCAACGACGTACTCTATATACCCTCTTCCCCTTCGTATAACGCATGTTAATTTTTTAATTTTGGTCTTTTTTCCGCTCGGTCCATTTAATAATGCCATGAAGGGGATTTTCTTCACCCTGCAGCACTAATGCAAGCAGAGTATGGTCTACATGATGCCAGGCATCTACAATTGTTCTATTACATTTGATTTCCCTCCTTTGCCCACATCCACTTGTCACAATCACTTTCCACCCTTCTTCTTCTTCTTCTTGTTCTTCTTCTTTGCTCCACCTCCACCACTCGCTCCTCCAGCCGCAGCTTCACCTTGGCCCGCTTCAGGGGACGGAGCCCTCGAAGGATTCTCCGAAGCTTGCCCCGATGTAGACGTGTCCACCGTAGCCGGTGTAGGAGGTTCAGAGTCCGCTAGAGCCTCGGAGGGAGGTACAACGAGTTCTTGACCTTCGTCTTCGGCGCTGGGGGGGTGGACTGGTTCGGAATCTTGGCCGACGGCATTTGAAGGTCCTTCAATTGAAGAGGTAGGGATTGTCTCAAGAGCTATGCTTTCGTTGGTATCGCCCAAGTGATATAGATGCAGGTACTCACCAGACTCTTCAACGGCGTTGCCATTCTTGATCTCTTCTCCATTGTTGACCGTTCCCACGGTGGTTTCATCCCTCTCTGCCGTGAGTTTGGCGGAAACGTTGCCCGTCTTTGTCTCGACTGTCTCTGGCACACTGTCTTCCCCCTTCGTCACCGCAGCCTCCTCTACAGCAGGCGATGTTGCTGGAATCTTGATCAGTACCTTTTCACTAGAAGAGATGATAAATTCACAGTTGACCGGAGTGTTCTCCTTGGCCACTGGCGCCTCAGCGGGAATATCCTCTTCCACTTTCTGGGTATCTTCTACGCCCGACGATGTCACTGCAATTGCATTAGTGATTGCCTATGCTGAGTTCGATTTACTCACGGTCAGAAAGAGGCTCAGGCGTTTTGGCTGTTATCTCTGTTCCGTTCAGGGGCAGCTTCTCCTCGGACGGTTCAGTTGCTGAGATCACCGGCGCTATCTCGTCATCGACAGCTTTTGGCGACGACGCTTCGATCCCAACGTCCTTCTCGCCGGGTTCAGGCTCGCTGACCTCCTTCTGGGGACTTGCCGTTTTTTCAACAAGTTCATCGGTGGCTTCTCCGTTTTGAGCTCCAGCTTCACCAGCGGTCTCCACAGAGGTGCCTTCACTCAAAGCGGGCTTTGTAGCAGCTGGCTCTGTCGATGACACCGGAAGATCTGGGACAGAAGGATCTGTAGAGACAGTCTCGACAGGGGCCTCGGGAACGACCGGCTCCGGCAGAGAGCGCCCTGGTGTCTCGGCTTGAGTCACTGAAGCTTCAGGCTCAGCCGTTGGCGTTGATATAGATCCTTCCTGCTGAGAGGCTGGCTCGACCTTGGTAGCCTCCGTGTCCGGCGCCTCTTCCCCAACAATCGCTTCAATCTCTTCCAGCGTCCTCGACATATCCACATCTTCCTCAGGCTCTTCATGGAGGGTGTTCTCCTCCACCTCAGCCCTGTCCTTTTCCTTTTCCCTTTCCCTCTGCTCCTTTCTCGGCACCGGCTCCTTGAGTGTGAGCCCTTCCGCATTCTCCTTCACCCAGCTTTCCAGCTGCTCCAGCCTCTTCCCCAATTCTCCTTCTATTACCCTCTCTTGCTTCGTGTCAATCTCGGCCCCTTCGTCACCGAATACGCCTTCCTCCAGCTTGTCCATCAGGTACGGCACCACAACCTTAGCCCATACATGCCCCGCAGCAACGCTGACTCTCTTTGCTTCACGTCGTCTTGACGCCCTCTGTTCAGGCGTGAGCAAGACTTCAGAATTGCGTCTCAACAAGTCTGCGCGAGGGGCGGAAGGGGTGCGTGTATGTGTCGGGCGGCCGCTGGGTCCTGCGAATGTTGGACTTGAAGCGATAGACGGGCTTGGGGGCGCGTCTTCGGAGTGGGCAGAGGTGTGTCGGAGGTACGCCAGTAGCGCTGTTGTACCGGACAGGAGGGAGGCAGAGTGAAGGGCGAGAATCTGAGAGTGAAGAGAGAGGGGAGCGAGGAGTCGAAGGTTGTTGAACGCCGTAAGATGGGCGTTTATCAAAGTCACGAATGGCGGGTAATGCGTCGCGACCTCGATGATCTCCCCGTTCGTAGGTAATGAAGGAGGAGAAGAGGGGGCGGAGACGAGGAATGGAATGTAGTCTGGTACGACGAGGGATTTGGAGGGTGCTGCGAACGTTTTAGAGGACTCGCGGAGGAGGGCGGAGAATTCCGTAGAAGCAGAGGAGATGGAATCGGAGAACGAAGCCATGGCCGTCTCTCCAAAAGGCCCTGATATAAGTGGGGCAAAGTCGAGGCCGACTCGGGAGAAGGACATGACGCAGTAGCCCAGCTGAATGAGGATCGAAGACATTGATGCGGCATCGGACGACAGGCGGGGGACGTAAGAGTGCACAAGCGCAACCAGCTCGGTGACCGCCTGACTTGCGAAAGCGGTCACATGCGGTAGAGAATCGGGAGAGCCGAGGAAGATGGTGGTGAACTGGGCAATAATATCGTAGACATACTCTCGGAAGAGATCGATGTATTTGCGCAGGTACCGCACAGGATCGCCCTTGTCCCTCTCAATATGTACCAACTGTGTCCGGTAATTGCGATACCTGCTGGCGATAAACACCAATCCAAGCTCTATCTCATCCATAGCCTTCAGTCGCCGCAGGAAAGAGACGGCTTTGACAAGAGATGGCAGCTTGACAGGTTCGCGCAGCAGGGTGAGGAGCTGGGCAAGCATGAGCTGGAGGACGTTGTCGACTTCTTTCACGACGTCTTGAACGAGGGAAATGTCTTTGTACCTCTCGCTCAGAGAGCGCGAATGGGAAAGAAGCTCCATGGCTTCTTGATAGTACCCATTCCTGACGCACGTCTCCATGAGCTGAGGGATCTCTAGCAGGTCCAAGAGCTTGTCCTGGTGTTCCTGTATCAGAGACGCCTTCCCCCGCACCCTCTGGATCTTTCCAGTTTCATTCGTAAAGGTCCGGCATTCCTCTTCCAGAGTTGGTATTGAGTCAATGAGCTTGCTCAATGATCCCGAAAAGTCGTCGAAAGCCGACTTGACAGCCGAAGAGCATTTGTGTACCGAGATGAAAGTGGGGTACTCTCGGAAGCAGAGGTTCGTGAGATCGGACTCGACGGTGGATGATTCGAGAGAGATGAGGCTCGGCTGGCGGGTGAGCTCTGGGAGGGGGAGGGCGAGGAGGTGGTCGAGGTAGGAGGAGGCAGCGGAGGAGGTGATGTCTGTGGCGGTGGAGGATTGTAGTAAGTCCTGGAGAGAGGCCTGTTGGGCTTCTGGGTCCTCCATGGTTTGTTTTGGTATGCGGCCGTAAAGACGAGATGGAGTTGAAAGAATGAGTAGATTGCGCAAGATCCGTTGCAAGTGCGTGGACATAATTACAAGTAAGGAACGCGTAAAATGAAAATAAATAAGGCCGGGCCAATAAGTTCATGCATGCAGACATAATATGAGTCGGCATTCACAAGGAATATGTGGGGCGTATATTAGGCCTGACCGGTCGAAGAACGCATGATCATGATGGTAGTATAAGAAGAGAGACTGAGAGCGTCCTCTTGAGTGAGCGAGCGCCGCATCGATCACCAAGGTGCAGCTGAAATGCTACACCCACATCATTGCTGCGCCTAGTAGTATACAGAACAGTAATGTTGTACGTAGGTAGCCATAAATGCATCAAGAAGCTAGCTAACATACTTTCATGGAGAGCAGGCGACGAGTGTCTTTACAAGCCCTTTACAAGCCTTTTTGTGTCTGTCCTCGCCGTTGTGCTGCCATTTGACGTTCGTACACTTGGACAGTCCTCGAATGTGATGCCTTCATTTTCTGCCAGAGGACAGTCTTGCCAATGTCAACAATGTTCCCCCACCCCTCTGGTAAGGTGTCCCTTCTCACAGTTGCCAGAGCGCCCTCGAACGCGTCGTGATCAAGGATGGTGAGAAAGAAGAACGCGAAACTGAGACCCGGGCGGTTAAGAGATTCCTCTATATCTCCTACGACTTCCATCAAGAAGTTTTGAACGTTTTCGACCTGTTGCTGGGCCTCTTCCAGAGTGTCATTGGGGGGAAGAGAGCGCAAGTGAGATTCCATCATGTCGCGAAACATGGATTGTATCATGTGCTGGTGGATCACGTCGCGCAATTGTGGGGCAACATTGTACTTGTGTGCAAGCCCGCCACCAATCTCGACGTCAATCTTGCACGGATTTTGAGAGGTGTGAGAGACAAAAGCTCGGGCGAATAGAACGCCGTTCAGTCGAAGAATCGCTTCCTTTCAGTAGTCCTCGAGAGCTTCGCGCAGAACCGGGTGCAGCTTGGGTGTGCGTTGGCGAGAGACGGGGAAAGATGGGTACTCTGCGGAGTCCAGTTCACAGGGGGGTACGGTACCTGTCGTACAATTAGGATTCCGTCTTCATACAAGCGAAGCGGAATCTTACTGAACCGTGATTTGATCAATGTGATGGCACGGAGAGTCATGACGAAGTGGATGTTTCGGAACGGATGAGGTTGCTAACAAGCTGAAAGAGTAAGAGAGGTTTGAGCTCACGAAGATGGAAAAGAAGCACAGCATATCATGTCCCGAAGATGCTCCAGCGGATACCATTCGAATGCAGCGTCCACATGAAATCAGTCGCGTCTTTGCCTCACGGAAACAAGCCGCAATTCGACGGCTTTTCGCGGTACATACATCGAATGGCCTGCCATTACACGGCCAACAGTGCCGGATACCGCCAGACCAACACCAAGGTCTGCATGGCCGCTCTCGCCTCTGTTTTCAAGACGTGGCACCGCCTGTTATATCTTCGGCCGGGCATGCATAGTCACGTGACATAATGCTGAGTCGGATCGACGTTTTTGGATTGGACGAATCAACGCGATCTGATTAGAGAGAGTTCTGTTTTTTTCTTCATCACCACCAAAAATGCTCTCCAGACGCATAGCAGCCACCACCTCCAAGCGGGGCTTCCACGCCTCCGCCACAGCCTCCAAAGAGGTCATCATGAACAGATACTCAAGAACAATCACCCAGCCAAAAGCCCAGGGTGCTTCCCAGGTTCGTACACTGAAATTTACGCGCACGACTCGGACAGGGTGTTGACAATGCCGTGTTAGGCTATGCTCTACGCCACAGATGGTGTGGACGCACCTGAGGACTTCAACAAGGCTATGGTCGGTGTTGGAAGTGTGTGGTACGAGGGTAACCCGTAAGTGGCCTCCCGCAAAATGCAATGAGGTCAGAGCTGATCCACATAAAGATGTAACGGTCATATTTTGGCTTTGGGGCAGAGGGTCAAGAAGTCTCTCGTCAATTCTGGCATTATTGGCTACCAATTCGGAACTGTCGGTGTCTCAGATGGTATCTCCATGGGTACGAAGGGAAGTAAGTGGATGTCTACTTGATATTTCGAACCGCCTTTGACATACCGCAGTGTCCTACTCCCTCCAATCCCGAGACCTCATCGCCGACTCTGTGGAATCAGCCGCTGGTGGTCACTGGCTCGACGGTATGGTCGTCCTTCCCGGATGTGACAAGAACATGCCCGGTACCCTCATCGCCCTCGGTCGACTCAACCGACCTGGATTGATGGTCTACGGTGGTACTATCAAGCCTGGAAGCTGTGGAGGAGAGGTGCTGGACATCGTCTCTGCTTTCCAAGCGTACGGCAAGTATCTGCAGGACGGCCAAACGGAGGAGGCGGAGAGGCAGAGGCAGGCGACCATCAGAAATTCTTGCCCTGGTCCTGGTGCTTGTGGAGGAGTGAGTCGTAGCCGTTTGACCAAGAGGGCAGTGCTGACGTCCCGTAGATGTACACTGCCAACACCATCGCTTCGTCCGCTGAGGCTCTCGGTATGACCATGCCTGGTTCATCATCGACCCCTGCCGTCTACCCCGAGAAGTTGGGCGAGTGTGACTCTGTGGGAGACGTCATGAAGAACCTTTTGGAGGAGAACATTCTCCCCAGAGACATCATGACAAGACAGGCTTTCGAGAACGCTATGGTGCGTAACCTTTGCCTTGAGCCTCAAACATGACTGACAAATTTAAAGGCTCTCACCATGGTCCTCGGTGGTTCCACCAACGTCGTCCTCCATCTCATCGCCATCGCCCACTCTGTCGGCGTCAAACTCACCATCGACGACTTCCAAGCCGTCTCCGACCGTGTTCCCCTCCTTGCTGACCTGAAACCTTCCGGAAAATACGTCATGGAAGATATCCACAACATTGGTGGTACTCCCGCCGTCATCCACCACCTCATCAAGAAGGGCATCATGACTGGCGAAGGGCTGACCGTCACCGGCAAGACCCTTGGAGAAAACTGTGACCGATGGGTTGAGAAGCACGGAAGCAAGTGGGAAGGACAGAAGATCATCATGCCCACCGAGACGCCTATCAAGGAGACTGGTCACATCCGTATCCTCCGAGGCAACCTCGCTCCCGGCGGTGCCGTCTCCAAGATCACCGGCAAGGAAGGTGTTCGCTTCACCGGCAAGTGTCGTGCCTTTGACGAGGAAGAGCTCTTCGTCAAGGCTGTCGAGTCTGGGTCGATCAAGAAGGGCGAGAAGACTGTCGTTGTGCTGAGATACCTCGGTCCCAAGGGTGGACCCGGTATGCCCGAGATGCTCAAGCCCACGAGTTTGATCATGGGTGCTGGTCTTGGTTACGACGTCGCGTGCTTGACCGACGGTCGATTCTCTGGTGGTTCGCACGGTTTCGTCGTGGGCCACGTCGTGCCCGAAGCCCAGGTTGGTGGGCCCATTGGTCTTGTCCGAGATGGCGACATCATTTCTATCGACGCTGTCGCCAACACTCTTAGCGTTGATGTGTCTGACGAGGAGATGGAGAGGAGGAGGAAGGATTGGGTCGCTCCCCCCCTCAAGGTCACTCAAGGAGCTTTGTTGAAGTATGCCAGGGCTGTCACGGATGCTTCTCAGGGTTGTGGTGAGTCTGATCTTTTCTAAACGAGAGAACTTTGCTGACACAGTGCCAGTCACCGACCTCTAAATATATCCAACATTATCACAAAGTCTGTACCAGAGACGACACATACCTTTGTACAGTATAAAAGTAGTATCCATATTCTTCCCTTTAGCATTTGTGAATTCATGCATCTTCCGGGTCGACGCTGTCCATTCGAGACTTGCGCAGAGCTGTTCTCCACCACGGCGTGGGGATGTCGACTATACATCGTTCACCATGCGTATGTCCGATACATATCTGCTGATACGGGGCTGTATGTGACCCTTCAGCATCCTCCTTGTGTGCAGCATGATTGATCAACACTTCGCCTATGAAGAGACGAGAGGCCGTGAGAGCAGTTACGTAAACGGATTGTCTACGCGTCTGACGCGTTCGATGTGTTCGTTGTTGATTTCGACCAAGTAACTCAAACACCTTTAGCTTTGATATCTCTCTTTCTTTCACACGCTACCGCACAACGGAATTAGCAGATAGCGAGCTGGAATGTCTACATTATTCAACATGTAAGCACACCTCTTCAGCCGAGCGCACCTCGCTAACCCCAAACACAGCAAGAGCGGCCAATCTCGTAGTACGTTTTCAGACTCTGGAAGTCAAGGAGGTCCTCCGAACGACCCCAGACAGCTTCTGATAGACCTCCTACTTAGCTTTCAAGCCAAAGAAGGTTGCCGAAGGTACAAAACAATGGCAGCTGAAGCAGTACGCCCAGCAGACCCTGGTAAGTCCGTGCGCTCGCCTGAGGATCGGGCTATCATGTTGCTGCCAAGGAGGCGTAACGATGATAATCTGATATATCGTAGGGATCTGGTAACCTCAGGACCGCTGTCAAGCTGCCGGAAGGAGAGGATCTTCAGGAATGGGTTGCGGTGCATGGTGCGTGGTGTCTACTTGTGAATCGGTTTGGAAAGGTGCTGATGATTCTCAGTGGTGGACTTTTTCAACCATGTCAACATGCTCTATGGGACTGTCTCTGAGTTCTGCACGCCTGCTGAAGTGAGTGATCACAAGCTTGCCAGACATGCGTCGGAGCTGATGGTGTGCGCAGTGCCCTATAATGAACGCCGGCCCCAAGTACGAGTACTTCTGGGAAGATGGAACAAACTAGTATGTCCCTCTCGCCCCTCTTGTTTCATCAAGCTCACCTCTGTTTGATAGCAAAAAGCCAACCCACCTCTCTGCCCCTGCTTACGTCGAAGCCCTCATGTCTTGGACCCAATCCATCCTCGACGACGAGAAGCACTTTCCTCAGACAATCGGCAAACGCTTCCCACCTACGTTCATGACCACCGCCAAGACGATTCTCAGGAGACTGTTCAGAGTTTACGCGCACATCTACCACTCGCATTTCGACCAAATTTGTGCTCTTGGTATTGAGGGTAGGTCCAACTTGGGAGATGGGGAATCGAGCTAATGAAATTCATAGCTCACTTGAACACCAACTACCGACACTTTTTGCTCTTTGTTGACGAGGTGAGATATCCAAGCTTTCATCAATACATCGCTGATGATCCTGTAGTTTGCTCTGTTGTCCGAGAAGGATCTTGTTCCTCTCGAAGACTTCAACAAGACCATCTTGAACGAGACTGGGAAGTAAAGGGCATACTGGGCCGTGTATAGAGTATTGGGGCGATGAACGGGGGCGTTCTGGGTCTTGCTTCGTCTGCGCGACATGCATTTGTATTATACAACATATGACTCATCTTGTATGGCTCTACATGACCTCTTCCATGTCGTCGTCCTCGTCATCATCCTCGTCGTCGTCCATAATTTCAGGCTTCACAAAAGGCTCAAGCCCATCCTCATCCTTCACTTCACTCTTGACACCCTCGCCCTGAGCACCATTCCAATGTCCTTCCTTCCAAACGGCCTTCAGCTGCCAGTACCCTTGGTACTGTCCATCCTTGACCTGCTCCGACACATCTTTGAGCACTTCACGCAACCACGCTTCCGGCTGTTCAAGAGTCTGTTTAAGGGACGTAAGAGACCAGTAGGGGTGGTCGCGGAAACATTGAAAGATGCGGTCGGTCAGCTCGTGGCGTTCGAGACGAGCGAAACGCTCTCCAGACGGCTTGTTTGAGAGCTGCAAGTCATCAGCAAGTAGCATGTTGCGGATATCGTAGACTCACAATCATATTGCTGCCGAACTTGGAGTTGGCGCTCTTGAAACCACTCGCCAGCTGGTTCTGCTCTGCTTGAGAAAGTCCAGTGTCTTCCATTCGCACAATCGGTCTTCACGAGAGTCAGCACAGACAGACGTCCAGATGACAAGACGCACCTCTTTGACTTTTCCGCGTCCAGACCACGCTCTTTGACCAGCTGCAAGTACTTTGCATTGCGTACAGGCTGGACATGCCCTTCATGGTCAACTCTAGCCACCAACTTGGGGTTCGCCTTGTCCCGCTTCTTTCTTCCCCACGCATCCCGCGGCACATATGCTTTCACCCCGGGCTTGACGTCCTCCCCTCCCGCCCCACCATCCCCGGCGCCACTTCCACTGCCCTTCTCATACATCTTTTTCGTCTCTGAGAACACATATGTATTCTTTGATCTTTCGACCGGGATGTTGACATCGAATTCGTCTGGTATCCCTTCAGTGTCGTATCTCGCCCGCTTTGCTCGCTGGCCTTCGACCTCGTGTTGATTCGGGTGCGTCAAACGGAGAGTGACTTTGGGTGGAGTGGTAGAGTTGTCTACCAGTAAGCGGCCAAGTTCAATTCCGCCTTCTTGAACTTCTTCCCAGCGCCTGAGGAGAAAGTTTGGGACTTTGATGGCCCAGATGGAGGAGGCGTCTTTCTGGTCGGAAATGAGCAGGCGTTCGTCGTCGGCGGGGGCGGGGGGGATCGCAGCAGATGATGAGGCCATGTCGACGTATGGGTTGGTATGTGAGACAAGAGATGAATAGAGAGAGTGGCAACGAAAAGTCAATTCCATCAGATCATGAATGAGTTCGAGAAGTGCGCATGGATTTGATTCCGCCCGGGCCGACGGATACAAAGGGTGACGTTCTTTCTGCGTTCTTTGGTTCCATCTTTATCCTCTTCCATATCCACAACTGCCCACCGAGCCGATATGAGCGATGGAACCCCCTTCGCCCCGCTGCCCATGCTGCCAGCTTGACCAGCACCCGCTATACTGCGCCTCCTGCCTTCGTGAAGGGTCTGTCCCTTGCAACTGTTCTGCTGTCCGCGCTGACGAAGCGTAGTATTGCTCTGCACAATGAACTTCTGAGTAATCTCCAAACAAGGATTGATTCTATAGTCAGCCAGTCTGCTGGGCTGCTGGAGAATGGGCCGTATGCAGCAGGACCGTCTCGCGAGAAGGGTCGAGGAGTCAGCGCTTGGAGAGAATTGAAGGCGGAAGTGGCGGATAGGGAGAGGAGATGTGCCGGGCTGAGAAGCAAGATTGCCGAGAAGGAATTAGCCACTGAAGACGGTGAGTGTTCGTTCTATGTACAGTCGAATGGAGCTGACGCAGTCAAAGCTCATAGTCGTGCGGCTCAGAGCACCGTTCACCAGCGCCGCGAGACCTTGTCCAAAGTCAAGGCTTCGTCATCTCCGGCTACGTATCTACAACAATCCATCAATAGAACTCGGCTGGGGCAGCAAGACGCGACCCTGCGCATTATACATGCTCGGCAGGTACTCGTACGAGAAGCTGTGGCGGTGTTCGGCCTCTGCACGCGACCATCTGGAGAATGGGAGATAGCGGGATTGGTCTTGCCTGAGCCTGAGCGATTTCGGTGTATGTCGTTATCAGTCATTCGGGCACTTGCTTACAGTACTGCAGTACATTCATCGTACAATATGAATGCGGCCCTCCTTCACACAATCCACCTATTATCCCTCGTTACATCCTATCTCGCCATCGATCTGCCTTACCTCCCCCTGCCACCACCACCGCTGGAGAAACCCCATATCGGCCGGCCGCTGATCAAGCCCAACCTGCCCTTCGTATCCACCACGAAGTGGCGCGATAAGCATGTCTTGTGGATGTCCAGTACGGCTTCTATAGCGAGCAAGCTCAAAACCCGAGGCGAGCCACCATCTTCCGCCAAGCTGCTATCAAACCCAACGATCGCGGGGATCATCGCAAAGTCTAGCAGCAAGCAAAAGCAGTTCTTGACTTCTTTTGCGCTGTTGGCATTCTCGGTAGCATACCTGGCTTGGTCTCAGGATGTCCCGGGAGTTGGGATCAAAGACGCAAACGAATTGTCGCCTACCGAGTCGGACGACGAGACCCATTCCCGTCCCCAATCCCGCGCCGCCCCAGACAGAAGCGCAGTCCTCATATCCGCCACCTCCATCCTCCACCTCATCCACGCTACCGCCCTCTCCCCTACGCTCGGGCATAAGTCCCACGCGCCGGGTGGGACGCGGCAGCTGGGCCACTTGGGGTTCGGGCTGGATGTGGCGAAAGTTGTGGGGACGGTGTTGAAGGCGGAGGAGGGCAAGTGGGGTGGCAGGAGAGGGGATGATGGGGAGGTGTTGAGTGAGGGGTGGGATATGCTGGATAATGGAGGGATATGAAGTTGCCTCAGTCATCGTTTTCTTGATCTTTTGCATCTATGTCATTGTATGTATAGACCAACACGCACACGCGATAGCTTTCTATATGTATGAATAACATCATCATATTGCAGTGACGCACCCCTCCGTGCTGCCTGAGAACAGTGAGAAGGTATACTTGGAGTGAGCAAATCAAAGCATGCATCGGCAGACGACAACTCGAGACAAACAAGACAAACAAGCAGCAAGGAAACGATTATAAACGCCATATAATCTAGTTGGTGAACCAATACATCGCAGCATACTGCACGCTCAAATCTTCACCTTCGGTATCGCACTGCCACAAAATCAGTCAACGCCCCCCACAAAAAGCTAGAAACTTACGGTAGAAGGAGCCTGCCCGTTCACAGTGTCCAGCCTGTACACGCCTTTGGCCAAGGTGCCCTGTCCCTCGACGGCAGCAAGCTGGAGCCAGGGAACGTTAACGGACGGGTCTGTAACGTCATTGGAGGCGGCGGTTTTGGAGACGAGGACTTGGTCGGTAGAGCCGACGAAGAGGGGAGAGATGGCCCCTGTAGTGTTGGATCCGGGTGTATCGCTGTGAAAAGTCAACACAGGTAAATCAAGAGATGGGATGAAACGTACACAAAGAGGTGGTGGATAGCCACAGGCAAGTTCAGAGTGTCAGGGTATTGGAGGGCAGAGAATGCCATCTCGGGGAGCAACGTGCTGAGCTCGTTGGTATCCACTTTGCCAGCGGTCATAGAGTAGAGGCAGGTCATATCAAACAAACTGCCACACGGGTCAGCGCGGAACCAAACAATGAAGAGGATAGGGCAAGGGACGTACTTGGCAAGAGCGCCAGTAGACACGTAAGCCCCGGAAGTACAAGTATAGTTCTGAATACCCCTGCCCACGGCGATAGTTGAGCTCGACTGGCCGTCAACTAGAGAAAGGGAGGAGGACCCGAGGGCCACGGTGATGTTTGAGACGCTGCATCCCTGAGGAATGCTTCTAGCAAGGTCGGGGAAGGACTGGGATTGGATGGAGGAGATAGAGGAGAGGTCGGGGGAGCGAGGGACAGCACAAGAGAGCACTGCCGGCAGCGCGGTAAGGATGGCGATGAGGGGAGAGGTAAACATTGTTATAAGGTCTTTGTAGGAGAGAGTGTAAGATATAAGAGTTGGTAGACAAGTGAGTGTGGTTGGTGAGAAGGAAAGTGGGTAGAGTCAGCTCTTTATATACCTTTTCTGGGCTCGAGATGATGCTTGAAATCACAAACGTTACCTGAGATCTGCAGCCAGCGCCGACATCTACCTCGGGCCCGTGGGCGTTGCACAGTGCATTGCGCTTTGAACATAAACACAGAGTTTGTATGTGTATACTCACTCCCGGCCGTGGTGTCCACAGCAACCCTCCAGGGTCGGATGAAGTCGACAAAGAGACAGCGCAAAACGAGAGAGCTATTCAGGGATGGAGAAGAAATTGGAAGGATGTGTAAGAGCTGGTGAGCGCCCATCAATGCCCATCTCATTGTGTTGCTCTGCTACGGAAGCAGCTGTCAATGTGTGTCATAGCGACCACGGTTTGTAGGGCCCCAAAGGAGGAGACCGATCGACAGGGACGGGTGGGGTGTGTCTCTCGTTCGATTGCAATTGAGTGTGTGGGTTGTGTGTTTGTGTCGGTGGACCGTGGCTTATCCCATTCAAAGGGGAAGTATTTGAAACGGGCCAACGGAATGGTTATCGGCCTCCCGACAGCAACTGTATATCGGGCATCGGTCATAGACGAGACACGCAAGGGGGTCATGGAGGAGAAGAGGGAAGGGGCAAGTTGTTCTTCTCAACAACGTCGCTCCCGGTCGATGTATGATCTCCTGGACACCCCTATTACAGCATCCAGACCTTAAGGAAGGAGTGAGAATAGCGATTAGCAATGCAGGCCTTCTTCCGACGGACACTGCGGATGCCGAAGGGCAAGACGAGCGCAGCCTTCTCGGCTAGCCGAGCAGTGACTCGATATTGAAACCTGTTCTTGTCCCGAGAACGTCTCACAAGATGACAGTGCTGTCGTATGCGATGGATTCAGACGTAAATCATTCATTCATATTCCTTCTTTACATTTCTTCCCTTCTTTTTCGACTTTTCAGACACGGATCAAGCGATGAGATAACATCGTCCCAGCTTTAATAGCCAGAGTTACCACCGCCGTAACCGCCCTGGCCACCGCCAGACTGTCCGCCGTAGCCGCCACCGCCGGAGGAAGAGTTGGAGTCACCTCGGCCGCCAGACTGTCCACCGCTAGAGTAGGAGTCGTTTCCGGAAGATCCACCGCTACACCAAAGTCAGCCTCTATCCCACGAGCGAAATATGAAGAGATAACGTACTAGCCGCCCTGGCCACCAGAAGAGTGGGACGAAGAGTTGTTGCTTCCACCGAAGCCAGAGGACTGGTTGGAAGAAGAGTTGGAAGAACCGTAAGAGTCGGATCCGCCTCGGCCGCCGGAAGAACCGCTAAGAGAGCCAGGTCAGCGATGACGAGTATGAGAAGGGATGAGAACGCACTGAGAGTCGTTACCGGAAGAGCCGTACGAGGAGCTGTTGTTGTTGTCGTTGGAACCTCTACAATGTATGTCAGTATACGTGCCCAGAGGTGATGACGTGGAGGGACATACCCGTAGCCACCACCGCTGCTGGACTTGTTGGAAGAACCGTAGCTGTCGCTACCGCCCTTGTTGGAGGAGCCGTAGCTGTCGCTGCCAGAGTTACCGGAGGAGCCGAAGCCACCGCTGGAACCGTGCTGGTTAGAGGAAGAGTTGTTGCCTCCGTGCTGGTTGGAAGAGGAGTTGGACTGGCCGTAACCGCCGCCTCCAGACTGGTTGTTGGAGGAAGACTAGGAGAGAGTCAGCATATGAAAGACGTGTGAGGAGATAGGATGGGACGCACGTTGTTGTTGTCGTTGGAGAAGCTGTCGAGGAGCTAGACAAGTGACAGGTCAGCATTGTTGAATGACAGAGAGGGGTCAGGGACGTACACCCATTGTGAATGTGTTGTGGTTTGGTTTGTGGTGTGGTGTTGGAGTATGAAAGAGAAGATGGGAAAGAGAAGAGAGATGCAGCTGGGTATATATACCCTTCTGCTGGATCGCCTCATGACTACGGACGGAAGCAATGGCGTGACGTATCCCCTCATTTCGACAGATAGCGCATAGTGCCTGTGGACCCGTAAAAAAATCTCGGCATTTTAGACCGCGCGAATGTTTGGGTCGTGCACGATTTACCCTATCTTTCTTTCGGCTTCTGAGTGATGGCAAGGGAAGACAGGGTGGGATGTTCCGGGGCCGTGTTCGGTTTAGAATACAGCAGCGCGTGACATCATGGAACATCGCCTGTCATATGGCAAGCTGCAACGCTCTCATCTCGTGCACAAGGGCAAGCAAGGCGTGACCAGGTCATCATAAGAGCGTTCTTACGAGAGCAAGACATGGAACGTTTGTTCTCCCCGTCTCATCAAGCCATCACCGGCCATCCAGTGACACGGACAGCATGCTATCATGCACAGTCAAGGCACCATGGCTTCAATTTAATCATCTGTTGATCTGTACCACGAGCATATACGGCGCCGGTCTTTGACCTGTTCGGGGGGTGCAGGGCGAGTCTTAATCAAGATGATCTTCATGAGCTACGGCCAGGCTCGGCAGCAATCCACTCGGTCCGGAGAGTAAAGTGTCGATCCCTGCACTCCCTTCTTCTCCTGCCAGGCCGGCCAACTGCCACTCTCATGCTCTGTCTTGTAGCGTCATGCGGTGTCTTGACTCTCTTGCCGTGATGTCCTGGTAGATCTCGCAATCATGATGGACGCGTCGTGGCATCTCCTCCTTGTCTTGTCGCTACATCGCGCCTGTTCTTCCCTCGCTCGCAGCAGATACCTGGACATTTTAAGGGGAGACCCCATTGCGTGCATCAACAAAATTAATCACGCACAGGCATCCACATCTGCAGCCCATCATGCCAAAAAAATAGAACAGGAACTTGCAGCTAGCCATGACATCATCCGTCAAATGCCGGCATCCGAGATGGCGGCGATCCCCGACGGCCGATACACCTGCGCGTCCTTTTGTCAGCTGTGGCAGTGAACCAAACAAGCACAGGGAGGACATGCCCGCACAGACCCTCGCCCCGCCACAGTCAACCCACGCCCAGGTGGCAGCATTCGTCGACCGCCACAGGCAGCTCCTCGCCCTCGAACGCAGCGCAGAGGAGGAGCAGACACGCCTCCTCAATTCAAAATGCTCCCCAAAACTACTCGAGCAGCGGGGGCTGGCTATCAACAGTCTCGGTGTTTCTGGCATCAGCATTGGCTTGGGCGGGAAAAGGTATGTCCATCTGTGCATTTGTATCTCAAAGCTGACAACTAGTCAGCCTGGTAGAGCTGCACCGTCCACTAGCATACCACACCTCGCAAGCCCTTCCACCGCACACCTTTCGGAGCGGTGATCCCGTCCGTATAGAAGCTCACGTCAGCTCTTCCACCTCCAAAAGCAAGGGCAAAAAGAAGGATAACGACGATGAAGGTGCTGTGGAAGGTGTCGTCTACAGAGTCGGCCCGGAAAAGGTGGTCGTCGCTGTGAGCGAGACCAAGGAGATCGACTTGCCTGAGCGTCTACGATTGTAAGTCCCCACTAGCTGATTGATGGGTATGGGCTGAAGACATGGAAGACTCAAGCTGGCGAACTCTGTGACGTTTGATCGTATGGACCGTACCCTCGACCACCTTGCCCGACTTGTGCTTCCCGAACCAGACGCCCCGCCTCCACGCGCCTTCAACTTTCCCCTGATCCGTTCACTCCTCGGCATGCAGCTCCCCACATGGTCTGAACAAGTCCCCCCTACAAGAGCATCCCTCGAGAACGACGGCGGGGAAAAAGTCAATGATATAGAATGGTTCGGCGAGAACTTGAATGATAGCCAGAAAGAAGCTATCCGGTTCTGTCTCAAGGCCCACGATATCGCTTGCATCCACGGTCCGCCAGGCGTAAGTCTGTTTTCGCATCCATACTCATTATCTGACAAATGTGGAAGACTGGTAAAACGCACACCCTCGTCGAACTCGTATACCAGCTCCTCGCCCGCCCCGCCCCGTCACCCTCCAACTCTGCAAGCACCTCCCAACCCCCCAGAATCCTCATCTGCACCCCCTCCAACCTCGCACTCGATAACCTCCTTACCCGGCTCCATGCCCTGTCTTCCCTCTCGCCATACTCGTCCCTCGCTCCGCCGGGCTCTATCCTTCGAATAGGCCACCCGACGAGGGTGCACAAAGATTTAGTGAGAGAGACGTTGGATTGGCGGGCTGCTAATGGGGAACAAGGAGAGTTGTTGAGGGATGTTGGGAAGGAGATGCAGACGCATCTCGGCGATTTGGGAAGGAAGAGGGGAGAGAAAGGGGCGGTGAAGGGTAAGGAGAGGGGCAAGAAGTGGGAGGAAGTCAGAGAGTTGCGTAAAGAGTGAGCCCTTGTCCCTCTTGAGGGTATCATCGAGCTGATGGTTTGTAGATACCGCGCAAGGGAGGGTAAAGTTGTTAGTACAGTCGTCAACGGCGCCCAAGTCGTACTTGCTACATGCCACTCCGCCGGCGCAAGACAGCTGAACAATATGATTTTCGACATTTGCATCATTGATGAAGCGACGCAAGCTGTTGAGCCAGTATGCTGGGTACCGATTTTGAAGGCGAGCAAATTGATCCTTGCTGGTGATCCGCAGCAGGTAAGTCCCACTCTCGAAGAGAAAGAAACTGTGACTGATGAGGTGTAGCTCCCACCGACAATCATGTCCAAAGACTCTGTGCCCGCCGTGAAAAACGTAGAGCAAGCCATCCAATCAATCTCCCTTGGGCCCTCCCTCCAACCTCCAAAGACTCTCGAAACGACCCTGTTCGAACGACTCGAAAAACTCTACGGCGCCGGCATCAAACGCGTCTTGCAAGTGCAATACCGAATGAACGAGCACATTGCTTCCTTCCCTTCCGAAACTCTGTACGAGTCTGCCCTCGTTTCCGATGCTTCTGTCGCTGAGAGGACGTTGGCGCAACTCCCCGGTGTGGAAGGGGAAGAAGAAGAGGTGAAGGATGATCTCGAGCCGACGGTGGTATTCTTTGATACGGCCGAATGCGAGTTTTACGAGAGGACGGAGGGGGACGAGGATAAGAGTGTGAAAGCGGCGATTGGGGAGGGGAGTAAGAGTAATGCGAATGAAGCCGAGATTGCGGCCAAGTGGGCTCGAAAGCTTGTAAGTCGTCCATCCTCTTTCCTGCATGTCCATCTGGCGTGAGGCTGATGGAAGGGCTAGGTTTCGTACGGGATACCGCCGGCGGAGATCGGTATTGTGACGCCGTACCAAGCGCAGGTGGCTCTGATCTCATCGATGCTACATGAAGAATTCCCAGAGATGACGATCGGAAGTGTCGACGGCTTGCAGGGACAAGAGCGAGAGGTGAGTACGCCATAGACTATGCGGAGTGCGCGCTGACCTACGGTAGGCGATCATCCTCTCGCTGGTGCGATCCAACGTCGCAGGCGAGGTCGGCTTCTTGGGCGAGTATAGGCGGTTGAATGTGGCAATGACGCGAGCAAAACGGCAGCTTGTACGTCTCCTTCCCCAACTCTCAAGGTACGATGGCTAACGATGAGGCAGTGCGTTATTGGAGACTCCAAGACTGTGGCGAGGGGGAGCAAGTACTTGAAAAAGTGGATGGACTGGTTGGAGGCAGAGGCGGATGTGAGATGGGCAGGAGACGAGATGGTGTAAATCATGTATTCCTGTCTACTGCATCCGACCACTCATTCAATGCTGTTTTACATTCGGCTTTTCGATTATTGCTGTTTCTACATCCAACCTCTCCATTGTGGTCGTCTTTTCGGATCTCATTATGACCATTTCGGTGTCTTATTATACTTGTTGCGTGTTTTCTCCTATTTTGCCGTTTTTCTTTGCCTTACTTAATTGTCGGATACTTTATACACAATAGGGTCGATGAGGGGTCGGGTCCTAGACGAGAATCTGATAAGGGGTGAATTCGTTCATCGTGCTCCAACTCTTCTTCGCCGCCTCCGTAAACTCGTCCACATGCGTCTGCACCAACTCGCCCTCCTCTCCTCCCACCCTAAACTCCTCTGCACACCATTCAAAACTGTCCAGCTCCACATCGCCCAACGTCACATGCGCCCCCTCAGAGGAAGAGCCAGAAGCACAAGAAGAGATGGCGAGTGCATTGTGCTCGAGGCCGCCCGGGGCGATAGAAGAGGGGTCGTGGATCCTTTGCGGGTCGATGGTACCAAACAAATCAGTGCGCTGGGACTGTTCAACGAGGAGAGAAAACGGGTGAGACCGAGGGGAGAGGGGGAGGTGTGTGGCACGGTTGGGCGAGGGAGTTGGGTAAGACGCATCAAAAGTCGCGGGGGAAGGGCTCTGGCTGTCGCTCTCATCGCCACTCATGGCATCATCCTCATCCTCATCCATAGACAGCCTCCTGTAAGATGGTACAGGAGCCGGTGTCTCGCCCTGCATCTCATTGACAAACTTCTTCTTCTGCGAGACAGCAGGAGAAGGAGGAGGGGTGGGAAGAGTATCGGCGCCGGCGCCAATAAATTCAATATCGTCCTTCATGTCGTTCCAGTCGTCGAGAGAGATGGGGTTGGAAAGTGCATCGCGCTGGTGGCGGGGGAGCTTGCTGAGGTAGACACAGCCCTTCTTGTCTTTCTGACACAAGCTACAGCTGTCTCGCTCGTCGCACTACATCCCAGGATTAGCGCAGGTGTAAAAGGCTGGATTACGACATACCTTCTGACGCCTGTAGCGACACCATGTACAAGCCTCGCCTGCTCGTCTACCTTCACGCACCTTGCCCAAAGGCTTCTTGCTGCTACCAAAGAAGGAAGCTTTAGCGCCCTTGTTGGCTGATCCAGGAGGACGGCCACGGCGCTTCTTGGGTGGGGCATCGGTACTAGATCCGGAGGTACTGGGTGGTAAAGAGGGACGCTTGAACTCGGGCTCTGACTCGTCGCCGTCGTCTATAGCGTTACCCAAGGCCAGGGCGGTGGTGATAGATGAGGCTCGAAGGGCACTCTGTCGAAGGGGCCTGTTGGATTCCGGCTTGATCTCTGAAGAGGACATGATGAAACAGAACGGTGGGATGCTATTAGAGACCATCAGTCTTTTGATCTAGCAGCGTTTACCTCACTTGGTGAGAAAGCGCCTACCTTTCGTAATACACTACAATACTTGCCACTCTGAAGGGCGGTTTACAACAGGACTGAGACTATGCGATGATACAACGGACACAGTCGCGAGATGGACTCTGTGGGGTCCAGGGGATGCTGGGGGGTGTGGGCGAGGAGAATTGCTGCCCACGAGATGGAGATGCAGAAGAGAAATGGAAGTGGCGAATTGTGTGGGATGTCTTGCTCAGGCGGGTCCAGAATGGGGAGTGTGCCGCCTGCCCTAGATAGCGGCGAAGCTTACCGCCACCAGCTCCCGACGCACGTCTTATCAGCTGCCAAACATGGTACTCCCTCCCGCCTACGGCATCCTACCGTAGTCTCCCCCAGAGCATGAGGTACTATCGTGCACTACAGCAGGGCATTACGGCGTCGTGCGCTCATAGAACGGCCGGGACATGCCACCATGAACTTTCTTGCCGCTCCTCTTTTTATGTCCTCTGGCCTGGACCACCATCGAACAGGCCTGTGTTTCGCGCGTTCTATACTCCCGTAGGCTAGAGACCCCAGGAGTCATGGCCATACAAATGTATGCGAGATGCGACACATCGTGCTGGCCGGGCGATAAATTAGTGTTTGTGATAAAGACAAGGCACGATCAAGGGTATCTCACCCGCTGACCGCCGGCCCGGATGGGGGTCGGGGGGTCTTGGCTATAGCTTTCCAGCCGTACTTGTATCCATCTGCGACTATGAAAGTTATCACATTGCAAAACGAACAAGTGCCAAGGACGCCCGTGACTCTGCAGCATTCGAGTAGTATGTGCTTCAATTGTTGGAGTCGCGGAATCGAGACTATCAATACAGCGGCTTCACAAAACAGAGTCATAGTCACCACTTGACACTTGTTGTGACAATCTTCATGAACTTTTCAGGTCTCCATGGGTCTAAGAAAGCAAGATATCGGGTCTGGGTAGTATACTTTGTACATGCGTAGCTCATCTTCCAAAGCGCCCACGACGACATCACGGGCCAGGGGCGATCCGCGGATGACTTGCTCATCCCCATCTTTCGTACACTGGTGTCTCGGGAACAAAGCTTTAAGACGTCATTGTGGAAAAAATCGGGGGATCCCTACTGGCCCGACGAAGTCGACGATAGGCAAGTACGCAAATCGCATCCTGCCACTCCCGAGGGAATAATGTTTGGCTCCAAGAAGAAGCGCGTTGTTGTTGTTGTCGTTTACTGACGATGCGCAAGCAGTACATCCTCACCGCGCACAGCGCAGTACACTAGTACGAATACAGGACAGCAGTACTAGCACTCTGCTCACTAGAGTATTCAGTACTCCCAAGCTGCTGCACACTACAGGGGGGTGATACTGGGTGCTCTTGCTTCGCACGCTTATGTAGCCAAACTGAATCTGGTCGCGGGAGGTCTGAACACACAGCCCAGAAACGTAAAATGAAGTGTTCTGGAAGAGGTAGAGAAGAAGGTTCTTCAATGGCACTTCCATGTCATCATCATCTGTGGTGTGTCTCTTGATCCTATTACCATCTCAACAGTCATTGTGCCTCGACGATTACAGTTTATCATTGTTAGTCTTTTTGGATAGGTAAGGTGCTCATGTATACTCGAATGTATGCCAACGCGCTGTGGTGCATCGGTGCTGATGGCCGACGCCCCTTTTGTGTACTTTGGCGGAAGCTATAAGATTAGGAACTGGAATAGAGAAAAACGACAACATAGCTGCCATAGAGAACGAATAGCATATATTAAATGTGAGCACAGCATACAATGTAGACGAAACAACGATAGCAACCCTATAAGCGTAAACAAGTCTGACATACGGTTCAATACAAAAGCACGACAAAGCCGAAACCGACATACGACGGCGGTCTCGTCCGCCTGCACGCCCCTCCCGGCCTGCCGACGCGTTTCTTGCATCTTACTGCTGAGGCGTCTCTTTCCACTTTGCCGATCTCAAGTTATTCTCAACGACACAAAAGCCCCACCCGTCTCTCACAGAGGCGAGTGTCCCATCGCCGCCACCATTTACTCCCCTCGCAACCTCAGAATGCCTCCCCCAGGCCCGTCTCCTAGGTCCACTACGCCGGCCTCCCTCTCCCATTTTGCCATATTCAACCCTTACCTCAAGCCTTCCGAGATTCACAAGAATCCCAACGAAGAAGAGAGAGATAGAGATGATGAGGATGATCAGAGGGAGGCAGCACAGATCTTATTCTATACTGCGAGAGAGGGTGGAGGGGTCAGTCGCAATACGATGCTAAGGCAGGTAGGACTAGCTAAGGGTTTGATGGCGTTTGGAGAGTGAGTCGGCCCCTAGCATAGTCAAGGGCTCCATGCTAATAGAGGATTGCAGTATGGTAGCGAAAGAAGACGCCAAGTTCTGGTCAATACGCTCGCACAAACAACGTTTAATAATCTACACCCCAGAGCCCGACTTCTACATCTACATCGTGAGTCGGGCATCAATCAAGTCTGTACTGATCATAAGCAGTGCATTCTACTGGCGAACGTAGGCGAAAACAATGACCCCGCTCCAGCTGCTCAGGGTCTGTCAGACCAGTTACTGGTCTCTGGTTTGACTAGAGGGTATGAAGACTTTCGCGTAAGTCCTCCTTGCTTGTCCTTCCCTCAGATCACTTACCTCTATCCAAGCTTCTCCACGGCACCTTGTCATCTCAGACCCCTCTCACACCCTCCACTTCCTCTACAGTCGACAGATTCTTCACTCGCTTCGCCTTTGAATACGAAGCCTCTCACGTTTCGGAGTCACCCTCGATGAGAAAGTGGTTGGGTGGGTTCCCGCTTGTGCATGTGTCTCTTGACGAGACTGTAAACACATTCATGAAGGAGTGGGGTGAGGAGTACCCAATGATGATAATCGGCAAAGATGGTCCTCTACATACCAGTTCCGAGATCACCGACCTCCCTCTCCTCCGCCACCTGACTCACCTCGTTCAACTATCCCTACCCCCTCCACCTCCACTTCCCGTATCCTCGAAGGTCTCCAAAGCAGAGCAAACCAGCTCTCTCGGCTTTGGCCTTCTGAGTTTAGGAGCAGGCAAGAAGAAAGCACCAAATGATTTGGAGAAGGGACGGAAGGCCAGTTGGCCGAGTTTGGGCTGGGTGCCAGACTTGCGTCGGGTTTCCTCCCCTTCCCTGCCTTCTTTCTCAGCATTGTACAACACTTCGCTTCCTCAGCCTCCTGCAGCCCTCCCGCCTGTATCTGAAGCGGGGAAAGGGGCAGATGTGGGGAAAGACAAGAATAATTGGGACTTTGGCCTGGGCGCTATAGGCGACGCGGTGGGGAATGTGGGAAATGTTTTCGGGCTTCCGGCGCTACCTGGGAAAGGGACCAAGCCTGCTTCCGGCACAAAGTCTGAGGCGACACAGGAGATCTCCGAAGCTGCCTCGGAGGGCACTGAGCACGACGTTAGTGCGACCATCGTCCCTTCTCTGCCATCCGAATCTTCTGAGACTCCCGAACCAATCCCAGAAGTGCCAGACACGATCGTTCCGCAAGTCGTCAAAGAGCTGGATGAAGCTGAGAGAGAAGAAGACCCCCAGGGGCAGGTAGAAGCTGGCGACGTTTCTCTTCCTGAACTAGCAGAAGCCGTCCAAGCGGATGAAGAGATGGAGTGGGATGATCGGTCGGTATGGATTACCGTCCCCTCTGCAAAAGAAGGAAGCGAGCATGCGGAGGAAGCGGGAGGTGGGCTGGAAGAGAGGAGACTGTATTGGATCATTGTAAGTACTGCATTTGCTTCTGATGCAGCTGCTGATGTGGGTATAGCGTGACACAATCCTGATAGCCATCATTCTCCCCACAAATCTCGAAAAACCATACCCTTTCCCACCCAGTGTCCTTACCCTCAAGCTCGTCGCTTCGATCTCCTCTCTCATGCGGCCTCCACCAGAAAAGGGCATCAAGTCTGAGAAGGGAAAGGAAAAAGAAGGGGCGTGGGTGTATCAGAGGGGTGACCAGATGCAGGAAGAAGGCGAGATACCTAAAGATCTCGAAAAGACTTTTGTCAACTTCCGTGGGACTTTTGCCAGGTGCGCTTTCCATCCACAGTCTCTCTCCCTCGTTCGCTCACGGTGCACCTCATAGATCACCAGACATCAACGAATTAATGGGCAAGACCGCTTCGTCCAGGTTCGTGGTAGCAAAAAGGAATCAAGAGAGTGAGATGTATCTGGCTTGTGCGCCAGCGGACGGGAGTCTTACGGATGCAGAACGTGAGTCTCCTTCCCCTTGATGACGAGCAAAGAGAGGTCCAGGAATGTTGGCTGATGAGTTGATATGTAGAGTCTCTGCGAGCGATAGTAAGAGCTCATCCGGAGATTGAAATCTAGTGAGAATGGCAGCCGGGGGGGCGCATAGTGTATTGATGTTGTACTATTCTTTCTACCAGCTCTATAATCATGAAGTTATTTGCGTTCTACGCTACATGCGACCATTGATCAGCGTTTCACAGGAAAGGACAGATGCCGGCATCGCATGTGGCGCAGCGGAAACACGACTTTATTTCCTCTCTTTCCCTCTTTCCCCGCCTAGCCTTCAAAATGCTCAAACCACTTATCTTCACCATCATTCTCTACGCCTACTTCACCTAAGGAATACTCCTCGGCCACCCTAGAGTAGACCCCGCCCAGCCTCGACCGGAACCAAACAACAGCTACATCTACTCACCCAGATAATGGTCCTCAACAGCCTTCTGCACAGGGGCTCCTCCTCTGGCAAGCCCAATATCACTCCGTCCTCCAGGCATAAGCAACTGACATTGAAACAATAGAATCCAAATACCCATTGTTCGGCAAGTCGCGGTCGACCTCATCCTGTCCAACTTTTCCGCCTCCTTCCCCAAAGCGACTGAACGTCTCCGTCAACTTTGCTCTCCAATGCTGTTCCAGCCCGTTGGACATCAAAGCCATCGTCCTCGGTCGTGTTTTCTTTGACGTCACCTCTCGATTCGATTGCGGGCTGAGTATACAAGTCGGGTGCGGGTTGGTGGAGAGCAACTTTACCGCGGCGAAAGGTGGGCCGGGGGAAGTGAGGGTCTGTGATGTTGTCCATTACCGGATCACACAGAGGGTTCTCGCTTCGACCATGCTGGCTCTCCTGGAGCGCCTTCCCCGGCCCCGATCGGACAGAGAAGCGCAAGACCTCCTGTACCAGGTCCGGGGCCTGATGAAAGGCGTATGGGCGGATATCGACCAGGCTTTCAACAATCCCTCTTCCATGCGCGCTTTTGAGACCATCTTTCTTCCATTCCATGACGACAGAGCTGGTTTCAAACTTGCCCTGAATAGCCTGAGGCAGGATATCTTGCCCGATGGATGGGAGCCGGTACTGAGGATGGGGGCGGGAATGTTGAAGGTGCAGATGATTGTGCATAGTTGCAATGGAGAGCGGAGAAAGACTTATCAGCGGTTGGCGGGAAAGATGATCTGTGGACACTTGACGGATAAGAGGAGCCCCTTGTCCGAGCTTGAGAGAGGAAGGGTGGAAGAGCAGCTACGGGTCAATATTGATTGTACACCTAGTTTGGAGTCGCCGTGTTACGGGTGATATCCCTGGAGAATGTGACACATGGAAGCAGTGTGTGGACATGTATACATCTATCTACATCATCAGGAGCATACAAAACCAACGTTATCCTAGCGCCAGCGCAAATACAGTCTAACCGAGTACTATTTGTTGTGCCAGAGCAGCGTCTTCAAACTTGTCCAAGTCTCGGAATCTCGGTACAAGTATCCTGCAAGACTATCAGCTGACATCCTACTTTCAGGAAACAGTACTCACTCATACTATTGCTCAGTCCCGGCTGCATCCTCTCTCCACGGTGTCTAAACATGTACATCGCCACCGCCCAACTCAGCGTCGCTACGATCGTGAACGGAACCTGCGCCGGCGGGATTGGTTTAGGGTTGCCCGCTGGTGAGGTAATAGATGGAAGAGGGTGGGACAGAGGCTGGAACGGATGGGCGGTAGGTGTTGATTGAGAGTATAGACGGGGAAGTAGGGCGAGTATGTTGCGGCCGAGGACGTAGAGGACGATTTGCTCGTTGATCTGCAGGGTATCAGTGATGGCGTTGGCGTTGTGCGAAAGATACGCACGGGCGTCCTATCACCAAAGACCCAGTACCCTCCGAGCCCCCCGGCCACAAGCGTGTCGAGATTTCTCTCTTTGCCTCCATTGAGCTTCTTTTGCAAGAGCAGGAGTGTTTTGTAGATGGTCACGAATTTGCAGAGGTTGAGAGCGTGGGTCTTGGTCGCCGTGAAGATGCCACGAATCTTGGCAGGGAGACTATCGGATAATATATATGATGAGCGCTCCGAGAGGCACGGAGAGTGGAGGAGAGCTTACGGTTTGTGGGAAAAGAGAAAGGTCATGACCAGAGCGTGGGGGAAGCCTAGGTGCCGTCAGTGGAATGCCGGAAGGCTCTTCGTTGTCAGTTACGTACGGATCTTGCAGCCGTATACGAGCCCATTCCTAGCACCCTTGAGAATGGCCAGCAGGTCGTGGTTTGCTGGGCTGCACGAGGTGATCAGAAGACAGGGAGGGCATGGTGGATCCTAGGGACGTACTCGAGGAGGAATCGCTGGAGGGCCGACATGGTGGGCTATGGGAGATGAGAGGCAAATCGAGATGTAGATGGGAACGTGGGGTGCTTTATAGATTGCAATAGGAGATAAGCGCAAGTACACAATCTGGCAACATACACAAACTGCGCGACACCTTTCGGCAAAACAACGGGTTCCTTAGCCGAACCCGTGACATCACCACTTCCATCTTCTCTTGCACCGTCTTTGCCGGAGCTTGCTCTCTGGTTGCATAGAGACATGTACAGCATATGGTCAGGGTGTTTTGATGATTGATATTATGAAGATTGATGCACTTTCTCTGGTCACCTGGCACTGGGAAGACCTAAAGTGTGTTCTGGATACCACTACAAGACCCCCCCCAGTGTGCATGTGATTCCCTGTTCCGCACACGTTCCCATAAATTCATCTATACGCAAAGACATTCGTGTATATTTGCTTGATTCGGATAGGAGCTTCTGTCGCCTGCTCCATCTCCCGCGCCACCAACCTCTTCCCAATCTTCACCTGTTTCCCAGCATATTCCTTGACCATATCGAGTCCCCAGAAATCGGTTGCGATCATGTCAAAGTGTTGCCTATCTACGCATGCCCAAGTACGGATGTAAAACCCGGGCTTCAAAAGCTGCTCCAAGCACTTTGCGAGATCGTACACCATCCACCCAAGGACGGACTTCATGTCAATGAGCCGCCTCTGGCCCTCTGCCTTACTATCCACCGTCGTCCCATCAGGCCCAAAGAATCCGTCGATGCCTTGTTGTAACAGCAATCTGGCAATGTGGTAGATGAGGTAGATTCTTCTGCTTGGTGGTGGCATGGTAGTTGGGGTATCGTCTTCCAATGAGATGTTGCGGGAGAGAGGGTAGGCTGAAGGGGTGAGTCCGACGCTGGAAGAGGCGCAGATGCGGAATGTCCCGGGCCTGGAGCCGCTGGTGAGATACGTGTGCGTGAACAGGTGGAGGGTCGGGCCTCTCATGGAGGTATATCTATAGGTCATAGGCGGGTATTTTGTGTGACTCGGCTCCAGAGTAGGGGTGGGGGATTGGTAGGACTGAAAGTGGGAGGCTGCGGAAATAGAATCATGCGCCGAGGGGGATGAAGAAGAGGTGCAGGTTTCGGAATCGCGAGAGGAAACGTCGTCTGCGTCGTCTGTTTCGTCGTCCGATGGCGATGAGCAGCATTCGCGACCAACTGCAAGGTGGAGCGCGGTCAGAATCATGCATGTCTGAGAGGATGTGAAGGGCCGTCACTTACGATCTTCGACCATATAACGATTCAAATCTCCGGGGTCCAAAGCTAATATCATGGCTGGCGGTTGTGGTGATGATCGGAGCTGTGCCGATTTTCGAGGGGATTGTATAGTTTCTGTGAAAGAATTGATCTGAAATATGAACGGCGAAAGGTTCTTCAAAGATAACTGTTGAGGGAAGGGTAGGGAATGTTATTTACGGAACCGGCCAAGTCGTGCGTGGGCATCTTTCCACATTCTGGCGGAAACATGGTCGTTTCCGCGGTTACTCGTACTGTACTGGATAAGCTCGCGCACATTGTTTGTGTCCTCAGCTCGTTGACGTACCTGCCGATTTCCCGTATATCCTAGGCTGGCCTCATCGTCCCACCCTACTCGAGTACAGACCATCCTACCTCGGGCTGCCGAAGACTCGCCGAATGCGAGAGAATGACCAGCCAGATCTCTGGTACTTTAGCTATACCCGCTCATACCCATTACGATCTGGCACCACCATGCCCGACGAGAACCCCCAAGACCCACCCCAAGACCCACCCCACACACCGCCTAATCAAGACGAAGAAGCACCCAATCAGGAGCAAGCTCCAAGCCCTAGCCACGCTAGTTCCAACGAACCGGCGTCGGTGAGCCAGTATGTTGTTCCTTCTGGAGGCCGGTTCGTTGGAACTAGCGTGGCTAGGGCTTGGAGCTTGCTCCTGATTGGGTGCTTCTTCGTCTTGATTAGGCGGTGTGTGGGGTGGGTCTTGGGGTGGGTCTTGGGGGTTCTCGTCGGGCATGGTGGTGCCAGATCGTAATGGGTATGAGCGGGTAGGGACCCAAGTCTTTCTGGGAGGAATGGTGTTTGTAGGATGGTTGGGTGGGTGGGAGTTTGCCTATCGGAGGTCGAAAGGCGATGTATTCTTCTGTAAAGGGGTTGAGTGAGGTGGCGTAACCTATGGGCGGTTACGTGGTGGATCTGGCTAGGGGCGCCAGACGTCGACCTGGGATAGGCGGGTTGATGGATGGATGGATATAGAGGTGAGGATAATACGAGAATACATCGATGGAGGAAAAGGACATGGAGACGCGGCAACGATGTATGTATCAGTATGGGAACCTCATCTCGTAACCTCGCTTGAACATCCCTGAGATCATAGCGGCAACCCTAATACCCGACTCTGCGTTCCAATGTACACGTCTCTACATCTCCTCCTACTGACCAGTCTGTACCAATCCCTTACATATTCCCCAAGCCCTTTGATATAACCCCTTCCAGAGCATTGTGGTAGCACAACATATCACCATGGTCTCCTAGACGCCTCTTGCCCTTCCATCAGGATGACGCAAGCCTTCATGTCCATTGTGTTCAAGAAAGGCGTGTCGATTATCAGCGGGGGGTCCATAGCTAGTCCTTTCGAAGACCTCAAGCATGGATATACTCGCTGTCGGTCCGACTGAGGCGTGCGCTACTGTGAAGTACCTTTTTGTCCGTAACTTTGATATTTGTGAGTGGTCGTGTGAGCAAGGTGGATAATCATATTCACGCGGCGGAGTCAGGCTTGAGTGGGGGTGAACTCAAACTTAGACACTGTCCTTAGAAAAGTCCCATCTCAAGATGTCATTATGTGAATCATCTGATGAGCTCGATGTTGCCACAACAAACAAAGATGCAAATGTGATGGCTACAACTCCGCGATACCAGCATTCGACTCTGCACAGCTATCGCCAGGTCAACCCTCCTCCCACATCCTCCTAGCGTTTCATGTTCTCCTCCATCTCAACCACCCTCAGCTCCAGCTCCATCTCCTCCGTGATCTCTGTCAACAGCCCTTCTTCCCATCTTCCCCAGGCCCACCCAGTATATAGGAACGTCGCCGCCGTGGCACCCAACAGTGCGCCGATGATGGTGAAGATGGGTTGCAAGACTTGCAACCAGCTCTTGGGCTGCCACGCACAGCCCACCGTCAGGCCAATGAGTGCCAGCAAGGCGAGCAAGAAGGTCTGGAGCTGACGCTTGGCAGTGCGCTGAGAGATACGGGTATAGAGCCGGAGGGTATTCAGAGCGGAGCGGATGGTGGTCGACTTTTGAATGGAAGGTATGGATGTGGAAGGTGAGAGCTTGGTATCCGATGTATATTTGAACGGATCGCCAGCAACGTACAAGCTGGATCCGATGCGCTCGGGGTCGGTTTGAGAGATGAGGGGCTCTAACGAGCTTGCCGTGGACGGGCCATGTGATCCGGTGTCGGTGGCGGAAGGAGGCTTGTGTGATTGGTATTGTTGAGATGGGCCGTCAATAGTAAAGGTCGACAAGAGGGCAAAGTGATCAGAGTAGGAGAACTGATGCCCCGGTACTCTGTCGGTGAGGATGACCTCGGAGCTGATACAGCGGAGCTTGGGAGCTTGCGCCATAGAGTCCTGGAGAGGCTTGCCAGTCTCAATATACGCATCACCAGAGAGACCAGCACCGCCGTTCTCAGCACCTGTGCTCTCGGCATCATCCCTGTACTTCCAAACCAATGGTCTCCTCCTAACCACAGCAGGCTGTCGATAGAAGATGTAATCGAGCCTCTTGCCGCCGTGCTCTAGCACATTACTGGGGATGGGCTTTTCCGCTGAATAAGTACATAGAGGAGAATCGCAGGTGGTGCCATACTTTATCAAAGCTTCAGCAGAGGAAGGGGGATGTGGGAGGTCGGTATTGGCGGAAGGATGCGCAACGAGGAAAGAGTCTTGTAGGTTGGCGTGATCGCGCATCATAGCTATCGGAACAGAACCTGGCTGAGAGTTGAAGTCGCCCATCTATGATTCCGTCAGATTGCGGCTTAAAGGAACGTTTCAGGATACACACCACAAGAATGTACCTGCCCTTTGCAGCGCCTCCGCGGATAGCGCTAGCCAATTGCCACGATTGAGAGATTCTGTGGGCTTGCCACGTTTCCGGACCGTGCTCGCCAGCTGCGTCCATCTGTAGCCGGGTGTAAGCTGTAGCTCAAATGGGGGACGCAGACATACATGAGTGTTCCAGATCTCCACTTCACCGAGGACGGGGTGGAGGATAACCACATTGCCCGCCGCCTTCCTGACAAAGAAATCACCAGAAAACCCCTGGGCCGGGGATCCGGAGAGAGAGTAGGGGAATGCTTGTGCTCCTATGAGTGGAAATATTGTAAAGATGGCCAAGCCGGAGCCCAGTGCGCCACTGTCCAGTTGCGTCAGCCTTGTAAAGTCTCAAGATGCAAGATTCGCTTTCGTGTGGAAGAACCTAGAGAACGGCAGGACGTGCTGTATCTCTTCCCGTACCATCTCATAGTCCTTGTAGATCCATAGCTCTTGAAGACATACGATGTCATAGCTTGCTGATGCTATGTGGTCTGCGATCGCACGTAGTCTCTGTATCCTGTCCTTGGAATAGAAAGCGAGGCCCCTGTAGACTGTGAGCAGGCGAGGGGCGAGTCTGAGCGACTTACCAGACATTGAAGGTGAATACCCTGAGGCTGTGGTCTCCCATGTTGGTTGTGACTGTGAGTGGTATAGTCCTGGATGTACAAGGCAATTTAAGTGCATAGGCGCGCCCCCGGGCCTGACTACCTTTGTCATTTTGCTCCGCCAAATCCGGGAAGTGACTCCTTTGTTGAGCAGGTGCACTCGAACCGTCGTCTTGACGACCACAGATACCGCCGGAGATAAACACGCTTACGTAATCCACTCACGTCCCGAAATATCCCCACGAGAATGACAAGGGGGCGCCAAGGGAGGACACAGGCAAGCGGTGGCGGGGGCAGCGGGCGAGGGGGGCATGGGGGGGGCATGGGAGGGGGGGCAACAGCATGCAGCGACTAATGGCTTGTAATGGGATTAGAAACGGGGCCAAATGACGGGACAGCATTACAGTTCCTGGCTCGTGCGTCATTGCAAGAAGACGAAGAACGCTCGGTTTGTTTCCGTTCTCTCATCACCTCATCCACCATGGCCCCTAGAAAGAACAAGGAAGCCGCCTCCTGGGAAGTCAACAAGGACACCCCCAAGCCCCAGGGTGAGACCCGTGCAAGGAGGGCATACTGCGTCAAGGAGCTCGTCACCGGTACGTCCCCCTCGTCTCCAACACACCCGCTGACGTCTGTCCAGAGCCTGCCCCTGGAGTCACCACCGTCCACGACCTTCTTCTCTACGCTGCCAAGACCCACGGCGACAAGAAGGGTTTCGCTGCCCGAGACGTCATCAAGGTCATCACAGAGGAGAAAGAGGTGACGAAGAATGTCGGCGGCAAACAGCACAAGGAGATGAAGAAGTGGAACTATTTCAAGCTCTCCGACTACGACTGGCTCTCTTACAACCAGTTCCTCGACTTTGCCAAGCATGTCGGTTCTGGATTGAGGCAGCTTGCTGGTGAGGACTTGCGAAAGGAAAAGTTTTTCAACATTTACGGTCAAACCTCGTGCGTAGCTTGTTCAAATCGAGCTGCTGTGGCGAACGCTGACGCGGAGATTGTAGCCGTAACTGGATGCTTGTCGCCCAAGCTTGTGCCTTCAACGCCGTCCCCATCTCCACCGCCTACGACTCTCTCGGACCTGATGGCCTCAGACACGCCCTCAACGAGACTGAAGTCCGCGGCATGTTTACCAACGCCGACCTCTTCGGTACCCTCATCAAGGTCATTGAACAGACCAAGACTGTCGACCTGATTGTCTATGACGGCAAGGCCGATGAGAAGCTCCTTGAGCAGATCAAGGGTGTCAGGGAGGGTTTGAAGGTGATCCATTTGGATGAGGTTGTCGAGCTCGGTAAGAAACAGCCTGTGGAGGCTATCCGAGCCAAGTCCGAGGATGTGTACTGCTGCATGTACACCAGTGGTTCCAGTAAGTCGCCCGATGTGTACTTGGGCGCTACTGACCCAGATTATAGCCGGTACCCCTAAGGGTGTGCTCCTTACGCACCTCAACGTCGTCTCGGCTGTTGCATCCGTTTGGACTCTCTTGTACGAATACCTCACCCCCAAAGACTCTTACCTCGCCTTCCTCCCCCTCGCCCATATCCTCGAATTTGTCGTCGAAAACTCTTTCGTCTTTGCTGGTCTTCCCATCGGTTACGGTCGAGTCAAGACTTTGACTGACGCGAGTGTACGAGAGTGCAAGGGTGATATCGCCGAGTTCAAGCCTGTAAGTCTTGGGTATAGATAGGTGAACTCGCGCTGACGCGCATACAGTCCATCATGGTCGGTGTCCCCGCCGTCTGGGAGCTTATCCGAAAGGGTATCCTCTCCAAGGTCGACCAAGCCGGCGGCCTCAAGAAATCCATCTTCAACTTTGCCCTCAAGGCCAAGACTGCCGCCAACACTTACGGCATTCCCTTCGTTGCTGGTCTGACCGACGCTATCGTCTTTGACGCCGTCCGTGCCCAGACTGGCGGCAACTTGAAGATCATGTTTAGCGGTGGCGGTGCTGTTTCCAAGAGCACTCAGCACTTCTTGAGTACTGCTCTCGTCACCATGATCCAGGGTGAGTACACCATTAGGCTGCAAGAATTACACTGACTTTTTGTAGGTTACGGTCTTACCGAGTCTACTGCCATGGCCGCCATCCTCAACCCCGGATGGATGCAATTCGGCGCCGTCGGTGGCCCCGTCCCCGCCGCCGAGGTCAAGCTCATCGACGCCCCCGAAGCCGGCTACTTGTCCACCAACGACCCTCCCACCGGTGAGATCCTCGTCCGCGGCCCTGCCATCTTCAAGGGCTACTACAAGCGACCCGACCTCGACAAGGAGGCCTTCACCGAGGACGGTTGGTTCCGCACTGGTGATGTTGGTCAGTGGAACAAGGACGGTACTCTGTCCATCATCGACCGACTGAAGAACCTCGTCAAGCTTTCTGGTGGTGAATACATTGCCATCGAGTACCTCGAGTCCATTTACAAGTCTTGCCCCTTGGTTGCGAACGGTGCCGTCATTGCCAACGGCGAGCACAACAAGCCCGCCATGGTCGTCGTCGGCCACCCCCAGAACCTGCCTGCTTTCGCCAAGAAGAATGGCTTGGGAGATGGTGAGGACCTTGAGCACTTGTGCACGGATGAAAAGGTTGTGGAGGCCGCGCTCAAAGAGTTGAATGCGGTGGGTAAGAAGGCTGGGTTGAAGGGTATGGAGCTGTTGGAGGCGATTGTGCTCGTGGCGGATGAGTGGACACCTGAAAGTGGATTCTTGACAGCTGCCCAGAGTAAGTCCTGTCCTATGGTATGGAGTATGGCTGACTTTGTGTCCAGAGCTGCAAAGAAAGACCATCGACAAGCACTACGAAGACAGGATCAAGGCTGTCTACCCTTAAGCTTGTCTTTGACGCATTCAACTCCCCTTCGCGATATTTTCTTGCCGCAATATGCCCGATACCAGATAATGAGAAGGAAAGAGACGTTTCGATAGTTGATGATTGGATATATATTTCACAGTAGCAACAACTCGCCGCATCATGCGATTTGACAAGGCTCGCGTACAAACGACTTCTCAGTGATAGCTTCCATAGTCGCTCATTTCATGTATTATACCCTTTTCGGAGCAATGCCACCCAATCGAGCCAGTCACAGTTCATTAGAGCATTGTCATTAAAGTGTGTATTAGTTCTATGCCACGACTACGCCTGAGCCTTACTTCCCTCCTCTTGCTGCACACCACCCTCCCCCAGCACCTTTGTTTCTCCCCAGCTGACCGACCTCTGCTTCTTCACTTTTGGCTTGGGAGCCTTTCCCTCACTCCCTCCAGCCACAACCTCTTCCCCGATCTTGCTCTCTTCATCCCCCGGGACGATAGACTCGAAAATAGCCTCTCCTTCTTCCTCCAGCTTCCTAATCTCCTCATCGAGGTCGATGTCTGGTCCGGTACCAGTCCTGGGCCCTCCAATCATCTCATACCCCTCCCCTTCCACTTTATCCCACTGAATCTGATCCACATCCTTGAAACCCTCAGGCATGCACAGATAGAACACAAGCACACTCAAACAAGCGCCTCCGACCAGGTCGATCAGGTAGTGGTGCGAGAGGTACATGGTAGCCCACCAGAGCACGCCGACATATGCCCAGAAGAAGGGACTGAATCGGGGGAAGAAGTGGGAGAGGAAGAGGGCTTCCATGGTGGCTGTGCCGGCGTGGAGGGAGGGGAAGGCGCCAAAAACGAGAGGGGCGGAGCCAAAGGCGTTTGTGTAGCCGGAAGAGTGGAAGACCCGGTCGATACGCATCAGGCCACCGGGAGAGCCAGCCATCGAGTAGTCGGCGGGAGTGAGGCCATGGATGATTTCATACCCTGCGTCCATGTTAGTGACAGTTGTGCTTGGAATGAGGAGGGACATACAAGGGGCAGCGGCGGGGAAGAGGATCTGGCAAACGACTCCTAGAAGATTCATCCACCCGAACGCCAATCCAAAGTATTGGACCGCGCCTCTGGGGCCAACAGACCAGAGGACCAAAGCGACAACGAACGGGATAGTGAAATGCAGTACGCCATATGGCAGCCAGGCAATGACATCCAGCACGGCATTGGTATATCGCGTTTGCAAGTCGGAGATGTTCGCACCGTAGAGCACGGATTCGAGGGCAGGCAAGAGGGCGACGTGGATAGTCGGTCGACGGCCGGAGGGGATGAAGCGAGCACAGAAGAAAGTGATGAGCCATGCAAAGATGGGAGTCGCTGGCCAAACGAATTGGGAGGAGATTGGTAGCAGTATCGCCGTGCCATATACCAGTGGTATCGCGAATTTGAGCAAGAACGGCTCCATTATATAGAGACTATGCAGCGCACATGCCACCATGAACGCCAGAGGCAGGGTGTTGCCGAGGGTGAATTTATGTTGTTTCAGACGATTCAGCGTCTTGCTAGGGTCCCGAGAAAGGTCGAGGCGAAGCAGCGATGCCTGGATCGCGAGCAGGAACGGTTTCAGCACGGCGAGGGGGGAGAATGAGGGGCGCGCCTCTGTGGTGAGGGGTGCCAGTGTCCGCGCAAAGGAGGACATGTTGGAGGGGGGTTTGTTTTTAGAAAGTTGTGAATGCAAGAGGACATGAGCGCGACCAAGAGGAACAACAACGCGCCGAGTGGGGGACGCCGCTTTCACGTGACCAAGTGTGGCACTCTAAGCGAGAGTTGAATGACGTGGCGAGCCTGGATGGCTGGGTGAATGCTGGGCATCTGGGACCGGGCCATGCCATTTCGATTAATTGCAAAGAGTGTCATCTAATCCATGTTGAACATCTAGCACCTGACTGCTCACACCAAGCAGGTCAGCCGTGATGATGATGACACTCATTTACCAGCAGACATTCATCATCACCTCTAACGGCACGATGCTATCAGATGGCTTTACTTCTCCGTTCACTCCGGTGTCATCTCATATACTGAGTCTGCGTCCCTCAGCTACCATATCTGAGTGGCATGCGCTATTGATACATGTTGCAAATTGCCTTCCTTTCTCCTCACACTCCTTTCGCACTCCCTTCTTCTGGTGTCGCTAGCACGGCAATCCTTCCATGGGCTCTCTCACTCATTCACAATGGATTCACAATTTCATACACGCATTTCCGCCCTTGACAAATACTGTATAGCTACGCAACCCGGGACTGCGCCCTTGTTCTGAAGAGACGAAACTTGTCGCCCCAACTCCATCTAACAAAGTCGACTTATTCTTCACATACGTACCGATCTCGATGTCTCTCCTCAAACGCTCCATCCCCTTGGGAATCATCTCCCTTCTTGGCCTGATCAGCTCTGTCAAAGCTCAAAACGATAGTGACACTAGCCAGTGGCCAGAATGGGTCACAAACGACTACGATTGTGGTACGTTGGATCTCTTTCACTGGCATGACACGCTGACAATTGCGCTCAGTGATCGGATGTCTTTCCGGTTTCAACGACACCATCACCACTATACCTCAGTAAGCATTCCTCATACCTAACAAAGACAAGCGACTGAACAGAGATTGATCGTCAGGGCCGACCTTGAGTCTGCGGCTTACGGCTGTTCATCTTCGACCTGTACTGGTGACTCTACGGGAAATTACTATCAGACTCTATACTACATCCAAGTAAGGGCCTATCTCTTTCCTCGAATCTCTTCCTGACCCTCGAAAGCTCTTCTATGCCACAGGCTCCATTTACGAGTGGTCCGACTCTGCCCCAGACGGCTACAAACACGCCACTTTCACCTCCTCCGAAGCTACTTCCAACGCCGCCGTTAGCGGCTCGTCTGATGATAGCGACGATGGCAGCGACAGTGCTGATAGCACAGATTCGTCTACAGACAGTGCCGATGTCTCTGCTTCTGCTACAGACTCTTCCAGCCCCGAAGGATCTGGCTCGGCGGATGGCGATTCTGGAGCGGCAGAGACTGGCGCTGTTGACGTTGCTGAGAGTTCCAGTACCGGAGCAAGCACGTCCTCCAAGCAGTCTTCTTCAGCTTCTGGATCCGCATCCTCTAGTGCCAAGACTGGAACTTCTAGTGCATCTTCCACAGTTGCGGCAGACCTGAGTGCAGGTACCAGTAGCGCGGGCACGAAGGTCGGCATTGCTGTTGGGGTGCAGGGCGTCTTGGCAGTTGTTGTTGCCGTTGCTGCTGGGGGCCTCTGGATTGGTCTATAGTCGTATGTTTGAGCACAGGTAAAGATCTGCTGGAGAGGATTATAGATCATGTATATATATACCGTTTGCCGGCCCTGAAGTTTGGTGATGCCATCGATGTGTTGGAACTGCCTGACGGCGGTGTCTGCATTTATGATACAGCATAGCATCTGGCGAGAGATGTGACTATAGGAACATGATCATACAACTTGCGAAACATCACATAAAACATCTTCTCCCTGTCACTGCCCTTGCCCTTGCCATCCTCCGTGAAACCTCGGTCCCATCTGATACCCCATCTGCCCTTGAGGCTGGAATTGTCCGTAGCCTTGAGATTGGGGCTGCATCCCCATCCCCATATGCGGCATCCCCATCTGGCCCATCCCCATTTGCCCCATTCCATGCGTCACGCCCTGCATCTCCATTCCCGGAAACCCAGGCGCCATACCAAACTGCCCTTGAGGCTGTGGATTGTCGAATCCCGGCTGGCCA
The DNA here is from genome assembly GCA_006352305.1 of Cryptococcus floricola. Classification (NCBI taxonomy): domain Eukaryota; kingdom Fungi; phylum Basidiomycota; class Tremellomycetes; order Tremellales; family Cryptococcaceae; genus Cryptococcus; species Cryptococcus floricola. The sequence continues at coordinate 342,659 of CM016942.1, read as the reverse complement.
CCGTTGATCCCCATTCCCCGACCTCCTTGATGTTGAGGCTGAGGTTGGAACCCACCAAACTGCCCCATGTTCCCACCCATCATGCCCATAGCCATATTGGCCATCATCATCTGCTCCATCGACATTCCCTGTTGTATCATCGGATTTGGGAAGCCCGGCTGCATCTGGGGCTGGACGTGGGCGGTGAATGACCGGTTGGAATGCACCATAGGGGTATTTGGCCCGCTTGAGCCCAAAGACATGCGATGCGGCGCAGGCGACGGTCTGTTACTGCTTCCAGTCGGTCCTGACCCACCTCCCTGGCCAAGACGCGGCCCACGCCTTTGAGGCGACTTTGGCCGCAGTTGGTCGATCTCTGGGTGGAACGGCAAGATTGCCTTTCCGTCTGACTCTGGGACAAGCGAAGGGTAGGTGACGGGGTTGAATATTTGGACCGGCACTGATTCACCTGATGGTGTTGGCGCAGGGGAGGGTAAAGGCAAAAGACCGGCTGTGACCCACCCCTGGCGGGCGAGGTGAGGTTGAGAGAATATCTCAAGCCGACGGGTGCCGAGGCAGAAGTTTTCGATGAGGGTATAGAGATATGGCGGGTACTTCGGTCCGTCGTCACCTACAGTCTATCAGCATGGTACAATAGAAATATCCAAGCTCACCTTCTGGCTCCTCCCAAATGATTACATCCGTGTCGACATTACAATGAGCGAAACGCACATCGACACTTCTCTTAATTGTCCCTCTAATCCCCATCAGGCAGTGTTCCTTCTGGCTTGCGAAGAGTGCCCCTGAAGGCGCCCCTTCTCCATCTCTCCTCTTCCCATTCTTCCCCTTATTCGTCTTGACCCAAACGATATCCTCTGCTCGCCTGAAACCCCACTTTGCGAAACATTCTCTTCCCCTCTCGAGCCCTTCTTCATCTCCTCGCCCGACCCATAAGAAGACCACTGCAGTGTCGGCTGACAGTTGGCGAATGGGAAGGTCTGCGGTCTTATCCCAGTCGGAGACGGGGTTGATACGGATGACGTCGAATTTGCAGGTGGAGAAATTGTTGAGGAGAGAGTCGCGGGGAGAGTCTGAGGGTGATAGAGGGGCGTATAAGGGTGGGTGGGCGTTTGCGGCGACTAATTGGGTCTTCAGGTTCATCAACTTCTTCAGTGCTGGGTATCTACAATTCAATATGGTCAGCTAGATCATACACATCATACAATGCAATACTTACTCGTCACAGATCTCGCCTTCGCCAGCACCCATAATGAAATTACTCCCACACTCCCCAGTAGCATTATACCACTCGCAATAGTCGTTCCGTACCGTCTCTTCCTCCTTGACATATCCCACTACGTTATCCTTGCTGGGCAGTCCATCTTCAGCTCCAGAGCGCGAGGCAGCTTGAGGGGCCCGCCCGCGGATGTGAACCTGCGCAGGAAAGGTCTCGCCTGGGGCTATGAGCTGCCGCCGTTCGGCCTGGCGGTCGAGGATGTTGTTGAGGAATGATCTATGGGCTACAAGGGCTGCCATTCTCTCATGGCCCCTCTGTCGGATAGTCGCTGGATTAAAAGTCACGGAGATGCTCTGATGGACTGACACGCTGATGCAACAGAGTGGAGGTCAGGTACCACCACCCGAATACTTCAAGTGTCAATTCTTGTCTTTTCTCCCATTCCATGTTGACCGACAAAATACCCCACCTCGGCTTGCTGGTGCATCTTACAGCCATCTCTCGACCAACTTTCAGAACAAAAAGTCCGTCAGTGGTCTGTATAGCCGCATTGGGCGCAAAACGCCCCTCCAGATAGTGATCGACTGTCAGATGCATCCGGTGCGTCCATCCGTCAACCGTCCGTCGGAATTCCGGGAGCAGGAAGTCATGCACGCACGGTACACGGCACAGTCTCAGCAGTTCCCGGAAGTACCAGCGAATGCTCATGGAATCACAAAGGTATTGCATAGAGAAGATGGAACGGTATTAGGTGACCTGATCATATCATGATCGCAAAGAGTGTATGCTTGTTATAGTAGACCTCCTGTCGAGTACTCTTCAAGCAGGAGTGAAAGTCTAAAGGACATCAAAATCAGCATTTGCTCCGAAGGTCACCATAGGGAGACAAGACTCACAAGCTCATGATCGACCTGGTCGGCACACTCGTGCTGGTCAATCTCCTTGCTGTCCTCCCACTTCCTCATGCAGATACCTGCCAGCGCGCATACGCATGTCAGCACACATGACTAACCAAATCTCGCATAGAGGTCTACGCACCGTTGGAAGTAGATATGAGGCCAGCGGACGCGTAGCTCAAGAGCTGACCGGCAGGGTTCCAGCCGCAAGGCTGAAGAGAATACTTGCCACCATTGTGAGGCACGAAGCCGGCATCGATACAGAGGTCGGGGTAGGCTTGGAGGTTGAGGACCTTGTTGTCGAAGGGAGCGCTGTTGGTAAAGTTCCACATCTGGAGGTCGTAGCCTTCTGTGCCGTTGGTGACGCAGGAGCCACTAGGTCCAGTCAGGGAATGCACCGACCGGAGCGACTGCGTTACTCACAAAGAGATGGCGGCACCGATGTGGGCATCATTGGCCTTGACACAGAGGGTCAGGTCATCCCATTCTATCAGAAAAGTCAGAAATCATCCCATTGTCAACAGCCAGGAAACCAACGAAGCAGGCGACCAAACTTGGCACTCTCTCGAGGAACGACAGCGGCGGAGGTGAGGCCCACGATGGGGAGCAAGGCGAGAAGAGTAGAGGCAATCATGGTAGCTAAAGGGGATTATAGTGATGTAGTAAGAAACAATAGATGCTGGGGAAGATAGAAATACTGTTGTCTGGCTGCTTATATACACAGCGTCTTGCCTGATCTGTGCCGAACGGTCAGATATCCCGACGGGTCGACAACGCACAACAAGCGCAACGGCGACAGCACAGGGCCGATATCCTCTGACAGCCAGCAGTACAGCAACATATGCTGTACCTCAGAGCGGATAGAAGCACTGATCTTGCCCTGCATCCCTGGGGCACGTCTTGGCTGTGCCTTCGACACAATTGTCAGCGAGTATAACGAGGAGATGTCCCCGTCGGAAACAGACCTGCGAAATACCTCCGGCTTGCCAAAAACGTGGCGCGGTCTTCAGCTCGAGTCTGCTCGATACCGGCATTGGTATATGATGCTTGCGTATACGAGTCTACAATGACGAACGCATGGTCAGTAAGAACATTATTTGAAGGTTGAAGGACAGCCACCGCCAGCCGGCATCACGTGGCACGCGTTTGAGAGGAACTCTCCTTTGAGGTTTTTCCATGGCGCTCAGATCAATGGTATGGAAGATAGATGGAAATGATCACTTTCAGCTCTGGTGACCATACTTGCGCATTCAAGATATATTTCTTAATAGAAGCTTACGACCCATATCCAAGACCGGCTAGAGTCATCTCACGAAAGCCGACGCGAGAATCGATCGTGAAACGCGAAGAGTCATTAAGCCGGTGGCAAGATGTCAAGCAACATCATCGAGGACACAGCGGCAGGTATCGATACCGACGCCGAATCCGGCCTGACGTGCATAAATCCATCTGCATGGGACACCATCATAAGTAAGCTTATATCTGTCATTGGACTCGCACTGCTTCAGAAATGAGCTGACGTCCATGCAGAAATCACAATAGCCCTGATGATAGCCGAGCTGGTCATCGGCATACTCTTTGCTTTCTTACGGATGAGGAGGCATAGAGTGGATCACGAGCATGGGCTGACACATGCTTACAAGGGGTGGCTCAAAAGAAAGCTGAAACGGAAGGGTCATGTCAAGTGATGATGGCATCATGGGACGTATATATGATGTGTCGTGCCCACAGAGAGGATGCTAGTGATGCAATGTTGCTTGCCTCATATGCTCTTGCGCACAATGTGTCCCGCTACCTTCTGCCACATCTGTTTCCAATCCTTTTTTCGCATCTCATCCTTTCACATCCCTCCTCCTTTCATTATGATCCTTATGGACCAGCGCGCTCTTGTCACCCCAGAAGTACGATACCAACCTATACATAGAATAGGTGTATAGCCATGTTGGAAAGTATACCTGGCGTGACAAAGTCTGGTGATTCTATCTGCCTCGCCCGCTGGCTGCTCATCGTCATATGCAGTGAGTTCCAAATTGCCCCGCTTCCTCATCTCCTCAATCGTCGTATGGGCTGCGTACTCATCGTAATCACAAAGTCACTTTCGCCCTCATCCTATCCGCTCTAATCACTCTCATCATCCTTTCTATCAGAGAGATATGGCTAATGCGACGATCGAAAGAAGGGTTGGTGAAGGAAGAGGATGAGAAGGAGAGGTTGATCGATATTGCGGAAGAGAGTGGGGTAAAGGTGAAGGCGGATTGAGGTGATGGGTGGCGGGCGAGATGATGCATGCCTTTGAAGGAATACTCTATTAGCGTCTGATTTGGACTGTGTGTAGAGATCCGGGAGGATTGAGAAGCATCATAAGAATGTGCACAATGCAATGATGGCGCACTGCGCTGCAGCCTCTTCGCCGTCGCCGTATGCCTTATATATACAAGCAGCTCGCTTCTTACCTCAAGTCATATCCATCGTTGAATACCCTTTCCCAACAATGTCATTCCGAAGCACCCTGTCTCGATATACCACAAGATCTCTCCTGGATCTCGAGGAAGAGTATCATACAGATCACTGGGAAGAGATCCCGTCCCCAAATAGCGGTGGCAACAACCATTGGGCTACTTCTCTCTTCAAGTCGAAGTGAGTGCAGAACCAGCTTACCAGAACGATAGCTAGTAGCAGTAGTACTGAGCTCATATACTGTCATAGGGTACAGCAGTCATGCTCGGGTGAGACGAAGAAGAAGCCGAAAAGAGAAGGACAAGTGATCGAGTGGCAACACCACAAAGAAGCTGTTGGGGACCCTGGGCATGCGGTCTCGGTTGAGCGAAGTTCGTAGTATAGTCTGTCCGCCCAATTTTTCTGCTCCATACTGTGCATGAATAGGATTCTTACTTGTTTTACAACATTCAAGAGGCAATGTTGTATTGCGGCTCGGCTTTGCTTGGCTCCCGCCGGATCTCGGGCCCCGAGCGCCGAAGCCGAGGTCGACCGTCAACATATAAATGACTCCTCGCATTCCTCATTCCCTTTTAAACCCTCTATCCTCGTTCATCTCACCGCCCAGCAATGTCGTCCCAGATTCCCCTTGTAGCCAACGTCGGCCTCACTCAGCACAATTACTCGCTCTATGCCTTGCCTGTGGGATACATCCTTGCGTGCGTGGCGAAGGCTACCTGTCGAATTTCGAGCTGATGCAGAGCTAGCATGGCACCTTTCTGGTTTGCTGTAGTCAACATCAGAACCAAAGTAGGATGGGAGGCTTTTGACATCGCCGTGAGTGCTAGTGCCTGGCCATTCCTCTGCCGTGACATCATGTGTTGTGACTGAATGCGCACACAGAACCCTAGACAGAGCTACAAGAAGCTTGAAACTGCCAAAGTTGAGCCCAGGGTGAGCACCTCATCGGCGCTGTCAGCTACAAAGACTGATACTACACCTATCAAAGCTGTATGGTCGTATCACTCGCGCTCTTGCAGCGAGCGACAACACCTTCACGTGCTCCCTCTTTCCTATCCCCACACTGCCAGATACTTGACGGCTACTCAAAGCTGACCAACCTCTTCACAGCAATATTGGATACTTTGCAGCCTCCGTTGTTGCAGGCAATCTCGCTCACCTCAGTGCACGGACCCTCAACACTTGTGCTGCGGTATGGATTGTCTCTCGGATTGCCTATAATTACGCCTACATCGTCACCGAGCAGAGTATGTCTCATCCACCATAAGTCATGCTTTAGCGACGGGCAGCTGACTGAGAGGCTGATATAGCCAAATTTGGGAGGATCCGATCGTTCATTTTCACGGTCAGCGTCGGGGCGTGTTTCACGTTGATCGTCAAGGCTGCCAATAAGGTCAGCAGCGCTCCCTGGTAGATACTTGATTCTCGTAAACGCTATTGCTGTCCATATCCCAACATCTTTGATGTGACTATACATGCAACCCGTCGTCAAAGCACACACTTGTTGGATGCCGTCAGCAAGAAGTCATAACAACACAATGGTGGTGCTATTAATAATGATCGAACTCAATAAGAAGAATCATCCTCGAAAGCACCACTATGTCCAAATGATCGTTGATGAGTATGGCTTTATTCTTATCATGTTGAAGAGAACAACGGCCACTGTCCGGTCTCCGGTCCGCCACAACAACCACAAGATCGCTTAAGCCAGTCGGCCGCCGGCCAAGCGCCATCGATCGACGAAAAGTCAGGACTATCAATATCCAAACAACTTCTTATCTTTCTCTATCCACTCTCCCTGTACTCTCTGCAAACACCAATACGTCAGCCATGTCTTCCCAACTCCCCTTCATCTCCCAAGCTGGTCTCACGCAGCACAACTACTCTCTCTATGCCCTGCCTGTTGGGTATCTCCTCGCGTAAGTCGTCCTCGACCCCTTCCCCTGCAGCCTCATTTTCTCAGTCTAGGATGATTGCTGATATCTTGTCGATAGCATGGGGCCTTTCTGGTATGCCGTTGGGCTGATCAGGAAGCATGCGGGAAAGAAGGCGTTCGACCTTGCTGTAAGTTCTTCTTCAAATGTGCCTCGTATTCATAGTGGAGGCGAAGTGGAAGAGATGCTGATAAGGTCAATGGACCAAGTAGAACCCCCGAGAGAGCTTCAAGAAGATCGGAGAATCCAAGATCGATCCCAAGGTACGTGCTTCAGTATCTACCAGGAGTTTGGTCGATGATTAGATCAACCGCCGTATCACCCGCGCGACTGCAGCGAGCGACAACACCTTCTCGTACGCTTCCCCATTCACAGTAACCATATTATGATCTCACCTTGAATCCTACAGCAACTTGGGCTACTTTTCAGCTTCCGTCGTAGCCGGCAACCTCGCCCACCTCAGCGCCCGCACGCTCAACACTTGTGTCGCCGTCTGGATCGTCTCCCGAATCGCCTTTGCTTTGTTGTATGTCAACACCGAAAACCGTAAAATCTCCTCCTAAAGTCTACATAAGAGCTTGTGCGCTGATAGTGTTGATTTGTAGCCAAGAACGCGAGATATCGATCTATCATTTTCACCGTCGGCGTTCTGGCTTGTACTACCCTCATCATCAAGGCTGCCAACAAGCTCAGCAGCGTCCCTTGGTGAATAGATGTGAATATAGATGTCTAGGTAGAGAGATAGATGTAAGCATACACCGGACGTTTTCGAACCTGATGACAGAGCACGAGTGACATGATAGTCGGGTACATGGTCTTTAGAACAACAGTGAATTTACAGTGTTACAGTCATGATGTTGTTGATGCTGGGTATAGGCCTTCCTCCCCCACGTAGTTCTATGATCCACATGGCACCCTGGGACAAGCTCTCTGAGGGACTGTGGCAGCAAATCGCCGACCCGAGCTACGGCTGATGTTGCCCATTGACAGCCGCTGGTCCATCCGGCGCACCCGTCTCACCGGCCCCTCCTCCATTCGGAACGTTCTGCGCACTATCTGACCCTTCTTCCCCACCGCCATTTGTCTCCTGGGGCGGCTTGATAGGCTGATGGCGTCGTTCGGGTAAAGGGACCTCGGGGAAGTTCTCTGAAACGGCTTCGTGCAGTTGTCGACGGAAACTCTGTCATTGTATCAGCTCTCTGGCTTTTTCATGAACGTGCAAATTAAGGGATCCGCGTACCTCCAACCCGAGGACTCTGCCTAGAGCATACTGATTCTCGCCCGTAGCTCTTGTGATAGCTTGCTTTGTATACGTGTGAGGGTTTTTATGTCGGTCTACATGCCTGCGCGAGGTCAGTTTAGATATGTGATGTAAACATACCACCTACTCAACGATCTGACGAGGAACCGAGTCTGTCATCTGAGACGAAAGCTGCGAGAGGTTCACAAAAGCCTTATTAATGTTCTCTCTGCACGAAGCCAGGATGTATCAGCGTATTTCTTTCCCGCAATAATAGGACACCACTTACAGATATCCCAGCACAGCATCTTCTCTATTTTCTCTCACGTATCCTGCACTGATCTCCATCTCATAAAGATCCTGTGCCAGCTGCAAGAGCTGATTCTCCACAGCCGTGCGGATGGCCTCTTGATCTGGGGCGGCGGGGGCGGCGGGAGGCGCAGGGGTGGGGGCGCCGGGAAGGACAAGGGCTTCTGAGGGAGTAGGGGCCGGGGAGGGGAGGTGGTTTGGGTCGAGGGACATATTTGGTGGAATTCGGAGAAATGTAAGAGGAGAGTGATTTGAGGCAGATAGCCGAAGTTGCGAATGAATGAAAGTGGAGGCATCTTCATCTGTCAGACTGTCATCACATCTCACTCTTCTCTATCATCTCAAAAATATGTCTTCCCAGCCCTCCCGCCCAGATACACCCTCAACGTCCTCTACTCCTGACATCACAGACGACTTCTCACGACTAGACCTCCACACTCCCCGAGAACAGAGCTCGAGCTCGGCTTCATCAGCAATCGCCGCCGGCAAGGACAAGGCCGATGAGGATGAGGAGCTAGAACGGTTTAGGGCACAATGGCGGCAAGAGCTGCTGGCTAAAAAGTCTGAAGGAGGAGTTAATGGAGAGACTGGGGAGAGTCTGCCCAAGAAAGAGAATAGAGAGGTTGAAGATGTGGAGGTAGACGGGAAGGGCAAGGGCAAGCAAGTATCACCAAAAGCGACGAAAGCTCCCCAATTACCGACCTTCCAAGACGAAGACGATGAAGCGCCGACTATGGGGCCTCTAGCGCATACGGTTGCCCCTACTATCAACCGGGCGCACGTTCCAAAGAAGACCTTGACGCACAAGGAGCGCGCTATCCAGACGTATGCCAAAGCTGTGGAGAGCGAGCAGAGTGGGCAGCTCAATGAGGCATTGATACATTACCGCAGGGCTTTCAAGATGGACGGTGAGTTATCATTAGATTGACAAATGTAACATGCTGATCAAACCACAGATGAGGTTGACAAGCTGTATACCAAGTCCATGGCCAAAGCCTCGGCAGACCAACTCGCTGAGAAGGCGGCGATCAGTGAAGACCTCATGTCAGAGATCCCCAACTCTTCAGATATCATCTCTCCATCTGCCCCTGCCGAGGAGCCGTACTCTTTCCAGAGACATATCCAGCTCGACGCCGACTATGACAAATCATCCGCCTTGCCTAGCATCGCGACCTCCACCGCGCACAAATCACCGCTATCAACTATCCTGGGGTCACTTCCAATCAATCCCTGGGAGTTTGCCTTCCTTCCAGAGAATGATAAACTCCCTATCCCCATCGCCAATCTCCCTGCCGAGCTCATCGACCCCATCCTTGCACATCTTGATGTGATCTGGATTGAGCGCTTCGCGTCAACTTGTTGGCGGGCGCGCTATCTGACAAGCGGATCGATGGCTTGGAGAAGGGTGTGCGAGAGGATCTACCGGCCGCCTGCAATGGTGCCGCCGGGGGGGGTTGTAAAGACACAAGATCTCGTGAAGAAACATGGCGGAGAATGGCGGACGACGTTGATCGAAGAAGAACGAGTTCGGATGGACGGCTGTTACATCGCAGTCTGTCATTACATGTGCGTATCTTCTCATAAACATTTAATGGATTCCACTGACAGTGTTTCAGTCGACCAGGTGCTGGTGAAGAATGGGTGACCATCACCCACCTGATCACATACCATCGCTACCTCCGCTTCTACCCTGACGGCTCCGTCATCTCCTACCTTACCACAGACCATCCCTCCGACGTGGTACCTGTCCTCAAGCCTTCCCTTCGGGGCAAAGGTCTCCACTTTGGCCGTTGGCGTCTCCTCCGCTCCGATGCTTCCTTGGACCCGGAGAACGATCCCATCTGGGTCCCCTCAGAACCACATGAGAGGAAGCCGGCTCGCATCCTCGTCTCTGGGCTACTAGAGCCAGGGATCAAGGAGGCGAAGTACGAGTTTGAGATGGAGTTGGCATTGAGAGAGACTAGTAGGGGGAGATGGAACAAGCTGGACCTCTTGGAATATCGATCAGTCAATCTGGGAACAGATGAAACGCTGGGGCTGGGCTTGAGGAACCAAAAGCCATTCTACTTTTCCAAGTGAGTCTCCGCCTCAATGGAAGGAAACGGAACTGACTTCAAGCAGGGTTCGCTCATACAACCCGCCATTCTGAAGCGTGCCAAAGCGCATATGCATTGCATACACATAAACATATTGCATGGCTTGTTGAATGTACCAATACCATCGATTGATGCTCCTAGACCTGAGATCTCCACGAACCACTGTCTCATATTCCTCCCGTACACCACTGTTCAAACTCATCGTTTTCGTCCAAGGGGACGTCAACTGTCGGAACATCAGGACAGCCAATATCGGGCGCGAATGAGACTCGCCTTGAAGCCCGGGTACACTCTGATCAACCGCTTCTTCTTTCCTCAATGCACTGCCCCTCTGGTCCGTTTCCACAGTCTCCATACTGACTTCGTCGTAGAGACTTGATTGTGTTTTCCGTTCATTCGAGGGCTCCATCATACGAAGTCGTTTTGTTACCGGCCGTCCAAAGCCACCGATGTTGAGTGGAGCGAGCCGTTTGACTGGCTGTGTGATAGCCGTAGGTCGGAAGATTGGTATGTCGTCTCTTGATATCCCACCAGCTCTGCCATCGTCGACCGCAGCGAAAGGCGTGCAGGGTCTGCTGTTCAACTCAATCGACATCTCCCCCATATCCAAATCCCACCTTCCGCCCGTTCTGCTCTGCCTGAAAGGCGACTGTCTCCTCGTCGGGTGATGAGATTCTTCCTCGTCCTCTTCGTACTCTTGAAGCAGATCGTCGACATTGAAATCCTGTACTGGATGAGGGGAGCTTGAGAGAGTGAGAGGAGTTTCTGCCTGAGCTTTCACCGTAGACTGCATGGGAACGGTAGATCTCTTGTGAGGCTTTGGTCCGAAATCTGGGCTGTCGGTCAGTGTCTCATATCCATCGGAGAAAATGCCCCGGGTAGGCATGAGCTCGCGCGTGTCTTCATCGTGCTTGCGTTTCCTCGATGAGATCGGTGGGGCTGGGCTCTGCAAACGAGGTGGGTCCTTCAGAGAGACTTGAGAGTTCTGCTGACTTGCAAGAAGGTGGGAGCTTCTGTCTCGAGCTGGTGGTGCAGTACGCTTTTTGGACTTGTTGGACTTGTTGGACTTGTCGGGCTTGGATCTGTCAAAGAATCTTGACTTGACCGGTTCGGTTTCTTCATCGGAGGGGGCGAGGTCGTCGAGGTTGTAGGTGTCGGGGATCTCATCCTCAGAGTGTGCCATGAAGAGTGGTTCTTGCTGGCGTCTAGTGTGGTTCACTGCTCGGGAGGTCAGTCGCGGATACAAAGCGCACGTAACAGTACATACCTTTTGACTCCAAACTATCCTCGAAGTCTGAGTCCAATGGTGCAGCGCTCTTCACTCTGGATCCTTGCTCATCCGCAGATACAGACCGTCGAACTATCCTGGATCCCCTGACACGGCTAATTGCCGTGCTCGGTTTCAAAGCTTGCTTGTTGGGAACGATACTGGAGTCCTTCGGCTTGCCTGAGCCGCTGATAGACTGTGCACGGTTCCGGGGGGCAGGTTGAGGGACCGCAGTTTGCGAAGTTTTCTGAGAGCTGACGATTGGAGAAGGCGATCTGCTCATAGAGCGTTCTTGTTGTACTCGTTGAACAGCTACTATCAGTCAACAATGACCATGCAAAGTGGACAGTCCGTCACTACCTTTTGCAACAGCCGTAGGTCTTGAATCTCCTTGAAGGGCATCTATGGTTTTCTGAGTGTCTTTCATCCTGTCCGTCGCTGTCCACATATCAGCTGTCTTTTCTCCTATGTTTGGTATACGTAGTAGGAAACGAGCTTACCAGTCTGGACGTTTCCATTTCCAGCTCCCTTGGCAGCAGCCTTGTTCTTCCTCGAGGGGACCCCAGCTTTGCAGCAATTGTGCTGGCAGCTTTGTTTGTCTTTGCAGTTGTGATGACAAGGGACGTTTCCATTGGGAAGACGCTCCTCTGGGTCAGGGTTCGGTTCCACCAGCGTACGTTGTGATGGATTCTCTGTTTAGGAATTAGTATCGCTTGAAGGGTGACATTTGCTGGGGGCTTACGAGCTAGCGCCTCGTCTTGCTCCTCCATGTCTTCTGGGTAGACCGAGCTGTCGAGATGGGTCTCATACTCCTCCACTGTGCAACAACCGGCCACTTCGTCCACTGCTTGCGTCAGATCGAACTTTGCTCAACAGCAACTCACCTGCAACGACTGCAACAACTTTCTCACAGCGCCGATCCAAGGTCACAGGCAGCACAAAACTGGTATCCTCGTTGCCCAATTTGCGAAGCTCCATACGTCGATAGCCGATGAAGGAGCCATCTTGTCGCAGGAACAGAGTTGATAGATTGTACAGCGTAATGAAACCACCTCGTTTGCCTTTGGATTCGGTGGACAGGACCTTGCTTTTGGGGCGGATGTTGATTCGAAGATTGAGGACGTTTGATGCGCCATCATAGTTCATTCTTTCCTCTCTGTAGCATCATTTAGTACTGGTTTACCATTAGAAGACTCACTCAACGGAGACGTGAAACCGAGGCATCCTGCGGGCTTGATCATGTATACCGCGGGCGAACTCGCTGTTTCTGTTGAGCCACAATTGGATCTTTTCGGTCCCGACATCGAGGAGTTCCTCAAACGCTGCGATTGGCAGTCGTCAGGCTGAGTACCATTTGCAATGGCAGACCTACTTGAGATACCGTTTTGACCCAACACACAAATGGATTTTGGACCTTAAAGGTTGATCAAAAAGACGAAAAGCCACAACAGTCAGAGTCACCCACCGATACTAGGAATCTGTCGGAATATGGTAGGCGAGTCCTCCCATGCCTTACCGGAAAGGGTCCTATGGAGCTCCAAGGCTGAGCGGGCGGCCGTCCCATACTCTCGATTCAAAGCAAACTGGACGATGGCTGAGCACGCAGTATAGCGTCAGCTTTGGCAGAATCTGAAAGTCACCACCTCACTCACCTTTGGCAATGCGGGGAGCATGGTTGTAAATGGCCATCAATGTCTGAATTGGGGGAGATATCTCTGTCTTCTTGACTATATCATCCAATATGATGTTACCGAATGTGACCTGAAGCATGAGAAACACTTTGTCGCTGTGATAGATACGTCAGCGCACGGGGCATGCAGATGCACTGCAACACTCACGCATAATTTTGAACCTTCTCCCCAAGAGGGAAGCGTATCTCCTGATTAGCTCGAAGCTTGTTCAAGAACTGGTAGTGCGCGTCAGCCGTGAAGCTCCTATGTGACACACTGAGCCTTACACTGGATTCTCCTTGTCTGATACGAAGGTCTGCGAATCTTCCAAGCAGTCAGTAGTGACTCAACAGCATAGTAGCATACCCACTCGGTAGCCCCAGCAAGGATTTCCAGCAGGTCTTGCAAAGTAGACATTGGTGACATCTCTTTGATGGAGCACATCTAGAAGATGTGAGCACGGCGCCTATACACGGTGTGAATTCGTACAGTTCCATAGGCTTTCGTCGATGTCAGCTTCTTACCTTTTCCATAGATTGAGGCACTTACAAATCATACTTCCACTCATGATCTTTCCCGTCTCTGTGGGAGTCAAACCATCGTCTTCGGACCTCTCGATGAAGCCATCTCTTTCGAGGTTCAGCAGTGCATCCTAGATGTTTGTGGTGAGTACAGATCTCGTGTCGACAAAAAGAGAGACTGACCTCGACATAGTGATCCAGCCATTCTTCCCACAAATCGTCGGCAGGTTTGTCTTTGGCATTTGAGAGAGCATAGTATCGGGGATTCTGCTGGATACGAATGTGGAAGAAAGAGCTATACCTGGCATCAGCTGAGTCGTTGACTGGTTGCAATCAGAAGCTTGCTTTCTCAACCACTCCTGCGCAGAGTAGACGGATGTGATCGTTCCGAGGCCGATCTCGCTGTTGATGTCTGCTTCTTGTCAGTATAGAAACGCACGTCAGTACTGCAGCGACTGACATTCTGTAAGATTCTCATGCCTACCAAGCTATGTCAGTACTGTTCTTGTAGAGCTGAAGGGATTCAAACCTACAAACAGCTCTCAAGCACCGTCTGCGACCGTAACATCGTCTCATACTTCCGGACCTTTGACCGCTCGCACATGACCACCACCACACCCGACTTGTCATACTGGGGTCTACCTGCTCTGCCCATCATTTGCTACGACCTCGTCAGAAAGATACCTGACTGCGGCCACCGGGCGACTTACCTGTATATCGATGTCGGAATACTCCTTGAAGCCAGTAGCCGGCCCTTGCCAAGCCATGACCCCCTTGATGACGACCGTATGCGCGGGCAAGTTGACTCCCACGGCAAGAGTTGAGGTGGAGGCGATCATGTGCAATTTGCCGTCTCGGAAGCCGTCTTCGATGGCCCGCCTGTCGCCATAGTCCAGACCTGCATGGTGGACCGCGATACCACAAGTCGAAAGCTCGGAGATTCTCTTGTCTTGAAGGTCGAGTCTTACCCTACAGATGGGTCAGATACATGAGACCTCTCGTACCAGTAGGAAAACTGACCCGGGTGGATGTTGCCATGGGAGCTTGAGACCCTTTGCTCGTGACTCTTCATACATCGAGAATATGAGATCGGCCGTAGCTTGACAGGCTGCAGCTCCAAGTCAGAAGACATGCCCAGGTGTTACGCGTTTATCAAGAACTCACACTTTCGGGTAGGACAGAAGACGAGGACGGGTTGCCCTGCTGTGTGTTTGAGAAGGATCGGGAACAGCTCTTTGTCCATTCTGTTTGCCAATGCCCAGTCGTTGCCGCCGCTGTCGATCCCATAAGTCTCTCTTGAGAGCGGGACTGGTCGGAACTCCTCCCCAAACTGCACTTTGTCAGCAATCAATCGAGAGATTCACATTGCGATCGAGTTACCTTGTACACCTTCGCCATAGGCATGTCGTCCACATTCGTCTCCCCTTGCGTCTTCTTCTTATCCAAGTCCTTGCCGATGATCACACCTCGTGAGAGCTGACCGTACTCATATCTAGCGGGACCGAGCCACCTGGCAATATCGTCGATGTTCGGTACAGTCGCGCTCAGAGCGACAAATCGGATACCTTTGCCGAGACCTTTCACGCGAGAGATCACGACTTCGAGTGTGGCTCCACGGCTTTCTCGAAGAATGTGGACCTGGAGGGTACATCAGTTTGGACAGCTTTCGCAGAAGGATTGAGACCTTACTTCATCGATCATGATCAGCCTCAGCCGATGAGCCATGTTTTCCATGTTTCGGGAGCGACGAGTCATGGAGTCAAACTTCTCGGGCTACGAACGTATATCAGATACGGAGACGGTGAGTGTGGGATGTAGACGTACGGTAGTAACGATCAAATCGGCTCCTCGGATAGAGTTGTAGATTGTTGAGGCATTACCGTAGTCCCCTGTGATCTCAACACCTTTTGCGAGTCAGTTGCGCCATAATAGATAAAGAACCGAGCCTACAAGTCACATCTGGCAAAGCCACACCCATTCGTTCTTGCCAATCTTTAGCCTTCTCATTACAGAGAGCTTTTGTTGGGGCGATATAGATGGCGAGTGGTTTAACAGACTCGTCCGGCGTCTTGTACGAGAGGCAGTGTAGGAAAGCCAGTTCGAATATGGTCGTCTTTCCAGAGCCGGTCGGGGCTGATACGACAAGGTTCTCGTCGCTGGAGTATGTCTGCAGACGATACAGTCAATGAGTGGCAACGTAAGCGATGAAGAGCTCACATCATCGAAAACATAACTTTGAACGTCGTTAAACGCCGGGAACTTGAACAACTTCCTCTCGTCTATAGCTGGGCATATCGATCAGTCAAATTCACCAGTCATTATTACGAGCGTACTCACGCAGTCTTGAGATAGGCACCAGAGATTTCCCACGCTTGTTAGGGGCAACATCCTTCTTCATGGACTCTCTATTCTTGACGACATCCGCAGTGGCGACCGGCTCATCATCATCGTATGCAGCGTCGGCTGTCGAACAAGTCAGCCATTTGCACTGGAACGAAATAGTGAGAGCGACAGACCTTCATACTGAAGACTTTGATTTGCGGCTTGCACGAAATCGTCATCATCCCAGATCTCATCTCCAAAGTCCTCACTTTTCTGCGCCTTCACTCCTGGTTTCGCTCTCTGAAAGGTATTGGCAGATGTAAGGTTCATCTCACGCGAGCGTGAGTTGTATTCGGGTGCATCTTGCCGGTCAGAGAGATATGCACGCTGATGTCGAGCGGTAGGGAGCTCGGTCGTGTTCTGAGAGCGAGGAAAAGAAGGGGTAGGGCGTTGGAAGGCGGGCGAAGTGGGGTGGAAAGGCCGAGCGGGCGACGGCTGGAAGGGTGGATGGTAGGACGGAAGGGCCAGAACTACTGAGATAAGCTCGACGATATGGCAAGGTTGAATGATCACTCACCTGGACTCTGGTTCATGTTTCTCATCCCCGCGCCAAATTGAAGATACTCATCCTCGCCATCGTCGTCAGAACCAGTGCCCCAAAGAGGCTGATCGTCCATATCCCGGTGAGCTGTGAAAAGGTTGATGAGATGAAGTGTCAATGAGATATATGAAAGATGCGTTGAAGAAAAGAAATGGGAAGATGCAAATTGCAATGGTTGACTGGACTGTCCTCTGTGTTCAGCCTCCACCGTGTGTGTGACCGTGCACCATGGATAACGCGTCGTGGTTGGGCAGTCGCGTACAGAACTTACGGTGTCGGACAAGAGCATATCATATCTTCGTACAGCTGTCTAGTTCGTCACCCAATACCTATTCCTCGTCATCACCTTCTTCCTCATCCTCGCTGACCTCGATACCCTTCTCCTTCATCACCTCCTTGTCCCTCACCCGCTTCCCTGACAACTCGTCGAGCAACACTAACAGATCTTCGTGCTCCTTCGCCTCCTCTTCCCTCCTAGTCTTTTCCTCCGCAAGGGACGTCTCGAGCTCCTTGACCTTGGCGTCGAGCTCGGCAGCACGCTTCTTCGCTTGTTTGTTGCTACCTCCCTGGGCAGGCTCAGCAGCAGCAGCGGCGGCCGGGGCAGCAGCAAGCTTCTCTTCAAGCTCCTTGATCTTGCTCTCAAGAGTGGCAGTCTTATCTTGTCCGGCCGTTGTCTTTTCGGCAGACGCTTTGGCGCTTTCTTCCAGCTCTTTCACTCGCACCTCCTCCTGTTTCAGCTTTTCTTGGTATTCTGCCTCCTTCAGCTTCCACTCTTCCTCTCTCTTGGCAATCTCCTCCTTCTTCTTCAAAGCTTCCTCGGCTTCGGCTTGTTTTCCTGTATCGGCGGCAGGATTGGAAGGAGCGGTTGCTGGCGCAGGAGACGCCTTCGCCACGGCCACCTCTTCCTCGAGCTTCTTGACCTTGCCCTCCAAATCCTTCATCTTTGTCTCTCTTCCTTTAGCGCTCATCCTGGCCAGCTGCAGCTCGCTGCTGGCCTTCTCATAGTCCGCCTTCACCTTCTCGAACTCCTCCTTCACGTTGCCGAGCTCCTTGGAAGTGGTTTCAGCGCCGGCAGCAGTCTCCTCTGACTTTGCGAACGCTTCTCTCAATCCAGCCAGCTCGCTTTCCAGAGCCTCGACCAGCGCCTTGCTCTCTTCAAGCTGGGCTGTAAGAGTCTTCACTTGCTCACCAAGCTCAGAAGTTTGTTGTGTAAGAGCATCTTGCGATGTCTTGTGCTCGGCATGAATGGAGTCGAGTTTGGAGGTGAGAGAGGCGACTTCGTCAGTCTGAGTCTTCAGCTTCGAACGGAGAGAGAGGATGATGGCGGTGGTCTCGGTGTCGTCGGGAGCTAGTTCAAATGTCAATGTATGACTTTCAAGTCTCATGGGTGACTCACTGTTGGACCCGCGAACTGCATCAGGATCGATAGCGATTGATCTTTGGATCGTGTCTGCGCCATGGTCAGCTTCAAGTCGTACCAAGTCGTACGTTACCAAGGAACGTACAGTAATGGTTCTTCCAGAAATCCACAAACGCCCAATCAAACCACACTTCCACATCTTCGTCCGCCTCTTGCTCGCCCTGATGGCTCTGCTGCTGTGCCACCTGCTCGTCCAACTCAAAGTCCAAAGGCTGCACCGCTCTAAACCTCACATCCTCCCTCAACCTCGCCATTCGCGACACAAACTGGTCCGGGCCGATACGAGAGTGGAGGATTGGATGCAATGTCACTCGGGTGATTTCTCCGGGTTCGCGGTTAAACTCGTAACAGACACCGAGGAGGAAGGCGGAAAGACCTTGAATCAGAGGGTCAATAGAAGTGTTTTGGGTGATAGGTTGGATGAGCTGCGTCAGGTCAGCGTTGATCTTGACAGCAAATAAATTGCTACTCACTGCTTGGAGATTGTTGCTTTCACTGAGGAACTCCTTGACACTCTTGGAGCTGTCCCACAACCACGTACACAGCAACATCAAGTACCCCACAATGACCCTCGTCCATTCCTCCTCTTCCTTCAGCCCATCAGACGCACCCTCCTTGGCGGCCTTGTTCACACATTCAGTCTGCTCCCTAGATGCGAGAAGCAGATTCCCCACGACAAGCTGAATGAGAGACACCTTATCGTCATCGGTATCGACAGCAGAATCAGAGTCGCCCGAGGGGAAGGTAACGTCCCGAGCGAGCTTTTTGGCGTGCTCGGAATTTCGAATGAGGTGTGATAAGAGAAGACAGGAGAACAACGGCCGGTAGGGGTCGAACTCTGGGGAGAGGGAGGCGTGCGGGAGCTCAAGGAGGCCGGTGAGGATAAGGGAACTCGCTGAAGGTTGGTCTGGGGATTGACCGTCGGCAGTTGGGTCGAGAAGAGACGACAAGAGCCCGATTCGGGCATCGTCGTTGCCTGACAAGTATGCCTCAAACATATTGACGCCTGCAGACCTCGACCTTAGGCTTCTGCCCCCGGAGGAGGGATCGCCCTCGACGACACTCTCCACAAGCGCCACAACAGCAGGTTTTGGAGGTACGCGGACGAAGCCGCCGTTGGGGTTGACTTCATCGGCAGGGATAGCCAAGAGGGGTGACACCTGGAGAGAAGCGAGGAGATCCTGGTTGATGGGAGACGAGGTGAGGATGGGCGTGAGAGTAGAGAGGCATTGTGATTTGATGGAAGCGGGAGCGTTGGAAGCAAGAGAGAGCTCGAGCAGGCATCGAGTCACACCGCTGGCTACCATGGCGTTCTAATCTATGTTAGTAAAGTCCCGAAGAAGTAGAGGGACGTACTTGGTTGCCTCCACCAGGGCCTCCGACGAGCATCCTGACGAGACCAAGCACCAAGCTGGTGTTGTCAACCTTCTGCTCAGGCCAATATTGCAGAGCAAACTCTTCCGGCGTCGCTTCATCCTTCGCTAACGGTGATGGGAAGCCCAAGATGTGAGGGATTTGGGGAATGAGGGTGAGCTCTCGGAAGTAGTTCTAGTAATGATGAGCACCATCACAACACCCTTACAATCGTGCTCACCTGGTTTGACACATTGAATCGCAAGAGATAGCCGACAGCAGCCAAGGCATCTTGCACAACGATACCGCCATCAACGCCTCCCTCAGAATCAATGATCTGGAACAACTTCTCAAAGGCGCCCGAGAATGCCACAATCTTTTGAAGATCCTGGTTGCCGCTCAACATTGCAGGGAAGAGCAACAGCGCCTCGTTTCGCAGCATCTCGCTGGCGCCCCCAGCCATGGTCGGTCCCGTGGAAGTGTCGAGTACTGCCAGGATGCCGTCAATCCCAGGAGGTGGGGCAGACATGATGTAGGATTGCGCGACTTGGGAGCGAGAAGCGAGGATTTGGGAGAGGAATTGGATTGAGAAGAATCGTGGATAAAATGAACTAGAGGACGAGATAAGATTGATCAGAGTATGGGCGGGTTTGGGGTCCTGCTTGGATGTCAGTTTGGTTCTCGCAGTCGAGCAAGCACTTACTTCGAGGAAGGCATCGGTGAAGAATAGCCCAAGGTCATCTTTCGCCGGCTTCTCAGCAGTTTCGCACAGCTGCATTAGCGTTTCGAGAGTAGCCTTTGCAATCTCGACATCGAAGGGAGCATCATGCTCCAGGACCGCAATCAAAGACGGCAAGGCATTGCGCCCGACATCCTGCGATATGTCAGATCTACACCTGATATTCACGCGATGTTCTTACCTCTTTCCAGTCCCTGCTGAGCCCCTTGAGCCCCAATACAGCCGTCCGCCTATCTTCGACGGCTGCGCTGGTCTGGATCCTATCGACGAGCTTCTCGATGGTCTCTGTCGCGGTCTGTGGGGCGCCGAGGTCTCCTCTGAGCTGGTTGTAGGCGGAGGAGAGCCTGGTGGAGAACATGGAGCCGAGCTGGTTTGTGTTCATTGTGGCTGCGATGTGCCCCAGGTGGGATGGACTTGTGCGAGGGGTGCTCGCTTGTCGAGGTGGAACGGCATCAAATACCCAGGCACGTTCCACCACAGGCCAAAGACGCGTCGACGGAGCAGAAGCTGCACTGAGCGGGGCTTCTTTGCTATGCATGCAAACAGCTAGAGGAAACGCAATGTAAGAGCAGCAGTGCTACCCCATGTATGTATTTGTATGCATGCCACATAGGCCTAGCTATCAGCCCGTCGGCAACCGCCGCGCGTCACGCGTTTGGCCCGTGCGTTGTTGTTTATGACTTCTTGTAGCCACTTTCATTCATCATCTCGACTGTGTTCTTCTCTTGTTTTTACAATTCTTCCCACCCGCCCTTCCCATGTCGCAAGGATATCCTCGGCCTATCCCCCATCCCCAGCACCCTCTGCACCCCTCCCCGGTCGTCCTTCCAGCATCCAGCGACACCGTCGTTGCCTCATCCCCCGCTCACGGGATCACTCAACACCCCGATTCCATGCGTCGGCCGTACCCCATAGGCTTATCGAGCGATGCGGGTCTTGTCGGCGTAGACAGCTCGCTCAAGCGACGGAAAATATCACCCACTCTGTATGAAAATACTGGTGTCGTGCAAGGTATACCTACGCCCATTACCGCTGCAGGGTTCTTCCAGCCTCCCCACCAACAGCCATCGAAGCAGTATTCTCCCGTGAACCCGGTCATATCAACACCAGCGTTGCTGTACAACTACGCCCAGGCAGCCCATGCTGAATCCCAAACACATCTACAACAATCCTTCATCCCGCCGTACATCAGTGCCGATCGGAAGTCAGGTTATCCCATAGCCAGACTCTATCCCCCTTCTCCACCCATGACGCCTCCCTCACCTCAAGCAACTCCATTACCTCGGTACACCCATGACTCTGAGGCTCGACAAAAAGCTCTCGGATATCTGCTTTTGGCGTTGGACCTACTCCGGGCGGGGTTGAAAAGCAACGAGTTGTCGGACCGGGAAAAGGTCGTGTTTGCGCTCGAATTTGGATTGGTGGGGGTGAAAGTGTGGAGCGCATGGAAATCATGTTCGATAACGGGCAAGGAGAGAGGGAAGAATGAGAGTGGAAGGTTGATGGACGAGATGCAAGAGTTTGTCGGTCAGGCTGTGAGTTGGTCGCAATCCCGCATGATATCTTGTTGAGACAAAGCAGTCTTTAGTGGCTGAGCGCCAATCCTCGCTGGCTCTTCTGAAACTGCAATTGGAGCTTCTGAATGCCAGACTGGCGTTCATGCAGGGCAAGTTCAACCTCGGTAAGAGATTAGTCAGGAATGGTCTGGCTGCGTGCAAGTGAGTCAAACAGCAACAGTGCCACTATCTGAGCTAATGCCGATCTTAAGGAATGACCATTGTCATCGTTATGGCCTTTACTTGCTCCACCTCGAGCACATTGAAACCACTGGGCCTGGTGAATACCTCAACTTCGTGACTGAATTCCTGGTACGTCCTTGTCAGGGCTCTCGAGCTATTAGGGCTCTCGAGCTAGGCTGACGCTCTTTGCAGAATGAAGCCGAACGCAACAAGCATCAGGAAATCGTACAGCTTGCATCACTCCTCAAAGCCAGAATAGCTTTCGTCCATCGCCGATGGGAGCTCGTCCCTTCCGCTTTGGCCGCCTTGGCTGGCGCTCTCAACTCGCCCTTCCCTGATCATACCCCTGTCCCGGCCGACTTGCTCCCTGGAGCATCGGAACTAGAGCAGAGTTGGCTGGCGTCAATGAATGTGCACTACTTGACATTGAAAGCTTTGTGGGAGGGCAGGAGGGGAGATGATGCGGTCACCAAGGCGGTGTTGAAGCAGGTCTACGCTTTGATGGATATGTCGAGTGACAAGGGCACTTTCAACTCTCTCCGGGCAAGCGGAGGAGTTTTCATGGTTCGTGTTTCAATTTCAGCGGCTTTGGTATTGCTAATGGACGAGCAGCTACCACTTCCGAACTCTCAACCCCTCCTGATACAACTCACTCCGCCCAACATCACTTACATGCTCACATACCTGACGACGGTTGTCACGCGCCGCGAATTTACAGGATCAATTGCCTCTTGCCGCACGCTCGTCCATGCAAAGGTCTTCAAGGAGACAGAGCACGTTGCGAGAGCCGAGGATATGTGGGATATTGGATGTAAGCTTCTTCTCTTGATCTATCGAGCAAAGCTGATCAGACTGCAGTCTCTGACTGTCATGGGCTGGCAGACGTCGTAGCGCTGCAAAGAAAGGTTGCCTCAATCAGGGCAGAAGTGTCACTTGAGCAAGCTACAGCGCTCATGTACCGAGGGAGCTTCAAGGAGAGCCTCAGTGTAAGTCCACCTGACTTTACCTGTACAAAAGTTCATATGGAAAACAGCTTCTATACGAAACGGTCGACTATCTGCAGAAAAATGACATATTTGCTCCCCTTTCCCCTCAGCTCTGTCTGCTGTTCGCCCAACACGCCCACCTGCTTGGCCTCACCGAGACCGCCACCCGTTACTACACCGCCTGCAAAGCCCTCATCAATACCGGCAGCGAATTGTCTCTCATTGCTGAGATCGGTATACTGGGGGCGCGCAGCAAGCTGGAAGGTTTGATGAAGGATCTCAAGGTGCAAGATGAGGTCAATGGGCTAGCAGAGAAGTGTAAAGGGAGTACCAGTGCGACATTCAGTGCGGCCGGACAGTTCCTGGCGAGCATGACAGATGACAACAGGGTCAACTCCAAGTGAGTTCGATTTTTGAGAAAGGATACGCAGTTGACGGATGACACAGGAAGAAGCTTTCGACGGCTTATGAGATCAGCCAAAGGGCAAACAACCACATCCTTTGTTTGCTCATCTTTGCGTACACCACAAGCACCCATCATTACGGAGGTCGCCAGCGGATGCAACGACAGCTCGAGACGGGGAAAGATATCGCAAAGATGCTGGGCGGCAAGGACAGGCCAGACGGGGTGGGGCAGGTCGTGCTGGGCTGGTGGTTCGCGAGGCGGCTTAAAGGTGAGTTGGTCCGGATATTGAAGAGCTACGCGGCTGATGAGCGCAGAATTCTACAGGCAGGAAGGGGCCGCGGAGGCAGCGGCTGAGGCGAAGCAGAGTGAAAAGGTGCACTTGGAGCGGCTCCAAGAGGTCAGGAGGGAAGCTGAAAAGATGTTCAACGACAATTGACTCGCTATCAATCTATAATCGACCATCAGTATCTTTGTCATCCTTCTTGCGGGAAACCTTGTATCAATTAGTTGTATATTATCAACATGTCATGTCGTAATCTAATCCCTGCTTCTCTAAGCCACGCGACAAAGCACTTCTCCTCCAAGACCAGCTCTCCATGCTTCCCAGCCTTCCATGTATCTGTCCACGCCAGTCCTGCCTTCCCTCTTGTCCTCTGCTGTCCTGACTATCAAGATCTCTCCCAAGCCCACACCCGGCACATTCCTCGCTCTCTTTCCCACCAATAATCTTCCCAGCTCTTCCCTCGAGACTACTACTCTGAATGACGACTTTGACACCAAGCCCATCCTCCTCAAGACCGGTTGCCCATCCCGGTGCTTCAGCCCTATCCAAAGCTTCTTTGCCGGTACGGGCAAAGCCTCGAAGCTCTTGGGATCGGGGCCTTCTGGGGAGCCCAAAGATACGTTGGACACCAGTCCAGAGCGGAGGAGGATGGAGGAGATGGCAAGGGAGGAGGAGGTGTAGGGGACGGCTGTGCGGGGGTGGAAAGCGCGCGAGGTGTTTTGGAGGTGGGCGCAGAGGTTGGCCGGCAGGGAGCCTAATCGAGACATGTTTGGTGGTGTGGTGTGGGGGAGAAGTGGTGGTGTACGTGGTTGGGTGATGTCCTCGCTTTGTGATGCGTATGCAACAATATCGAAAAGTCGGGCAAATGCAAGAGATGAATAGAATTCCGCCACGCGTTATAACCCCGTAAAAGTCCGTGAGCCTGGTAAAGAAACTTGGAGGGCTTTAAACATCTCTCAACTTTCACTTTCTTGCTCTTTTCATCATGTTTATTTCCAGATCAGCCGTCGCTGGACCATCCCGCATCCCCATTCAGGCCACCCAGACAGTATGCCGACGTGTTGCGACTAGGGGATATGCCTCCAAGGCTCAGGAAGAGTCTGCCGAGCCGGCGGACGAGCTCTCGCAATTGGAGCTCGACCCTTCCCCTCAACTGCCAGCAGGGCTTCAGAGGAGGGAAGGTCGAATCTTTTACCAAGATTGGATGAGAGTCGAAGGAGGACAGTTCAGGGTGCCGCAGAAGGGGCAGAAGGCCAAGTGGCTTGGTGGACATGTCGTGAGTGCTATCAGGTCCCGATGTATGTCAGGAGCTAACAATTGAGCAGCCATACACCAGCAATCCTTCCTTCCGACCTCCACCGCCATTGTCCAACTATACCCAAGGGGCCATCTATGCCGACTTGGTACGAGGTGCCGACGTTGCCGAGGTTTCGACAAAGTTCAACGTGTCCAAAAGCAGAGTTGATGCGGTGAGAAAGCTCAAGGAGATTGAGATGGAGTTCCAGCGAAGAGTGAGTCATCGTATCAATTTGTCCCACCACCTTCTACTTTTTACCCCTGATGAGAAAAAATATGACATAACCTTCGTTCTGAAGACTAATTCCCATGGTTACCATCTATTTTCTTCACTTTCTGAAACCTATCTTTTCCTGTGCATCTTGACAACCGCGAGAACCTACGCTGACCATTGTGCGTTCTTCTGTTGTCGCTGCCACGAATAATAGGTAAGCCACCTCTCCTTGTCTTTTTTCACTCTTCTTTACTATGATGTTTAACGATTAGTCTTTAAGACAACTACATGGTTCCAACTTACGCTTTACCTGCTGAACCTTTTTATCACGCTTGCGTCAATTCTATCAGAATTTTGGCTGACACTTCTACAGTCTCTTCCCCTACAACGCGCTTTTTTGGAGGGTATGGAGCCTCTCTTAGGTGTCCGCACGCCCATCAACCCCCGCACTAAAAAGTACGATGTCGCTATTGCTCGAGACATCGACATGGCCTACGAATCACATCCCTCCGTCTCTACCGAACGCCTGGAAGAACAACGGTTCGAATCGGGTGTCGGTCAAGAGGGCGCTTTTGGTGACCGTTCTCGTGAGAGTGCCCAGCCCGGTATTGAGCGGACGGCATGGGAATGGCGAGATGAAGAGAAGGCTCTCGAAGATCGTCGTTTACTGGCGGCGAAGGAGGCGGAGGTCAAGCAACAGCCTGGTCACGAGGGTATCGTCCACGAGGTCCTCCAGAAGGAGGTGCAGGTCTCTTCTATGTTCCCCACCCCTGCTGTCGAGGAGAGTATCACGAGAAAGGAGAGAGAGGAGCTCAAGGCGGCCAAGGCCCAGAAGGATCACGTGGATGTGGAAGGAGTGACTGTTGGAGATATTCACTTTGTGGACACATCGTTCACTAAGGCGTTCGTCAGCGAGAACAAGGGGCAGAAGGCCAGAGAGAAGCGAGAGAGGAGGAAGAACAGGGCTGCTGGGCAGGCGTAGAATAGTGAGAAGTTCAACATGAAATAATGACCACTACGTATACGCACATCGCACATTCGAAGCACGCACAGACTTCCAGAAGTTTTGGCAGCCGAGTTCTGACAAGGATAGCATCATCAAAGTTACACATCAAAGGTACTCGGATCGCTGTGTGTACAACAAGTGGCTTGAACGGACAATGCGCTTTCCTGCAGTGTGTACTGTGCGAGCACATTGTGCTTTGCGCACGACTTCGCGTCCCCTGGCTCTCTATGGACCATGCTTCAATACCCCAGAAGGGATGCGATCTATCGATCCGTAGCAGCTCGATGCTGACTTGCTGAGATTTTCCCGCGAAATGCGCATGAATGAAGCTCGGCCATCCGCAGCCTCGCTTTTCCCTTTTTTCGGTTTTTTTTCCACAGCAGCGACTGTCAACTCCGTGGTTCTCTTTTCACCTCAACCTTATAATTCCAATAATGCAATAACGACAACAACAGCCGCCATGTCATACCACCAAGTCCCCCGCGATGACCCCTCCGACCTCCCCACCACCTATCCTCCCGTGCAACACATAGGCCCTCCCTATACCCTCCGCCCCACAAAACACCGCGTCACCCCCTCCCTTGTCCTCAAATATACCCTCTATGCCGTCGGCGGCCTCGTCGTCTTTCACTACGTTTTCGTCGGCGCGTTTCCTTCCTCCCGGTATGCAAAAAACTTCCGGGAGCAGTGGCAAAACATCGGGTGGACAGAGGACGACAAGGTGTACGCCGAGCAAAGCACGGCAGCGTCCGATCTGCTAGCACAGCTCGATCCAGATGCTGGGCAGCCGGGGACGTTCTTTAGGGACGCGTACCCGCTGAGGACAATGCTGGCATTTTGGGAGCTGGCTCAGAAAGAGGTCGAAGAGAGAGGCCTGAATACGTGTTCAGACCAGCTGGGGAAGGGGCTTGTTGAGGGTTATCATCGCAGTCAGATCGACTACTGCATACCTCCGGGTAAAATGGGGCTCGACCTGATAGACAACAACATGACTGCGTGGGAGGTTGAGGCGGGCGAAAAAGTCGAGGCAACGAGGATTGTGTGCTCGCCTGTCCACCATGACAGCTTTACCAAGTGGTGGCCGTACCCTGCAGCGCCATGTGTCTCCACCAACATGCGTACGGTCATCGGGGAAGAGAAAAAGTACCGGGCGGTAGGCTGTAAAGTGACGAACCATGGGCAGGACTTGAACAACGAGATGGGACGAGAAAAATTTATCGGGACATCAGCAGAGTCGCTCGATATGGACGACGAGAGAGGCTACTGTAAAGAAAGGATTGAGCACACTATGGTTCTCATTCCGAGGCAAGATCAATGGAACCCGTAAGCTCTGCTTCACATGAGTCCTGAGCCAGGCTCACGAGATCGTAGCTTCCACGTCTCTGAGGACCTCATCACCACCCTCGTCTCGCTCTTCATCTCCGCCCGCACGGCGCCCCATCTCATCAACACACGCATGCAGTTGGTCTTTACCGACAACTTTGACATGGACCGAAACCACTTTACGCCTCTGTGGGATCGGATAGGAGCGTGGGCACCGAGAAGGTTGAGACTTGATCCGTGGAATGAGGGAGAGTGCTGTGGGTTTTCTCTGAATCTTTAAAGCGGTTGTACTGATATATTTGCAGTGACAAACGCGATTCATAGTGTTGGTGCTGGTGCTTCTTTGCTTTCCGCGATGGGTGTGGGCTCTTCGTATGTTTCTTCAGGTCTGGGTGTTATTCAAACTGACGCTGCCTAGCTACACTTGCGCTTCAACCATCACATGGGCCGCATCACATTATTACCGCCACCTCTTTGGTCTCTTACCTCCATCGCTCTCCGCTTCTGCCACAGAGGAGAAAACGGATAAACGCAAACCCATCAACCTCCTTTGGCTCTCTCGTGAAAAGCTGGACCGTTACGCTCAGAGCCACAGCGACTGGTCATCATGGCGAGATGTTCGGCATATCAACAACGAGAAAGAGTTCATCTCTACACTCCGAGAGGGTATAAAGTCTATGTGTGAAGAAGGCAGCGAGTCGGCTGCGATGTTTGGGGAAGCCGGTTGTGTCTTTGAAGACTCTCGAGACACCCCCGAGACGTGGGCTTCGACCACCCTCTCCCCAACGGACCCGGTCCCCATCCGTTTCGCAGCAATCGACCCTTCCGTCCACGCCCTCGAGACCCAGATCCACTACACAGGTCACACCAACATTCTCCTCTCCCCGCACTCTGGCGCTCTCGGTCTCTCCCTCTTCCTTCCCCCTGGAGAAGGTGTGATAGTGGAGCTGCAGGTAGACAATGTGATGGGCAACTATCATTTCCAGCATATGGCTGGGGAGATGGGACATCGGTATGAGTCTGTGAGGATTGATAGGACCGTGGACTCAAAGAGAGTCTGGTTCTACGTGAAGAATTGGTTGGAGAAGCTTGGGGCGGAGGGAGTGTGAGCGCGGGGAGGACTTGCGGGTTTTTGTTTGTTGACATTGAGCATTTGGGATCTTGATCTGCATGGGACACAGCTTGTACTCGTTCTTGAGCATGTAATTGCATCGCTTGTGCTCTTTTCAGAACCAGGCTTCGTGGAGACGTCCCTACACATCGGTGCGACTAGACTCTATATCATAGCAGATAATCACATATTCTCTGTCGACATTTCGCCCTCAAGAGTCCAGCGACGCTGCCCTCAATCCCTGACTACGGCTTAATCAAATGGTATAGGCTTGATTCCTGGTCGATTTGTGAGCGCGGGCAAGCCCTTGTCTTTGGCGTCCTGGGCGGCAGCAAACGCCGAGGGAACTGGGTTGATCATCAGCCTGGTGTCTAACGTACAGTGCCGGACAGACATACCAGGTATACCACAGCAGTCCATCGTCCACCCCTTCTCACCAGCATCATGTACGTGCCCATGTTCATCCTCCTTTCCACTCTCTCCATCCACCCATCCTTCCGCCTCAAGGTCCTTTCTCAGCTGTTCATCCTCCTCCACACTCGGGAACCTCAACAAGCTGCCAAACAGCGCATGCTGCATGACCGGCAGCTTGCCGAGAACCTCCGCCACAAACATCTTGACCATCCCTTCGTTCACTTTGGCCCACGCTTTGACGGCGGAAATGTCGTCGAGCATTGGAGAGTGCCAGCGGAGAGACGCGGTCTTGATGGAGTTGATGAACTGGATGCAGGAGAGGTAGATGTAGTCTTTGGAGAATTCGGCGAGGATCTCGGGATCGTGGATGGCCTTGGGACGCAGGTATTTGTGATCTGCGGTAACACGCATCAGCTTGGGTCTTGCCACCTCGAAGATTACTCGCCTTTGAGCTGAGCAGCTCCCCAGAGGAAGGGTAAGAAGTGATAGTCGTCCAAGCCCCATACACCATGCGAACCAGCAGGTTCCAGCCAGTATGTCGATTGGAGATAGCGCATCACATTGATGTATCTCCAGAAAACACCCAGCACGAGGAATGAGTAGTCATCTTTGGTGAAGACACCGAGCTTTGTTAAGCAAAGCCTGTTGAGATGTCAGTCTAGATAACGTCCGAGAGATGATGAAACGTACAGCCAGCACAAGAAGTTCAGCTCCATCCCACTCCCATAATCCACTCTCTCCTTATTACCCCATGACTCTTGAAAGTAGACTTCGACTTCCTTGATGGCTTCCTTTGGTAATCCGGGGATCGCTTCGTGTAGCGATACTATCGATGATGATATGTTGTCGTAAAAAGTCTTGAAAGCAGGGTTGCCGAATCTGGACAGCTTGTTGTCCACGGGGGGAATGGCGTGGGCAAGTTCCAATACTTGGTCTAATACTGCCAGAACAGGTTTCGTCCGCTACATGTCTGCTCAGCTTGTACCCATTTGCCTACCATTGACAACTTACCTCCGAACCTTCTCCGGCTTCTGAAAGCTTCTTTCCCACGACGCTCGTGTTTAGATCTTCAATGAAGGATAGTATATCCTTGTGCGCCTGAGATCTTTGGAAAGCGGCGAGATGGGCTTTGGAGAGGATGCGTTTGACGGGCACTTGGTACTCGTGTGAAGGCAAGCTGGCGCCGTTGGACATTGTGAGGTGAGATCAAAAGGTGCTGTGAGAAAAAGGGGGAGGTATAAAGATGATAAAGAAATGACGAATGAATCAAAGAAAGTCATGGTGGCCGCAAGGTGCGGACGCGTCGAGATTCAAGAAGCCGGCGATGACCGTAGCGGTCTCTTCAAAGTCCAGCAAGTACATCTTGCATGCTATATACCTACTTTCTCATTCTACTGCTAGTCATGTCCGTCTCCGCATATACCGACACCATCATGCTCTTCGTACGTGCCAGTGCGCTCAGGAGACACAGCGCTGACCTTTCATTCGGCAGGGCGACTCGCTTACCCAGGCGTTGTCGGCTGGCTCGTTCTCCCAGAGGATGTCAGAGTGGTATCTCAGGAGAGCTGATGTGGTAAATAGAGGTTTTGGAGGTGCGTCTTATGGGCTATGTGTGAATACAAGCTGACATATGAACAGGGTATACTTCGGAATGGTCCGTATACTAAGATGGTGGTGATGTCTTGCTAACCTTGTCCTAGGGCTATTCCCGTGTTTGAACAAGTATACGCCACACAGGAAGAGAGGAAACAAGGCAAAGCTCAGAATGTCAAGCTGATCACCATCTGGCTCGGTAAGTGTCTAGAGTACAACTGGCACCACTCTAATACACATGCAGGCGCCAACGACGCTTGCCTCCCCGGCACTCCTCAACACGTCCCCGTCGACAAGTACAAGGCCAACCTTGTCCATCTTCTCAGCCTTCTCACCTCTGCTGCGTCTCCTTACTATTCGCCTGAAACAAAGATCATCCTCATCACTCCCCCGCCTGTGTGCACTTCCAAGTGGCTCACAAGCCGGATCTCGAAATGGGAGTTCTTTGGCAAGGAGGGAGAGAAGCCGGACCAGAATAGGGATCAGGCTGTGGCAAAGACGTATGCGGAGGGGTGTTTGGCAGTGGCCAAGGAGAAAGGAGTTGAGGTTGTAGATCTCTGGGGGGGCATCGTGAAGGCTGCAGGTGGTGAAGGCGACGCAGAGCTCGACTCTTACTTATAGTGAGTCACTCCAAGCTGGTGATACTCTCATACTAATCGTGGCTTAGTGACGGCGTCCACCTCACGCCTCCCGCATATGCTGTTCTCTTCGAGGAAGTGAAGAAAGTCATTGTGACCAAGTTCCCTGAGCTCAACCCTGAGACTATGCCCATGAGGATGCCTCAGTGAGTCAACGATTACCGATGGCAGGCAATACTAATATAACGTAGCTGGGCGGATATTGATCCTGAGAACCCTCGACCTGCTTTTGAAAAGGTCAAGAAGGGGCGTTTGCAAGGCGAGCTTTGATGGGCCAGAAGAGCCAGACTCATAGATGTAGATGCTAATTGATATGTAAACAAGTCCATTCTTGATATAGAAAAGTCCCTGAAGAAGAATTGCTACTGTGTATTGAGTTGACTGTCGAAAAACAGACTGAAGGAGAGAGAGGTTTCAGGTTGTGGTTGTCACTCGCGCGTTGTAAACAAATCATTTCTCTTTTCCATCTCATCTCTGTCTTTCCACGTCCGCCCCTGTCCTGCAGCCTCAGCACCCACACACCCCATCGCCGACCTCTCGTCCCCCCACCCACGACAGAGCGAGCATCCCAGCGAAAGATGCAGCCCAACGGCCACCCAGCGTACTACCAGTACCCTCAGTCGTCCATCTCCTCCTCATCCTCATTACCGCCTCAGTCACCATACTCGCCCTATCCTCCTCAAAGCCCTTATGCGGCAGGAGAGCTGGGACAAATCCCCCACAGCGGTTCACCATACGGTTCGGTCCCTTCGTCCACTTCCTCTCGCTCCTCGTACGGCGCGCCCCCGCCCATACCTTCGCATTCGTACCCCAGCAATAGCTATCCCAACCCCCACCCCTACTCGTACTCCAACCGTATCCCCAGTGTCGAGGCTGTCCCATCACCGGTGCCCAAAGTCGCCTATGAAGCCCCCGTGTTCCAGACTTTTCAGGAAAGAAAAAGGGCAAAGGATGCTGCGCTGAGAGCGAAGGCGAGCCAGGGAGATCTCAGAGCGGGTAGAGGAGCCATGCCACCTCCTCCTATACCTCATAACCTCCCTCCAGTGCCGCAGATCCCCCAGGCAGCTTACTCTGTACCGCCATCAGGAATGAGAGGGCCGTCTCCAGGGCCAGAGGCGATGGCAATGATGGCTAAGCCCGGTGGCATGGGTCCGCCTCCTGTACCCCCAACACGCTCGAGAAGCCCAGCGCCATCCCCTTCCAACTCTGTTCCCCCAAGCCCTGTGTCCAGTCAAGGAGGGAGGCCTTTGCCACCCCCGCGCGGACGCACGCCGTTGTCGGTGAACACGAGCCCTGCAAGTGGCGGACGCGCCCTGCCGTCTTCACCGGTTCCCCACTCTGCTCCCTCGCAGACACCTTCGCCTCACCCTTATGCCTCGGCGCAGCCTTCTCCCACCAGCTCGACGCACTCCCAGCAGCCGGATCTGGATAGATCTGATACCCTGTCGTCTGTAAAATCGCTAGATCGCGCGAGCTTTTCGTCCTCCCCCTCCTCTGCTTCAAGAAGACCTCTGCCAAAACCCCCTGGGGGCGTGGTGACCTCCAAGAGTCTGGATAGAGGTACTCCATCAATGGGAGATATGGGAGAGGCGTACCGAAAAGGGAGGAGACAGCCGTCTACCGTCAACGAGGAGAGTGAACCGGAAGACGAGTTGGCGAACGGGATGAGAGCTATGGGCATTCAGGCGAACGGGGACTCAAGATCACCTTCTCCTCAACCTCCTGCAATCGTGGTTCCCACCATCAGCGCCCCATCTGAATCTTCCGACCCGCATGCCCCCGCCAAATTCACCCCGCTCCCTTCCTTTTCCTTCTCCGACTCTGACGCTTCATCAGCTGCCTCGGAGGACGAACCCAACCACGTCACACCCAAGGCCCAGCGGACATCCAAGAAGGAGGATCCAGATGCTGCGATCTCGTTTGCGGGCGCGCCTATGATTACTGTCTCGTCCTCTGATACCGCGGACGAGCCAGCAGGCGAGATCAGTTTTGCCGTCCCTTCCATCTCTGTCGGCGGTGATCCTGCCTTACCTGTGCCCGTCCCTTCCGTATCTACCCCTCACTCTCACTCGCACCAGCACCCGAATGACACTCGCACGCGTGTTCAGTCTTCCTCTGCCATCCTCTGTACCGGTTGTGGCCAACCTATCATCGGGCGTATCGTCAACGCCATGAACCAGCGCTGGCACCCTCAGTGCTTCATGTGCGCCGAATGCGGAGAGCTCTTGGAGCATGTTAGCAGTTATGAGTTTGAAGGGAAGGCGTACTGCCATTTGGATTACCACGACGTGAGTGTTCTACTATCTGACGCTCTCTTGCGCTGACTACGTGACAGAAATTCGCCCATCGCTGTCATCATTGCAAAACGCCCATCGTCGAACCACGCTTCATCACACTGAACGATGACGTCCTTGGACAGCGATACTACCACGAGCTTCACTTCTTCTGCTCCGAGTGTGGTGACCCATTCTTGGACCCTTCCAAATCGTCAGCGCCGGGCACCGAAAAAGCTCGTGCAAATGGAGACGACGAAGGGGATGACGGAGAGACGAGTGATTTCGTCATTCACAAGGGCCATCCTTACTGCGAGAACTGTCACGTTCGTCTGCATAAGCCCAAGTGTAAGGGATGTAGGAAGCCTATCAGGGATATGGCAGTAGGAGCGCTGGGAGGAAAGTGGCACAAGGAGTGTTTCGTTTGTACCGTGAGTTTCTGCTTTGCATTGCGCCGTGGGCTGGGCTGACGGGCGTGTAGAACTGCAAAGGAGAGTTTGGCAACGGACTGTTCTTTCCCCATCAGGGAGGAGCGTTTTGTACGACGTGCTACGAGGAGACTATGGTGGGCGCGTGATTGTGGGGTGTATGGAGGGATGAGGGTGATACGAGCATAGAAGATACGGACATTAACGAACTATGAGAGAAATGATTATGTGACCTATATCTGAGCTTCAAGTGGTCATTGTACATGTAATTGAACGTTGCTTTTGCTTTGCTACCTCAGCCCAAGACGACTTCGACATTTGCGCCCAGGTTCTGACCAACTGGTGTGAGTTACTTTCAACAAATTGGTCACGTGATGGAGTTGGTCACCATACCTGTCTAACAAGTTTATCTTGCTCTTCACAGGAGGTCGGCGGTTCGATCCCGCCCGGGATCATTTTTTTTGCTTTTTGTCCCTCAACCCCTTTTTACCGTTTGTCTCTCCCTATAATCAACATGACCCCTCTACCGTACGTACCGTTCCGCTCCTTCCTCATACAAGTGATGTGCGAGGCCTAGCAAGCCGTCTAGCATGAGTTCTAGCGCGGGTGACAACTCAGCAATCGGAGCTCCCCGCCGTGCCTGAAGATCCTCCAGCCAAGCATGCAGGGCCGAGCACACGGAGGCTGAAAGCTTTTTCTGCTGGGCGTCTTGTGTACGGTCGCATCTCGGAGTTCCATCTCCCGTCCATCTACCTCCTGCCGGCATCCTCGTCATCATTCTTTCATTCAATACCTCCTTATAATCACCCCCCCCCCCCCCATCATCCTCTCGGCCTTGCTTATCGACGCCACGCCCCGACTCCACGCCTTGCCCCACCACCATGTCTCTCCACCCACAATACTCCAGCGACGACCACGACCCATTCCTCTCACGAAACCCCTCTGCCACCTCCTCGCTGCCTACTGTTGAAGACGCATCCAACCAACCTCAGTACGCGCCCGAACAACAACATTACGCGCCTCCACCGCTACCGCCAAGGCCGTCTGCGGCTCTCACGAGAAAGCCTGTACCAGCCATCTCGGACGGTGATCTGCCTGCACTGCGACGTCGGCGGTCTTCAGCAACTCCTCCCCCAGTACCCCCTCGCCCCAATAATCAGTACTCAACCTACATAGCAGCACCTGCTGCGGCCTATACTGTCCAACCGCAGGGGCCGGTTGACTCGCGCTTGCCACCGCCGCCACCACCGGCCTCGTCCGGTGCTGCATATGTTGCCACGAATGAGAAGGCGGGCTATGAGCCGAAGCGGAGAAGTTGCTGGCCAGCTACAAGGAGGGGAAAGTGGATTCTCTTTGGCATCATCGCGGCGTTGATCGTCATTATCGCTGTTGTCGCCGCCGTTTGCGCCGTCGTCATTCCCAACCACTCGTCCTCCTCGTCATCTTCATCCTCTAGCAGTGTGGGTTCGGCTTCAGACAATGGTGGACATCCTCTCTCTATCGCTGATGGAGGGGTGGATAAAGGCGAGGCAGGCGATATCCCTGTACACGGTAATCGCTCAGCAGATCACTTTGTCATGACCACCAACCGTTCCATCGTCGTCACCCGTCTAGACCCTATTGTCAACCCAGGCGCTATCGGCTCGCACATGCACCGAGTGCACGGGTCATCGTACTTTACGCAAAACTTGACAACGGCCACCGAAATGCAAGAGTTGGCGAACTGTACGACCACAATCGTCCAGGATGATCTGTCGGCGTACTGGGTATCGGCGCTCTATTATCGATACTCGAACGGGTCACTGGTATCTGTACCTCTCGATAGGACATCACTCTACTACTTTCAGAAGGCGCCTACCGGAGAGACCATCTACCCCTTCCCCGACAACTACAACATTGTGGCCGGTAACCCATACAGGAGATCTGTGAACGAATCCGACCCGTGAGTCTTGCTTGCTCTGATGTCGTGCCACACTATACTTACCTGATAACCAGCAACCACACCGCATTATGGTACCAATGCTACCGAGGGGACGGCAATGATCTCAAGACCTGGGGCTTTCCCAAGAGTGCTTGCTCCGGCGGTCTCGTTCAGGGTATACAATTGTAAACCTTAATCTTTAGGCTTTGCAGGGTACATCGCTGACATGTCTTGTTCAGTCCCAGTTGCTGGGATGGTGTATACGCGGACGACGGAGACTATACCGACCATGTCACGTACCCAACGGACGACACCAATGGCTATTACTGTCCCTCTGGTGCGTCTTCTTGCCTCTCTCTTATCTCTGTCTGACGAAGTCATAGATTTCCCGAAGAAGTTTATCACTCTGCAATTCGAGACTGTGTTTGCCGTTTACGACTTTCCCTACAACGGAGACAACAACATCACTTGGTTGTTGGCTAATGGAGATACCACTGGCGTACGTGCCTCGTCTGGATATGTGAAAGTAGAGCTGACCGAGCGTTCAGTATGGTATCCATGCGGACTTCATGAACGGTTGGAAGACCTCTGTTCTTCAAGGTGTCTTGGACGACTGTCGATACATGAACGCGACCGATATCGATTCTGGCAAGTTTCATCATCATTTTTCATGCTTCAATACTGACTCTCAGATCATAGTCGCCGACGACCCTCCCAATTGCCCCCACTTGAACGCCTCCATCAACTTGGACATCACTTACTCCTGTCGCCTCCAAACATCCATCGTCAACGAAGAAGTAGGCGAGACAGTGTCCACCGCATTGACGTATTTGCCAGGGTGCAATGCTATCTGGTCTGGGAATGTGAGCAAGCCTGCTTGCCCTGATGGGCGGGTTGAGGGAGGAGACCTGGATCTTGTCTCTGGGAGCGTGTACTATAGGGAAGAGCCTTATATCAGCTGAGGCAGTGAGGCTTTGGTGGCTTGATCTTATATGGGAGGAGCCTATCTCCACGTGGCGGGGAGTCGCGCTGGGCGCACTATCTCGCACGATTAGATGATCAAAAGGGATCCTCTTGGATTACATATAGATTTTTAATGTCCTGATCTCGACCTGGTGTCGAATGGATACTTTGCTGTAATAGATGCTATGCAGAAAGGTCCTCAATCGGATAATGGGAACCCGCGCCGCGCTGGAAGCCCGCGGCATACGAGTACGGCAGATACTGAAACCATTGCCGTCGTCATGATCCCCTGTCTCTCGTAAGTCATTAAATCGATGAATGCTCACTGGTGCAACAGCTGTCAATTTCACTATTCTCTGCATCTGCTGTCAAGCATGGACTCATGGAGCATGTACGGTGTACCAACCTTGTATTCGAATAAGTTAGTCACCAAAGTCAATTGAGCGTTGTTTGTTTGTTTGTTGTTTTCTGCTTGCATACGTATCACAATTTCAGGATCCCGAATCCCGCCTTCTCTGTAGTGCCAAATGTGCCGATATTGGTGCCGGTATTCATCTTCGAGGAAATACGGCGACCTCAATTGATTACAAGCATCCATCCCACATTCGTAACTGCTCTCCGTGCAGCCTCGAGATCGCTTTCCCACCTTTTTATATAATCCTCCTCGTCCTTCGCGAGTTCTCATCCCCCACATTCGTTTTTATCTACCGCACCCATTCCCTTGTCAACAAGCTAGCATGTCGCTCTCTATCACCCAAGTTGTTGCCGTGCTTCTCACCATAGCATCGGTCGCCGTGGCTATCCCTCTACCGGTATACGACCCTTACGATAGGCAGCACTGGCCTGCGTAGACTGCGCGGTGAGTTATCGGGCTTCTTTCTCTCCCTCTGTCCGAGAGCTAACCAGCCGCCGCAGCCTCGATCATAACATCCTCCAAGACCTTCAATACTCTGTTTCCGAAACTGTATCACGACTATCCCATGACGAGACTCCTTCCGATCCCTTCTCGTCTTTCCCTCTCCCCCCTTCCCCAGTCCCCTGTTTCAGGTAAGGCCCCTCTCCTGTTGTTCTCAACGAACGTTGTTCAGATGTACTGTACTAATCATCTCAATAGCTTGCGATTTCCGCTTTCTTCTTAATTTCTTCGTTGTAACCTATCTACAAGTAGTATAATATCGCTCTATGGACAAATATGGCTCTCGCGACAGCAGCATAAGTCACATCAGTATGGTTCTGTACCCGCCTCGTCGATCCATGTGTTCGCCGATGAACATCTGTGAGAACCCACTTTTCATGATGAATATCAGTAGTTGAGGTGAGATCAGTTGACTTGTTGATCATGGGAATCGAGCATGGGGATCGAGCCAGTGATGATGGTCGGGTGCAATGCTGAATGTTGGCATTGCCGCGGATAGATAGTGAAGTGCGAGATCGTCATTGCATTCGGCGACCACGCTCTATCCAGAACGTCTCATGGTACTTCACCCACACACCCGGACCTCCCCAAATCTGCCGACTATCCCGTCCCTGTTCTTCACACAGACAAGCGCCTTCCCTTCCCAGCCCTTGAAATGGCCTTTCTGGCCAGCGACAGAAGGATAAGCAGCCTGGAGAAGCTCAACATACCCTCGCAAGGTGATCGTCCCGAGCGCGTGGCCTTGTCCGCGAGTGAGAGAGATATTGCCCGAGTCAGTATAGCCTATCAGTTTCTGATGTGACGATGGGGCTTGACCGAGCTAGTGAGAGTAGCAATGAGCCAGTGATCATGACCGGAGACGGAATAAACCTACCTTCTGCAATTCAGTAACTTCTCCAGCAAAGTTGAAGCCGTCGTCTTCCCGCTCGTACGCTTGGATCCACTTTTCTCTTTCTTCACCCACCAGCCCACAGATCATCGCCATATCGCCCGGCGACCCTCTGCCCAACACATCTATCTCAACATGTAACACTGCCTCATTGAATAAAGCCTCAGCTTTGGTCGGGGGCAAGGCGGACAAAGAGCGCTGACGACGAAATGTGTTGAGCTGTTTCAGGAGCTGTAGAGGGGTAAGGCTGGATGAGATGTAGGTGGAAAAGGGATGTGGGAGCAGGTAAGGTTTGCAGGGCGAGGAAGTGTTCAAAGACGCCTCTTCGGCAGATGTGTCTTCACCCTGGCTACAATCAGCGACTATCATGCCAAAGTGAGATAGACACTTACCAGCAATTTGTCCCAGTCTGGCGTCCAAGGGCTACTGGTCCCAACCTTTGCAAACTCAACCCTCTTTCCAGGCGGCTTCCTATCCCACGTCTCCTTCTCAAATGCAGCCTTACCCTCGTGCCACCTATCCCCCGCCTCACAAACTCCGCTGAAATACTCTGGAAAACTATGCACGCCAGCTTCCCTGTGTTGCACTTTGCGCTCGTTGAGACCGCCGATGAGCGTACCGGTGTAGGCGATAGAGGTGAGGAGGTACTGGGCCCACGAAGTTGGGAGAAGGAGTGTGAAGCCGTGGAAGGATTGGGGAGTTGTAGAGGGGGGAGGATGTGTGGAGCGCTTGAATAGCATGATGGGGAGTCGGTCATCGGACTGACGGGGATGCAGTCTCGTTCCCGGCAATCCGAGCTAACAAGAGATCAGCGATGTGTTTGCGAATCACAGTGGAACTCACCTTGTGCCGCCGAGCGTCGAGCTGGAACTTGGTATATGTGACTTCTGAGGCACTTTCTCGAGACTCGGCATCCCACAACAACGAGAAAGCCAGCTCCCCTGTCGGCTCAATGATATCGTCGCGAAGGACTCCGTCGTTGGTGCCGGACTGCTCAGCTTCTGAGAGCTTGGGCGGCGGGAAACTGAAAGTGGTCAGTACGTTACAGGTGTAGCTACGTGTACCACTCACTGGAGACGAGGGTCGTAAGCTTGGAGACCGATAACAGTGCTATCAGATATGTTTGAGGGGTCTTGCAACCCGTTAAAGACCTATCGAACTATCAGCTTGAGTTGCTCAATCCGACGAGTAGACTCACTCTCTGCTTGAGACTCTCCTCAGACTTGCATAGCCTCAACACACGTCGAAGTACCTCTCCAGACTTTGGTCCCATTATCTCCAGCGCTTCCAGCTGGTCTCTCAGATCTCGGATCTGTAAGCCTTGACTAGCATTGGAGGATGACCCGGCTTCACTCAGAATGTGTAGCGAAGTGGTTTTGAAGAGCGTCCAAACGTGGTTGAAGATTGAAGGGTGGAGTCGGATCCAAACAGTTCTATCATTTTTCGCGTGAGTTGTAGGCTGCCAAATGACTTCTCCAGGCCCGATCAGCCCTTGAGGGAAAGCGTCATATTGGTAGAACGAGATGCCGGCTACCCTAGCCCCACTTTCGAACATATCGCCCGCAAACTTTCCGTCAGTCACACCGCCAAGCAGTCGTACGATATCCTCTCTCCTCCCTTCCAGTTCAATAACCCCATAGTAGCTCACATCCCAAGCGACCGCTTTCCGCCTCCCTGCTCTATATGCCGGCCTGAAACTCTTCAGTGTCGGGCTCATTGGAAGTCTCCATCCCCAGTGGTTGACCATGTGGTGGCGCTTGGCGTGCCATATATGGGTAGGGAGCCAGCGCTTGGAGCGTTGACGTATACGAAAGAGGGCGGTGCGGGATAGGTGCGAGCGAAGGTTGCCTTTGGCGCGAAGTTTGGCAATCTTTCGATGCTTTTTGGCGATGTTGTCGGCAGCGTCAATCTACTATTGTCAGTGAAGTGTATGGTTGCTAGCAGAAGACATACTTCGGCAGCTGCTCGGCTACGGAGGCGTTTTGGCACTCGGCGAGGGTTATGACTAGCAGCTCGACGACGAAGATGTCTAGGGAGCGACTGGAATGCTCGAGTGTTTCCTTGCGTCCTACAGACATTCAGATAGAGTCGTGGGAATACTATGAATGGTTCACATACGCTGCGCTCTTGATAGCAGTTTGGAAGGCATGTATTTCCATGGCTCTCGTCTAATTCAGCTAGTCAGCAAAGTATACCTGATTGAGATGTGTCAAGCTGACCTGCGCGAATTTCTCAACTTGTATCAGGTTGGGAAGTCTTTTTACTTCTATAGTGATTGTCAGCGATATGACTTTGATGATTCAATTGACTCACCATCGACTAAACCCATGACATCTCCCAAGACTTGCCTCTCCTTGCCCTTCCCGGCCGCACTAGCTCTCTCATTTTTCTTCAGCAGATCCACTGTTTTA
Source organism: Cryptococcus floricola (assembly GCA_006352305.1). Classification (NCBI taxonomy): domain Eukaryota; kingdom Fungi; phylum Basidiomycota; class Tremellomycetes; order Tremellales; family Cryptococcaceae; genus Cryptococcus; species Cryptococcus floricola. Next base: position 301,808 of record CM016942.1, on the reverse strand, counting down.
TTGACCACTTTCTGTGGTCTCCCATATGGCTTCTGGGGTGCAGCCTTGCTCGCTGGCTTGGACATGCTTGTGGGGGTTGTCTGCACAGGACTTTCTGAAATTACTTTGTTGGACTTGTTTTGGTGGAGGTCCGAAATCAGTTACGTAACAGACAATATGTGCGTTCTCGTCTCCATTTTCGCTCGACTACTTGATCTGCCACTCTTTTATTGTCTCCCTGCCTGCCATCTCCATCCCGGCTTCAATGTCGTTCACTCGCTTCCCCCGCATTACCCTGTCGGCTCGACAGTTCTCCACCTCCATCTCCCGTCAACAGGGGTCTCAGAAATCTCCTATGGAGCTCTTACGCGGCCATCTCGACCAAAAAGTCGCCCAGTCTGGCACTGCTGGGCCGTCGAGTGCATCCTCAGTACTGGGAGAGGACAGAAAAGTGTTCAAGAAGAATGAGGTACGTGCGACCTTGAATATAGTGAGCATTACTAATCTCAATTAGTTCCTTCGACCTCAAGCGTTTACCGCCGAATCTCTTTCTCCTGAACCCAGACCCCGCGCCCGCTACCCCCTTCTCGGTCCCCCCAAAAAGATAGCTACCAAGCTTGATCCCTTCCACATCACCAAGACCAACCCTTTGTCACACGATCTCAACCCTTACTACGCGTACGAGTTTGTCAATACCATGGGCAAGATCAGGAGTCGGGCGGAAACAGGGTTGACTTGGAAGTCGCAGAGGAGAGTAGGAAAGCTTGTGAGGAGAGCGAGAGCGATGGGGCTTATTAGCAGATGGGTCAATCGGCCAGTGCCCGGAGGGATGGGGAGCGTCAACAGGCCGTACTAGGGTAGTGACATGAACATGTAGGCCTATCACATATTGCATACTTTATCAAAAGCGATGTCCTATCTGTCTTCGCCAATGACTGTATATATGGCCTGCGGTCCCTTGTAATTATAGTCAATCTTGGAGATACTGTGCTTTCCTTGCGTCTCTGTGAAAGCGACCTGCAGAACGTCAGCTATGATTACGACCTGATCAAGACCAAGCTTACCCTCGCAACAAGCTGTCCACCCAAGAACGGCGCAAGGTCGGTCGTAGACTTTCGATAATTGGCAAAGTATTCGGGAATGCTCAAAAGACGCAACTTGGACGGTTGACAGTCGGATACGAGCTCCGCAGAGGACAAGAGGTAAGGCGAAAGGTAGGTGACAAGCGCAGGAGAGAAGGCTGGGGAGTGTCAGCTTTGCCAAAGTCATATTCCACAACGTACATTGAACTTTGGCCGTCTCTCCGATCACAGCGACACCGTCCCAGATAGCAAGCTTTTCTCCCAAGCTCAAACTGGCGCTCTCGATCGCTCGCCCAACGGCCTCCCAGACCGTATCCCCACCGACAGTTTTGCCAGTCAATAACGGTTCGCAAAGACGATGCCGCACGGGACCCAATTGTATTTCCTTTTCGGGCAACGAGGGAATGGTCACCACGATCAAATCAACTTGCTCGGCTGCTCGAGCCGCAGCGTCGGCCGCAGCCCTGTTGGCGGCGGCGACTGCCTGGGCCTGTTGCTTCTTGCTCTTATGAGAGCTCACAGCAGGGGCCGCAGTGGCAACTCCAGCGAGCCTGTACATTGTCAGCAATGTCAGACGCAAGTGAGACTCACTTTTTAGCGACATCAAGAGACTCGTCCTCTTCCTCTTGGACTCCTCTGATCGCCTCAGCAGCCCTGCTATCCAGCGCAGGCACCTCGATATCGGGGCCAGTACACTCTTTCCACACGAACTCAGCCACCTCTTTGACAAGCTTTCGTTTTTCTTCCCCTTGCAACGATTCCTTCCCTGCTGCCGCTTTGAGCTCCTTGTCCAGATCTTCATCCTCCATCAGCAATCCCTCGAAAAAGGCTTCACAGTCCAGTCGTCCCACATCCGCGGTCGTCGTGCATTCCCATCTGACGATAGAGTCCGTGACCAAGAACACTGACGACTCTGAAGGGCCGATGTAGATCACAATGCCAGTCGTAGCACCGAGAGCAAAGAGACCAGCCAGGGGCGCGGGGAGGATGGAAAACATTGGAGAGTTGATAGCCTCGAATGCGAATTGGGTGTAGGAGGCCTGAGTAGACAGTGGTAGAAGAGGAGGGGAGGCGGGAGGTATCAAAAGAAGGGGGATAGTGTTGCTTGGGATGTTTATACCAGCGAGAGCGTAAACATGTGAGCTGCTTGGAGTCAGTACAGCTCGAAGGGAAAACAAGACAACGCACATGACAAATTCTCGTCCTTCCCAGTCTTCCGCTCCCTCACTCGGCCTGAACGGCCATCTCCATTCCAGACTTCGTTCTCGTCCGTCCTCTTGCGCGTTAAGCAACTCTTCGCCGACCAGCCATCCGCTCTTCGACCCAGTTTCCTGGCCATCCGCCACTTGGCTGTCACCGTTTGTGTCTCCAGCTTTGCTTGAGGATGCTGTTGGGACAGCGTAACAAGCGCGGATTGTCTTTCCGGTGCGTCAGCTTTCGATTCATCAAAGCCGAGGGGCTTACAATGACCGGGGCTGGGAAGAGTTCGCCGATGGCAAAGGCTGCCCTGATAGTGTCAGTGTCGCAGTCTATGACGAGGGGTCTCATGTCCTTGAAGTTGAAGGTCATGATGGCTGAGGGTTATTGGTCTGCGATGAAAGAGATGATGGATGCAACGCGTGAACGGATTCGAGCTTCATGAGTTGACTGTTTTTAGGCGCGCTGAGGGCGGAGGGGGCCGCCAATACTCCTCTCTTGCATGAACTGGACGATCATGATGGAGCACTCAAGTTATCGTGCATACATACATCCCTACAGAGCACAAAGCTACTAGATAGAACGACATTCTCCAGGAAAGCAAAATGACCAACGGCCGCAGAGGGGAACCAGATGAAGGGGAACAGTATATAGAAAGCGGAACAGGCATGAACATGGTCGTGAGCTATTCGCTTGATCGTCAGCGCCTTCGTCTTGCAATGATTCGGCTCACGTACCACTGATATGTACAGTGTGATAAGTATATAGTCACTCGATGTCAAGACAATCAAGGGACTGCCGAAGGCTCTGCTCGAGGACCCACTGTTGACCATCAGCTCCAATCCATACGGTGTCTGAATGCACTCACGTCGGGCGTCAAAGTAATGATCTGGCTTCCTCAGAGGCATCCCTCTTCGCAGTCTCTGCGCATTCGACATGTTGTGCTCTGTTCTATCCACCAGGGATGGCTTTTCGTCTGTTGGTGTGGGCGCCCCGGCTGCCTGGCAGATCATGAGGGCGAAGGCGAGAAGGACGAGAAGGAAGGGGAGTAGTCTGGCCATTGTAGGAGGGTCGAGAGGGTGGGAGATCGAAATTGGTTGGAGGGCGAAAAGCCTCGCTCAGCGAGGACGACTTTCGAAAAGAGTGTGTCCAGAAAAAAATAGAAGAGATGGGGCGGGATGTAAGATTTCTGGGTTCGGCAGGGGCGGTGAAGATTGGGCGCTTTGTATGAGAAGAAAGAGAATATCGAAAGAAAGACCAAAGAAAGAGACGATATGAAGAAGAAACGAATGCTGGCTGGCATCGAAATCGGCCATCGTATGTAGGTCGCCACTCACGACACCACTCTTGCCACGTTATTCGAGGCTCCACAGCTCCGATCGATCTTTTCCCAGTGTCCACCCCCTGCCCCTTCCCTGTGTCGGCGTCGGCCAGCTGCTCCAGGCCTCCAAGCTTCGTCTGATATCTGATACATATATTGGCCGAAACTGAATTTTGAAAGACCAGAGACAATAAGGTTACAAGCAAACGTTCTCTCGGACCTGGGAGCTCAGCTGTGTCTCTGCAATACCTGAGGGTTGTGTCTCTGTTCGTTCTGCTCTACAAATCTGGCAGCAAGTACTCCTACATGGCCTCGCCAGGGCCTTGAGGGCTTGAGCTGAGGGCCCATAGTCTGCACGAGACAATGAAGCTGTCGGACTGGGCAGTCTGCTCGGACGATGGAGGTTCCAACGATGTGTTCATCATAAAACTGCCTCAAGCGGTGAGAAATCAGAGGTGGAAAGAACTGAAAACAAACAAAGTTCGACGTTGAACGTTGATTCTTGAACGGTAACTAACCAGCCTTCCGTGCCTGGTGCCTGAGTCTCATGTTTTGAATCTCGACGCGCCGCGCGCACCAACTTGCATCGAAAAGACTGACATCAGAAAGAAGGGTTCCGATGCAATTGCCAGTCCAGTGATAGCATGAGAATACTTACCAACATAATCATCCAGTCTATAGCGAAGGAATGGCTTTGACAATGGCCGCTGCGCGGCCTGTTTCTTCACCACCCATCCCCAGGCCCGCGCCTGGTCATCGCGCAACCTGTTCTGGTATTGCTGGGGAAGCAGTATCGTCGCGATGAGAGAAGGTCGCACTGGAATATCAGTAGGGCAATCTCTGCTCCGCGACAGGACGTACTAAGGGATTGAACAACGAGGAGGAAGTAGAACGCGGCCATCCAAGCAAAGCTATAGACCTTGCAAACGATAGCTGTGGCATAGATTACTCGATAACCTCGTCATATCTTTCTCACTACTGTCACACAAGCTTATACATACCGCCACAAGAGTGATCTTGCTGTTCCGCTCGACACCCGGAACAAGCAAAGCCTGCTAGATGTCACTACCATATCCGCCTTCAGCTTCTTCAGCGGGACGTGTTGGGCGTGTTTCCACGAACTTGACATCTGTATGTTTCCGCTGCTCCTCTTGAAAAGATATAACTCACTATCCAAATCATTTCTTTCATCTCATCTTCTCATCATCTCTCGAATCATGTCGTCGCCATCCACACACACAACCTCCAGGTTTGACCACGCCATTCGCATTCAACCACCGACCATTCCAGCTCCCGAAAACAAGGCAGACCGTTATCTCGTCAGAATCAACGAAGAATGTCGCAGAATGGACATTCTAGCCCAGAAGACCTTTGACGTCTTCAACATGCTCTGCAAGGGCACGTTCGATGCGGATAAATACTGGGAGGATCGCGAGTTGGAAAAGATGAAGTATCTTGAGAAGGCACTGGGCAGGTACAATGTTGCCTCAACGGTCAACCATGAGAGACATTGCAGTAGGTTCTTCAGTCGCAATACGAAACCTGAGAATGATGACGGCATAGCTCTTGAATCGCCCACATCCAGCCACGCGGAGGATGAGACTTGCCATGGCGAGAAAACGCCTCTTTTCTAAGCAGTGTCGTCTTTGTGAGGAGCGGTCCAAAGAGGAGATTTCAGCCGATAGTCAAAGATGCATCCAGATGATATGATCAACAAAGGCGAGAGAAAGCAGTGCATAACAAGGTTTTTGCTTGGCTTATTTGAGCATTGTCTTTTGCTGCAGACTTACTTAACATCCCATGGTGATCTGCCGAAAGCATCTTATACACACCCCTGTCACATCTCCGTCGCATGCGTTTCAACGCCTCCCTTCGCCCATCAAAAACTCATTGACTCTCTTCAACGCCGCCCTTGCTGGATTTCCATCCGGCCAGAGTGAGACCATCGAGTGAAGCCTGTCTGCAATAGTACCCTTTGTGACTGACGTTTGCTCTGGCAAGTCGGCAATAGAAGGCAGAGCACAGAGAAGCACAAGGGCGAGGGGTATAATGGCTTTGCGTGATTCTATCAGGGATGGGATGCGGGCAGCAGAGAAGGGGTTGACTTGAGCGTCCGACGAGCATTGTTTGACGGCTGCGTCTAGATCCGAAGGTGTTGCTGGCCCAATTACGATACCGCGTTTGCCCTCCAGTTCCTTGGCAAATGCCACTAGCTCTGATAGAGCTGTGGAGTACGCCTTGCCATCTGCTTTGGCTGAAGGTACGGCCAGCACGTAGCGTTCCCCGTCTTGGAGAGTGATGAGGTGTTTGATGTTCTTGGGACACTTGTCGAGCTCGATTATAGCAACATATGAGATAGGGGAGCGTTCCCAGGTTGAAGAGGATGAAGGGGAAGATGGGGATCCGACGTCGAGTGCTAATCGCGAGTGAGAGGCTGGTACGCCTACGAATTCCGCCGAGGAGGATAAAGACATATCGTCCAATCGAGTAGAGAGGGTAGATTCGCTGTTGCTAGAGCCGACAATCTTGTCAACCAGAGCGGGTAGGTCGTCTCTGTCTGCCGAGAGTAGTTCACCCCGGTGCGCGTGAAAGACAGCCGGTTTCAGGCCCTACAGACATCGTTAGCGGCATACACGCAGCTCATCAGCAGGAATAACTCACCCGAGCCCAAAGCTCATCATCATCCCCGCCTCCGGGTACATACTCGAATCCCACTTTCCGCGGTCCGACGCTCGTCACAGAGGGAATCTTGTCGCCCCCTTCGTTAACCCACCTCGAGGCGGAGAGACACATGATGGGGGTAAAGTCGACAGAGTCGGCGATGAAAGGCGGGGAAGACGTAGAAGGGTGGAGGAAGAATGGTCGAAGGGGTTTGTTGAGCTTGGGAAGGGGCAATGTCGACCGCTGATCGATGTATCAGTGTTATTGCACAGAACGTCGAAAGCCTTATACGCACCTCCAAGGATTCTGCCCACCCTTGAAGTCTCGCCTCTATCTGCGAACGCTCTGTAGCGGGTACTATCTGAGGTGGCATATATATCTGGGTGTCCCACTCCTCTCCTCGCTTCTCCCGCAGTGATATGGCCAGATTGATTACAGCGCACCTGATGGTCATGAGCAACAGCCGGCATGGAAATCAACAACTTACCATATCGGTACTGTTTTGGACAAACCGTCTGGCATTCTCTTCCCCTTCCTCGTGGAATCGACCAATATCAACCTGCAAATAGTCAATTCTGAAGCCGGAGCTTTTCTAACTTCACTCACCCTCCTCGCTCTGCCGCATAGCTGGCAAATGACAAATTAGATCTTCGCAAGTTGAAGTCCCAGTGCTAGCAAACTTTCAGTCTACATATCTCGGAACGCATATTCTACTCACAGACATGTGTCCATCTGTGGACTTGAAGTATGCGTAGACTTTTGAGCTTGTCTATGGTCCCAATAATCAGATCATTGACCTTACTCTGACAAGCACTATGAGCTTACAGCGGGATCACAGTACCATGTGCCGCATCTCTGATTTGCTGCATATAAGTTAGCTTTGAAAGTACTGTATACCTTGAGAGTGTCTACTCACGGACTACCTCAAAACGACCACCGTACCAGTTGTTGGCAACACTCTTGACGAAAGCGTCATCTGCGGCGACAGAATGAAGACGATTGAAAAGATCATGCTGCGCCGCGTATTTCTTCACAGCGCGCAAGTCTGACATTGCGAACGGCCAATTGTGATCTAGACTTCTAGAGAGGTGAATTTAGAAGAGATCAAGGACAAGGCAAAGATACTCGGCAGCTGGCGACCAAAAGTGGAGGCAAAGCCTGAACAAAAACACAAAAAGCAAAAAGATGATCCCGGGCGGGATCGAACCGCCGACCTCCTGTGAAGAGCAAGATAAACTTGTTAGACAGGTATGGTGACCAACTCCATCACGTGACCATATTGATGAATTGGTAGCACTTAGGTCGACTGAGTCTACTACATTCACCACAACTATAAGCAGAGTGTATGTAGGCATCGGGCGGTTTTGGCGAACCCAACGATCCCCGGTGGAAGCTGGCGACTGTGGCGAGGTAAACTTGCTGGTATCAGATTGAAGCTGCCAGTGATTGCCAACGAGAGAAGGTAGACTTTGAAAACGTCGTTTGTTTCCTTGCATAGAGATTGCACTTTTTTCAGTACGCATATGCATCTCAAATACGATGGTGTTGCTATTGCTGGCTGTTCGGTAGCCAATCAAGCCATGGGTCCCACCATTGTCCTTTGCATCCATCAAGCAATTCGGGCCATACTTCCGTCGAATAGCGCGTTTAGGCTAATTCCCTGGCCCGAGTTGTCCGGCGCCAGTTCGAAATTTCCATAACGCAAGCGAAGTTTGAACAACGAGCCCACATGACCGGCAACAACATCGCAGCTCGCAGAATAAGAAGAATGCATCTTCTCATCTTCAGTAGTCACACCAGCAGGCTATCGAGATAAGTCATGGACCAGCGCCAGACTTCCACCGAAAATCCTGAAAGAGAAGTCCGCGCCCTCCCGGCCGTAGACACAAGTCGAGAGGCATGGCTCTATGTCTTTGCCGGCTTCTCCATGGAAATGCTGTTCTGGGGTCCGATGTACTCTACTGCAGTGTACTTGAAAGAGTATGCTGCTATGCCTGTATGTCGGACCTTGATGTGGATGTAGACGGTGCGCTAATTTGGTCTTGTTGGTAGCTGTTCAAAGATGTATCGGAGACTGAAATCTCTCTTGTTGGAACGCTCGGACTCCTCTTTGGCTGTGAGTCTCCTTTTTCTCTTGCAGCCAGGCTAACGACCTAAACAAAATACAGACATCCTTTCCCTTCCCTTGCTCTACTTTTACAACGCCTATCCACGAGCGATGAAGCCTTCTCTGTGGTTCGGGGTGGCTTTGTATGTAGTCTCTATGCTCATTGCGAGCTTTGTCAAGAGCATGCCGCTGTTGATCTTGTTCCAAGGTGTAGGACCTGGTCAGTCAAAGAAGCGTTTTGAGGTGTATATACTGAGAGAAGGTTGCAGGTATAGCGGCGGCTTTGACAGCTTCCCCGATCATCCGATGGATCCCCGAGTACGTTCATACATCGCGACAGTCATTGGTGATCAGTGCTGACATCATCCTTCAGATGGTTTGATAAGCGGAAAGGTACAGCTGGAGGAATCATCTTTGCCGGAGGAGGTGTCGGAGGTGTTGTAAGTCTATCCTCATCATGTTGATCTCCGTAAATGTGTACTGACTACTCATAGTACATGCCATTCCTGTTCGAATTTCTCATCGGTAAACTTGGCTACCAATGGTCGCTCCGTATCACCGCCATATCCACTGCGACCATTGCTGTACGTCCCTTCATCTGGATACCGTTCTATGAAACCAGCACTGACGAAATGACAGAGCATTGCAGTATTCTTCGCCAACCCGCGTATCCCCATCTCCTCCCGTGCCCGTATTAACCGTATGCCCATGCCTCCCTTCTTCACCACTTACCTCCGGTGGGGTTTCCTGGGCACCTTCTTGTGCACCATGTTCCAGTCTTTTGGTTACTAGTGAGTCTACCCCCTCGATGAATAGTCGACAGAGGAGCTGACCGTGGTGCAGCAATGTCAATTTGTTCTTGCCTCGCTTCTCCGACACGCTCAAGGGCGCAGAAGGTGCTGGGCTGTTGGCGGCCTTCAACGTCAGCTGTATCGGCTCGCAAATCATCTGGGGTCTTCTCACCGACGTACGTCCTTCTCCCCTCTCGATATCCCATCCCCATCCCTTCTGACACTACATCGCAGCGTATGAAACCAGCAGCGGCCATGGCGATCTCTTCTTCCCTCGGCGCCCTCTTCGTCCTCACCCTCTGGGGCTTTGGCGGTAACCAAGGCCTTCCCGTGCTTGCCCCCTTTGCCATCCTCTTCGGTCTCGCGGCGGGTGGATTCTGTTCCATGTGGTTCCAGAACGCAGGCGACATTGCCGGGCCCGACAAAGAGCAGCAAAGTCTGCTTTCAGCTGGTAAGTGCTTTCTCGTTATGAAGCGGGATATGCAAGCTGACAAGAGGTCAAGGTTGGAGTATCGCAAGGGGCGTGGGAGCAGTCATCGGCCCTACCATCGGCTCTGCTCTCTATCGCACCCCTTCTGTACCAGGCTCGAACCGCTGGGGATCTGCTGGTTCCCCCGGACTTGTCGGGCTTGTAGCAGCGAGTCTGGCTAGCAGCGCGTTGGTGGTGTTGGTATTCCGATACGCCGAGAGTGCTGTCAAGGCATTGAGAAAGTACAGGAATGGAGAGATGGAACGGCGGCGGGTCGGTGACTTTGGTGTGGAACTTGTCGAACGGTCGACTTGATCACTTATCCACTGACGTGGTATCTGTTTTTGGTATCTTGATACACATATGCATCCGCAGTCATCTCTGTCCACTTGTCTGTTCACTTTTTTGCTTCTTTTTACAACTTGGTCCCAATCAAGCTTTACCGAGGACTTCCTTGACGCCCTTGATGACTTTCTCAAGGTCACCCCTCTCCCTGTCGACGGCGGTGATGCCCATGTGGCCGATACGGAAGTATTCGGAGACGATGGCCTTGTGGATACCACCAGCCACAACGATATCCTTCCTACACCATCCATCAGTCACCACTCATCAAATTAAAAGACAGTAACCTACTCGGCAAGCTTGGGAAGCACATCCGGCGCCGTGACGCCCTTGGGGAACCTCACAGCCGTCATACCATTAGCCGCGATATCCCTGCTCTTCGGTACAAAGTCCAGCCCGAGCTCCGCCAAGCTGTCTTTGACGTAGGCGCTAGCCTTCTTGTGTGCGGCAAAGCGGTCCGCGATGGGGGAGGACAGGATGGCTTTGAGGGAGGTGTTGAGGGCGTAGATAAGCTGAACGGGGGCTAGTCTGTGTCAGTCATGTAGCTGAACTGGGGAGAGGGGTGAGGCTTACGGGTAGCAAAGTAGGAAGGCTTGCCGGCTTCGTAGTTTTGCATGACGGGGGTCCATCGCTTCCACGAGATGTAGTATGCGCCGATAGGAGTCTTTCTGCTGTCCACAGTCTTCTCAAGCATCAGTCGCTTACTCTAGCGACTTGAACGACACTCACCTGGATAGCCCTCTTACTAGCAAGCACCACACTCAAACCAGGGGGAACCCCCAAACCCTTCTGAGTCGCACTGAGCACGACATCCACGCCCCACTCGTCAAACTTGATCTCCTCCGAAGCCACCGAGCACACCGCGTCGAGGGCGATAAGTGTGTCGGGAGAGTGCTTCTTGACGAGGGAGGCGATGTGGCCGGCGGGGGAGAGGACGCCGGTGGAAGTGTCGACGTGGGTGATGGTGAGGAGCTTGGGCTTGGAGGCGAGGGCGGAGATGATGGCGTCGTCGGTGGGGATGCTGCCGACTTCGGCCTTGACCTGGGTCACCTTGGCGCCGTATGCTTCAAGACTGTACGCGGTCAGCGCAGCCTTCAGCTCTGGCGGACGACTTACCAGTCCGCGAAACCGTCACTAAAGTACCCAGTGTTGAGCACTACGGCCTCCTCGCCCTGCTCGATGAGGTTGGCGGCAGTGGCGTCCCATCCGAGGGTGCCGCTTCCCGCGATGAGGAACGGCTGGGACCCGCTCTCCTTCTTGGACAAGAGGACCTCGCGAAGAAGGGAGAGGGACTCGCCGAAGACTGGGATGAAGGCGGGGGAGGTGTGGGCTGTGCCGGGGGTGGCGTTGGCGAGGAGGACGTTGTCTGAGAACTCGATGGGGCCGGGGATGACGAGGAGCTTGTGGGCAGCCTGGGTGAACGACATGGTGTTTGCAGGCATCTCCTTGTGGCTGCCGTATATATATCGGCGACTATCTCGGTCCGGAGATTGCCGACGCGGGGCCAAATCAGACGCACCACAATGCAAAGGCGTGTATACTATCACTAATGGACAATTATGGACAACTATGGACTGCTACAAATCTATATACAGGTCATGCCTCTCAAGCACGCAAATTAAATGTAAATGTTGGAAATCGCCCCCCTCCACGGCGCCCCGACGCTCCCTCCGTGCTAGACTCCATTCCCGCCGTCGACAGTGATCAGATGATCAGATGGTCTTTGCAAACGCAATGAACCCAGACAGTCCTCGGAACTGGCCCTTCGCAGTCGCACCATAGTGCTCCAGCGTATGCCCTTCTTCATCCCGCCAGACACCGTCAGACTCGACGGCGCCATACTTGATGGTGTTTTGGTTGGAGACCAAAGTGTCCATCATCTCGGCGACGATTTGTCGAGAGTCGAGCATGACATTGACTTCTTGAGAATGGAACCATGATTGTGAATCTATTGCTTTGTTAGTAGCGGTTCACAGCGAACATAAAGCACTCACCTTGGTTGCCATTTCCGATGATCAACACCTCATCATCAAACGCCGCAAACTTGATATGGCAATTTCGCTGCTTCACCACCGCATTCAACGGCCTCACCTGGTCCTTGCCCGTATACCAATACACCTTCAAATACTGCTCCTTTTTCTCCGCCTTTAGCTTTTTGAACAACCTGTCCACCACCTCTTCATTGGTGCCTCCCTGGAACGGGATCGATTCTCCTTTATCGTTGAACCCGAGGTCGACGAGGAGATAGACGTCGACGCCCCGGCGACAGGCTTGCTTGACGGCACGCACGATGGGGCGGGCGTTGAGGGTAGGGGTCTGAATAAAGACCTTCTTTTTCGCGTACCGGAAGCCGGCGAGCCAGGCGGCGTTCTGGGGATTGCGAATGTCGTGGTGACCGGGGACTGTTCGCTGTCAGCTAGCAACTAGGGAAACAAGGGAATGCTCACATCCGTGGGGCTTTCGACAGCACATGGCGATAGGGAAAGGCTCATGCGGGGCATGTACGACATGGGGCCTATAATTATCAAGGTCGTCTGAATCTTCGACCGTCGCCCAAGCTTCCGACAATGCTCCAGCATCTATCTCGAGTCAGCGCCTACCCACTCTCACAATCGAAAGCACTCACTAAACTTTTGCGACAACTGAAACATTCTCTTACTCCCCGTCCCCTCTGGCTGCGTCTCGTCCGTCGACTTTTTCCCCTCGGGGATATCTAGCGCCACACTCTTCTTGGCCGTCTCGTACCCCGCAGCCATCTCATCTGGCATCTGCGCCGAGAGCGGTAGAGTCTCTTCCCTGCTATTGGTAGGCGCCGGCTTGAGGCCATGACCAGCCGATACCGCAGCGAGTATCTCGGCATCCGTCGGCTGGTCGGCCGTACGTTCCAGCGTCCTCCCTCTGCCCCTACCTTGCAGCGTCACATCCTCCCCCGGGATCGTCCCACTCTCATTCGCCACCGCCTTTCCCGGCGCATTCTTCTCTGTGATATTCAGAGTCGACGCGTTCGGCGATTCCGTCAAGCCCCCCACACCATACATCGGCCCATCCTCATGCGCAAACGCCACATGGTGCTTTGCCCTGCCCTCGCCGTGCTCGTGCTCGTGCTCGTGCTCGTGCTCGAGACTATGGCGGGAGATACCTTCCGAGTCGAACGTGTCTCGCCGCTGGGGCTCGTCCGCGAGCATGCGGGAAGCCCAGGCGTCGTCGGCGAGGGTATCGCCAGGCTGGGGGTAGGTTTTGGATTTGGGTGGGAGTTCGGCGGTGATGGTCGGAGAAGAGGTTCCCTCGGAAGGCGCTAGGAGCGTCCTGTGCTTCTCTTCATCCCGGTCTGCTGGACAATCAATTTTGCTCGCACGGAAAAAAGGAGTGGACTTACGCCTCTCCCGGCTCGGCCTTCGACTAGGACCCCTAGACCCTACCCGACTACTCGACCCCATCCTGCCCTGCATTCCCAGTCCCCACCTATCCTTAAACTCTCTCAACTCCTTCATAGCCGTCTGCGCCCTCGCCTCCAGCTCTTCCGCCGGTTTCCATTCCGCCGCTCGCTGTCTCTGCTGATCCACAACTTTCTGCACCGCCGCAAACAGACGTTCACCAGCAGTATCGTGGTGCGCGAACCGCGAGTCTTCATTATCTCTTGTCTGACGGCGGAGGAGCAAGCGCGCGGCTCGAGCGGCTTTGAGGATTTCGATATCGTTGAAATACGGGTTATGGTCCTGGAACAAGTACTGGATATTCCCCTCCGCATCCCTTGGGGGCGCATACGGCGTTCCCATACAAGGCAACGGCGGAGTCAACTTGTTGTACCAAGAATGCAGGGCGATCTCGTAGAACGCATCGACGATGGGCCCTTCGAAATGCGACATGAGCTCGAGGTTGGGCCGGTCTTGGATGTTGTTCGAGTTGATGAGGGCGACTTTGCGGTCGACGATGAGAAATTTGGCGTGGAATGTGCCCAGGAGGACTTTGTGAAAGTTCTACCCAAACAGTCAGCTTGGTTGGAGGAGGGAGAGGAGGGACGTACAATGACTTCCATGTTGAGGCCTGGGATAGCATCCTTCGCCGGCAAGTCGAGTGGTGTCCACCCGCTCGGAGGTACGAATGCATGGGCATTCCACAGCTGCTCCCACGATCCTCTATCATACATCACCTTGACGGTAATGACGGGCTTCTTCTCCTTGATGACTGTCGCCGACAAGTCAAGCAGCGCTTGGGTGATGGTGTTGACAGAATTGGACGGTTGCCAGTAGTTTGTAGCCAAAAACACCTCCTTCTCGGCACGAACGATGACGTCTCGGTAGTGTTGCATGATGTCGGGGATGAGGGAGATGATGGAAAGGGGCATGGTGGTGGTGGAGCCCAAGAGGTCGGGAGGGACGAGGCCGGAGAGGGGATCGCGCTCGAGCGTTGGTAATAGTGATATGTACATCTGCCCCATGTCAGCTCGATACCATTTGAGTCAGAGCTACTCACCTTCCAGAACAATTCAGAGACGACAGCCCCATCTCCCTCCTCCCCTTCCAGCTTCCACCCCGCCCGCTGCCTCAGCTCATGTCCTTGAGCTTCCCACCTAGCTTCCTCCTTTTCCGTCAACCCATCAATCACACTATGCTTGACCTTGAACCGTCTCAGCAGCCTCATCAGCGGATTAGGCTGGGGAAAGACTTTGCCGATGGCTTTGGAGGCAGAGTGGTCGGGATGGGCAAGGAGGTGGGTGGAAATGAGTTTGGGTGGGGGGAGGTTGTGTTTCGGGGGCTGTTTTGGGCTGGGTTCGTGGAGGAGAGGGTGGGCGGTCGGTGTTGAACTTGGCTGGGAGTCGGAATGAGAGTTGGGCTGGGGGTAGGCAGAAGGGGCTTGAGGGGAGATGGGGACGGCCTCTGTAGCAGAGGCGGGAGGGACGGTGACTGGGGGTGTAGCGGTAGACACCTCCCTCATGGGAATGTTGCTTTCGCTGGCAGACATGGCGGTGTATGGGTTCCAGCTTGGGGTATTGCTGTAGGAGTAAAAAGATCTCACACCGGGACGGCGCTTTGACGTCGTATACCTCGCCAGATCTGAGGGAAGCTCGGTCGCTGGCGTTCGGTCGCTGGCTTCCTTTCAGAGGTGGGTGAATGGACTTTTATAGTCGTGCGTCAGAGTGCGGCGGGGTTTGAGAGAGCGTGGGATGACGAGGGTCCAAATAGGAGATGGAGATGGACTGGGACACTGCTTGGTGCGGGCTGCCGGGGGTGCAAATCTGTGACACTGCCTCGGGGTGGTCTGGCGGATACGCTGTGGAGTGCACTGTCGTGAGAGGGGGGATGGCCGAGGTGTGGCTGGGAAGGCGCAACACAGGATGTCAGCTTCTGCTCTGTATTCCCTGCTTGGCTCAATTCGTGTCATCATACCCGCAGCTACTACTCTTCGCCGCATACGGTAAATTTACGTAATGCGAAGCCGCCGCCGAATGCAGCACAGGAGATGGCTTTGAATGCCTTGATCGACTCTGTCAGCTTGTCATACGCAGGCTGGCGATGGCCGCGGCTTTTCCAGCCTATGGAGAGGGCTTCGATATATGGGTAAGCCGAGTCATACCCTCAGATGATACAGGCCAGAGTCCTATTGCCGGTGACGCGATATGCTTATTTGGCTCCTCCATCGCAGTCAAATCTTATACATCATTTGCGACTGCGATTCTGCAAACGTCGCCGTCCTTCACAAAGCACACACTGACATTACACACAATTCTATGAATCACCCAACCAAGAATCCCAAGCACCTGATATAAGAACCAAAAAGACCCTCCCTCAACCCAATCCAACCCTAAAACCTCGGCGCATTCATGATAATCCCACACAAACACCCTGCCGCCGTACCAGCAATAGGTACAGTCAGCACCCACCCCAAAAAGATCCACCCGAAAGCACGCCAGTTGAGCGACTTGACGCCGCCCGAGACGATACCGACGCCCGCGGTCGCACCTGTGATGCACATGGTGGTGGATACCGGGATACCGTCTGTTTCCTTTGTCAGCTTGAGAGGGGGGAGGAAGGCGGGGAGAAGGACGTACATTGGGAAGCGAGGAGGACGGTGATGGACGAGCCTAGTTCCATGGAGAAGCCTCGCGAAGGCGAGTGCATGGTGAGACGGTTACCGAGCACAGCCATGATATTCTATCCTCCTATCAGCTCCATCCACTTCCACCAAAGCAAAAGCCACTTACATAACCATAAGTCGCCAACCCCAACACCAACAACAACCCACCCGCCACAAAGATCCAAGTCGGCGTCTCTGTCTCTTTCGGCGTCACCACCCCCTCCGACCAAACATAGTAGATAGCCGCGAACGGCCCGACAGCGTTGGCGAGGTCGTTCGAGCCGTGCGCAAACGAGCTGGTGCAGGCGGTCATGACTTGCATAAAGGAGAAGAGGTGTTCGGTTTCGTTGCCGTATTGCGCGGCGTGGGCGTACATGGCCACCATGCGGTCGGACTGTTTGCCTTGGCCTTTGTGGGATTGCATCGCGTGAATGTCGACTATGCTTTTATGAGCTTGATCATTGTAAAGGAGACAAAGGGCTTACCAGAAGTGCCATGCAAAAGAGCTCGAGGCAACCTGTACCTAAACAAGATCCAAAGGTTCTTGGGCGACAACAAGTTGCCTTCCAACTTGTGCTCATCCGCCTCCAGCTCCTCAAGCTTACTCCCATACACCTTCTTCTCGCCGGCAAGCGGCGCTGCATTCGCTTCAAGATCGCGCTCCTTATCTTGAGAGATGGACTTTTCACCATCAGGCGAAGAAGTGTGGTCATTGTCAGAGAGGGTAACGGAAGTGGGGCGAACAGCCTCGGGAGAGGTGGTAGCGTTGGCGCTCTCGGCGGGGTGTTCGTCGTCTCGGTCGTACACTCGATAGTCGGGCACATGTGCCATCTCTTGTCCCGAAGGAGGAGCAGGCGGCGCAGCTCGCCACCAAAGCGCCGGGCCGTAGAAAAAGTGGTACCACCTCAAAGCTAGTAGCTTCATTCAGCTTGTTCCCTCAACGTTGACAGGCTGATAAGAGAGAGGGGGAACTGACTGTAGTCTTTCTTGATGACCTTGGCGTGGACGAATGGCATCCAGAAGAGCATGGCGAGTGCAGCGATGACGAGACCGGTGAGCACGATGGCGAGGGCGATGGTCGTTTGAGGCAACTTGTTGAGTTTGAGCTGGGGAGCTCCCTTGTACACTATTCCCTCGTATCAGTCCCTACCCCTCCCACACGTAACACAGACGTACCAATGGACATGGTCAAAATAGCAGCCACCCCGAAAAAGTAGACCGGCGCCGCCCTCAACCCCGCCCGCACAGGATCTTTCCGCTTCAATACCGCATACTTTGTCAACAGATACACTGTCGCACCGAACCCGGCAGAGATACCGGGGGCGATGATGAATCCCGCAAAGATGGTGGCGAGACCTTTACCGCCGTTCCAGCCCCACTGGACGACACCGGGTCCGTCGAGGGCTACTCCGATACCGGCTAGGGCGGAGACGATCGAGTAGGTTGTGGAGACTGGCCATGATTTGCTGTTCTGCTGTCAGCACTTGCTTTCTAGAAGGGTTGAGAGGGGACGTACCGGGTAGCGATCATGAGCCAGGTAGCACTCGCCGCGAGCGCACAGACGAATCCCAAAAGCTCCATCCCGGCATTATTCTTGAAAGCAGACATGGAGATGATACCATTTTTTATCGTACCCGCGACTTGGGCGCCTGCGAGCACAGCGCCGAGGAACTCGCAGATGGCGGCGAGGCATGTGGCTTGACGGAGGGTCAGGGAGCGGGAGGAGATGGAGGTCGCGAATGAGTTGGCAACGCTTTGGCGGATTAGCAGGAGATCACGAGGTGAAGGAAGGGGACGTACTCGTTCGCGCCAATGTTGTAAGCGTCTAGAGCGGCAAAGATACAACCAAAGGCGAAGAGGTAGTCCCATTGGTGGAGAGCTGGCATCTTGAAGGTGCTTCTTGCTTGAGTAGCTGCAGAGGCTTTTGAGAAGGGTTGGGTAATACAAAGCTCAGTGAGTGGAGCTCTTTATGGTCTTCTGCGATTTCTGGGCCTGGCATGAGAGCCAGAAACGTTTCATACGAGCTGTACAAAATGCTATGAAGCAGCATGGAAGGATGACCCCATTCAGAGCAAGTGAAGGCGAATAGGTATGGAAGTTGAATGAACGTGTGTGATGATTCTGATTCGCCAAGGGAAGTGACATAAAAGCCAAGGAAGGTCGCTCGAGGTCGAGGGTCGTCGCCGTCCTGTGGAATGCAGGATAATAGCGATGGACTTGAGCAGCCTCAGTACGATGAACCAGGGTTTATCACTGAAAAGGGTAACAGAGTGAGCGTATGCAAGGGATGTACAGTGGTCTGCGACGACGGAGACAGAGAGACGAGCCAGCAAGAACCCAGATTCTTGGCAGGGCAGACGCGCCCTGATACCGGGACACCGAACATTACTTCATGTCTCTCGTGTGGGTATTCAATCCACAAACGTGATGGGTCTCATGTACATGTTTTGTAGCATGGCGCTGATAAACTCACAGGAATCTCGTTCGCCTCTTGTCTCTACCTCTTCTTTCCAGGCAAGTGAGACACGAAGCAAAAACCAAAAAAAATATTTGGTTCCGAAGAACCTCCTCTCTGCTCGAGTTTGTCATCCTTATGCAGGGGCAATGCTAATCTTCTCTGTATTGTTCCAATTTTTCTTATGCCACCCCGAAGGGGGCGAGGTATGACGCATCAGCGGGGAGGGGTTACTTCCATTTTGGCGGATCGTCGGGCAACAAGTATGGGGTCTGTAGAATCGATTGGTATGTGGTTCGCCTGAAGATGAGCACGGAAGCATGGCGGCATGGTCATCACGGACATGAGATAGAATGCACATTACAATTACAACATTGTACCAAGCACGAGTACAGCTTTCAAAGGTTTGCCGGATCCCGGCTGCTCTATGCTCTACGCGCGTTGCAGCTCCTCTCGCGAATGTTGGATCCAACTCCATATCGCAGCCGACGGGTAATATATCAGAAAGCCACTTCCTACCGCTCCCAGTGCAACCAGCGTCGCTTTAAGCTTGTTAGCTCGCGCTTGAGGAAAGAGAACAGGGGCATACCTATGACGGTGTAGTATACCGAGACATGCCGAGTGCGTTTCACTCTGAGACTCTCGTTCATTCTTACAATCTCATTGTTCAGATACATCTCCTGCCGCGGATATCAGCTTTGCTTCTGGGAAAGGAGTAGACGCACCACTTCATCAGCCCACATCTCCACCCTCGTCAAAGCATCGCCCTTCCCCCCATCTTCCACCCTCTTCAGCTTTCTCCCTCCACTAGCCAACGTCCCTTGATCCGCTTCGCCACTTTGCTTTTGACTAGACGCAGTACCATCAATGACGACGTCCCGCCAGGGGGTCGTGCGTTCACGCATGGTTTCCACATCTTCAGTGCGGTGTCGAAGGGTTTGACGGAGCTTGTCTTGGAAGGCAGGGATGTAGACTTGGAGAGCTTGTTGGATGTCGGCTGTCACGCCCTGAATTGTCATGTCAGCCAAGTACGGAGAGGTATATGTATGAAGACCAACCTCTGCATCGTCGTCTGTCTTGGCCACGCGCTCGAGAACCCCTTGCAGGTTTGTCAAGAGGTGATGTCGGACAGTCGACTATGATGGGTCAGCACGTGGTGACTGTGCTCGCCATGGTCGTACAAGTGTCGACCGGATGACTCGCTCGTGCTCATCACAAGCAGCCGTCAGTCGCTCAATCTCCCTCTCCAGCGGACTACATTGATCAGCACCAACCCCTTGCCTCGCGCGATGACACCCACTTGAGACTGTTTGCAGTCAGCGGCACCTGTACGCTCTTCTTCCTTGTAGGCATGGGCAGCACGGCAGGAGCGGATCTGAGGCCTGGGGACGGGGGGCGAGCTGAGGCATTGATCTCTATCTTTGGTGGGCGGTGGCGGGCGGGGCTTGTGGGCTGTGAGACGGGTGCACGGCGGGTGTCTGGTGCGAGGAGGATGTCCTCCGCTGTCCGTCCTGGCATCGTCCCGGTATATAGAGAGGTGGAAGAGAACGTCAATAGGCGGCCATGTCCGATATCTCTCCCAGGCACTGCCTCCACTTGCGATTCCCGGCGACTCCCCGACCGAGATGGTGACGTCTGCAGGGAGTGAGATGGGATGCATTCGTCTCTTCTTCTTCATCTACAAGTACCATGCCTACAGACCCCCACTCCACCGTCGACAAGCTCGGCATCCCCATCCCAGGCATCCAGGTCCGTCCCACTACCGATCCCCATAGTTCAAACTGACCACAACGTCTTTAGGATCATGCGCTCATTGGAAACTTGCGGGTATGTCCATGTAGCATTCACAATGCCACGGCTGACGGGAGTGTAGACTGCAGCGCTGGTTAGCACAAATGGCTCTATCGAGTCTATGTGTATCCCGTACTTTGACTCTCCCAGGTGGGTCTTGTCTCGTCTAGGGTTCTCATCGACGCTCACACGGCTATCCAAAGTGTTTTCGCAAGAGTCGTCGATGCCAACAAGGGTGGACATTTCTCCATCACCCCGTGAGTCCTTGTCTGGTCACCATAACAAGTACTGACGGACATTCAGTACTTTTGATTTTAAGCCGTACGCCATCTCTGAGTCTTAGCAGATCTCCGCTCACCTGATCTCATAGCAAACAAGCCTATGCCCCCAACTCGAATGTGCTAGTCTCCAAGTTTCTCAGTGAACAGGGCGTCGGCGTGATGACCGACTTCCTTGTACCCAAGGGAGCATCCCAGTCTTCGCAAAAGCCTCACCTGCCTTGGCTCATCAGGAAGGTGGAGAGTATCCGCGGCAAGGTGCCCTTCAGAATGGAGTGTTCTCCCGCCTTCAACTACTGTCGAGACAAGCATACCACTACAGTGATTATTCCTATGCCAGAAGGAAAAGACAGGAGCTGACAAAAAGCAGATGGTTCCAGACGACTCTTCCGCGTCCCTCGCGACCCAGCCTAGAAAAGCGCTCTTCACCTCGCACAACCTGGTGCTCGACCTTCGAACCATCGCTTGGTCTTCCGACTCGTGCGTCTCGGATCCCGAAGTCACTTTCAACGTCGAAGACTTTCAAGAGTCTCGCGGCCTCCTCGGGCCTTCCGTCACTTCCAATTTCGAGCTCGAGGAAGGACAGACTGTCGTTTTTGTGCTGAGAGAAGTGGGGGACTACAAGTATGAGAGTGAGAAGCATGAGGAGATTGCGAATCCGAGATCGATGAGGCAGAAGGATTTGGGGCTGCCATTGGACCAAATGCTGGAAGCTACCAACAAGCTGAGACACAAGGAGAACCCGGTTCTGACCAGGGTCCGTGGCTATCTCTGGATATCTTGACTATACTGACCAGCTCCTATAGTCGCTCGTAGAATCGCTTCTCAAAAACACCAACACGTATTGGCGAAAATGGATTGGAAAAACTCAGTACCGAGGCCGTTGGAGCGAAGAGCTCCTCCGTTCCGCCCTCGTCCTGTAAGCTACCTGCTTCTTCACCAAACAGCTCTAGCTGACACGAGTCACCAGCAAGATGCTCGTCTTCGAGGAGACCGGCGCCATCGTCGCAGCCCCCACTTTCTCCCTCCCCGAACACATCGGCGGCGTCCGTAACTGGGACTATCGCTTCACCTGGGTCCGCGACTCATCCTTCACACTCTACGCCCTCATCCGTATGGGCTTTACGGAAGAGGCAAATGCATTTGTCGAGTTTATCTTGAACAGGCTGAAAGAGCGAAACTCGGATGGGTCTTTGCAAATGTACGTCTCTCTCATCCATAAAGCATGATCGAGCTGATGAGTGGGAAAGCGTGTACACGATTCACGGAGGTAAAGACCTTGAAGAAATCGAACTCTCGCATCTGGAAGGGCACAAGGGCTCCAAGCCTGTGCGTATTGGGAATGGCGCCGCCGACCATCTTCAACTCGTGCGTCCTCTGTTCACCTGGTATAATACTAAACAGCTGGCTAACTGTGCCTCAGGATATCTATGGCGAATTGATGGATTGTATCTACCTCGCGCAGAAGCATAGTAAACCTCTTGCAAGTCTCTTACAGGAAGGAGAAGGGATTGCAAGCTAATGGTCATGCTTAGAGCTGGGACTCTTGGGTCGCAATCAGACAAGTCGTGGATTACGTTTGCACCCAAACGGAAGTCGAGGACCTTTCCATCTGGTACGTCTCTTCTGTCCACGATACGCTTTCCCCCATATTCACTCTCGATTTTAGGGAAGTTCGTGGTAAGAGGAAGAATTTCCTCTACTCAAAAGTCATGATGTGGGTCGCTATCGACCGCGGTATCCGTCTTGCCGATAAACGCTGTTTGCCTTGTCCTCAACGACAAAAGTGGATGGACACGAGAGACAAGTTGTATGAGGATGTGCAGAACAAGGGATGGAAGTGAGTCTATCTTGTTTCCCTGTTGGGGGTTAATACTGATGAGGAGCTAGCCCGAAGAAGAAGTTCTATGCACAGAGTTTCGAGGATCTGGACGCTTTGGATTCTTCTGTCTGTCAGTATCGTTCCACTTGATGGTATGATCATTTGCTGACGACTTGTATGATAGTGATAATGCCTCTGGTGTTTTTCACTTCTGCCGCCGATCCGCGCTTCACCAGCACCCTGGATGCCATTCTCAAAACGTGATTGTCTCCATATCTTTTTCCAAACTCGAGCTAACTCCCAGGATAGACCCGAGAAAGGCGGTCTCACAGCCAACTCTTCCGTCTATCGTTATAACACTGCGCTTTCCGACGACGGTGTTGGCGGCGAGGAAGGGGCTTTCTCGTTGTGCACGCTATGGTGTGTGGAGGCCTTGACGAGAGCGGGTGTCTATGACGAAAAGTATTTGGACATTGCGTGAGTGCTCCACCTTGCCTGAGATATCACCGATCTAGTGCGATACTGACGATGGGCAGGATGAATATGTTCATGGACTTTTTGGGGTATGGTAATCATATCGGGCTCTACTCTGAGGAGATCAGCGCAGGCGGTGAAGGTTTGGGTGTAAGTCTTCCCTTCATCTTCCTCATCTCCCTCTCGAGAGACGAGTCACTGATTCACTCTGGATATAGAACACACCTCAAGCATTCTCGCATGTCACTCTGATTTCAGCGGCTTTCAACTTGAACAGAGCACTCAGTGGAGCTGGCGTGGATTAAGGCAACTGATGAAGAAATGTTATAAGTGGAATTCTTTACAATACCATATTCAGAAAGTGAATAGAGGAAGGATGCAACTGAATAAAATCGATCATCACCTCACACAACGCCATTATACGCGACCGGTAGACAGTAAAGATGATATTCTATAGAAGGGCATCGAAACTCTCAGCTGTGCCCAATAATCAATGCTGGGGGTAACATCCTTACGTTTTTGATATCGACCTTGGCACTACGAGTACAATCGAGGAGGAGTCCACAACAACGTACGTGACGCTCAATCGACAAGGAGTCGGTCCAGCCTCCATCCTTCCTCAACTTCTGGTTGTCGTATAGCTTTTCAGCATGGCTGAGCGTCTAAGAAACATCCTTTCGCATGTTTCTGTGTTTCATTTGTCTCTGGCTCAATCCGTGTATCGAACTTATAGCTGAGCGTTTTTGCTCTTGTCGATCAGCCAGTGTTGGAATAGGATGAGCATGTGCGCTTTACTCTCAACAAGCTGTTGTAATACAGCGGTATATGGTCACGTGATGGAGTTGGTCACCATACCTGTCTAACAAGTTTATCTTGCTCTTCACAGGAGGTCGGCGGTTCGATCCCGCCCGGGATCATTCTTTTTGCTCTTTGTCTCTTATCGGCCTTTTGACCCTATACATACAGCTGGCAAAGATCCTTTCCTTTGTTCAGTTGTCAATTGCATTAGGTTCAGGCAACCGTTCTTTTTTCCTTCGTTCTATAAGGTAATCAATACCAACATTAGAAAATCAACAATGCCACGTGTAATCAGATAAGGAATAAGGATTTTTCTCAACCGCCACCCCGCCAAGCGCCTGAAATTTCACTCTCCTCTTTCATCGCCTTTTTTTCTTGAACCCGCTATACTTCCGCCATGTCCGTCCAAGTCACCCCAGAGCAAATGTCGCAGCTGCGCGACACCCTCCTCAACACGGCGGGAACCACCCCGCTCCACGAGCGATTCCGAGCTCTCTTCATGCTCAAGGCTGTCGGCACCGATGAGGTCGTCGATATCGTGTCCGAGGGTGCGTGTCTCTATGGTAGTGGAGAGCTATGCTGACAAAAGAGAAAGGCCTGAAAGACCCCTCGCCTCTTCTCAAGCACGAGCTCGCCTACGTCCTCGGCCAGCTCCTCAACCACCGAGCCCTCCCGACTCTCTCGGCCGTTCTCGCCAACCCCACCGGCGAGCACTGCGCCATGGTCCGTCACGAAGCGGCCGAAGCTCTCGGCGCTATCGGTGCCGAGGAAAGCTTGGCCATCTTGAGGAAGTACAGGGATGAGGAGGAGAACAGGGAGGTCAGGGAGACTTGCGAGATTGCTGTCGGCAAGATCGAGTTTGATCTCAGTGAAGAGGGCAAAGCGAGAAAGCAAAAGTGAGCACACTCTCTTTTGCAATGATACAAGAGCTGACAAGAGCAAGCCCCGACTACCCTACCATCGATCCCGCCCCTTCTGCCGAGGCCGCCGACATCCCTTCCCTCACCGCCGAGCTCCTCAACCCCAAGCTTCCCCTCTTCCAGCGCTACCGTGCGATGTTTGCCCTCCGTGACTATGGCTCCGGCTCCAAAGAGGCCGTCCACGCCCTCGCCGAAGGATTCTCCGACGGCTCTGCCCTCTTCCGCCACGAGATTGCCTACATTTTCGGTCAACTCAGTTCGCCGTACAGTGTCCCCAGTCTGTTGAAGAGGCTGAGGGATCCCGTCGAAGACGATATGGTACGACACGAGGCTGCTGAGGCGCTTGGTGGTATCGCTTCTGACGGGGTGGACCCTGAAGAAGGCGAGGGAGAGGGAGAGGAGCTGCCTGAAGGCGGTGTGCTTCAGGTGTTGAGAGAGTGGGCTGTCAAGGCGGATGCTCCCCCCGTCGTGAGAGAGTCTTGTCAGGTCGCGCTCGACATGTGGGAATACGAAAACTCTACCGAGCAGTTCAACCCCCTCGACTCGCTCGGTGGCAAAGAGAACACTACCGGTATGGAGAGGAGTGCCGCTGCTGCTGTAGCTGCTATGGCCGCTTAGTCACTGGCGAGATTTAGTTGAATAAAAGAAAGCGAGATTAGCTTTCAAGATTTGTTTTTCACAGTTTCCCTTTCTCAGGACCTGTTGTATACCCTGCATATGTATCCAAGCCATACCCTCTGCATCAGGATGTTGTCATTTTCTACACTGCGTACCCCTGACTGAGCTTTTCTTCAATTTCCCTTCCCAACTCTCCCAACCTCGGCTCTTTTCCTGTCCACTTGTCCAAAGCCGCCCTGCCTTCTTCCACCTTGCCCACCGCCAAGCCCCCGCTCACCTTGTCCGCCGAGATCAGGTTGCCAAAAGCGACAGCCGCGCGGTAGACCGTCTCCGTATCGCCTCCTCCATCTACCTTTTCCGTCGCGATGATTGCGATGACGAGCTCGAGCAGCAGCGGCGCGAGGGAAGGAGGGAGGAGCGAGAAGTGGGCAGAGATGGAGTAGTTGAGGGCGACGGTGGCAGCCGCCACCCGGCTGTTTTTACCCACGCCTTGCCAGGAGATAGCGCCGAGAGCAGCGAGCACTTGTTGGCCGACGGGTTCTTGGTTCAGCACGCCTCGGCCGGAGGCCGTGTTGATCTTGTTGGCCAGGGCTCGGAGGGCGAGGAGGAGGTTGGTATCCTGCGGCTTTGACAGCGCGGGCGCGCCAGACGACGCCTGCAGAGTCTGGGTAAAGACGGCAGGGGAGAGCGCAGACGTCGCTGGAGAAGTCGCCGACAGCGCGCGGAGGAGGTCGAAAAAAGGGAACCGTTTCTCCTCTGGCCATCGCGCGATGATGCCCGTCAAAGTGCTGGGATCAAACTTTTCCTGTCCATCCCCGCCTTCGGGATCCGGCAGCGCGACAGAAGGCAGCGAGAGGAAAGCATACACCTCGGTCAAGGCCTTGTTTTCATCCGTCGTCAGCTCGGCGCCGGTACCCTGCAACTCGTCGTTGAACTGGGCTACTTTAGCCTTGACGGCGGCGACGTTGATTTGCTTGAACGCGAGCCAGGACTTGACTGGCAAGATACCTTGTTTTTGCTTTTTCGCTGCGGCGGCGGGGGTAGATGCAGAGTATGCACCGGAAGAGGTGAATGGGTCGCCCCCGCCGTACGAAGGCGTATGGGTCGGGACGCCGCCTCCAGTGTATCGCGATCCACCCGTAAAAGGATCCCCATTATTAGCCTGCCCGCCCGCCATCGGCACTCCCCCTCCAGTATACCTCGACCCCCCCGTAAACGGATCCACATACCCCTGCCCCCCCTCCCCCCCACCCAACGTCTCCCCCGCCGTATTCTTCTCTATAAACTGCACCACTTGATCCAGATAACTCCCCGGCAGCTCATTGTCCTCCAAGAACTTTTGCGCCGCGATCCACGGGTTTTGGGCGGTATTGTAGGGGAGTTTGAGGGGGGGCATGCCTTCGGAGACGTCGACGTCGAATACGTAGTCGTATTCTTTGCCTTGGTAGAGTTGTTTGCGGGATTGGCCGATGGCGTCGACGACTTGGCCGATCTGTTGCCAGGTGGATTCCGGGGTAGACCACTGGATAGAGTCAGCATGAGGCCCGAGGTGGAGAAGGTGGGGGCTTACTTGGTAAGCTTCAACTTGACCATTGTTCTTGATCATCAACACCTGCCCATCCTTCTTGCCCTCCCGCCCCAAGGCCTCCATACCAGGCAGATCCGAATGCTTGACATCCCCCACCTGACTCTTATCCAACTGTCGCCCCTTCACCTCTCCCTCCCAAACCGCGAGCTCTTGCTCTGGAGCAACAAGCTCTGGCGAGTTGGTGAAGAAGCGGATCGTAGAGTCTGACGAGGCGGACACGATATAGGGTGCAGAGGAAGGGGAGGAAGGAGGGGGCGGGGCGGTGGTGCAGGACCAGAGAGAGTTGGATGTGTGGGGGATGGTTTGGAGCAGTTCAGAGTCGGACCAGACGCGCATGGTGCCGTCTTCGCCGGTGGAGATGGCGCCGCTGCCGTCGGGGAGGGCGGTGATGGAGTAGACGAAGGATGTGTGGCCAGAGAGGGTGTTGATGGGCGCAGGCTTGTCGAAAGAGTAGATATTGATGTTGCTATCCCCGCGTTTAGAAATGTCAACCGGAAAAGGCTAGATGAATGTGACGTACCCATCATTCGCACAACTCCAGAATCCTTGCCCATCAGGTCTCAGAGCCAAACCTCGAACAGGTTGGGTGTGCCCGGTATAAGTTTGCAGAGGCGTGGATCTACCCGAGGCAACGTCGAGAGCGTGGAGGATGATCTTGTTGTCGGCGGAAGCTGTGAGGAGACGGTCATTGCCCACAAACTTGACAGACCAGACGGCTTGCTCGTGGGCCTTGATGGAGAGGGCCTTTTTAAAGTCTTTCCAGACAATGACGCTCTTGTCCCATGATCCGGTAGCGACGAGTGCGTCCTGGCTGACGTCGATGCAACAGAGGTTCTGCGAGTGTTCAATGAGAGTGTGGACTGGCTCGGGCAGTACGTCTTGAGCTGGGGGAGCTGTTTCTGGGGAGGGGAGGGGGTAGCTGGCGAGTATACCTGACTGTGATCCGACGAGCAAGTACGCTTCCCCGTTCCATGTGGTGAGTGCGGCACAGCTGAGGTAGCGCTTCTCTGGCCCCTCGACGCGCAGCTTGACGTCCCACTCCCGGGATGAAGTCGACGGGCCCCATACGAGTGCGGATCCGTCCCTGGAGGCGGAGAGGAGGAGGGGGATGCCCGCGTTCGGGGTGGACAGCGCACGGACATCCGCTGCGTGCCCGTGCAGAGAGAAGGCGAGCTTGTACGGGGCGGACATGGCCGAGAGAGTGGAGAGAGAGAGGGAGAGAGGAGAGGGATGGAGTGGCGTCAGCGTCGGACACCGCCGCCCCTCTTCACCCCGGCCGCCGGGTGACCTCTTCTCTTTCTCTCTTGCCTTCTTTCTTACGTATCAGCGAGATGCCGGATCTCCTCACCCCACAGGTCCTGGCCACGGGCAAGTACTCTGCGTTCTGTGTGACCCCACTGACACCCACCACAGCCGGCCCACTCGTCCTCGACACCTTCATCAAGCACTACCTCGGTAACAACACCAGCAAGGACAAGGACAAGGACAAGGCAAGGGGGGATCTCATGTATGATGAGGGTGCGCATTCATATCCTGCCACGACGAACCATCACTGACTATAACCTGCAGCGTTCGTTTTGATGAAGGTGCGTTGTCAAGGAGGTGGAGCGCGCAACAACTGACTACATCAGACCTTTCTCGAAATGTCTACAAAGTACGCCCAGTATACGCCCCCAGAGTCAAGCTGACGATTGCTAGACACCCCGTTGCAGCTTTGCAGCGATTCGGCCAGGTTCGCACGCCCTCCCCGCCGTGGGTCGCCGTACACCGCATCCACGTCCCCCACCCCACCCTCGCCTCCGCCGCCGCACACCTCATCCAGGGTTTCGGCGGTGAAGAGATGGCGTACAAGATTGCGGGTGGGACGAGATGGTGGCAAGTACGCGCGGGCCCGGGAGTGGAAGCAGAGTGGATCGTGATGAAGAAGGATTGGAGAGAGGTGGTGGCGGCGGAGAAAAAGGAGAGGAAGGAGAGGAAGGGGAAGCCGGGGAAGGAAAAGGCCAAGGAGGAAGAAGAAGAAGATGATTGTGGGTACACACCTTTCAAGAGACCATGCTGACGTCTTGCAGTCCGTCCAGAGATGGACCGCCTCCGTTGCATGCTCTACAGTAAGTGTCATGTTTTGTGACCGACCGTTCTAACACGCCCCAGTCCATGGCGGCGCTTACTACTGGGGATCCATCAACACCCACCGCTACACCATCTGGCGCCACGCCCGCAAAATGCACGGCCGCTGCTTTGCCGTCAACTACCGCAAAGCACCCCAATACCCCTTCCCCTGCGCCCTCCAAGACTGCCTCGCCGCCTACCTCTACCTCACCAACCCCCCGCCCGACGCACCGCATACAGCGATAGACCCGAAAAACATTGTGTTGGCGGGAGATTCCGCGGGTGGCGGGTTGTGTTTGGCCTTGCTGCAGGTGTTAAGAGATACGCCGGGGCTCGAGCTGCCGGCTGGGGCGGTACTGATCAGTCCGTGGTCCGATCTGACACATAGCTTCCCGAGTATCCTCGAGAATACAGCGACGGACGTCATCCCGCCATACGGCTTCATCCACAAACCCTCCTCCCTCTGGCCGCCGCCCCCGCCCATCCTCACTGACGCCGTCCAGTCCCGACTGCGCACCAAGATGCGCGAAGCCATCGTCCGTGTGCGGGAACACGAGAAGGCAGGCAAAGTCCCGCCCGAGAGCGATGTGGCGGAGGGGAATAGGTTGAAAAAAATCTTGTCGAAAGTGTCGTCGCATCACGACAAGGAGGTCCGAGCGTCGTCGCCGACAGATATTCATTCGCCTCGGGATACCGAAACGCCAGGCAGCCCCGATCCGAAAGACCTTCAGCCTACCGTGGCAGGCTCTGACGCCCACCCCAAGCCGCACCACCCCCTCCCCCACTCATCCGCCGCCAACCCCGCCTCCCTCTTCCCCCACCTCTCCCCCCTCTCCGGAAACGAAAACGCTGGCCAGCCAAACACCCTCGCTCTGGACCAAGTCCCACTGGAGCTGCGGGTCAAAGGGGACAAGGTGGTGCTGGACACGCAGATCCAGCTGTACGCTACGAATTCACAGCTGAACCATCCATGGGTGAGCCCTGTGCTGGGATACCTCGGGGGTCTACCGCCGTTGTATATCATGGCGGGCGATAATGAGGTCTTGCGGGATGAAATCATCTACCTGTACGTCCTCTTCTCCCCCCCTCTTCACAATCTGACCATTTCTCCAGGGCACACAAAGCAGCAAACCCCAAAGCCTACCCCCTCCGCCCAGACGTCTACCCCCTCCTCCCGTCTCTACAAGGCATCGAGTCCCGCCACGGCCCCACCAACGTCCATCTCCAAATCTACGACGGTGTCTGCCACGACCTCCCCTTGTTCAGCATGACCAAAGCCGCCCGCGGGTGTTTCAGGGCGATCGCGTCGTTTGCCCGGTATGTGACGCCCTCGGCGCCCGGGAGTCATTATGTGCACCGGACGCCTGCTGGGAGTCGGCCTCCGTCGCCGTCGCCGTCGAGGAGAGCGTCGGCGGATGGGGGGCTGGAGAGGGTTGAGGGAGAGGGGAAAGTGATACTTGGAGGAGGGGTGGCTGCTTCGCCCGAAAAGCTCGCGGCACAGCTGCCCGAGCCGGGTCTTGCAACGCCTTCCACCCTGACGCTCAATTCGAGTATGCGTCCCCTCGCACCCTCTACCTCCAAAGGCGGTTCCACCACGTCTCTCATCTCCTCCGCCTCTGGCACGTCGACGCCGGTGACTGCTAGCTTCACCGGCATCGCCCCCGCTGGTGAACGTATCTCCTCTGAGCGCGAAGAAGCATTCTACACTCCAATGGAAGGCGATTTCAGAGATATGGAGGTATTAAAGACGGAGGACGATCTCGAAAAAGAGAGGGGGATCTTACCGCCAAAGAGGGGTAAGAGCCTGTTCAGTGAGACGCCGTCGGGGACACCAGGTCGGCTAGAGTCGGCGGATATGTCGAGGGTGCCAAGTCGGCTTGATGCGCTTGATCCGAATTACCCGCACCCCATCATCTCCCCCGGCCGTCATTCGTCTACCCCGTCTACTCCGATTACACCTGCCACCCCTGCAACGCCCGCCACGCCCGCCACTCCGGGATCGGCTGTCAGGAGGCACAAAAGCCTTGCTTGGCGGCTGCAAAGTTCTTCTGGGTCTGATTCTCGCAAGGAGGGTAGTCACGGGAGCTCGAGTGTGAAAGATGGGGACAAGGAGAAGGAGTTTCATGGGCTGGATGATTTGAGGGCAAAGGAAGGCGAGTCGGGATGGCCGGGGACGTATCGGGGTGATAATGTGAGTTACCCTACGCCCATTCCAGGCGGGTGATTGGATTGCTGATAGAGAGCAAAAAGCCGTTTGGATCAGACCATATGATTCGCGAACGGATCGATCCCTTGGGCATCACCCGACCGCTTACTCCCATCTCTGACATTCCCGCTCTGCAGATCCCATCAGATGAAATCGGTCTCATCAGGGAAGGTCCTGCTATGCGATACATCAATGGCCAGACGCTCTGGGACAAGAAATATAAAAAGGTCGGAGAGAGGGTGGAGAAGAAACGAAGAAGAAACTTGAAGCAAGCTCAGAAAGTTGCAGAGAGGGGTGGAGAGGATAGAGGGTTTGAAGGCGTTGTGAGAGAGGCGATCAAGGCTGAGAAAGAGAGTGATGCTCTGAAAAAGGCGAAAAAAGAAAAGGCAAAGGAGGCCAGCAAGGGCGGGGACGAGGATTGGGAGAGTGAGGCGCAGGAGGGTGAGAGCGGTGAATGTAGTAGGTCGTGGGACTGGGCTCTTCAAGGGGAAGCTCCTCCCCCAAGTGCCATTGTCTCTCGTCGTGATTTCGTGAGCATCACCCCCCCCCCCCCTCTCACCTCGAAGACGAATGCTGACCCGCAACAGGCCGAGGCGCGTCAACTAGCTCTCATGGCAGACCGTATCGACTCTTCCGCCTCCCACTCTACTCCTTTCCATGGCCTCAACATTTGGGTCGGCCTCGCGGGTCTGTTTGGGGGGAGTGGAAATGAAAAGGAAAAGACCAAAGAGATGCTGCAAGAGTTGAAGGAAGAGCGGGAGAAGGAGAAGGAGGAGGAAAAGTTGGGGAGGGAGAAGCAGGTTGGGAAGGGAAAGTGGTGGAAGTTTGGAAAGCGCTGAAATGTTTGGCTGTGTATGGACAGAGGGTGAATGATCTCGGTCGTAAACATCTCGCGAAGGAAAGTGATTAAAGTTTGGAAAAGGTCAAAAGAATCAATTGTGTATGTGGGATAGAAAAGGGGTAAAATCTTGGTTGTAGAAACTTTGTGGTACGATAGACATCGATAGAGTGCTCTTGTTTGAAATGTTGGTTGGTGAGGATGCAAAGTTATGACTTGTGGTTAGACTTCCTTGATACCTTATTCCTTTCCAATTTCATCCAGAATGTCATGCTCACATGCTCCACAAGATCACACATGATCACAATGCTAAAATGCAAACATGCTATCGCCCCCTCCCTCACTTCTTCCCCTCATCCTTGATCCACCTCTTCGGCACACCCCTGCCCACAAGCGACTCGATGATAATCTTCTGCTGACTCCCCTGCACCTGTACTTCCACCAATCCAAGCTTCGGGCTCACCCCCTCCCTCGGCTGCACACTCGCGGAGCCGGCACATTTTTTACGCATCTCTTCCGCAAAAGACTCGGCAGGGATGGAGAAGAGCTCGAGGCCGGTGATGTGGGTGACGGTACGACGTCCGCCTCGGGATTTGATGGTGAGAGTGATTGGTTGCAGGGCACCTTTTCTGTATTACCGTGTCAGTACAGATATTGAACGGGGGATGGACAGATACTTACTTGATAGTGCCGCCGATGGACACGGCCCAGCTCACTCCATTCCTCAGCTTTGCAATCACATCATCTCTAGCCATGCTCTGACCCGGGTCCGGCTTTTTGACACCCACAGCCTTCCCCAGCTCCTCATCCAACAGCACAAATCTGTGATTGTTTGGCACAATCAGATTGTGCTTGATAATATATTCGTCTAGTGTCTGTCTCAAAGCAGAAGGTGGGTAGTACTCGGATTTGGAAAGACCGCACGCTTCCCAGAATAACAATGCAGGCGAGATGGGTTTCCACAGTTCTTGAATATCGATCGGCTGGGATGCTGATTGGGCAGGCTTGCCATCAGCGCCCTCTGGGTTGGCAGCGGCCTCCCGAGCAGCCTTCTTTACGGCTTTCGCCTCTTCCTGCGCTATCGTCGTATATCCCTCATACGCCTGTAGATCCGGGTGTTTCGGGTCAAAGCTGACCACCGTTACTTCTCCTTTACTCTCCTTGATCTTGACGATCCCTTCCTTGTTGATCTCCTTCATCCATTTGGCCAGCTTTTTCCATTCACTTTTGGCAATGACGACTTCATCCCTCTTGTCTTTGGGAATGTAGGAAGGGCGAGAGGGGAGGATGTGGGAAGAGTAGAGGAGGGAAGCGGGCATGGGGAAAGAAGAAGGTTGGAGGGAGGAGAGGGCTTGGAGGAGGGAGAGAGAGAGGAGGGAAGAGATTTCGTCGGGGGTGAGAGGGGCGGAGGAGATGGTTGGTTCGGATGATTCCCCCGTAGTATCTCCGGATACAGAGAGATTTTCTATCGGTGGAAGATCGTCCTTCGCTTTGCCGCCTGGAGCTGAAGCCAAGGGGACCTCGGGAGCTGGAAGAGTGAACGTCGGAGGTGTTGATTTCGAACCAAGCTCCCAAAGACTGCGATACCAATCAGTTTCAGTCACAGCTTATTCTTGAGAGACACTCACTGGTCTTCTATTATACAAAGCACGTCTGCAAACTTGCCCTCTTCTTTCTCTTCCCCACCCTGCAACAGCTGGATCCTCCTCTCCCAAGCACCCCTCATGCCACCATCAGCGGCTATTCTGCCAACTCCCACATAATGAACATCATCATTCCTAGATGGGGAGGTTGCAAAAGCGACCAGGCGGTCTTTTTGAACGTCGGGGAGGAGATGGGGCTTGTCAATGTTGCGAACGGCAGGAATGAAGAGTGGTGCACCGGTCAGGATTGGGGGAGGCATGGGATGGTATATCTGGATGACCGGCAGGATGGGACGAGGAAGGGGTAGTGTAAGGAGGTATACTTGTTATCTCGTCAGCATTTGACCTACTTCACCAAATGTGACATACACGTAGGGATATACTCTTTCGAGTTGCGGCCAAAGGACATCCAGAGAGGGTTGCCATCTGGTGCTATCCAGAATGTCTGTTGAGCCCGATTAGCTTGCACTCGACAAGATACACCATCCACCTACTCCTTCAACGCCAGTACTGTTTTCGAAAGTGCCCGTCTTGACGCCTTCTGGAAGAATAAGTTTGCCGAGCTCTTTCTTGTCATTGTCGTCGGTGCTGGCGACAAGCGAAGGGAACTGCTCGAAGATGGCAGCCAAGAGCTGTCTCCGGGCGGAGGAGCGGATGGGCGTTGCGTTTGATTGGTGCACGAGGGGTTTCTTGAACATGGCGCTGGGAATGTCTAATCTGTGGAGAGAAGAAAGGTATAGAAGATGGTCACTTTACCCCGCGGGGTAGCTCTTCTCTTTGGTTCCGTTCATGAATCAACACGAGTCATCCAACCAGTGTATTTGTATACCTATACATACCTCCGGGCGGCTGTGCATGTAGACATGAGGAGACACTCGACTACTGTCGAAAGATCCTGCAAGGACAAAAAGCAAAAAGATGATCCCGGGCGGGATCGAACCGCCGACCTCCTGTGAAGAGCAAGATAAACTTGTTAGACAGGTATGGTGACCAACTCCATCACGTGACCATATACCGCTGTATTACAACAGCTTATTGAGAAAGAGCATTAACGGTGCCCTCAGTTCAATCATATGACATCTCTCACAGCATGATTCAACTTGTCTTCGAGTACATGATGATGTGTCTGCGTCTCTACATCTCCACTCTGTCCCCCCTATAGTGCCAGTCGGTAGTGAATGGGTATAACGCTGACATCATTGTCTTACTGGGACCCTCTGTACGTGGCAGTTCACGAAACCACTCGCGATGTAGAGACTTTTTGGGTCAAACATCCCATGCAGTGCCTCCTGTGACCTGTCCATTCTTGTCATTCTTCTCTCGCTTGCGTCGTGTGAACAAGGTTGTTCCATGGCCAACGTTAGCCCAATCTAGCGCGAGATCAACAGCAGGACCGGAGCCGGCAGATCCGGCAGCCGTTGAGGGCCCGTGCCTGCGCGTCACGTCATTCGCCGGCTGCCACACATCTATCTCTGTGCGATGGACAGATTTCAGATTTCAGATTTCAGATCCATCTTCATCTCCTGTCCTGTACATTTCTGCTCATACCCCTGTACATACATACCCCTCGGCGAGAGATGCCGCCATCCACTCGCTCGAACCCCAGACAGCCCGTGCTCTCACCAGGTAAACAACAGGCCGAAGAGCACGCTAGGGGATTCAACAACAACAAAGGAGACGAGGACCAGCCGGCATTTGAGATTGTTGTGTTGGGAAGTGGAGGAGGACCTCTAGAGACTGATTGTGCTGGGTGAGTCTCCACAACGTCTCTTGCGTTACCGACCGATGGCGTTACCACTATCCTGGGCACGAGCTTATTCTCCGTGTGGAAATACAGGTATTTGGTCAAGCCTTATGGGAGCAAGTGGGAGGATGGGGTACTTGGAGTCGAGGGCGGTGAGTCCAGCGCAACCATCTTATTCAAAGCCATTGACGAGAAGGAATAGGTTCTGGTCTTGGTGCTCTAGCGACGCTACTCTCAACGCGCAAAGCGAAAGACCTCTTCCCCGGCGTTGTGTTCCCCCGCGGAATCAACACCCCTCTGCTGAAAGCATCCTACATCTTCTCTTTTCTATCGTGAGATCTTGCCTCACTCCAATAGCATAGTAGAATGCTGATCAAACACAGATCATACGTGATAACTCACTCACACATGGACCATGTCCTCTCCCTCGTCATGCTCACCGGCTCCTTCCCCTGCCTCGCCCCTGAGCCGACCTCTGCTCCTACCCAGAAATCTGACCCCTCTCTCCCTTCCCTCCCCGCATCATCTCCCAAACCCCCAACAACAGTCTACGGCACAAAAGGCACCCTCAAACGCTTCTCCATGGCCTACAAAGGCGCTCTCTGGCCTGAACTCGCCGATTTCGATCCCAACAGCCAAGAAGCGAACGACCCAGAACCTATATCTGACATGCTCTGGGACTATGCTATAGAAGGAGGGGACAGGCAGAAGAAACGCAAGCTTGAAGAGCTGGCACAGCCGAACAAGTCTTCGTATGTGGCGGGGGCACCGGTATTGCCGACGTCTAGGAGATCATCTTATGCGGCGCTGGATCCTGCTTCAGAGTCTGCTCTGAGCTCTCCTGGGGATGTTATCCACCCATGTTTGACCCTTGCTCCGTATGTTTTCGTTCCCTCATGAGAAAGCGGGCGCTCATACCCTGCAGCTTGGCTACTACCACAAGTGTTGGCTCCATGGTTCAAAACCTTCCCCTATCCATCCGACCATTTCCCCTGTTGCACGGTGCGACTTCTCAAGGAGAGTTTGAATCCTCCGCCTTCTTCATCCGACACGTCCCCCCCGCCCACTCTTCTGCACCACCTCCTCAAAATTCCAACAGAAGCCCCAACTCACAAGAGAAGGAATTTCTTTTCTTGGGAGACATGGAGAGCGCTTACCGTAGACCCGGGGAGGAAACGGTAGACAAGGACAGAGCTGTGGAAGCGGGAAAGATGAACAGGGATGTATGGACCGAGGCGGCCAAGTCTTGGGATGAAGGGCGGTTGTCTGGAGTTTTCGTAAGCTGGTTTCCACCATCCTCAGAGGAAAAAGGTTAATGGATAGCAACAGCTCGAGTGTTCATACGACTCTTCAAGACCGGCACAGTCCATGTACGGACACATATCACCTCCAGGGTTGTATTACGAATTGAAGACTCTTGCTAGTCTGGTACAATCGAAAGATGAAAAGTCAGCTTCCTTCGTCCTCCCCTCCAGACAGCTCAAGAGCTGACAGTCCGCTACAGGGAACCTCTCCGAGGTCTGAAAGTATTCGTGATTCACATTAAAGAATCTCTCCTCCCCAACGCCGAGGGCAAGACGCAGAGAGAGATTGTCATGCGCGAGCTGCGCCAGCTGGAAGAGGACGGTAAGCTGGGTGTGATTCTTACGGATCCGAAGCGCGGGGATAGATTAGGTGAGTCTGCTTTGCATATCGACCATTGTCTACAATCAAAACTGGGGACGCAAGCGCTGACAGAGGGTACCCAGTCATATAGAAAGAGCATAGCCATTCATATACATTGTTTGTATCAACAAGTCATTCTGTACCCTGTCATGTCACTCAGACACAGTATCCTGTTGCCTTTGGTCTCCTTACGTTCTCAACCTTGACCTCTAAAACCATCCGACGTTCACAATCCCTTGCCAACAGCATCTCCCGCCCTATCCGCAAACTTGCCCATGACATCCCACCACCACTCTTCATCCGTCCCATCCGCCTTGTGCTTCTCCGCTTCCCTCGCCACATGCGCCAAGTAGCCGTATACCCCGTCCTTTTCAATGGCTTCTCGGACATTGGGAGACGAAGGGAAAGTGGAGGATGATAGGATACGGGGGCCGCTCAGGGAAGATGGGAGGAAGAGGTAAGTATAGCCCAAAGAGGCGAGGGTCGAAGATGTGAGTTTGAGATCACTGGGTGCTTTTGGTGATGTCAGCCATGACCAAAATAGAGGATACCGGGAAGCACTCACTGGTAGCGACGGCAGGGAGGTTGTACGCCATCCATTTGCCAGGGTGCGTCTCTTGCACCCCCTTCGCAATCGCTTCCGCTCCCTCTACCCCGTGCCCATGTCCGCAGGCCCAAATGACATCAGCGATGCGAGCCGTGATACGAGCTCTCGAGATGGCCGCAGACAGGCCGCCATTGTAGGGGTACCAGCCTTCGGTCGTGCGGGCTGCATCGGCAGACCAATAGAATGTCGAAGAGAGCGTCTGGGCAAGGGCGTATGCTTCAGAAACGTTGAGCCCCTTACTCTTCTTCTCAAACTCAGCCCATTGCTTCGGACGACTCGTCTTGAAGGCATCATCCAAGGTAGCAAGTTTGGCTTCGCGCACCCACTCTGCCTTGTCCGAGTGACCTTCGGCGTGGTAAAAGTCTCGAGGAAGAGGGACGGTGGAGCCGAGAATGTAGGGGCGGTCTCGTGGATCGATAGTTGATGTGAT
Source organism: Cryptococcus floricola (assembly GCA_006352305.1). NCBI lineage: Eukaryota > Fungi > Basidiomycota > Tremellomycetes > Tremellales > Cryptococcaceae > Cryptococcus > Cryptococcus floricola. The sequence goes on along the minus strand of CM016942.1, from coordinate 263,798 downwards.
GTGAGTAGCGAAAGGAGTGTCGGTACGTGCTATGGATAACATCTCTGATCTTTCAAACTGTAAGCTATTATCTAAGAGAGCGTGTGATTGACTCACCCCATGATATCAAGCTGCAGTTTCCCAGCCGTCAACCTTCTTAGAAACTCGCACACCGGCACCACCACTTCTCCCTCCCCGTCCTTCTTGTCGTGCCTCGATGCTCCGCTCAACGAGTCATCTAGATGGTAACCTGCAGCCCCACTCAAAGCTAGAAGCTTGACATGCTTCATGATGACGGTATGCGCCCCATGGCCTGTCGCTGCGTCGGCAATGAGCGGGAGAATGTCGTTCCCTGCATCGGCGGAAGGGGATGTTGAAGCGGATGCTTCGGAAGAGATAGGGATGGGAGACGAAGATTGGGGTGCGTTGAGACGAATGGTACGGGCAGACAGGAGCTGTGAGCGATAAAGGGATTGGACGTTCTTGGGAACTGTCTCGAAGGTGTCGTGACTCTGGAGTTCTTGGTGAGCCTCATTAATACTTTTCAGAGCTCGACAGGTGCTCACGATGTCCAAAGCACTCTCATTCGGATTAGAAACGTGCGTTGAGCTCGACACATACGCCGTCTCTATGCACTGTCAGCACGACCCCGAAAGCACACGCTAGTTCCACCTTCACGACTCACCAAAGCCAGCATCGGCCATCAAGCCCAGCCCCACCAGATCATTCGCGCTCGAGCTCAAGCTGACCTCCTTGTTCTTTTGTACTTCCTCAAAGATCCCCCTCAGTTTGCGGGGCATTGCGTTGGAGCATTGGACCGGAGGAAAGACGTCTCGGAGGGATGCGACGGTGTCGGCAGAGTAGGGGCGGTGAATAGCAGCCTGAGATGGGGTGTCCCACCATGTTTGGATAGCAGCAGAATCTAGCCAGTTACTGTGGTCTGTCATTTTGGGATGATGGGGGCAGAGGGAGACAGCTGCGGTGGAGATGGGTTTATATGGCGACGTATACTGGACTGGACTGCCTCCACTTTCGGATGGAACCGGATTCGGGCTCGGCTCGTCCGAAATCACAGAAGCTATTGTTTGGTCCGGAACAAGTAGGAAGCCACATAACAGAGAGAATGGCATATGTTGTGGCTCACCGTGAGATGCTACCGACATTGCCCGAGCGGATGATTGGGTATCAAAACTGAAGGCCGAAAAGAGACAAAAAGCAAAAAGAATGATCCCGGGCGGGATCGAACCGCCGACCTCCTGTGAAGAGCAAGACAAGCTTGTTAGACAGGTATGGTGACCAACTCCATCACGTGACCAATTTATTGAAAGTAACCCACACAGGTTGGTCAGACCCTGACATCTTGTCAACAGCCCTGCATCGCATCTTGTTGCTATCCACAGGACTAGAATATGAAGAACAAGAGAGAATGCAAGGTGGAGACTTTGTCGATTCTGAGGCAGAAGCGAAAGCCAGTCCCGTGCAGTCGTGTTCAGTATCAGCTTCAGTCATCGTTGAGGCTCTTCAGAGTAGTCCAGTTCAAGCTCGGGTTTTGGGAGGTCGTAGCAGATAAAGCAGTTAAATACTAGTACATTGTTGTTATGCATGTGATTACCGTTTGATCATGAGTATGTGAATAGAAAAAACCCCGAATACCTTGAACTCCTACTTCCATCATCGCCGGATGCACCCTCCCTAGACAGTGTCTTCCAAGCAGAGCTTGGGCATGATGTTCATACCCATGAGCTGCGTCATTCGTCAGCAAGATTACAAACCGCGTAGAGATGGAGACTCACCTCCTGGATAAGAAGCTTCGCGGCGTAGGGAATCGTCAAGCCCACCACGCCCTTCCCGCTCTTACACTTCGGACACCAGTTGTTGTACCCCAACATACCACAAGTCTCGCAGACTTGGGTCTCGAAAGCGTCCGATGAGATCATCAATCGTTCGAGTAGTAGTTGTGTGGCACCGTAACCGATGAGACTGTATCATATGGTCAGCTGATTAGAGATAGAGCGGTGAAAGGGACGTACCAATCTCTTTCCATTTCACCAAGACGGAGACCACCATCCTTTGAACGACCCTCCGTGGGCTGACGTGTGAGGTTGGCTCGAGGACCGGTAGGTCGAGCGTGCATCTTGTCCATGACCATGTGCTACATTTCGTCAGCATTATACTAGGCCATCTGGAATGCAGCGTACCTTGAGCTTCTGGTAGTAGATAGGACCAAAGTAGACATACGCCTCCATGGGCTGTCCGGTGATACCACTCGTCAACATATCCTTACCGGCATACGAAAAGCCGTTCTCAATGAGGATCTGAGACATGTCGACGACCTTGGAACCACCGAACGCTGTTCCGTATTGAAGTTTACCAGCGAGGACACCGGCTTTGCCAGAGAGCAACTCAATCATCTTTCCAACAGTCCTGCCAAAGCTGTCAGTACTGCTCACACAGCCCAATGAATACTCACATTCGCGAAGGGAAACCGTGAGGGTTCATAATGATATCCGGAACGATACCCTGGTCATTAAACGGCATATCCGCCTGCGGCACGATCAAGCCACATACACCCTTCTGCCCGTGTCTCGACGAGAACTTGTCTCCCAACTCTGGTCTTCTCGTCTGCCTCGTCAACAGCTTGATCAAAGCTCCATCCTCTCCTTCCGTCAGCATGACCTTGTCGATCAAGATAGGCTCGGGCGTCTTGTGCGTGACGGGGTTGGCCTTGTACATTTGCGTATCTGTCCCGCGCGTGTCGACGGGCGTTTCACGGTGGACCATGACGTCAAATTGGTTGATAGTGGCTCCGGGGGCGACCATGCCGTCTGCCTTGTCGACGAAAGTGTACGCGTCGGGACGTTGGGGCGGGTCGGGGTAGGCGGTACGTTCGTGCGAGCCGTTGTGGAACGTGCGCATGGGTACAGTCTGTTTTTTCAAGACATGACATCTTCCGAATCCTCGATCCAAGGACGCGCGGTTCAAGATCAGAGCATCTTCGATATCATACCCAGAGAACGACATGACAGCGACTGTCGCGTTCTGCCCAGCAGGAAGTTTATTGTAGCCGATGAGCTCGATCGTCTTGGTCTTGACCATAGGCTGCTGAGGGTAGGTCATGAGGTACAAGAGAGTATCGATACGGTTGAGTTGGTTGTATGCGATAGCGCCAATAGCTTGCTTACCCATAGCGCACTGATAGGTGTTACGGGGAGACTGGTTGTGATGGGGGTAGGGAATAAGACCAGCGACGGCACCGAGGATGGTGAAAGGTTCGATTTCGAGGTGGGTGGTCCCCTCCTCAATCTCGTGCTCGTAACAAGCAATGAAGGAATCGTTCTCTTCGTTGACATCGAGATACTCGACAAGACCAGCTCTGAGGAAGTGGTCGAAAGTGACCTTGCCTTCTTTGAGAAGACGGACGTGCTCGGTGGTGACTCGAGAGTGGCCCTTTTCGACAATGATCATCGGTCGACAGATACGCCCACCATCACTGGCAATGTAGATGACCTTTTGGTGGTGGTTGATGTAGATGGAGACGAATTCCGAAGTCCTGCCTGCCCTCCTCAGCTTTCTGAAAGTCCTCACAAACTTCTTCGCCATCTTGGTCACTCCGACGATCGTACCGTTCACCTGCACCAGGTGCACACCTGGGCGGTACAGCTCGTTACCGGTGACAAGTGAAATGTCCTCCACGCCCAACATCCAGACCAGCTTATGCAGCGGGCCCTCGGGCACATCGGTCGTGATATGCGTCATCAACGCCAAATTTTTTACCAATCCACACGCCTCTCCTTCGGGTGTATCTGACGGACAAAGCATACCCCACTGACTCGGCTGCAACGCACGCGGACCAGAGACCTTTCTCGTCTTTTCAAATTGCGACGAGATACGCGTCATCATACCCAGTGCGGCGATGAAACTGAGTCGAGAAAGGACGTGCGTGACACCGGCTCGTTCGACGTGGAATCGCTTGAGCGACCAATTGCCGGTAGAGATGGAACGGACGAAGGCTTGGGTGATGGGGTCACCACCTTGGCGGATAAGGGTACCGGCGTCGAAGGGGCCTGCGCGATTGACCTTTTCGAGGATCTTGTCCATGCGCTTTTTGAGTTCGCTGTTGAAGGTTTTGAAAGAGTCTTCGAAGAGAAGGGAGAGTAGTTGACCAGCCCTGAAACGGATGAGTGCATGTATGAAGGTGATGATCAGTGAACCTACAATTCCAGACGCTTGTTACCGACATAATCTCGGTCATCGACCATATGGTCGTCCACCATAGCCATCAATACTCTCCTTGCCATCGTCGCAAGATAGATACACTTCGGTCGGAAGTTCATGTTCTTTACAGGAACGTGGCCAAGTACCATCGCAGCGAGTGCTTGCTGAGCGACATCGGTAGGGGTGAGCTTTTGAGCAGATGTGCCGTCGTCCTTGGCCTGATTGGGCGAAACTCTCGCACCAATCCACTCCAACGCCTGACGCCTTGTGAAAGTCTTCTCCTTGGCAGCCTCTTCCAGGGACACACCGAATGCCTCTTGGTATCGCTCATCAGATCCACAGATGAGTTGAAGAATTTCCTTGTCGGCAGTGAGACCCATTGCTTTGAGGGCGATGACTATAGGGATGAACTCTTTGAAAGAGTTGTGACGGAGGTATAGACGGTTGGCTTTTGTGACGACGTAGGTCTTGACAACTCGGTCGTGAGTCGATCTGGGGAGGGTCAGTGACAGTAATGACAATTTCGAGAGAGACTTACGAGGTGACTTCTGCCGTGACTTCATCCTTCTTGCTATCCTTCATGACAAGAATACGATTCTTGCTCAACTGCTCCTGCACCAAAATGACCTTTTCCGTCCCCTTCACCACAAAGTACCCTCCAGGGTCCATCGGACATTCACCCATCCTAGCCAGCTCTGCCTCGTTCTTGTCTTTGAGGTTACACAAAGCACTCCTCAACATGACCGGCAACATTCCAATCTGCACTCCTCGCTGTTTGATCCTTTTCTCTTCGCCCATATACTCTACGTCCACAAAGATAGGAGCAGAGTACGTAGAGTCCGTTAGACGGCACTCCATAGGAGTAAGGGGCGATGCGACCTGATTGGCATCATGCCTTGAAGGTCTGCCGACCCGAATGTCGGTATAACGAATGTAGTAACGAGGGTTGATATCGGAGATGACTAGGGAGTTGGCGGCGAGGATGGCTTTGATATCGACCTTGACAAAGTAGTCGAAAGAGTCCAAATGTTGCTTGACAAGACCCTTGACCTTCAAGAAGGCTGGTAGTAATTGCCATTTATCCTGTTTCGATTAGTCACAGTCCAAAACATGGGTGGAGGTACTCACTTCAACCGTCTTGACGCCCTTGGCATACCAATCCGCACTCTTCTTATCCCCATAAGTCTGTTTCATAAGCTCTACCCATTCCTCCTCTCCCAAGTTGCGCTCAATTTTGGGTTTGACATCCACCTGCTCGGCTCGGGCGGGCGCCTTGCCCTTTGTAGCAGCCGTGGCAGCGCGTGGTTTCGTTGTCGATGGCCCAGCTTTGGCGACCTTTTTGGGAGGTGCCGAAGATGTCGACGGGCGCTTGGGGGGAGCCTTGGGCGGCATGCTGGGGAGTGGAGGGAGATGGATGAGGGGAAAGACGCATATGTGGCTGCACACTGCAAGGGCGAGTTTTGAATTTGTGAGTGAAATTTGGTCCCGTTGACTTTACATAAGCGTCCCCGGCCGACGGGCTTTTGTTGATCGATGACCTTTGCTGTACATATACTGCTTGATGCATCCCTAGCTGAGCAGCAGGGTGGCCAGTAGTTTACGCTACATATTAAAGCAAGTTGAAGCTCAAGTCCGACGAAAATGGAACGAATTTTGCTGCCCAACCTCTCACCCTCCTTCAACACTATCGAATCTCCAATCTACCAGACTGTGACCACGGGTACGATGCTTGCATCCGCACCCGGTATCTTACAACCTTCCCCAGATCCTGTGGTACATGTACATGGTATCCATGTCTCGATTCGATCACAGCTCCGTCATGATGAGGCGATCTGGGTTTCAGTCAACATTCGGCATCTCACGGTCTCCGCCGAAGAACTCACGTATAACGTATCTCTCTCCTACTCTACACCGTCTCATACTGATCCACATGCTTACTAGCCGCCCTCCCCCCAATCACCCCACCCCCTCCACCAGCCCCTCCGATGCCCAGCCCCCCTCCGCCAAACATCTCCCGGCTCCTAAACTCATGACTACTATACACCTTCCCTCCCCAAGCACTCGCATTCGCCCCCGGGCCTTCTTGTCCTTCGACACGACCGTAAGAGGGGGGGATGGAGAAGGGCGGGGAAATGGCTGTTGAGAGGGATTGGGTGAGGTGAGGGGCGAGGAGGTTGAGGAGGGTGGGGAGAGGGAGGGAGGGGTTTTTGGAGGATTGTGATGGAGAAAGAGGAGGTTGAGAGAGGGTTCGGAGGAAGGCAGACTCGGTTGAGGAGGGCATAACAGGTGTTGACGGGTGAGGGGGAGGTGAAGAGAAGCAAGTGCGCAATGGGTCATCGGGGGAGAGCGGCGCAAGATATGGCTCAGCCAGGCGCTTGGCCTCTGGGAAAGCGAGCTTCTTGCCGACGACCTCTGATGATGCTAGGAGGAGATTGGCGAGGACTTGGCGTGCGTATCCTGATGTGATAGACAAGCTCCTCTGGTGGTTGGGATCCAGGACGTTGCTTATCGCCGTCCACCTTGGAACGACTCCCATCAATTGTCTCCAAATGAGGACATCTTGAACTTGGGCCTTATCGAGCAAATCAAGGACCAATCTCAAACCCTCGCTATCCTCCTCCTTGGCAAAGCGCTCTCCCAACTCTAGCAACCTCGAAAGGTTACTCCTCCGTTCCGCCGGCTCTACCCGAAGAAGGTCATCCTCCTCTATCTGCGTCTGATGTTGCAGTATACTCGAAAGAGCCGGTACCCCGATACTCAGGTTCTCCCAGGCAGCAGTATGCCTCTCAGAGCTCGAGGGGTGGAGCAGAGGCTTGAAAGGATGATCGTTGGGGAGAAGCTCGGAGAGTGGTGGTTGAGACGCGTACGTCCAGTCGTCTAGAAGCTTTTTGGCAAAGGGCGAAGAGGGGTGTTGCAGGATTGAGAAGAGGTACTGGTCGCTCTCTAGCGTGGCTGAGAGAACGGACTTGTCGGTCTCGGCGAGCAAGTCGAGACACTCCAAGGCTCGTGATATCTCCGCAGAGTCGGCTGAAGATGAGAGATAGTCTAATAGCGCTGTGGGACTGTCGCCAGCCCACGTCCATAACCAGGAGTAGTCTTCCAGCGGCGATACACTAGACGAGATGTCTGACGCTTCGATGGGTACGGCAGCTTCGTCTGAGGGGTTGGTGTAGCCGTAGACTGAAATCGTCAATTGCTCGACAGGCGCGCGGAGCATGATCATTCTGCTAACCGTCTGTCCGTCATATCAGCTTCGCCCAAACAGTTACATGATCATCACTCACTCCTTCCGGCATGTCTATAGGATAATCCACAGCATGGTCGCCTCCTTCATAGTCTATGGTAGTCGACACGAGGGCATTGACGGGATTTGAAGGAGAGATATTGAACAAGAGCTGGCCCGACCATGAATGTGGATAAGTTACACTGAGTCGTCAAGTGAGAACAGTCACGGCCCCTAACGCAGTGAGCTTACCCTTGGCCGTCCAGCGATCTGACGCCTTGTGGGATGATACGAACGGATGCGACTCGGGCGGGTGCTGAGAAACGGAGGACGAGGAGGGAGTGGGCAGTGTTTGTGGGATAGAAGGCCGGCGTGGAGGAATGGTAGAGGAGAGAGGGCACCATCGCTGGGTCTCGGTATTGTGCGTGCGATTGTGTTGGACAGTCCATCATCGCAGCATGGCGTGGACGAACATGTTGAGATATAGTCGATATTGCTCCCGTGTTGCTGTGTAGGTATGGGCGTGTAACGTAGCTCTGGGTTAAGCAGGTTGGACGCCGTTGACTTATAGTCGGGTTGGGTTGACCCTCAAACCTGGCACCCGCACATTGCGGGTACTGGGCCAACCCCGGCACTACATAGTTACTAGTGTAATTACTATCACTATTAACCATGTAATTACTCCTCAGTTGCGGGATCATCTCCAAGTTCAACACTCCCCCTATGATCCCCAACTCTCTTCAAATCTTTTCAAATCAAGGAGAATAATAGTACAAATAAGACGAGAAACGGAAACGAGAAACACCATCCAAAACACAGGGTATAGGGTATCTGGTACGCGAGAACTTTTCTCCCCCTCAAACCCTAGCACGTCGCAGAGCTGACTCATTCTCAGCGACGGTGGATTTTCTCTTCTTCTCTCCGTTTCCCTTCGCCCGCAACTTCAAATCATCCATCATCCTGTAGTGCAAGTCTTTGCCCAATGCCTTCGTGAGTACGTCGGCCTTCTGGAGACTCGTGGGCACAAATCGCAAGTCGATGACACCGAGCGCGATGCACTCGCGTATCTTGTGATACTTGATATCGATGTGCTTTGTGCGTTGGTGTGCACTTGGATGGGATGCGAAATGGATTGTCGACTTGTTGTCGCAATTCAGTCTCGTGGGGCCCGATGGCGCGAAACCTAGGCTCTTGAGAAGCGATCGTAGCCAGAGGATTTCAAGGAGGGCGGCGAAGGTGGCAATGTACTCTGCCTCCATCGTAGAGGTTGCGATGGTCGGCTGTCGCTTAGAGGACCAGTTGATGACTGACCCCATGAAGTAGACGACAAAGCCCGACGTCGACCTCTTCGTCCTGAAATCTCCTCCAAAATCGGCATCTGCAAATACCTCCAACTTCTGCTCGCTCTCATTCTTTCCCAATTCCAACCCCCTCTCTTTGGTGTGACGCACGTAACTCAATACGCGCAACGCTAGCTTCAGATGAACATCTCGCGGGTCTTGGAGGTTTCGGGAGAGAATCGACGTCGCGAATGCGATGTCCGGGCGCGTGCAATTCGCCAACCAGGGTAGTATACCAACGAGCTTCTGGTACTTGGCTTGGTCGGCGGCTGGCGAATTGAGAGGTGTTGGCATTTCGATTGGGAGTGGGGTGTTGTAGATGCGCGTATGCTGGTCGAGGTGAGTTGCAGACACTTTGTCGATGTACGCTTGCTGAGACAAGTACACCTTCCCCCTCTGCAGATCTCTCTCGACCTTCAGTCCCAGAATATACTGCGCGTCTCCCATCTTCGTTATCACCCACTTCTTTCCCAGTCGGTCGAGGATGTCGTCTGCTTTGGCGGCAGTACGCGCGGCGACGAGGATATCGTCGACGTAGATCATTGCGATACACCTGGTCTCGCCCTTCTCCTTCAAGACGTACATCCCCCACTCTTCTTCCAACCTCTTGAATCCCAGCTTCTCCATCTGCTCCGACAACACGAGCCACCACGTACGACCGCTTTGCTTGAGGCCGTAGAGTGCTCGCTCCAAGCGCAGCACTTGACCCGGGACTGAGGACGACAAGCCTTCTGGGACAGACATATATATATCTTTGTCCAGCTTGCTGTTGATATACGCGCCCTCAAAATCCCCGTGTCTTACTGCGAGTCCGGCAGCCGCTGCGATGGTGAAGAGTATGCGGATTGAGGTTGTACGAGATACTGGTGCGAACGTCTCGTCGAAATCGACGCCTGGGATCTGTGTGAACCCTTTGGCCACCAGCCTCGCCTTGTACTTGACGACATTCCCGTCGGAATCACGTTTGATCGCGAATACCCAACGACAATTCACCGCCTTCCTTCCTTCCGGTAACTTCATCTCCGTCAAGGTTTTCTTCCCAACCAGCATCTCCATCTCCCGGTTGATGGCCTTTCGCCATTCCTCTTTCGCTGGCGAGGACATGGCTTCCCTGAATGACGAAGGGACGGCCGGTTCGACGGTAGTCGTCGACATCACGAAAGCTGCCTTGTTCAAGAGCAAGTTCGTCGTCGCCAGTCTCTCTGATCTTCGCGGAACCGGTATGGTACCGTCACCGACGACTTGAACTTCGATGGATGGGATGATGGAAGGCGTGTGCGAGATGGTTGGCATGGAAGTGGAATTGTCGATACTATGGGTTTCTGACGTCATCTGAGAGGCTTCTACTGCCGTCTCCGTACCCCGGGGCATTCGAGAGACCACTGTCTTCTCGGGTACTGCTATCGTCCTCTCAGGCATTTGTGGTACCATCGGACTAGCTTCGGTCCTCTCAGGTATTTGTGGTACCATCGGACTCTGGGGAAAGGTACCGGCTCCAGTCGCGTCCGACGAGCTAGTCACCTTAGGCGCCTGTGCGCGGGTGATTAACGTATCTCCGACCCTATGGTCGAGACTCACCCCAGCTGGAGGCATAGAAGGTGCGCTTGCCTTCATCGAGTTAAGATCTTTCCCGGTTTCGTCTTGCGCAGCAGACTCAGTACTAGTACGTGAACCTGACGTGCGCGTAGGATATACCTGATCATCGTTGCCCGTAGCAACGCTCGTCGAGTTAAGATCTTTCCCGGTTCCGTCCTGCGCAGTAGACCCAGTACTAGTACGTGGATTTGACGTGCGCGGAGGACATACCTGATCATCGTTGCCCGTAGCAACGCTCTGCCTCACCATGGCCGGCTCCAACGGCCGCCATGTCGTGGCCGGCTCCAACGGCCGCTGCCACTGCTGCAACCCCGCCCCCTCTGACGCGCCTCCCGGCAACGCCATCTTTCGGTCCAGTCTCATCAGGAATCTCACATCCCCGGACATAACCTTTTCGCTTGTTGACTCGAGTTGTACCTCTCACTCGTTAGCGTCTTCGTTTGCCTGCGAGTTATCTTAACTTCGCAGATGGTACCAAACGGCTTGAAGTTCTCGATGTTCGGCTTCCGGTGGGTCCAGTTCTCCCACCCTGTCTTGTCGTTGTCTGACACCGCTGTGAAGTTCAGCATGCAGGACACGTACTCTGCAGTCGCTCGTCAACGAGCCGATCATTTCCCCTCCGGTTTTATTGAACCTCTCGGCCACTCCGCTGTCTGGGGCGTGAAGGGAAATCTGCTCGATGATACCTCTTCGACTTTGCACTGCTCCATCTTGAATGGGTCCTTCCTGAACTTCGCCCCATTCATGCTTTCGATCAGGCCCATCTTCACCGCCTCCAGCATCTTCGATGGAGACTGGTGCCCGAGTGACTCGTGACGGGACCGGGGCCTGAGAGCGAGTTGATGCGCTGAGGTGCTGGGATGTCGAGGACTGGTAAGCCTTCTCTGGTTTTTCGAAGCTTTCCCACTAACTCCTCCCCATAGTGGAGAGCCAGTTTTCTGAAGTCAACTATGAACCCATCTTCTTCGATATGGGTGTGCGAAAGAAGGTTGGCGTGGGAGCCAGGGACGTGATAAACATTGTGGATCCTCTTCCCCCCAACCTCGATATCCCCTTTCTCCTTCGCCTCAAGCCTTGTGCCGTTGGGCATGTAGAGGTACAGAGGGGATTCGAGTGGGACGATGTCAAGCAAATATTCTCGCTGGTAAGTTCCGTTTTGCGTGGCGCCGGTGTCGACGATGAACGTCCCGGCCTGCATTTTGTTCGCTTTCTGAACGCTGAACATACACCAGCTACCACCTTCCCCGCCGTCGGTCCCTTGTCCGCTTCGAACGGTGTTAACTTGACCGCTGCTCTGTCCCCTTTTCTCCGGGCAATTCCTCATCAGGTGCCCTTTCTTGTGACAGTTGAAGCACTTCCTGTCGTCGGTGCCTCGCTGTTCGTGATAGGATGCCGAACCTCTCTTTCCCCCTCGACCTCTACCTCTATTCCTACGTCCACCCCTCCCAGATCCTGAACCCCTCCTGCTCTCGCCCCCCGACATTGCCAGATTGAGCTGCTCATTTCCGGCCTTTTGTTGTTCGGTTGTGAGCACCATGTCTGTTTCGGCGTGGTACAGACGGGCGAGGTTGACCCAGGTCATCTCGTGAGCTGGTCTCGAGACAAACCGGCCTCGAATATGGTTGTAATTATTTCCCAGCGACATGAAGAATACCTGAATCTTCTCTTCTTGAGGCATGGGGAATCCCAGCTGGTCGAGTTCGTTCAGGATTTTGGTGAACTTTTCGAAATGGCGCATCATTGTTGTTGCGCTGGCGTTTGCCGGAAGCAGTTGTTTGTAAAGCTCAATGCTCTTCATCGGGGCTTGGGTCACCGGGTCTGGCTTGTGCAACGCCTCGAGGTACTTCCAGATTTCAGCACTCGACCAGTAGTTCCCAAAATTACCCCTCATCGTTTCCGACACCGTCATCGTGACTAATCCCCTCGCCTTTTTCTCCTTCACAGCCCACTCTCGCCACTTTTCCTTCAACTCCGCCTCTGAGAGAAGGGACGGTCGTCTTGCCCCTTCAGGTGGGAAAGAGTCCCCCGCTAATTCCCCAGGAGGGTGCACGATGTTCAACGCTGCTCCTTCCAGGCCTTCCGCGCTCCTCCTGCACGGTTCTCTTTCAAGGCTCTTGAGTACGAGCTTCGCGTCCTTTTCGGCAAGGCGCGTCTGGACAGCGGTCGACCAGGGCTCGTAATTCTCGCGACCCCTCAAGATAGGGATCCCTTTGTAGTGGGCTTCAGACATGTTGAGTGATTATTCTGTGCCTTGGCTGACGGTATAGGTGTATGGGAAAATCCCAGGAACAGTTGTCTCGGTGTGGGGCTTCAAGGTTTGTATGCGGGAAGGGGATTCGTGTGTCTCGTGCTTTTGGTTCCGCTCGTGGGAAACAGGCGGTGGCAAAGAGGTGTTGAGGAGGTGAGGTGTGGTAGGGGACTTAGGAATAGGCAAGCAATGCCTCTGGGAGTTCGGTATGAGGTGGGAAGAAGTAGTGATTGACCTTTCTACGCAGTGCGATCAGGATTTCACTACGACTGGACGGGAATGACTTCCGTTGCGGGGGTGATTTCTCGTCGACCCCCTGGAATATTCAAAGACGTTGGTACTCAGCTAATGCTTGTACCCTCTGGTTCTTCTTGAATTTCTACTCCGGCTCCTTCTCTCTGACCTTGTGGATCGTGTTGGCAACCTTGGTCGAGAAGATGTGTCAAGTTGCGGCGGGGGTTGGCGGCAAGTTGACTGATAGCGCAACGAGTGCTAACACGACTCTTAATCTGTTGAGATATAGTCGATATTGCTCCCGTGTTGCTGTGTAGGTATGGGCGTGTAACGTAGCTCTGGGTTAAGCAGGTTGGACGCCGTTGACTTATAGTCGGGTTGGGTTGACCCTCAAACCTGGCACCCGCACATTGCGGGTACTGGGCCAACCCCGGCACTACATAGTTACTAGTGTAATTACTATCACTATTAACCATGTAATTACTCCTCAGTTGCGGGATCATCTCCAAGTTCAACAGAACACCGAAAGTGGAGGTGACATGCATACGTAAGGCGGCATCAAATGTTCCCAGGCCATTCGGCTCTCTCCCAGCTTTCAAAAAAGACTATATGCTGGGGTTGGCGAGGGGCCTCAGCATAGCGCTGAAGGGAGACCGTGCCAAAGCATGGCAGGTCTGACTTCCTTGCCGTTGGGGTATACCCAGCTTCCGCAAAGGTGCGCAGGTTGGATCAGAATCCCCGCCCGACTCGGATCTTGGTGAACCGAATCAGTCATCCGATGGCGCATGAAAGGGCCTTAACGTGTATGTGATCTACCTGATATTCAGGTATTGATTTATACTGATTCTATATGTTTAGCATGTCGTCGCAACGAAATGGACCGAGTACCGTCGCACCTTTTGCACCAACACCAACTGCGATGGCCACTATGGCCCAACTGCGACAGTCTCAGAAGGTTGAAGACCAGCAAGTCGCCTACGCGATGCTTCATGCCTTGTCGGACGAAGAGTACCGTCCCATCAAGCAGATCTTGTGGGCAAAAACATCGTTCACCACCGCTGAAGTACTCATGCAAGTCTCCGCTGAGTATTCTCGGTGGCAGACTGAGCGCCAAGGCCACTCGTCCCAAGACCTACCTGCGGCTCTGCGGGTTCTGAATTCGACGAGGTGAGCACTCTTTCTTTGACGAGACAGATTCTAACTGACTGTGTCTAGAAATTCATGAACGCGTGGAGAGAGAGAATTGTCTGGGAGAGACGGAGTGCAGCTCAAGCATCTCTGCGCCGTGCCACCCCCCTTATCGATGTGCAGCCTTCAAGGAAACGACCGCACAAAGGAGGGTCATCATCTCTTTCAAAGAGAAGGGTGCTCGACCCCTTGGCAGAGAAAAGATCGGGGGGGCTGTCACGCTCTGTTCACGTGCCAGGGATCAAGTGTCGTATGCCCTATTGGCATCCACAGCCTATCGATCTTGACCACATGTACCCCCCCACCTTGATGAGCAAGAAGTCGAAGAAGGGCCTCAATTGGACCGAGAGAGCTCTCAGTGAGTGCATACCAGAAGACTCATTGACAACCTTTACTGACTGGACAAACTAGAAAAGCGCCATGCGATCGAAGAGATCGGAATGCTGCTTTCTGAGAGTAAGTCCAAGGAAGTCTACGCAGAGGGTTCGGAGAACCTGTTTGATCGTGCGAAGCTGCTGGCTGCCAAAACTGGCTGTGATATCATCCTTATGGTGGCACACCCATTGGTCACCACAGACCACAACAAACCCTCTTCCATTCCCTATTTGCGGACGTTCTTCACCCAAGGTTTCAATTCTGTCCATCACCACACTGCGTACAACAGCCAGGAAGCCAACGCTTTCAGGTCAGCACAAGTTGAAGCACGGAATCGGATCAGGAGAAATCGAGAGGCCAAGGAGATTCGGCGAAGGGAGAAAAGAAAGGAAAAAGGGAGGAACGGGGATATAAGCAGTCCGAAGGAATGCTGCTTTCTGAGAATAAGGCCAAGGAAGTTTACGCAGAGGGTTCAGAGAACCTGTTGGATCGTGCGAAGCTGCCGGCTGCCAGAACTGGCTGTCATATCATCCTTATGGTGGCACACTGTAGGATTACGGACCTTGCCGAGTAGATTTGATTCCACTCGTGGCTATCGGTATCCGTCAAGACCTCGTTCGGTACCGTCCTCTCCCGTCCTCCGCTCCCTCAGCCCCCGGACTCCCTCCTGCTCTCCCCCTCCTTTCCCTCTGCCCCCAGCAGAGGACCCCCCTACTCTTTCCAGGCCCGAGGGTCCGCCACCAATGGTTTGGGACCTGGAAGACCGCACCACCACCATCCGCGTCACTCGCCCGGACCGCCTCTTCTGGGTGCCCCCGCCGACCTTCCTCATTCTTGGCCCTTACGAGGTCCCCCACCCTCCTCGCAGGTATTATGATGCCGCCGTCCTATCACACATGGTCATCCGCACCAGCGACGATGACGACCTTGGGCAGCTGATGTACCTCATTAGGTACCTCGCCGACTGGCGACAACCCAATTCAGAGGTCCGCCGTTGGCTGACTTGGAGGGAAGTCCGTGAGGAAGACCTGGTCGCCGGAGTCGTTGCCTTTTGGTGCCTCCGCATGATGCGCGGTAAGCCGCTACACGTTCACGCCTGGACACACCGCCTTTTATCTTACGGTCGTTGGTGATCCGCCCTCCGTCCCATATCGAGCTACGCTCCGTCCTGTCTGCTTTCTCTGCCTGGTCTGTCCTCTTTGCGGACGTTCTTCACCCAAGGTTTCAATTCTGTCCATCACCACACTGCGTACAACAGCCAGGAAGCCAACGCTTTCAGGTCAGCACAAGTTGAAGCACGGAATCGGATCAGGAGAAATCGAGAGGCCAAGGAGATTCGGCGAAGGGAGAAAAGAAAGGAAAATGGGAGGAACGGGGATACAAGCAGTCCGGTGGGCCAGGTATGTACTTTGCATCATATCTGATCTGGAAAATACTATCAGGCCTCAAAGACAAACAACACGACATCCACTCCCCCCTCCCCCCGACCTTCTCTCCCTCGCCCCCCCGGAGGCATGTGGGATTTATATTTTTCGCATTTTGACCCACATGCAGAGTCTCGTCTTCTTTGTTTTCTTTCAACAATTCCATCAGCATCCACCATGCCCCCCCGCAAATCAAAAGACACCTCCTCTTCCGACTCCGTGTCCTCCAAGGAGCCCTCCCAGCCAAGCAAGACCAAAGGCTTAGGCCACTGGACCAACACCTACGAGGTCGCCCACGGCTCGACCCCCCTATTCCATCTAGTCGCTTGGATGACTATCCTGAACAAAAATGGAAGCTACAACTACGACAGGTTCAAGGGAACAAAGAGCAACACTCGCAACGGCGGCAAGAAGCCTGTCCACTGGGTACGCCAGTGCCAGGAGTATCTCATTGGAGCTGGGGTGAGCGATCAGCGCGACATCAAGTCAATTTCTGCAAAGGTGTGTTTGATAGCTGTTAGTGTCCAAATTGCGATATCTAACATGCACTTCAGATCAAGTCAGAAGCTACAAACTTCTTGGAGGCCAAGAGTCTGATGAAGAAGACGGGTGGCGGGGCAATCTCGGATGAGGATCCGACAGTTCAAGGCGAGTACCTGTCCTCTGCCTCTGCAACTATGGCTGACTATGCTGTAGACCAAATCCGAAAAAAGTCCCCTCACTTTGCGACCCTCTGGTGCATCTTTGGTAGCCGAGCTAAGGCCAACACCAACAAAGCTTCCTCCACCTTCGGCGACACCACCGACCATGACTATGCCAGTGCAATTGCTCGGCTTGAACGAGGCGGTAGCTCCGGCGACGAGCTTGATGGCGAAGGCGATGACGATGATGAGGATGAGGGGGAGGACGAGGGTTCCCCCATCAAGTGGCGCAATGAGGAAGACAGTGAAGAGGACAAGGAAGAGGACGAGGAGGACACCGACAGTGACGAGGACGAGGAGGACATGGACGACAACGAAACCCCTATTCGAGGTCAGAAGAGATCTTACTCCACCTCGTCTGCCACTCCAGTCTCTCTTGGACAAGGGAAGAAGTCCGCGGTTGCTGTCGACGAGGCGTTGGAAGGGTTGATGGAAATGCAGGAGGAGCGCGCCAACCGAAGGCATCAAGAGGTTATGGAGGTGGAGGGCCGCAAGGTGTATGTGATGACGGAGCAGATGGAGACGGAGGATAGGAAGCTCCTTGTTGAGAGACACCGTGTCATGCACTCCGAGTGGCTCGACATGGTGAAGCTCTATCGGGAGGCGGGGGACACTACGGCTGAAGCGATGAAGAAGGCAGGTCCTAAACCAACATGGGAGAAATGAGATTTGGCTTAGTATCTTTGAGACATATATGCATCACATCCTCATCTATTACCTCGACGAGCTCGAGCCACACCGCGCTTGGAAGGCTTGAGTCCCATTGCTTTCATCACCCTCACCCGAGTGCGATGAGACGGCGCAACACCCAACTTCCGAACCTCACGCAGATCGCGCTCTTGCCTTGCGTCCAGTCTCCGAACCCTTTCTTCCATGGCCTGCCTCTTCCTGCCTCGCAGATCATCATCCCCATCGCGGTTTCTACCTTCTTACCGGATACCTATTTATATATTATATATCAGATCATAACCCCAGCTTGATGTCTGATAGATGTAGCTACAGTCACACCCGCCCTGAGCATCAGCCGTATCCTGGCTGCGTAGCATGCACGCCCTTCCTTTAACCAGGGGAATCGTCTGTCACCCAACGACCGCAACATCCTTTCAGATGTGCTATCATTGTGGATGCCGGGCCTACCTAATCAGACATTTCTATGTACAGTACTAACAGTGTCTCAACATATATATAGGCATAGAAAACCCTTCACCCGCGACCTTTGTAGATCAGCTACTATAACGAACACAATGTCGTCAATTATCGATGAGGAGTTCGCATTCAGGCTCGAGCAAGAAATCCAGCGCTGCCTAGCCGCTTGGAAGATACGGGGAGCAAGCGTTATCATAGTTAAACATGATAGCCACAACATCTTGACTTTCGGACAAAGAGACGAGCACTCTCCCGTCACTCCCACAGTCAAGCTTTCCCACCACCCACCCGCTCAGCTCTGACAACGCCGAGTAGACCCGCTTTGCCCTCGCCTCAAACTCCAAGCTTATCACCGCTCTGCTTCTTGTTCGGGCCCTCGCCTCCAACTCTCCCCCTCTGCCAGTCAACACCCCTATCAAAGACATCCTTCCCTCTTTCCGTCTCGCCAACCCGCTTGCCGAAGCCGAATGTACTGTCGAAGACATTCTCTCTCATAGGACAGGCTTGCCCGGGTACGATGAGATGTTTGAACCAGGATACGTCATGGGAGAGTTGGTCGAGAGGCTTGCGACATTGGAGCTGAGTGGCGGATTCAGGGAGAGGCATCAGTACAACTCGATACTCTTCGATTTAGCCGCGATTCTCGTGGAGAAACTCACAGGTCAAGCCTTCGATGTTTACGCCCATGAGCAACTCTTCCAACCCCTTGGCTTAACTTCGGCCACATTTTACCATACTTCTGACCAGGGCGAGTTTGCGAAGTCATTCTGGCAGAGAGTCGACCAGAACGGTGAAGGAGACGAAGGCCGTTGGATCGAGTATGGTATTGAAAGGTGCCAAGGCGCTATAGGTACTGGAAGACTGTGGATGGACAGCAACGACATGGTCAGTTTCCTATCTTATCTTTTGACTGGTGCTTACTTGAAGGAACATTCGTACAGGCCAAATGGATCCAAGCGCTCCCGAGTATACCTGAATACGCCGAAGCTGTCATTTCCCGTACGATCGCGGGTGCAGCTGGTGGCCTAGAGTTTCCAGACCAGACCGTCCTGTACGGATTAGCGACCCGTACGAGCACCCATCTAGGTGTGCTAATCCATGAGCATGGGGGAGAGATACCTGTAAGCCCGTCCGCGGACAACTTAACTCGAGGTAGAGTTGATGGAACTATAGGGATTCCTGTCCAAAGTCGCCAGACTTCCCCAGTACAACGCCGGCTTCGCCATCCTCTGCAACTCCGATCCCGGAGGCAAGTATTTACGAGCGCTTGTGAAGTGCCGCATGATCGAGTACTTTGCAAGCCTTCCTCGGAAAGATTGGTTTGCTGTGCTGGATGCTAAGCGTCAAGACGCATTCCGATCTTTCTCCGCCGTCTCTGTCCGAGCGCCTTCTACCTCCGATGAACATGCCGTAGATGCGAGCTCCCTCGTGGGCATTTGGTCGTCTCCCGGATTTGCCACTTGGATCATCGACCATCATCAGGTGGTACCCTCCCTCCCGGCGGAGATGGGGTCTTTGCCCTTTGTAGCGAGTCTATATGGCTCTGTGAAGTTGATTTTCTCGCCGGCTCCTTCGTCCTTGCTTGAAGACGGTAGTACGAATGGAAGGAAGAAGGGAGAGAGGTGGAATGGGTGCAAGACGTGGACGAGCTCCGATACCGGCGAGGTGTTCTTCGGCGATCCGTTTGACATTGAAGTTGTCGACAACGATAGAATAAAGGTTGTTGGCATGACGGGTGTCGGGGAGGGCTTAAGTGAGGAGGACTGGCCGATTTGGTTCTCGCGAAGTGTCGGAGTCTGTTAGTATTTTTGTTTAGAGAGATAAGAATAGAGTGTTTGTCGAATGATATACAATTCTGCATCAGAAACAACAGTCATAAGAACGATCCATCTAAGCACCCTCTCCTCCTGTGAAATCATCAGCATTTGCCCATCTCCAAGCGGATACTCAAGACTCACCACTCTCATTGGTAAACGTGATATGCTTTTCGATATCTGCCCCGGTCACTGTCGGCCGGTTGACAGCGATAGACTTTTCAAAGTCATTGATGCTGAGTAACGGTTCGAGGAGCTCGTCAGAGGCGACATCCGTCCAAGTCTTTTCAACTGCGCCGGGGGCACCAGGGGAGCAGGGGGTGAGTTTGGTCTTGGGACCGGCTTCTGTGTCTTCTGTGACCTGCTTGCAGAGTCAGCGGCGTTCGTAAAGATCAGACTTATCGCACTTACCTCTCTGAAATGGGTAGCGCTCAACACCTTTCTGACCGGCTGCATCAAAGCATCTCTGACAATCACAGCGATATCACTTCCCGAGTATCCATCCGTCTGCTCCGCGAGATGGGTAAAGTCGGCAGGGTTTAGACCGTGTGGTGTAGAACCAATGTTGATTTCAAACATTCTGCGTCGGGCGGCAACGTCGGGGAGGGGGATGTATATTCTCTTTTCGAATCTGTACACCTTGTCAGTGATTGGTCAAGTGAGTAGATTAGGGGCGTACCGTCGCTTGATAGCGGGATCAAGTTGCCAGGGGATGTTTGTAGCACCCAAAACAAGCACTCCCGTCTCTTCGTTTCCGACACCGTTCATTTGGACAAGGAATTCGGTCTTGATACGCCTTGAAGCTTCTGATTCTCCTTCGCCTCGCGCACCTGTGAGAGAGTCGATTTCATCGATGAAGATGATGGCAGGCTTTTGTTCACGAGCCATTTGGAACAGCTGCTTCACGAGACTACATAGATTGAGTTAAAGTCAGGACACAAGAGAGAATTGCTCACCGTTCACTTTCACCCATCCACTTGGAAACCAGGTCACTACTAGACACTGAGAAGAACGTGCTCTTCGCCTCTGTAGCCACAGCCTTCGCCAGATAACTCTTACCGGTACCCGGAGGTCCGTAAAGTAAGATACCCCTCCACGGAGTCCTCTTTCCCGTGAACAGCTGCGGGAACTTGATCGGCAAGATGACCGCTTCCTTCAACGCCTCCTTCGCCTGCGCCAAACCCGCCACATCGTCCCATTGCACGTTCGGGCTCTCCGACAAGATAGCTCCCTGAAGTCCTGAACGGAGCTTCTTGATATCAGGATCATCCCCATCTTCCCCCTTGACGTCGGGACCACCAGCAGAGGAGCCGGCGCCGGCACCGGTGGCGGACATCTTGGATTTGGAGCGTTTTTCGTCTGATTTGGCGATATGTTCTTTGAGCTTTTCGGCGCGGTCGAGGTACTCGGTAAACTTCTTGCGGATGAGTTCTTTGAGCTTGTCGTTCTTCTCGTCTGGTATCTTGGGTAAGGCTGGGTCGGGAAGGGGCATAGTATGACGTACACTTCATAGCCTGCGGACGGGTCAGCAATGGACATTTGCAGGGCGAAGGAGCATACCATCATGAAATAATCAAGAGCATCTTGATACTGCTTGTATGCCTCCTACGTGGCGTCAGTCGGGCACCCTATCGTCTAGGATCGACGCACGGCATAGTTCTGCTTGACGTCCTCGTCGATGGCCTTTTGGACCAGAGCTATAGCTTTCTGCAGAGAGTCAGCCTAATACCCATTGATCTTTCTCCAGCCCATCTCACATCTAGAAAGTTCGAGTTGCTCATCCCGGGCGATGCAGATAGAGATGCAACAGGCCATGAGCGCGAGATCAACAACTCAAGTCTCAACGAGCCAAAGTCGTTACGTAAGCGCGCTACTCTTCTCTATCATTCTCGACCCTTTCGTCTTTCCTCTGCATCACTAGTCGACATATACATTCCCGCCCACCATGGCCAGCGCATCCGGCTACAACCACCATAGGTTCGCCCGCGCCGTGCTGAAAAAGTCGCGCAAATGGGAGCCATCCCTCACCGTCCAGCTCCATGCTAATCATTGGCGTTTTGAGAACTCGGTCAGTATCACGCATTCACGCATCCATTATAGCCTTTGCTCATACTGTGCCAGCCCATGAACTTTCAATACGAAGGCCCCATGAAACCTTTTCTCCTCGCCGTCCGCTCCCAAGTCATTCCCGCTTCTCTCATTCCCTTCCTATACGACATCCAGCCCCCAATCTCCTTTGTCGACGGCTGCCTCGTAGTCGAGCTTCAAGACTTTCGTCGGACGCCTGAATCACGTTCCAGAGTAGTGATGAGGCCTGCGGCGGAGACGCTGCCACAGACTATCGACGTGATGCTCGAGCGGAAAGGGCAGGCGTGGGATGATCAACTCGCATTAGAGCTGGAGAGTCGCATTATCGCTGCTACTTCCCCTCCTCTCTATCTAGGGACCTCAATAATGGCTACCCGCAATGCGAGCCTCGCCCTATCCATCACTTCCCCCGCCCACCCCAACTTGTCATCTGAAGGCTCCCTGCGACAGCCCCTCTCAGCCGAGTCTGATCAGGCCTCCTCGCTCGACCGTATGCGCAAGCTCGTACTCGCAGGATCGAGCCAAGGCAGCGGCGCAGCGCCTTTCCAGCCGGATTGGCTTGTGTTGAGGTCGCGAGAGCAGTTTGAAGCGATGAAGATGGCGAGGGACAGAGGGTTTGCGCCGCCGGGAAGTCAGGGGCCGGGGTCGATCGGGCCGAGGTCGTCGGTGGGACCAGGGATGGGCTTGGATGGTAAAGATGATGGTGGCAAGAGGAAGGGGAAGAAGAGGCCTGGAGAGGAAGATGAGGCGGAAGTAGCTAAGCCAAAGTCAAAGAAGAAGAAGAAGAATCCACAGGCTGCTGTCGAGGTGGAGGACAAGAAGAGGCCTCCAACGAAGAAGGGCGGGGACAAGAAGAAAGCGTCAAAGAAGAAGGATGCTTAGAGTGTATTGTCGCATGGTTGTATACTAATAGACTATTCATATGTATTGTAGCAGTATCAGGATCATGTTCAGCCTCAGCCCGTATTCACCGACGCCTGGACGCCTGCTCTCGTATGCCGCCATATACGGCCGGTCACCTCCATCCTAAGGTTACAGATTTGGCTTTCAGCAAAGGAGAGGAGACAGCAATGGGACGGCTCGCCAACAGTCCGGGCATCTTCCCTGGCCAAGGACGTAAAGGCGCGAGGAAAGTGAAGAACGCTTGATGTTGATAGCAACAGAGATATCATGAAAGCATCAAGTTTCAGTCATGGCTTTATGACAGGTCACTCGCCTGACAACTGTTTACAACATGCATCATTGTTTACAATTATAGGATACGATACAGATTATCATGACTTGTTCTGGGCAGAAGTATTGCCCTTTTCTTCTTTGATCTTCATACTGTCGATAGATCAGCACCTGATTCATGCCCATAGGAGCGACTTACGTCAATAACACGATTTCCACCAGTCTTTCCACTGCTCCAGCTTCCCTCTCCCCAGGCTCCCGCCTCGCATACCTCGCTTGCTCAATGTACTTGACCCACGAGTTCAGCAGAACTCTGAGACCGGTGTCTTCTTGCGGAGGGATGGTGGAGGAAGAAGAGGGGGATTCGAACGGGTTCTGAGAGCTGGAAGATGGGATACGCGTGAGGGCGTTGTAGAATGGTTGATATGACAAAGGGCTGTAGGATAGATCGTCTTTGACTCCCAGTGCCTCGCCTATAAGTAGGCAGTCAGCACTTTCCCTCGTCCGGAGCCAGAAGTGAGCTTACGCATGACGCTGACGCTGCCCAATATCCAACTCCTAAAGTGCTTCCCCTCCCACTTCGTCCCAGGCCTTCCCCACCCTTCCTGCTGCCCCGTAGTAGCCTGGCTGATATGGCTGATTACTGCCGTCCGCGAGTATTCTGTAGCGACATGGTTTGCGACTTTTGGAGGGACGTCGTCGGGTTTGGTGGGGATGTAGGGCTTGGGCATGGTCTTGAGCATCTTTTTGATTGATATTATACGGGACCAGGAGTGGGTTATGCAAAGGAATGCCTGGTCCTGTCAGTATTGGCTCCTTCAGGCATGGATTGTACCCACAGTGATGACATATGCCAGAACAATAACCAACACATTCCAATTCTTCTGCCCTCCTGTCCTCCACGCCTGTTCTCCCATGCCCCAGGCCGCTGCCACCAGAAGCGCAGCATTGAGAAGAACACAAAACCAAAAGGACGAATGATACAGTAAAGAGCGGACCTTGGTCCATTTCAGCCGTTTCCTCTTCTTCTTGGGTTCTTTGGGCTGGCGGGATATTGTATTTTCGAGAAGAGGATGGGGTGTCGGTGGATAGCTGTGGGCGGCGGGGGACTGGGGGAAGGAGCGGTGGGTGGCGGAGGTGGGAGGGACGCGGGAGATGGGGGTGTAGAGGGTGTTGTTGGGGGTGAGGGGGGATTTGGAGTGGAACATGGCGAGTATTATAACATGGTGGTGATAAAGAAAAAGCGAAAGAAAGAACAAATGCAAGAAAGTGATGATGTTGCGGTGATGATGTTGTTTTGGACAAAGCGCGGACATTCCGGACATGGATCGCACGTCCGGACCCGAATCGCTCTGCCTCAATTCAACTGCATCTCTACTTCTAAGTACCCGCTTTTCTCTGGCCCCATAGATGTACATATAATTGCATAAAGCCTTGCGGAATCACACCAAGGCTGGATTATCGAAACATCTTTCCATTTCATGACCCCATTATGATCATTATGCTCCTGACCCCCCATACTACGCAACACCAGCCTCATTACCTCACCATTCAAAACCTGCGCTGCTCCAGCTGCTTCTCCAAAGCCGATCCCGGATGCTCCTCCGAATCCGCGCCCTCATTCGCCGTCTCATGGAACGCCGGACCAACACCCGCGCCTGTATGGTGGTTGGCAACCGGGGCGGGAGGGAGTTCGTGGCTCTCGTGTCTATCATTCCATGTCAGCTTGCTTCGCTGCACACGGAGAAGGGGACTTACTGTTCACAGCGCCCGTGAGGAGGGGTAGTCTGACGGACGAGATGCCTGAAAGATCGGACTTCGTCGAGGATAAAGTCGCGCATACCCGAGACAGAGTCTTCTTCTTCAAAGGAGAAATCGAATGGGACTTCACACAAAGGCTCGTCAGTAGGGTCGTGCCACACCGCCAAACTACCAGTCTGTCAGCTAGACCTCTACAGCAATGGGGGAAGACGTACTAGGGGTGCTCCAAAGCCTCTTGACACCCAAACCTCTTCGCCGGGTCAAACGTCAACAACTTGCCCAACAGGTCCAACGCCAAAGGCGACGCGCTCGGGTAAAGCGTCTCGAATCGTACCCTAGGCTTGATGGGCAAGCTTCGGATGTAATCTTGCGCACGAGGGGAACCGACGCGGCGGAGAGTATCTTCGGTGGGGGTACCGAGGAGGTTGAGGATCTTGTTCAGTTGGTCGACGTAGTCTTCGCCCTTGAAGATGGGCTTGCCGCCGAGAAGTTCGGCGAGGATACAGCCGACAGACCACATGTCGATACTTGATGTCTGATCTCAAGAGTCAGCGAGACCAGACTAGAGTATGAAGGGTACGCACGTAGTTTGCAAAGCTCAGCATGATTTCGGGGGCTCTGTACCACCTCGTCGCAACGTCTTTACACCCATCAGCTCAGGTCCCACAGCCCCAAAAGCAGAGACTCACATTCAGTCATGAATCCTGCCTGTCCTTGGTCCGTCTGAACCGCACCAGGCTGGAACCCACGCGCCAAACCGAAATCACAAATCTTGAGTTCACAATCGGCATTCACCAGCAAGTTTCCGGGTTTCAAGTCTCGGTGGAGAACGTTGGCAGAGTGGATGTACTATGACGCGAGTCAAACGAGTCTAAGATGAAGATACGAGACGGGACGGCTTACTTTGAGACCACAGAGGGTTTGGTAGAGGAAAGATTGGAAATGGGCGTCGGACAGAGGCTGGCCGGATCGGATCTATATCAGACACATCAGCTTCACGCCCCACTCCATGCATCTTCCCCACCTAAGACCTCTTCTGAAACTGGGAAGCTACTCACAATAGCATGCAAATCCGCCTCCATCAACTCTTCATACAAGTACACTTCCCTAAACTGGCCTGATCCGGGAGGGTCAAAGACAATATCCATGTCGTACAAGCTAGCAGGAGAGTTAGTAGGGTGTATAGGGAGGGGAGATTTCCGGATTGAGTTGATGGGACACACCAGGTGATCTGTGCGCGAGATTGTATGTCAGCTAGTGATCCATGCCTTCCCTTCCCTCCCCGCTCCAGCCCCCTCTTCCATGTCTGAGATGAAACAAAAACTCACGTTCTTATGGCCTCTGAAGTGATGCAGCAACCTCAACTCTCTCAAACACCGCTTGGTCAAGATCTTTTTCTGAAACACATTCGTAACTTTCTTGACGGCACAGGTCTCGCCCGTCATCGAGTTGCGTGCGGACGAGACGCAGCCGTAAGCGCCTTGTCCGAGCTCCTTGACGAATTGCCATGGTTGTTGGAGGACACTGAATGGAGAAAGCGGGGAAAGGTAAGTTTGATTCACACCGGGTAAGACGGGGAGGTGGGGATGGAGACGATGGGAGCTGGAGCTGAGGGGAACTTACTAGACGTTGCTGGGCGTTTGGAACAGCTGGCGGGGTGTATTGTCCATGGTGCTCCTGTAATGCGCTGGCAAGAAGAAAGATGGAATGAAAGAGGAGATGGAAAATGAATCGCAAGGCAACCACAGCCGAGCATACACAGCAACACACAGCCACGCGCAGGTGGAGGTTCAGGTACAGGTTACGTAACCCCACATGTCGTTCAACGATGGCCCAAGTGGGCGTATGTATGCGAGCCTGGCTGTGCGAGGCTGCACATAGAGACTATGTAGAAGAGGCTCGGAGACTACATGACTGAGAATGTCTTCAGCGGATCATAAACGACGCTGAGTCTGTTGACTGAGGTCGATAGAGGAGAATGGCCGGTAACATCCGCCCCATGAAGCCGCAGCAGCAGCGGCTTGACATGCAACGTTGCCCTCTAGGTATCTGAAGCTGATCATGTCTGTATGCGCAAAAAAGCGACCAGAAAGAGAACATGAGATTGGGACGATCTCTGTTTGTTGTTCGGCGTCCGTTGTTCGCGAGACAAGGCATGATATGACCGACCGACCACCGACCGAGAACCAATAATTGCCTTGATCTGGTCCTCTAGCTTCCAGTCTACAGTACTGCATCTTTCAATGGACGATCATTTTATGCACCAGCTCCAAAGGCCAGCAGAAGTTGTTGCCGATCCGGCAGATCTCAGATAGGTTCTGGCTACATACCCAAGCGGCGCATTGACCACCGCGCATCCTTCAGTTCTCGCCGGGTAACTGTCATATCTCTTTTCTCTTTCACCTTTATACAACAACTTGCCTCTCCCTTCACTACTCCTAGTATCTCTATTGAACAACTCGACCATACCACTCAGTTGGTCTCTCGATCGACCCTCGTCTTACAGAGGCGTTCAGAAGCAACGCCCCGTCGTACACACCACCATCCCGAAGAGGTCTGTGCACTCATCCCGGCATCCATCCTCCTTCCCCTCCCTTATACCTCAGCCTGGACGTCCTACCCCTCCATCCATTGCTTACCCCTCTCACAACTCATCAGGAGCTGAGCTTGTGAAGATGGATGTGGTGCTGTATGTACAATTGAGTACGTTCTCGTTGCTGCTTGAAGTCGTTCAACTGATAGACCTCTGCGCTCGGACTACGCTCGGACTCTCCCATCCCAGCTTCGTCAGTATTCTCGTTGCGCCACGTTATCCGTCTTCTTCTCTTCGCTCTCCCAATCGCATCCCCTATCCCCGACCCGTTCAACGCACACCTTGCCTCACATCATCCCGCACACTGTTCGTCGTCAATACGCCCTACAGCAACGCCCTCCCCAGCGCTCTCCTGTGAGATTCGGATACCTTGCAAACCAGCAGCCCAACATGTTTCCTGAGGAGCGATATCCCAGTTGACCTGAAAGGTGTATTGGCTGACGCAATGTGCATGTCTATCACACCCTCTGCCGAACCAAAGTCGCCCGCCGACCTGTATCTACAAGGACACTTCAATCACCGGACAGCTGTCAAACTTACCAAATCTTCCATCCTTTCCTGGTGAGCTCTTCCGCTTCTTCTTCTCTTCTGCTTCTTTGTCCGTCGGTCCCGCCTCCGTCGAGCGCATGAGCCGACCGAACGAGAATCAATACATACGTCAGCAACATCGTCATCACTTTACCAGCTTTCCCCCACGTTGCCCTTCACCTTCCTTTCTCCTGCCTTCCAGAATGTTCTCGGAAAGGGGTCCACTCTAGTTCAGTCTTCTACACGCGCATTGGTAGAATGACGGTGGTCGGTTGTGGCACGGGGACGGGGTAATGATGCTGCTAGGGAAAGCTGATCAATGCTGTGCTGGTCGCTTTGAAGAGTGGGTTACGGATGATGGTGTTAAAGGGCCGGATCCAGACTCTCTTCCTGATCTCCCGTACAGAACATAAACTAACATCGCACCCCAGTAATTCACCATCCCCTCAAACCCCTAAACCCACCCACTCCCCGACCCCCCATCCGACTATTGTTTGGCCCTACCGACGGCTCCCAACGATCAGTGACATGCATGATCTCAGGAAAGGAGACGTCCTTTCCGCTCGGAGGGTATTGGTGCATCAATACTACCGGGGCCAGGCCCTCCTGCGCACCGGGTCGATTGATTGTAACGCCCATCACACACACCTGTTCCTGTTCCAACGCCCCGGGCACTGGGCGATGGGGGGTGGGCAGTCGCCTCCTTTCGCTGATTTTTTCCTCCGCGCTCGTCTTTCTCTCTCTTGCGAGGTAGAGAAAGACGGGCTCTTATCACAGAGGGGCGCGTCGGAGAAGGCCGAGCGGCAGTCCCCCACTCTCGGCAGCCGCTCCCTGGATCCCCCACTCTCTTTTCCTCGGCGGGAGAGATAGGGTCAGGTGGGGAAGCAGCGCAATCCATAACAGCGGGATGCATATAACATCCCTGTGTGCGTCCTGCCGATCCATCTCGTCCTCCTTGTGCATCACTCCCCCCTCGTTCTCCTTCTGTTTGGTCCGCCGCACCCCGCCGTCTCCCCCGACGAACGACTCGCCCGCAATTGCCGACTACACGCACTCCTTTCGGCCCATACGCACACTCTACGCCCTGCCTGTTGGTGTCCCACTAAGAACAAGAACTTTTCTCGAAATTCCGAGAGTATATATCCAGTAACCCATATCTTGCCCGTCATCCCACCCAAAAACGACGCGATGCTTCCCGACATTCTCTTCATCTCTCCCACTATTATCTCTGGCGCAGAAGACGCCATCCCCTACCCCGCCGATGTCCTTATTTCTTCTGATACCGGCCTCATCATCACCATCGCCCCGCCATTCACCCTCTCGTGCCAGCTCTTATTCGAGAGGTCGAAGGCGCGCGAGAGGGGTGATAAAGTGCAAGAGGTAAAGGAGATTGAAGCCGAGGGGCTGGTGCTTTGCCCGGGATTTATTGATTTGCACGCGCATTCGGATCTGTATGTGTTGACGCATCCGGATCATGAAGCAAAGGTCTCTCAGGGATGTACTGTACGTCTCTCTTCTTCTTCTTCTTCTTCTGAACTGACTCCTTGACAGACCGAAGTCCTGGGCCAAGACGGCATTTCCTACTCTCCCATCTCCTCTCCCTCACAACTGACCGCCATCCGCTCCCAAATCGCTGCTTGGAACGGCAACCCCAACCCTGCAGACTACCCAGAGGTGAAGGGTTTGTTTGAGTGGAAGAGCACAGGGGACTATTTGGATTGTTTGGAGAGGAATGGGGTGAGCGTCAACGTCTGTACGCTTGTGCCGCAGGTGAGTGTTCTCCTCCTGCTTATCCTCTACTTCTTTCCTTTCAAAGTATTTGGATGGAGGTATTGGAGAAGTGACAAGAGCTGATCGGGAAATAGGGCAATTTGAGGTTACTAGCCTGCGGACCATGGGACAAGATCGCCACTGCTGACGAGATTGAGCAACAAGGCCAGCTGCTACGCAAATCCATGCGCGAAGGTGCCGTCGGCATGTCTTCGTACTTCTCCCCTCATCTATCGACAATTGCAATACTAACGTTAATGCAGCGGCCTGACATACACCCCGGGGATGTACGCCTCCACCTCCGAGCTCTCCACCTTATGCACCATCCTCGCCCAAGAATTCCCCGGAAGCTTCTATGCGCCGCATCATAGGAGCTACGGGTACAAGGCGTTGGAGAGCTATGGCGAGATGTTGGGTTTGGCAAAGGATACGGGGTGTGCTGTTCGTAAGTCTCCCTTCCCTCTCATCTACCCTCGGGGATGTTTATTGACGTGAAACAAGATTTAACACACGCAACTTTAAACTTTCCCGAAAACACCTCCAAAGCCCCGCTCCTTCTCTCTCTCATCGACTCCCACCGTTCCCTCGGGTGCGACATTACCCTGGACACATACCCTTACCTTCCCGGGTGCACCACTCTTTCTTCTCTGCTTCCTTCCTGGGCGTCTGCGGGCGGGCCGGAGGAGACGATGAGGAGGCTGAAGGATGAAGTTTGCAGGGAGAAGATCAGGAGGCAGGTGGAGATTGAGGGGTGTGATGGGGGCCATGGGATCCCTACGGATTGGGGAGTCATTGCCGTACGCCTCTCTCCTCTTTTCTTCTCGTTCCCTCGAATACTGACCTTGGGCACAGATTGGATCCACCTCCAACCCTGCCCTATCCCACCTCAACGGCCGGCTCATCTCCGAAATCGCCCGCTCCTCCTCCCTTCCGCCCATCGCCGTTTTCTTCGACATTCTGTTGCAAGACAAGCTGGGCACGAGCTGCGTGATGCATATAGGCAATGAAGAGAATGTGCGGATGATTATGGCGCATGAGACGCATTGTGCGGGGTCGGATGCGATCTTGCATGGGGAGGGGTTACATCCCAGGGTATGTCGTTGAGCTATTGCTAGTTTTGATGATGGCTGATTTGGTATAGGCATATGGCACATTCCCGCGCTTCCTAGGACACTACTCCCGCGATCTCAGCCTCATTCCCTTACCCAACATGATCGCCCACCTGACCTCCCGTCCCGCCAAACGTCTCTCCCTCTTCCCCCTCCGCGGTCTGATTGCCCCCGGCTCATTCGCCGACATTGTCGTCTTTGACCCAAAGACGATCAAGGATAAGAGTACGTTTGAAAAGCCGAAAGAGAGGGCGGAGGGAGTCAAGTGGGTTGTGGTGGGGGGCAAGGTGGTGGTAGGGGATGGGGAGGTTTTGAAGGGTGTCAGGGGAGGGAAGGTGTTGAGGAGGAGGGAGGGCGGGAAGGTTTGGTGAGGTGCTCCCTTTCTTGGATGTTGCTTTTGCTTTTTTGGACGTTTGCCTTTTCCTACTGATCTTGTTGCTTTTCTTCTACTCTTTGCTTGCTCTGATATATATAAAGGACTTGGTAGATTTTACATGGTAAAGGTCATACTACATATCTCACATCTAGACCTCAAGTACTATCCCACTATCTATATGGTTTCGTAGACTCAAAATGTATCAAAGAAGACTGCTATGCTCTCTCTTACCCACCCTGCCCCCACTCCTTCCCGTTCTCAAACTAGACCTTCCGTTGGTACTGCACGATATAGCCAAAAGTACATCCGGCATCACATGGTACCTCTATCCCTGAGTAACACTTTAGAGAAGAGCACAAGATGCTCCCCCACTTTCCCCACTCTGGTCGGCAATAAAGATTGGACCCCGCGATAAGCCGCTCAGGAAATTCGCCGAGCCTCTGCTGAGGGATCGATCGAGTGGAAAGTCTGGAGCGGGATGCATGGGGCAGTATGGGGGAGCATGAGGGAGGACAGGGGTATGCATGGGGTGAGTCTGGAAGGGAAGAGGAGAGGAGAGATTGATGGGATGCATACACCTGAGGCATTCCTCCCACTCGCCGACGGTCAGGGCCGGTAGCAAATCACGCGCTTCAGTCCACCCGAGATAAGAATCCCGACCCCTTATAAGACCCGTCTTTCTCTTCCATCCCCTCCCCCATCCCATTCTGAATATCAACAATGTCCACCAACACCCCCCTCTCCTTCTACTCACTCCCAGACAAGGGCCAGCTTCAGAAGGCATTCGTCGGCAAGCCGCTCTCCGCTTTGCGTACCCCGGCTTTGATAGTCGATAGAAAGGTCTTCAAGGAGAACTGTGAGCGTGTCACGGGGGAGGCAAATGCTAGAGGGATGGCTTTCAGGGCGCATGTCAAGAGTGAGTCCTCATCTCTGAATATTGACGAGGAAAGAGCTGACAGGGGCGATAGCGCACAAGACGACAGAAGGCACGAGGATGCAGGTGGAAGCTGCTGGCGGTGTCAAAGCTGTCATTGCATCGACTATGGTCGAGGTCTGGCAGGTCGTTCAATCTGGCTTGGTGGAAGAAGGCCTTGTGGATGATGTACGTTCCGCCGCCCTTCCCTTCCGTTTTCTGTACCTTGACGAGTGGGGAGCTGACGGGAAGGCTAGATTCTGTATAGCATGCCCATAGGCGCCGATAAACTGGAGGACATCACCTCTGCTCAAGACGCTATGGCTGGTAAAGGTGTGATCCGAATCATGGTCGATCACGCCCAGCAAATTCAGTTCCTCCAGGCGTACAACAAGAGACTGGCTAGTGAGGGGAAGGAGAGGGGAAAGTGGTCGGTCTTTGTTAAGGTTGATGGTGGTGGCCGGTACGTCTGAAGTCCCCTTCACGATACCAAAAAGGCAAATGCTGATTGCTGATGGGGCGGACAGACGAGCGGGCGCGCCTCCCGAGAGTGAGCAGATGAAAGACCTTCTGGCCGCTATCCTCGCTGCGCCCGAGGCTATCTCCATCTTTGGCTTCTACTCCCGTACGTCCCTCCCCCCCTCCTCCTATCTTGGATGAAGCTGACATCAGAGAATAGACTTTGGCCAATCCTACGCCTCCTCATCCCTCGCAGCCGGCTCATCCTTCTTCCACGCCGAAATCGCCTGCACCCAAACCGCCGCCAAGCTCGCCCGCTCCCTGGGTGCCCAGGGTGATTGGGTCATCTCGGTAGGCGCTACCCCGACGGCACATGCGGCTGTTCAGGAGGCGGTGACGGATTTGAAAGTCGATGGGAAACTCGAGCTGTAAGCTTTTCCCCACCGCCCCGGTCGTGAGACAAGGCTGACGGGGTTCAAAAGACACGCGGGCTGTTACTGCATGAACGATCTCCAACAACTATCCACCTCCCTCCCTTCCCCCTCCCACCTCGCCCTCTCCGTCCTCTCCCGCGTCGTATCGCTCTACCCTGCTGAAGATCGACGAGAAGCCATGTGCGATACGGGCGCTTTGGCGGTGTCTAAAGATACGGGCAGGCAACCCGGGTATGGACGGGTAATCTGGCCGAAAAAGGCGGAGGGCTGGGACCTGGGGAGGGTTAGTCAGGAGCATGGGACGCTTGTGAGGCGAGAGGGAGGAGGAGGGGGAGAGGGAGAGTTGGAGATCGGGGACCTTATTCGGATCTTGCCTCAACATGCGTGTTTGGTGTGCGCGTGTTTCCCCTGGATGTATGTGGTGGATGATGGAGGGGAGGAGGTTGTAGATGTTTGGGTCCCTTGGAAGGGGTGGTAGTCTTTGTTCTTGCTGTGGATCGGCAGGCTTGTGGTATCGCTTGCTGGCAAGAAATCAAGAACAACGACCATGCGCATGTCAGATGAACGTACTGTACTCGTACTCGTATCATGCACACTTGAACCATTGGAAGTAAGCTACTTTGTCGTTTGACGAGTATAAACCCCCGCCACAGGGCAAGATATGTATAACAAGCTACAAGCACGGGCATGTCAACGAAACTGCGCGAGGATCAAGATGACCAACGATAATGTGAAATGGACGGAGCCCAACAGCGCTCATCGCCTATCATATGTTGTTGTAGAACCGCTTTGAGGGTTGTGGCTATACGCTGCCAAATCACACCATACCAACCACCAAATATGGCGAAGATGTTGCAAACAGCCACGACCTTTGCAGTCTATGATGCTTTCATCGCGCAGGAGAATTGAGACCTTTTCATTGACAGAGCACTACTATGAAACATGTTTTTCTATCCTATATACAACGTGAGGCAAAGAAGGTACTGGCTACAGCATGAATATGTCGACAAGATCAAAAGAGCAGATAATCCCATATATATACAACCCTCCTGGAACCCAAATAAGAGACACATAAACCCAGACAATATATACAACACGCTTTCCCTTGTTTCGTTTTTCGTTTTGTTTCATTTCCGACCACCGCGAACCAGCCTCCTCAGCAGAGCCCCATTTTCCCGACCCGTCCCTTGCCCTCCTCCGGCTCCGATACCCATCCCTCCCATAATCGGCGTCCCTCCGCCATTGACCTCTT
The DNA here is from genome assembly GCA_006352305.1 of Cryptococcus floricola. NCBI lineage: Eukaryota > Fungi > Basidiomycota > Tremellomycetes > Tremellales > Cryptococcaceae > Cryptococcus > Cryptococcus floricola. The sequence continues at coordinate 229,859 of CM016942.1, read as the reverse complement.
CCAGAACGCTCGCCACATACTCCATCAACCTATCCATCTCCCCGCCTTCCAGCACATCCATCCTACCAGGCAGACAGAGGATCTTGTCAAGAAAGACAATGATGGGCTCTTTATCTTGCTGAGCAGGCGTCGGAGGTGGCGGGGGCATGTGCCCGTTGTGGCCGTTGTGGCCGTTCATCCCACCCGGGTGAGGGTGGGTCACGTTATGCGGAGAGTGGGAGAGCGTATGGGGACGGGAGATGTGGATGGCGTTGGGTGAGATTTGTGCGGATGTTGAAGGTGGGTAAGCTGAGCCGTTAACGGGTTGGGCGAGGGGAGGGAGGGGTTGATGGACGGCGAGGGGTGGTTCCTCTCGGACGAGCGTCTCCGAGTACGCCCAGCAAACCAACTGATTTCGTCAGCCTCCCATCACCATCTGTCAGAATGACACTCACAGTAGTCAAAAAGACAGCCCATGGGGTATACAGCCCCCACTCGCTCAAGAGCGATTGCCTCAAATACCGCGCGCACTGCCAAACGCACGTCCAAGCGTCGTCGGTTTTGGCCCAAAGGCGGAGACGGCGCTTGGCATCGGCGTACTGGCGGGGGCCGATGGTGCTGCCGCAGAACGAGGTTGAACCTGCGGCTACGCAGAGCATGGGGCTATCGGATATTAGCTGGGTATGATGGGCGAGGTTGAGGGACGTACATGTCGGAGAGGATGGATATGATGCAGATGGCGAAGGAATCTCTCAAATCTCTCGATTCGATAGCTTCGCCCATCCTCACCACCTCCTGCTCATACGCCGCTCTCAGCGCCACCACCGCTGTGTCACCCATCAGCTTTGTCCCCTTTGCTCAGACTGTACTCACATCGAAAGACGATCGACCTCCAATGCTTGGTCCCCTCTTTGAACCTAATCCCCATCCCGCCCCTCGTCCTACAATCCCAGGCGATAGCAATCAGCCCAATAAGGATCATCTGCACAGTCAAGCAATTATCCAAATCCGCCTTGAACGCCAACGGTTCCAGCGCCAGCGACGCCAAAATCGCAGACGAGTATCCATCCGTCACCGTCGATACTTGAAACTCGGGGTGCAGCCCCGGCAGGTAGCCGGACCGTTGTTGGTTGGCCGCGCGGCGGGGGGTGGGTGGGGTGGAAGGTTGGCGGACACGGAGGCGGAACCATTCGGATGCTGTGGGGGCTTGCCATTGGGAGCGGTCGCTGGGGAGGGTGAGGTGGTGGGCGAATATGGATAGTTGGCGGGAACAGTGCTGGTTCCAGAATGCCGACAGTTGGGTGTCAATAAGCAGGACGCAGTAGGCTGCTCGGCGACGTTCTGGGATTGTCAGCTACATCCACAAACATCCGGACTTACCTTCTTCTTTCGCCCACGCCGCCCAAGCATCTTCTTGATGCACCTCCGTATCCGTCTTGCCTACAACTCCGATCCCCTTCTTCCTTGAATGTGCCACCATGACGGGCCACATACACTGCGCTACGAATTGACTCTCCGCCGTCCCATACCACGTATCATGCACATGGCAGAGACAAAACGTCTGCAACGTCGTCACCGGCATATCTAGGCCGCAACCTTGAACGAGCATGCCTCGGATTTTGGAGACGAGCGGGAGAAAGCTTCGGCGGGGCGACATATGGACCGAGCCGACGATGGCCATCATAATAACAAGCTCGGTGGGCGCGGTGGCGAGGTCGAATGTCCCGCGGTGGATAAAGGGAAATGTGGGCGCGGTACGGGACCAATACGTTTGGATGGCCTCTATAACCCAGGATAGAGGGACATCAAACTCCTGTTATTGGTCAGCATTATGCAGAGGGGGGGAGAGAGGGGCATACTGGATATGACCGTTGTAATCTCGAGACAACCATCGCACTCGCCATCTTATCTTGGCCCCTTTCCGACGACTCTTGCTGTGGCATGTGCGCCATATCCGGCATGTCCCACGGTAGGTCCATCATGGGTTCGTTAGTCGGCGCTAGAGACTCGTGGAGCAGCGCCTCCCATTGTTCCGGTGCCCACAGTGAAAACCCCCAGTCGCCCATGAATTCTCCAATGACAAAATCGTTCCCCGCTATAGGATTGCCTATAGCTGACGGAAGTGGTGCGTTGAGGTCAAATTGGTTGTTGGGTATGGATGCACCCCCGTCAGGCGCAAAAACGGTATTGTTTGGGTATAGGATAGTTGATGAGGAGGCGATGGCATTTGAGCTCATGGTATCGATCGGAGGGGGCGGGGGCTGTCGGTGGGGAGGGGGTAGCGATGGAGCACACCCCTCCGAATCGCTGTCGCTGACTCTGCGCTTGTTGCTCGATCGTCTAGAGCCACTGGCCCCCTCTTCGCCACAGATATTGCGTTTCTCATGTCGCAATAGGAGATCGAACCGCTTGAATTCCCGGGAACACTGGGCACAGCTGAACGACTTCTGCGAATCTGTATGGGGTGAGCAATGCATGCTCCGGGTCATGGGGACAGACGCACGATTGGCCGAGTGGCGCAGTAAATGGTCCTACAGCGCACTTCGGTCAGCATCTACACACAGGAGGGAAAAACACGCGCACCTTTCTTGTGAAGGCCTTTGTGCAGCCTGGATGGTCGCACCTGAAGCCGAGGGCGTCGCCATCCATGGGGGGGACTGTGGGATGTTGGAGAACTGGAGAGGAAAAGAGATGACATGAGCCAGTGTCCATCTCATCGCGAGCCAAAGGAGACGACCAGGTGAACCTTGTCAGAATTGGTCCCGCTCAGGCCGCGAGCGTCTCGCCTGTAGGTAATCTATCCTCTGATCGTGGCGTGCAGGCCCATCGCAGGAACTTTCCGCATGCGAAGTGAGATACACATGAATTCCCCCGTCAGCCCCCGTATGCTCCGTGGCTGACGAGGACAAACGGCAGGGTTAGCCCGGAACATGGAAAGAAGCGTGACAGCGCACCGCACAGGGGCCTTTTCATGGCACCCCGCACCTCCTCCGCTCCGATTTCGCGCCTGTTCACCCCATCACATGCTGGCCATGCATGACTACCAGGGTCCTTTCAGTGCCATCTCGTAGATATCCTTAGCTTGCTTGAGACAGGGGTTCACACGTCTAGATAGATTACATGAGAGGCACCGACCAAAGTCGTGTTGTTGTTGTCGTCGCGTCCTGCCGCTTGCCCCTGGACAACGAGGTCTCGGCGAAAAGATGGGACAGGTGTCATGCGGCTGATAGGGATATTATATATCACTGTGATGTGTGATTTGGTACATGCGTATGTTGAAACCATCTTCAACTCTTGCCGCCATGGTTGCCGGCGCGCCGGATAGGCGCAGTGTTCATCAAGGCACTAGAAGGAGGCCTTCCCTCGTTCAGTAAGGTTTTTGAGGCAACACGCAGCCGTGACCTGCCACAGGCCCAGAGGATACGTATGCGTAAGCCGTATTACTCATCGTCATGTCACTGAACATCTCTTGACGTTACCGCAAAGCTGGTCGTCGATCTGGCGTTGACTGTCGGTCTAGTACATACTCAAAGCTACTAGTCTCTGCCAAGCGATTTGGCTGAGCTCCTCTCAAGGCAGGGGAGGCTGGCGCTTGTCATACACTCTCATCACCTCGGCTACCGGCTTGTCATCCCATCATGCCGGGCCAGGGCGTCGATAGCGTGATAGATGTTTCTTGTTGATGCCTTCTTCCTTGATTGTTGTCATCATGAACGTTCCCAAATGTTGATCCAAGGATCCAGATAGGTCGTTGAATGTTTGCCTATGATCAAGCGCTCACTGTAAAGTATGTAAAGATGCCTATGCATATCAAGCTCTACGCGCCTCTGATCAGACCCATGTGTTGATGCAATCCAAGGCTCTCAACGACAGAGTCTTCATCTGATTTAATTCCATGACGTGAAGATCATCAATATTTCATAGATATGCATACAAAACCAAAGACCAGCTCCACATCTCCGTGGCGCCGCAGGCGGTGGGACAGATCCTGGTCTATACCGCTCCCAACTCCCGGGACTGCAAGAATTTTGAAGCAACGATCGCGATTGACCATGAGACATACGTGGACAGCGTTTACTCTCTCCCTCCCTTTGGAGCAACTCCATCCAACCTCTGGCCAGACCCTTACCACTTTCCACACCCCCAGCGTTATCCATGGACACCAAAGCAAGACTCAGCGGCCAGCCATGATGATGCAGCAAGTAAGCAAAGACAGCCAAACGGTACGGCCGGGCGCCGACAAGACTTGAACCTTTAAACTTTTGTGATGATCGCGAGGTCAACGTAAAAAAGCGAGAGTCAACGCGACGAGGAACGCAACCAGGAACAAATGGCATTATCAGTTCCTGCATGTCACGAAAAGATGACACTTGAGCGGTCTGTGCCTTGGGTGGGGTTCTGCTTCGCGTTTGTCGCCTCGCCGTTGTTTCGGAGCGAGCTTTTGGCCCTTTGGCTCGAGGAGGTTAATCACTTTAGGCGCTGATCTGACTGATTTCTCCGTGCCCATCTGCGATGGCAAAATGGTCTTTGTCGACGGGTACAGTGTCTTGCACTTCGTTCGGTGTTTATCTATCTTGCGCGTCCGTGAATGAAAAGCCTTGTCGCGTCGTGTATTCGGTATGCTTCTTCTTCTTATCTGAGGCAATCGAGACATTATCTGTACAATTCTCGGTCATCGTCTCCTGGTTCGGCCGTCGTCAAGACGCGTCGAGAAAGAGAAGTAGGAAGCGGCTGGGCAGAGCTGGAGGACCTTCTTGAACCATCTCTGTGCATTGTATGCAATGGTCGGAGCCTTCGAAGCAGTAGCGTACTGGGAAGCTTGAGTCCACTGAGTAGTCGTACATAATCACCTATTTACCGAAATCCGACTAGCGGGCACGACGACCCGGTCCTCTAAGAACATGACAGAAGTCGATGAGATCGATGATCACAACATTGAATACATCTATGCGTAAGAACGTCTTTCATGCTTCCTCGGCCATCATGCCTCGCCTCTCCGAAACCAAGAGATAAATATCAATGGACGGGAAGAAGTCATCAACTTCATAGGAGACGTTCAATAAGATGATCATATTTCTCGACGGTGACTCCTGATACATGGCTTTTTGTAGATACCCAAGCTCGGCGGGAAGCATTCTGCCATCTCATGGGGTGGTTCTATAGAAATCTCCCGATGTAGATGACAGGAGGGCACTGGAGAACTGTCAGCCATCTGACAACTCTGTGCGGCAAGAGAAAGGCTTCTTACATACTAAGTGTCGGCCAATCTTTCTCTACGAAAGTGTGAATGTCGGGAAAACTTCAAGCCGTCGATCTTGGCTTATCTGGGTATGAAATTGCGAGAGAGCGGCAATGCATTCATCGTCATCGAACAGCAAGCAAAACGTCGGTCATGTGGGCATCATGACCACCTCCACTTTGGTAATTGATTTTCGACAGAAGTCTACTCGGAAGGATCATCGACAAAGCCGTGCCCTTGTACAGTATAATAAGCTCCCTATATCGTCAGTATGATGCATGAGCACTGGAGTAGAGCGCAGAAGTGCATGAGAGACTGGGATCACACAACGACGTCCGATGCGCGGCCTTCTTCCGTCGCGTCGGCATTCCACCTCGGCCATCCGCGATCGTGCATGTACTATACCAAGACCGAGTTGGATGATGACTTCTTGTGAATGTGTCGCCATGGCTGGCCGATGGCGATGACCTCGCGGCATGCCGATGATGACGAGGTGACGTGCTTGACACCTAGCGGCTGTGACGAACAGTACGAAGTACGTACGATCTCTGGCTGGCCTCCAAGTGGCGATCATGGTGCGATGGCCAAGAAGTCAGCTATATAAGGCAGTTAAAACATCCTCTTATTCACAGCTCCACAGAACTTGCCAATCTCAACAGACCAACACCAACCACACACAAATATCAACATGTCCGCCAACCAGTCCCACGCCGTCGACTCTGTCAACCAGTCCTCCGTCCCCTACTCTGTTCAGCAGAACGCCCCTCGAGGTCTCGAAGAGTCTCTTCCCGACTCTGTAAGCCGATCCTTTGCTCCACTGTACCGTGAAGACAGTATCTAATATGACCCAAGGTCCACAACACCGACCCCTCCAAGGACGAGCGCAACGTATCCCACGCCACTGGCAAATCCATCGTGCCCGAGGCTATCCAGAAGGCTGCTCCCGAGGGTCTTGAGCGGGCTCTCCCCGAGTCTATCCACCCGACCAACTGTATGTTGATATATCCTGGTCATGGTCCGAGACTGAAGCTGACCATCGATGCAGAATTGCCTGGTCGACTCGTACGGCGCGCAGAGCAGGATGGAGTGAATAAAAGAATAGTCAGAAGCATGTATTGAAGCTAGGTCAGAGATGTTGGCGCGTTGCATGATCGCACACTATCAATTATCATCGTCTCGACTTTATCAATATCTCATCCTTAAGCTATCTGCTATCCGCGTACACACATGATGACAACAGAAACGCGCACGCGTGATCGGAAGAAAATGACGCCGGGCGCATATTACATGCCTCAGATAGCCGGTCCCACTCTTCGTCACTTTTTGAAGAAAAGTAATGTCAGCAAGCCGGGAGCAGGCCAGGAGGCAACAGAAAGATTTAAAAGTTGGTAACGACGACGAGCGGTGCACGATTGTTCGATTCTCCAGCTCCCTCCTGGGAAGGTCCCAAAAAGCTCGAGGGATGAGCTGACGATCACGAACACGACGGAATTGTGATATGTAGTGCGACAGGTTTTTCCAGACCATTACCAGCCATTCGGCCGGCGGTAATGACTACGGAGGGGAGGTGTCGGGAAGCGGGAAGGATTCGAGAACGTTGCTGGTTGCTGTCTTTGCTACGTACACTTCATGGTTTAGGTTCAATCAAGTACTTTGTAGAGTACGAGTACTGAGCCTGATCCTTGCCACATGCGTTTATGTATAGCCTGTCTCTCATCCCGTGCCTCGTGGTCGTGCATCGCGTGGTCCACACCAAGACGGGCAAAACGAAACGAAGGTCAGAGAACCGGCCGACGTACCACATGCATTCCCGTTCCGGTGAGAACGCAAAAGTGCCGTGAAGATCACGAGAGTGATTCGGGATCCCGCCCGGTGAACCCGGGGAGGCCGATGGTGGGGAGGAAGAAGGCGAGACAGCCGCGAGAGCGCGGAGAGCGAGGGCGAGGAAGATCACGGGGGCGGAAGAAGGTTTGGGTGAGGGTTTGCAAGCAACGGAATATGCATCGTGGACGAGACACGGAAGCAATATTCCCGGTGTAGGATGGGGGAGAGATGCACACTATTACTACTACTGCGTGTATGGACCTCATCATCCACCAAGAAGTTCGGCAGCCACCATTTCACAGCGATGGGGATGTAAGCCGGCTCAAAAGGATTCGAGATCCATGACGGCGTTTGAAAGGAAACGAATAAGGAAGCCACAGAGGCTGGCGTCTTTTAGCTGTTTCCAAGCCTCTTCGTCTTATGTCCTGATCAGCGTCATCAGTTGGCCGGAAAACAAGCTTGTTCTCTCTGGAGAAGAAATACTTGAGATGTGCTCCGTCTCGAGTTTGCTCTCCTATCAACTTGTGGCATGCCTCACTCCAAGTGTACAGTCGTTTTACACATATGTCCATTATGCAGACCCCATGCGCCGATGTTAGAGCGGAGGAGGAGCACCTCTCAAGAAAGTTCCAGAAATAAATGCACCACGTACATCTTGTAGTCAATCGATATACAATCATTGTTCAATTACCCCATCCGGCATCCGGATACCGAACTCGCGATGTCGTCGATCTGGATGCCATCCATACGCCACAGGCAATTCCCGAAGAAGCAAGAGAGGGGCCAAGCTGTAAGCGGGAAGCGGACATATTGAAGTCTCCTCCAGTACGAAATTGTAATGGAAGCCGTACAGTAGGGAACAGGATATGAAAGCCACCAATAGGTTAAGTGTTAGACCTCACAAAACATGCGCGAAAGAGGCATAAACTCGAGACAGGCGCGACTGTCAAATGCCGAAATAACACCAAGATCTCAGGAGGAGCAGTCATTTGGCGCAGGAATCAGGGGCCGGGACGATCATCCAGGCACCCACCCGAGCCGGTTCCTAGGATGCAGGTGTCACCTTTCAGGCACACCGATCGCCGACTCTTTTCGCGCGCTTGACTGGCGCCGAGACTGAAAAGTGCTCCGATGCATATAAGCAGCCTCTTGCATCTTGTCATTCCCCACCCGTAATTCTAGCATCGTCGTTCATTTGCCCTTGCCCCTACTACCTCGACCACTCTTCCTCCCGACCTCCCACCATGTCTTCTGTCATCCCCTTCCTCCTCCTCGCCTCCCTTGTCAACGGTGCCGCCATCCGTTCCGACAACGAGCGCCGTGACCTCTGGTCATGGGGCACCTCCAACGGTGGCTCCAACAACGGCCAAGGCCAAGGCAACTCTGGCAGCACCACCTCTTCTTCCCAGGCGGCCACCTACCTTGCCCAAGCCCAGTCTGGCGTGAGCGGTCTCGACCAGGGATGGTCTGCTGCGGGGTGTTACGACAACTCCAACAGCGCCAAGACCCTCGCCAGCGCCTCCACTTCTTCTTGGTGGATGGACTACTCCACTTGTACCACTTTCTGTGGCAACAAGGGCTACACCTATGCCGGTGTTGAGAGCAGCAACTGCTACTGCTGTATGTTCTTTGTCTCTTCGTTTGCTCGTTTGCTGACTCTCGATTAGCCAACACTATCAACAGTGCCTCTACTATCCAGCCTTACTCCAAGTGCACCGGTACTTGCAGCGGTAACTGGTTCCAGGACTGCCCCAGCAACAACTACATCAACGTTTTCACCAAGGGCTCTACTACCACCTCCTCTGCCAAGACGTCGTCTGCGGCCACTTCTACCGCGAAGACTTCGACCACTTCTACCGCTGCTACTTCTACCGCCAAGACCTCTACCACCTCGTCTGCTGCCTCTACCTCTACTTCGAAGAGCTCTACTTCGGCCGCCAGCTCGAGCTCGAGCTCTGCCGCCTCTTCCAGCAGCTCTGTCGCCAAGTCGTCCACTTCCAGCACCTCTGTGGCCCAGTCTACCGCCGCTCAGTCTACTTCTGCTTCCAGCACCTCTGTGGCCAAGACTTCCACCGCCGCCGTCATCCCCACCATCAGCGTTCCTACTGTCAACACCACCTCGGTTATCTCTGCTGCTCAGAGCGTCGTCTCTTCTGCCGTCGTCTCTGTCGCTTCCGAAGCTAGCCAGGTCGTGAGCAGCGTCTCTGCCCAGGTCAACACTACCTCTGTTGCTTCTCAGATCCAGAGCGTCGCCTCTCAGGTCAGCTCCGCCGTCCCTGCTATCAACACCACCTCTGTTGTTTCCCAGGTTCAGAGCGTTGTTTCCTCTGTGGCTTCTTCTGTCGAGGCTGTCCCTACTTCTGTCGCCTCTTCTGTCATCTCCGAGGTTTCCTCCATTGCCAGCAGTGCTTCTGCCGAGGTCAGCTCTGCCGTTGTAAGTCAATATCGCCTTTCTCTCGATTTCATCACTAACACTTTACCAGGCCAACGTGACTTCTTCTATCGCCTCTGACATTGCCAACGCCACCTCCGCCGTCTCCTCCATTTACTCTGAGGCTACCGAGGCCGCCACCTCTGCCATCTCCAGCGTCGCTTCTGACATCAGCTCTGCTTACAGCTCTGTCCTCTCCGAGGAGTCTTCCGCCGTTTCTTCCGTTGTTGAGGAGGCTACATCTGTCATTTCTTCTGCCGCCGCCGCCGCTTCCAGCGCCGTCTCCAGCTTGCCTACTGGCTGGACTGTCACCGCTTGTATCGCCGAGGGTACCTCTGGCCGAGCCTTGCCCGCTACTTCTACCTCTAGCAGCGACATGACCCAGGCCAAGTGTGTCTCTTACTGCTCCAACGCTGGTTACACCCTCGCCGCTATCGAGTACGCTAGCGTAAGTCCCCTTCTACCTCCTTTAGGCCAACGCTGACCACGATTATAGGAATGCTGGTGCTCCAACGTCCTCCAGAACGGTGCCTCCCTTACCAAGACCTCTGACGCGTGCACCATGTCTTGTTCCGGTGACAGCACCTCTATCTGTGGTGGCCCCTCCGCTCTTACCCTCATTGCCAACGCCACCGCTATCGCCAGCTTGAACGCCGACCTTACCTCCGGTACCGTCTCTCTCCCCACCAACTGGTCCGTCCCTTCCACCAGCTGTATCGCTGAGGGTACTACCGGCCGAGCTTTGACTGGTTCTTCTTACTCTTCTTCCGACATGACCCTCGCCAAGTGCTCTTCTTACTGTACTTCTGAGGGCTACGGCATTGCCGGTGTCGAATACTCTAGCGTACGTCCCCTCTTCCCTCTTAAGTATCATGCTGACAGAGTGTATAGGAATGCTACTGCGGTAACCAGCTCAACAATGGTGCTTCTCTCACCCTCTCCAGCTCCGCCTGTACCATGGCCTGCTCTGGTGACAGCACCACCATGTGCGGTGGCAGCGGCGCCCTCTCTATCGCCGTCTCTTCCACCATCACCTCCAAGCTCTCTTCCGACCTCTCTACTGCCGTTGCCACCCTCCCTACCGGCTGGGAGGCCGCTAGCACTGTCTGTATCGCCGAGGGTACTTCTGGCCGAGCTCTTGCCCACGAGTCGTACGCTTCCGACGACATGACCCTCTCCACTTGCCTTTCTTACTGTGGCAACCTTGGCTGGCAATACGCTGGTATCGAGTACGGGTACGTCTTTTATACTCTTTCATGATAGGAGAGTGGCTGATATGGTTGTTAGACGTGAATGCTACTGTGGCGACTACCTCGCTAACGGCGCTTCCCTCGACCTCACCGCCACCTGGTAAGCGCTTCCTCTCTCTCCTGATCCACCCCACTGACCGTGTTACAGTAACGTTGCTTGCGCCGGTGACAGCACCGAGACTTGCGGTGGTGGTAACGCCCTCTCTCTCTACGTCAACCCCTCCCTCGCCCTCGACCTTACCACCGTCCTCGGCTACAACCTCCAGGGCTGTGTCCAGGAAGTCACTGGTCGACTCTTGTCCAACAACTCTTTCGCTTCCGACTCTATGACCGTCGACATGTGTGTTGGATTCTGCTCTGACCAGGGTCTTGCTCTTGCCGGGTACGTCCTCTCCTTCTCTTTTGTCTGAGCACGGCTAACGGAATGTGTAGGTTGGAGTACGGTCGTGAATGCTACTGTGGTTCCGCACTCGCCAGCGCCGAAGTCCTCTCTACCCAGTGTGACATGAAGTGCGCTGGTGACTCTACCGAGAACTGTGGTGGTTCCGATGCCATCAAGCTTTACTTGGCTGAAGGTTCCGTCCTTTCTGTCCTCTAATTTACTTTTGAATGGACAATCTAGTACTACCTACTATCTACCGGGGTATCATATGCTGTCTGCTACTCTACGTTATAATGCACATCATCCTGGAATATTCTTGCACCGATGTCTTGGCAAGGAAAGAATGGCAAAGATGACATGAGCAAAGCTATGGTCCATACATCTCTGCTCAACTCGCCAACACCTAGCATCCCCTCGCGCGCTTCAAGGCCTTTCTCATTTCCTGTTTGGTCTCGAATGCCACATGAGTCCAAGCGGTGTACCCTCCCCAATAACCGAGCAGCTCTTCGACCGATCTGTCTCTCGCTCTGATAGCGTACGCCACTTCTTCTTTGATGGAACCGTTCTTGGTATTTGCCCAGCGCGCCATCACGCTCTCTGCAATCTTGCGTTCAACAAGCTTCTCCAACTCCTTGCCCTGCCTCATGACCTTCTGAATCTCCTCCTTATCCATCTCACCGATAAGTGCAGGGTTGATGAAGGCGCAACATCGGACAGAGACACGATGGGCGTTGAGGAAAGAGCCTTTGCCGATATAGGTGTGTAGATAGCCGACGGGCTCGTTGCGGCGACGGTAGTGGAAGGTGGTGGTGGGAGAGGAGTTGAGGAAGCGGATGGTGGCTTCCAAGTTGGCTGATGACGGCCCGAGTCAGCCCAGACTATCGTGGAGGGAAGATGCGGTGCTTACATTCTCGGTATTGGTCATAGAATGCTGGGAGGCCGTAGTAGCACGACATCTTTGGGAGATCAGAATGAGTGGAGCAAGAAGATAGGATGATTGAGGATGATAATGGTGATACTGAATCAAGGGCGGCCGTTTGCTAATTTTGCGGATGCGATAGTATGCTCGTCGTCTCTTTTGAAGAACAGTGCAGATATCAAAGCAGAATATAGTAGAAGATGGATGTAGAAGATGAATTGGTATCATGATGCAAAATGCTCTTTTGTATTTTGGAACAAGGCAGAAGAAGTTGCGGAAGTACAGCGGAGTTGAATGAAGCAGATGGCATTTCCGCCACAATTCCGTAGCCTGTCGATACCTCTCTAATCCATTACTACGATGTCTTTCTTCTAAAATGCTCCTTTCAGCATTATGGTCATGTCATAAGTTCACCATGTGCGTCCCGCTAGACATATAGCGCAATGACAGCAATATTTGCCGGGCTTTGTTGTATTCCGCACGCTCCTGCTGTCTTTTCGCCGCCGTACTCCTTGTTCCGCTGCACTTGTTCCCCCGTCTACGATGTACCCGTACATGTTGTTCCGTTCCCCAATGCATATAAAACGGCCCCTCTGGAGATACAATTCAATGTTTCTCATCCCACTCATCCTCGCCACAACACCCACCACAGATCCCAAACAGCACGCCCAAATCCCACCATCAACGATGTCTTCTATCTCTACTGAGAAGCCTACCCTCTCCGTCCTCGTTCTTGACGAGAAGACAGACCTCGAGTCCGTGCTCAGTGTCTATCGAGAGCAGAGTCGTGAGTACCATCTATCTAGTATTGAATAGCAAGATAGCTGACGCGAATCCTCAGTTGCTTCCCACGCTGCCGCCGCCGCCCATGTTGGCAAGCGAACCAGCATCCAGCCCAACATCGCCAGTGACTACCTCCCCAAGAGCCAAGCTCCCCCAGGATTCATCTTCACCTGTGTGACCCACGGAAACTGGCTCCGTGGTTCGCACTTTTCAGACACCAAAACCTATATCCACGTCTCCCGCAACCCTGACGGTCCCCACCCCGCCTCTGCCGCCGACGTGCGCACCCTCTCTTCCCTCCTCCAGAGTAGCTACAACTCCAACGACTTTGAGTCTCCCCGCAGGGTGGACAAGGATCTGGGGGAAGACATCGCTGCGCTTTGCTCTGAGCATGCCAAGTACGAAGGCTTTGTTCAGATCAAGTTTGACAGTGTCTTGGCGTTCTGGTTGGCCAAGAGGGCAGCGGAGAGAGCTGGTGGGGTTTGGTTGAAGAGAGAGGATGGGAGTCAGACGATCACTCCTGGTGTGAAGACGTATGTTGATACATGTGGGAGGACTCGACGTTCTGCGTCGACCGACTTTCGCCACTTGCTCAACAGGAAGAAGTGATTGTCAATCGTCATCGTGATATCTGCCGTGTGCAGTCTGGTCGTTTTCGTTCTGATTTTTGTATATCATGAAGTGTTATTGAAAGCCAAACCGCATAGTCACTGGAAACCGCATGCGATTCCACTGTTTATATGAATTCATACGCAGCTTTCCATGACCGCTCAGCTGATGAACGAACGAAGGCGAGATTCGACCCCAAAACTATCGTCACCAAGTACCGTATTCGCGTGACCCAAAGTAATATTACCCAACAGGCTGGTCCCCCATCATTGGCATGCGTATATTCGAAGACAGGTCATGCTATATCTGTTTTCAGTCCAAACATCAAGGTCATGGTGTATGTTGACGACCGTGGGAAACCCGGGCTTGTTTTTGCCTCCCGCGCTCATCTCCGTCCTCTGCCCCTCATCCCCATCACTGTCTGGCAAGACTATACATCAACAATGTCCAACTCTGACGGCTTTATCACAAACTCGAATGGCTTGGGATACGTCTCTGGGTCCGCGGCGAAAGAGCAGCAGCAGCAGCAGGTGTCAGCAGCTCCGGTAGTGTCTACGGAGGATACTTTGGAAGTAAGATTCGAATTTGGGTACGTCCATCTTACCTAGCAGCTACTGGTATACATGTACGATAGCTGACGATCAATGCTAGCGGCGGCCTCCATCTCCTCTTCTCTTCCAAACCCCAACACGTCGCTCGTTTACCGCGTTTCGTCCCCGACACCACCCCAGCCCAACCGCTGAATATGCGTTACGTCGTCAAGTGGATGAAAGAGAACTTGCTTAGTGAGAGGGAAGAGATGTTTGGAGAAGGTGATGGAGTGTATGTCCCCTCAGCCCCAAGAGCATTCGAGGATAAAGCTGACTGAAGTGGGATAGTCGTCCGGGCATTTTGGTACTGATAAATGACGCGGACTGGGAGCTTGAGGGTGAGCTGGAGTATGAGTTGAAAGATAGGGACGAGGTTGTTTTCATCTCTACCCTTCATGGTGGTTAGAAAGTGGGTGACATGCCATGAGTATTCGAGACGTGCGCTGACATGTCATTAGTCGTGCGGTCGCTGGTGTCAGACCTTGTATACCCATGCATTGTATACCAGTCCCGCCTTTCCTGCGCCTTGCCTATGGCACTCGCTTTGAGAAGCTTTGCTTCGAAAGGTCGTTGCAGCTTTGTGCTTCCAAAGATCAAAACCCCAAAACAAAAGAGAAACGGCTGTTTGACGAAGCGTAACAGTAACTGTGTGTGTATAGACGTACACTGTGACTGATACGGGAACTAAAGATGCATATCACCATTCTGGTCATCTGTGTGTATAGACGTACAATGTGACTGATACGGGAACTAGGACCACAACAGGTTATGAGCCTCGACTTCTAAGTCGTAAATTAAACCAACTACCCTACGATCATCCCAATAACCAACATGTCCGCATACGACGACGGTCAACTCGTCCGCGACTCCAGCACTACTGCGAAGGTCCCTCTCCTCCTGGGCAACTCCAACTATGTCCAGTGGTCCTCCTGTGTGTCTTCTTTGCTCCTCCGGAAGCAGGCCCTATTCTGCCTGCGTTCCGAACCCATCGAGGATCCCTCCATCTACTTCGACGGCATGGACGTCTCTGATCCTTCCACGATCCCCACGCCTCTCACCCCTCTTGAGCAGTCTCGGCTCGCCAAGCAGAACGAAGGGTTGGGGATTCTCCTTCAGTCCCTCTCAGAGGCTGTCAAGAACGCTGTCTCTGCTGAGGCCCAGGACGTTTTTCGACCCAACCCCAAGATGCTTTGGGACGAGCTCTTCACCCTCTATTCTCAAACGACTGGCCACCGGATCAGCCAGCTCTACTCGACGCTCTGGTCAACTCGTGTCCCACTCGGGGCCGATCCTCTCCTCTACCTTCTGCGACAGTCGCAGTTGGGCCATGGTCGCCCGTTGTGCACCAAGGTAGGGGAGAGGATCGGCCCCGAGTGGGACACGAGTTGACCAGAGCGTCGAGTAGAGCTGGCTGATCCGGTGGCCAGTCGTTTGAGAATAGAGGGTGAAGAGCTCGTCCCAAAGCATCTTGGGGTTGGGTCGAAAAACGTCCTGGGCCTCAGCAGAGACAGCGTTCTTGACAGCCTCTGAGAGGGACTGAAGGAGAATCCCCAACCCTTCGTTCTGCTTGGCGAGTCGAGTCTGCTCAAGGGGAGTGAGAGGAGTGGGGATCGTTGAAGGATCCGAGGCGTCCATGCCGTCAAAGTAGATGGAGGGATCCTCGATGGGTTCGGAACGCAGGCAGAATAGGGCCTGCTTCCGGAGGAGTAAAGAAGACACACACGAGGACCACTGGACATAGTTGGTGTTGCCCAGGAGGAGAGGGACCTTCGCAGTAGTGCTAGAGTCGCGGACGAGTTGACCGTCGTCGTATGCGGACATGTTGGTTATTGGGATGATCGTAGGGTAGTTGGTTTAATTTACGACTTAGAAGTCGAGGCTCATAACCTGTTGTGGTCCTAGTTCCCGTATCAGTCACAGTGTACGTCTATACACACAGATGACCAGAATGGTGATGCATACCTAGTTCCCGTATCAGTCACAGTGTACGTCTATACACACACAGATGACCAGTATGGTTATCGACAACACTGTGACAGGCAACAGCACTTGTATGTCTTCCATGAATCCACCCTTTGTTCAGCTTACTGCCACGCTGCCCCAATGTATGAGTACGACACTTCCCTTTTATCGACTTCCTTCATTAATCAGTAAATGAATCTCTAATGCGACAGGAATTGCCGCCCTTTCAGCGGAGGACTCCCTGCCTTGCTGTGCTCATAAAAGGAACTGCCCCAACGAATCAAGGAGACTCGGAGAAACAAGACAGAGCGAAGAGGTATAAAGTCGCGGATAGCAGCGCGACAATCGCCCATCTCACCCAACCAACTGCGCACAGGAGAACTTTCAGAGATGTCTCAATCAATCGAAATCGACCCCTCTATCGTTAAGACGTCCACAAACGGTGACGATAGCACACATGCCGAGACGTCTTCCGATGTCGTCTCCAGTCAAAGCCGCAAGTCTCACTTATTGCATACTGCATTGCACGACTTGCCATGTAAGCTGACAATCTGCTACAGTGGCGGCGACGGCCAAAAGCCAGTATCCATCAGACGCCTTTCCGATCCAGATAACATGCCGCTCCTGCCATTCTATGCCCGATAGAAACTGCGAGATGGGGGATCTCGATACCCACAATGCCGTTCAAAGTGCCTGGTCTCGCATGACCGGGGCCGTCACTTTGGGAGATGATGTCAAGTGCGTGGGGTGCCATGAAGATGGGACTGCATGCGAGTGGATCCTGCCACCGCCCTCGGAGGATATGGGTCCCCCAGCCCCCTCGAATGGTGAGGGAAATTGAAGGATCTGTCTGTAGGCGGAGTTGTGCCTTTGGAGAAGATAGTTTGAGGCTGTCTTGACCGAGCTGACATGGCAACGGAATGGCTTGTTGATGACTCTGCATATGTTTAGAGTGGAATGCATGAGATATAAGGAGTTTGACAACATGTTGAGTGATGTCTGACATCAGCCCCGGCACGCCCTTGGTGGCCCGTGCGCGAGTGACTTTTGACACCGCCGATCGTTCCCATCCCTGTGTATTTTCCATCTTGTTTTCTCATCTGCCTCTCATCTTTCTCTTCTCTTCAGTATCTTTTCTCTTGGAGACATCCCAGCCATGCCCAGCTCGACCCCCCAGCCATCCAGATCCACCCGCCCCTCCAGCCGCGCAGCATCAACAACCACCCCCGCCCTCCCACTCCTCCCTTACCGCTCCCCGACACCCCGCGCGTCTAAAAGCGGCCTCCAACCCTCTGCCGTAGCAGAACTTCAGACACCTAGCAGCGTGGGCAGTCGCCCCGGGCTCGTCAGCCGCTGGTCAGACTGGGGGAGTGAGAGCTCGAGAACAGCAGTCGGAAGAAACAAGTCCGGGGAAAGGAGGTTCAGCGGGGGGTTGAAGAAGATGTTTACGCGTGCTGAAAAGAAGGAGTGAGTGCTCATAGGACTGGGTAGGATACACACTGACAGAAGACAGGAGTACGGCATCGCCCATAGCGAGCGACTTTATGCTCCTCTCGCCACCAAAGTCGGCGCCCACTCCAACACGCTCTCGACCCGTATCCGAATACTTTCCGAACTTTCTCAAGCTCTCCACCTACTCCACTCCCAGCCGCCCTGCCAGTGCCCGGCCTCCCAGTACTCGTCCCCCCACCCGCCAAGACGACACTGTCGCAGGCTGCACCCCCCTCGCAAAGAGACATCACCGAAAAGGCTCCGACCTCTCCGACCTCATCGTCGTGCACCGCCCCAGTGAGGATGGCAACAGACCCTCCCGAAGCTCGGAGAATGGCCGTCCCAGCACCAGCACAACCCGCTCTCCCTCACCTCTCATCAGCCGCGCCGACTCGCTTATCCGGGGGCTACAGTCGTTGGACAAGTTGCCAGAGAGTAGGTATCCAGGGCCGTTGCACGTGGGCTCGTATGGCGTGCCGACACCGGAGAGACCAAAGCCGAAGAGGGGGTACGCGCAGAAGGAGGTGCCTCGTTCGACAGAGGCGACGCCGTCGCTGCCGCCATTGTCGATGAGTGGCGATGATGTGTTTGCTTCGCCCATCTCGAGGCCCAAACAGGCCAGGGCCAAGAAGAGCTCTGCCCCGCCATCCTCGCGACCCAAGCATGAGCGACCCTCCCGCCAGCGAAGCCAGTCGATGCCGCCCGACGAGCCAGAGCCAGTCGTCATCCCACCCATACGCCGACACAAGCCCAGCCAGGGGTCGCTCGACCGTTCAGAAGCTCTTGACCTGATTCAGCGCATGACGTCGACTCGTCAGCCTCGCAAAGCGCCCGAGAAATCCAAAAAGTCGACCGACAAGCTCAAGTCGGGGGAGGATAGGGTGATCGTGCCAAAGAGCTTGTATGGCGGGATCATTTCCGAGTCTGATGGCAGCCTCCGTCCCAAGGCCGAAACGCCCTATACCGAAAAGTCATCCATTCTCGGCGAGATCACGCCTGAAAACTCACCTTCCAAACGTGAACTCCAAGCCTACAAACGATTGGGCATGTCTCCAGCCGCCGAGCGCTCTCCTGTCCGCTCACTTCTGACAGTGTCAAACCTTCAGAAGCATGATTCTACCGAATCATTTGCCGACAGCCTCGCCTATCTGACCGCCCCCCAATCCCCCTCTCAACCCAAACCCGGCCATTCCACAGCCAACCTCTCCACCTTCCACCTCTCCTCGTCTCAAGTAGGCTCCTTCTCCACGGGCCAGTTCATGAACGACGAAGAAGAGTTTCTCCTAGATCATCATCAGAACAAGGGAGTCGAGTGGGATGGGCAGCGAAAGGGGAGTTTGGGGAGGCAGGCGAGTGTGACGGATATGTATGTGGGGACGCTATATGGGGAATGGATGAGCGAGGATGGGACGGCCACTTCTTCGTCGACGGCTACGAATGGGAGCGGGGGTGGGCTGAGGATGATTAGCGAAGGGCCGCTGGTGGGACGGAAGAGTTCGAGAAAGACCAAGAAGGCGTGGGAGTAGTCGCGATTCTTGACTATAGTATCATGTCTTGGACATACACGAGACTATTACGCATGTACTACACAAGTCAGCTTGGAGTGCTCTTTGAGCGAGCCCGTTCTCATGTTATGCATGTTTATATTTTAGGCCAAAAGCAAAGAGTCCAAAGTGGCCTCGGTCGCCACGACCTGTGAACTGTCAATGATGTTTCGCGTGATGACATATGGACTCACCTCGAGAGCCTGCTGCACCTCCAACTTTCTCCTCGCCTGCACCAACCAGTCACCCGCCAACTTGGCCGGCCATCCCGTCAGACTGTTAACCTCCCTCGCCGCTCCATCCAAATCCTTCTGACCCAAACACCACTCCGCCCTAGCCAACGTAGCTCCCACACTCTCTCCTGGTACACGTCCAGCAGTAGGTCGGAAGAGGACCTTGGACAAGGTCGCGGAGGCGAGGTGGGAGAGGACGGAAGCCTCTTCGGGGGCGGGGACGAGGGAGGATGATTGGATCCGGGGAGCGACGGTGTTGGTGAACCATGATGAGAGGGCGGGGAAGGACTTGACGCCAGTTTGGGGGATGCCGCTGGTTTCGAGCTGGGCGAGAGCAGTCTTGACGACACCCTCGTTCAAACCCAAAGTCTTCAACGCACGGAGCTCATCGTCGAAAGAGACGTCTCCCTTGTCAACCTTGCCCTGCACGGCCCTCAAGGCAGACCAAAGCTTGTGGAGACGGACATTGTCATCCAAGGTGGCAGAGTTGTCGAGGGTGATGCGCTCGAGCTGTTTGAGAGAGGTGGAGAGAGAGTCGAGCTTGGCGAGACGGCCTCCTCGTTCGGTCTCGACCTGAGTCTTGATGGAACGGAGCCAGCGTCGCTGGAGCTCGATACCCTGAGAGACAACTTCCTCACGAAGTCTGAAAAAAGGTCAGCAAGGATCATCACCAAGAGAAGCGACACACCTTGTCTCAATACCCTGTCTCTGGTGCTCCAACTCTCCTTCGAGCTCCTTCCTCCAGTCCTCCACAAGCGTTTGCCTCTCCTTGACCCAGCCCTGCTTCAAGCCTTCCTCAGACTTGTCCTTCTCAGCGTCCCTGTTCTTCAACAACGCCTCAAACTCGGCCGTCTTCTCGCTTAAAGTCTTCTCCAATCGCTCCTTCTCCAGCTTCTTGACCTCTTGCAATCGAGAGTTCAAAGCGGTAAGGTCATCCTGGGCCCTGGAGAGGATACCAGTAGCGTCGGGAGAAAGCGCCTTGGCGGGAGTGGAGAGGGACGATGTGAGGGAGTCGATGGTAGAGGCGAGTTGGGAGATGATGGGTTCTTCAGCGGCAAACTCCTTGACTTTGGGAACGAGCAAGGGGAGCTTCTCCTTGACTTCCTCGACCTTGTTCTCGATCTTTTGCTTGACAGTGTTCACGGGAGGGGCAAGGTAGTAGCCGGGAGGTGGCTCGTGGCCGAGGGGAAGGGGAGGACCGGTGTAGAGCTTCTTGCCCTCGTAGGAAGGCTTCTGGGGGGTGACGCCGACGGGAGTGAGCTCACGGGGTCGCTGGGTGTCGGGGAAGGGGCTGGAAGGCTTGGTGACCTCCTTCTTGACCTCCTCGGCCTTGTGCTCGACCTTGCCGAGCGCAGTCTCAGCCTTGCGCACAAGCTCTTCAGCGCCCTCAGACAGGTTAAAGGGCACGTCCTTGGTAGCCTCCTGGACCTTTCCCTTGGCCTCCTCAGCGAGAGCCTTGAGCTTTTCCTCGGCCTCCTTAGTCTTTTCAGAAGCGAGCTTGCTCAACTCGGCAGCCTTGTCGGCGAGCCTTTCAGAAGCAGTAGGGGGAGCGGGAGTGACCTTGTCCTTGACGTCCGCGGCCGCAGCCTTGACTTGCCCAGGGATCTCGCCGACCTTCCTCTCGACCCTCTCTACTCTGGTCTCAGGCCTGCCAGCCACCTTTTCGTACCCCTTCACCACCTTTCCGGTCATGTTCTCCCATCCATTCTCCTCCGCATAGTCGGCGACAAACTCTCCACCGGGGACGTAGGTGGTGAACAGATCTCTGTAGCCCTCAGACTTGGTACCGGCATATCCGGACCCGGCGTAGAAGGCGACAGTGCCGAGGGTGGTGTAGATGAGAAAGTTCCTGAAGCGGTGGGTCTTCCGGATAGGGGGAGGGGTGGCGAGGGTGGTGGTCCCAGGGGCACCGGGGGGAGGGATGGACACGACATGGGGTCGGACGATGGTAGTCCCGGCAGGGGGAGGGGTGGGAGGGGTCGCGAAGAGCTACGCTGCGTCAGCTCATCCCCGGTCTTGACGCCGGCTATACTTACTCTTCGCTGGGAACCCTTGATCCCAGAAGCCCTCTGGGCGACACGCAGCTGGCCGTACATGTTTTGGTGCTTTGAGGGTATCAGGAGGGGCTTCGACGCCATCCAAAGAGCCGTCGACATCATCGCTCCCGCGAGCGGCGTTATAAGGGTGTGGCACTCCAAGCGTCATTTCATCTTTGGTTCTTGTTCATGCTTGCTGTCTTTGTTGACGAGTTGCGTGCCCGTAGTTATGGGGATCTTACTGCAATGCTTACTTGCATAAATTCGCGCGAAACAAGAACTTGCATAAACAGCCTGACCGTCGTCCAATGACACTGGAGTGTGGACACGACTGAGTGTGAAAGAGGCTAGGTGATTTAAGAACATCATGTCTCTCGAATGTATAGCAACAGGTAGTAGGCAAGACTCAGCCGCCACCTCAAGGTGTGATTAATGCGGCGGCAGAGCAAACATGGTACTGACATCGGTAGCTCAAATGTAGATGCATTATTCGACTAGTAATATGGTGGCACAGTCAAAGCGCATAATATCGCCCGGGCTCAGTTGACTAGAGAACGGAGAGTACAGATCCGGCAGCCAAGTAGAGCTCGATCGCATCAGCTCCGCCACAGTTCTCAGAGTCGTCACCAGCGCAAGCCATGTTACACTCGGTCGAGAGGAGGGGAGAGCTGGTCAGGGCGCTGGAACAGTAGCACTCTTCTCCGTATTCCACACTTCAAGAAGAGTCAGCCACAGTCACGAATGTCAACAGAAGGATAGAACTTACCCAGCAAGAGAAAGACCTTGGTCGGAACAGAAGCCAACACACGCGTCGACAGTCATGTTGGAGGAGGTGTAGGAGCTGTTCGCCAAAAGTCGCCCGGTGACCTCTTGCACGCAGCCTTGGAGGTTGTAGGGTGTGTGGTAGCCGAGCACAACGGTGAGGTCGAGTGCGAGGGAAGGGTTGACGTAGAGGGAGAGGGCGTTGCCGCCGCCACAAATGCTCATATCGTCACCGGCGCAAGCAGTGTTGCTATGCAGCTGTCAGCTCAATCTACATTATCGTGCTGTGGAGCGCTGATACATACCAAGTGGCGGTGAGGTCGAGGGAAGCGCCGTTAGCAAGATAGTCGCCACAGTAACATTCACGCCTTGGTGCACCAGTCAGCACACGACAAACCATCGAGAAGAGAAGAACATACCCATATTCGATACCAGCGTATTGCCATCCAGCAGCATCACAGAAATCAAGACAAGTCTCGATGGTCATATCGTCCGAAGCCGTAGACGCATGAACAAGAGCTCGACCGGATGTAGCTTCAGAAATACAAGGACTGCTGGCAGCCGACCAGCCAGTGGGGAGGGTGATAATCTCGGTGGTAAGGTCGCTGCTGAGCTTTGAGGTGATGGTCGAAGAGACGGCGATAGAGAGAGCGCCTGATCCGCCGCAGAAGGTTGTGCCGTCACCGCCACAAGTCATGGTACAGCTCGAGCTGGAGTCGTTGAGGGAGACGCCGTTGCTGAGCATGTTGCCGCAGTAGCACTCCGTGCTTTGAGATCATCAGCAAACTATCAAGAAAAAAGAACATGAAGAAACGTACCTGTACTCGACACCCGCAATACCGTAGCCTTCAGAAGTGCAGTAAGAAGCACACGTGGCAAGAGTCATGTCGGAAGAAGTGTAAGAAGAGCCAGTCAACGCACGCCCGCTGGACGCTTCGGGGATACAGCTGGTCGAGGGAACGCTCCAGTCGGTAGGCAATGTGATCATCCCCGCAGTGAGGTCATCGTTTAGGCTGGCGATGGCGGTGGTGTTGACGATGAGGGTGAGAGCAGAGGGGCCGCCACAGATCTCGTCGGAATCACCGGAGCAAGACATGGTACATGCTGAAGAAGTCTCGGTGAGAGAAGCGCCGTTCTGGAGGAGGTCGGAACACCAGCATTCCTATTCGCTTGTCAGCCAAATTAATGCCATGCAAAGGGAGATGGACACTCACGCTAGCATACTCAATAGCGGCGAGAGTATACCCAGCATCGGAACAGAAGGAAGCACACATGGACTGTGTCATGTCGCTGCTGGATGTAGACGTTTCAGGCAAAGCGCGGCCCGAAGTACCCTCGGCGATACAAGCAGACACCTCCCAGCCAGTGGGCAAGCTGGAGACGGCGCTGGATGCAGCGGCAGCGGCGGAAGAGGTGACAGAGCTGGCGATATCGGCGATGGTAGAGACGGCGGAGGACTCTTCGGAAAAGGCAGAGCTAGTGTCGGAAGCGATGCTGGATATGGCAGAGCTGGCGGCCTCGGTAGCCTCAGAGTAAATAGAGGAGACGGCGGAAGTGGCGTTGGCAATGTCAGAGGCGATAGAAGAAGTCACGTTAGCCTGGTAAAATGTTAGTGATGAAGTCGAGAGAAAGGCGATATTGACTTACAACGGCAGAGCTGACCTGGGTAGAAGCACTGCTGGCAATGGAGGAAACCTCGGAGATGACAGAAGAGGCGACAGAAGTAGGGCCAGCCTCGACGGAAGAAGCCACGGAGGAGGCAACAATCTGAACCTGGGAAACAACAGAGGTGGTGTTGATAGCAGGAACGGCGGAGCTGACCTGAGAGGCGACGCTCTGGATCTGAGAAGCCACCGAGGTGGTGTTGAGCTGGGCAGAGATGCTGCTCACGACCTGGCTAGCCTCGGAAGCAACAGAGACGACGGCAGAAGAGACGGCGCTCTGAGCAGCAGAGATAACCGAGGTGGTGTTGACAGTAGGAACGCTGATGGTGGGGATGAGGGCGGCGGTGGAAGTCTTGGCCACAGAGCTGCTAGAAGCAGAAGTAGACTGAGCGGCGGTAAACTGGGCCACAGAGGTGCTGGAAGTGGACGACTCGGCGACAGAGCTGCTGGAAGAGGCGGCAGAGCTCGAGCTCGAGCTGGCGGCCGAAGTAGAGCTCTTCGCAGTAGAGGTAGAGGCAGCAGACGAGGTGGTCGATGTCTTGGCGGTAGAAGTAGCAGCGGTAGAAGTGGCCGCAGACGACGTCTTGGCAGAGGTGGTAGTAGAGCCCTTGGTGAAAACGTTGATATAGTTGTTGCTGGGGCAGTCCTCGAACCAGTTACCGCCGCAGATACCTGCACACTTGGAGTAGGGTTGGATGGAAGATGCGCTGTTGAGAGAGTTGGCTAGTCGAAAGTCAGCATATGAGCGAAGAAAAGGACAAAAAGACATACAGCAGTAGCAGTTGCTGCTCTCGACACCAGAATAGGTATAACCCCTGTTACCGCAGAAAGTGGTACAAGTCGAGTAGGTCATCCACCAAGAAGAAGTGGAGGCGCTGGCTAGGGTCCTGGCATTGGACGAGTCGTCGTAGCAGCCAGCAGCAGACCATCCCTGGTCGAGACCGCTCACGCCAGACTGGGCTTGGGCGAGGTAGGTGGCGGCTTGGGACGAGGTGGTGGAGGAGGTTGAGTCGCTGTTGCCCCAGCCGTTCGAGTTGCTCCAATAGCTAGAGCTGTCTTGCCGACTGTCGGTGTTGGAGGACCAAGAACCCCAAAGATACCGGCGCTCGTTGTGAGGATGGACCGCAGCACCATTGACAAGCGAGGTGAGAAGGAGGAGAGAGATGATGGAGGACATGCTGAGGTCGAAGACGTGTCGGGAATGTCAATTTGGAGAGGGGCACGAAGAAGAAGGAAGAAAACTCATAGGACTTTTATAGACCTTTGGCGACCATTTTCCTTCCGGGGTCATGGCGGCAGTGAGTGAATGACTCAGCCACTACAGCCACAAGGACCTGCATAGCATAGGTAGCAAAAACAGAGGACATGGATGATTTGCCGGTCCGTACCGTACGGAGGCCACGGAGGATCGTCGATTATGCTTTTGCTTTACTCCGGTCCCTGGTTATGACGCGCCGAACCCTCAAACACGGTACCCGAGAAATGCACGCGAAGGTGTTTATTCAGCTTTTTCTTCTCTTTTTCGAGTGCAAAACCCTGCACAGCTGCCAGAGTCGGCGTACATGGCAGTTATATGAGATCAAGAACAGTGTCATGGCTCTCGTATGCACGACGAATTGATGGTGTTGGCAGTCACATCCCTTTCGGACAGTTCGACGGTAAAAGGGTTTGGAATCTCAGAGAGACGCATCCCATACAGCCAGCATATGCCTAAACACGAATATGTGAGACAGCCGATACGGGTGGCCGGTGAGGGTGATGCAGGTGATAAAGCCTTTTACGTATGGGCGTCGAAAAAGGGGCGCTTACCCGGCCAAGCCAAAGTCCCAACCATGTCCGAGACGAATGTTATAGAAGCTTTGAGAAATACTCGTAATGTATAAAATCATGCAGGTATTGAAAAACGACAAACTGCATGATTTACCAAGGGAGGACGCATAAGCTCGAAGGCGACGATGACAAGAAAGAGAAGACACGAGAGGCGATGAGCAACATATGTACATTTCACGCCATGTCATCAACAATGCGACCGTATCTGCCAGGGACCCAATTCATCCGACTTCTGGCTTCTGTTCCGGTAGGCACGTAGGCACTGCTCCCGTGAATCCCAAGTCATCCATCCCTTTGTGCGGTCTTTGGCAATTAGCAGCCACCTCATCATTGTCGGATATCATCATGCCAGGGCTCGTCAGCAGTCACCGGCTGCCACGCGCACGTGCCTTCGTAGGCTCCGAGAGTAAGCATACCGGGCTGTATGCACCGATTGTATGCAACGTAAGTCTCAGCAGAGCAAGAAAGCAACAGCGGCACCCTCAGAGATCTGCGACATCCTCCTGAATGATCGGCCTGCGATCTGCGACCTGCGGATGGACTTGTCTCGGGTTTTAAAGCTGAGGACGGAAGCCGAATGCCGTGCTCTGCTTTGAGCTACATGTGTTCAGTATTCATATGAGATAATTTCCTCAGTTCACACAGTTGCCCAGTCTCTGCATATCTTCGAACCCCCGGTGGCTACGCCGTGCGGTTATGAAAAAGCCATTTCAGAAATTGGACGGAGCTGACTAGGAACAAGGAGCTTCTCACGCCTATCAGAACTCTACTCTATATAACATGATCTACTATCGTTGATTCCTTGCCTCTTCGGCCTTCTTGACAATCTCTCTCGCAATCTCTTCATACGTATTGCCGGCTCCCACTTCTTCGTCTATCTCACTAAACACCTCTTCGTGTACATGTGGTTGTAGGGTCGAGGGGGTGCGCGTAGTCTTGGCGGCCTTTCTCATGCCTCTTTGGCTATCGTAACTGACGTGTGCCCAATCAGAGTACTCACCCCTGCTAATCAGCTCATCTGCAAACTCGTACCTCTCCCCGCTCGCGGCTTCCACTTCTGTAGAGGTACTCTCACTTTTGAAGTCCGCATGTCTCGTCATCACGAGGTATGAAATCTTGCGGCTCAATAGATTCTTCAGCTTGTACGCCGTCCTCGATAGCTGCTTGATCTCATCCTCTGTCATATTGGAGGTAGCCGCAGGATTGAGAACAGCGTCAATGCTGGTTTCTACATCATGGGCGTTGAGGAATGAACCATTGCTGACATAAGAGAGGAGGTAGCCTGTGGGCTGGGTGCCGTTGTTGGTGGTGACACCTTGGAGGGAGGGGTGGAGAGTGCCGTCTGATAGGTAGCACTTCCGTCAATCATTGTAGACAGTATTAGTGCGGCGGCTCACCCTGGCTGTCACCACCGCGGGATCCAGAGAACTATGAAGGCATTTTGGGGTGATGTTGTGAAGTTGGGTATGTGGAATGTGGAAAGAAGCGTGATTTGGAGCGTGTTAGGGTGGTAGACTAGAAGGCATAGTTTGGTATAAGTCGCAGATGTGAGTTGCACGAGAGGGTCGGCACTTGAAAGGCAGGCTTGTATGGAAGGCCGATTGATACATGTCAAAGGATCACGATCATCGCGCATCACGGCTGAATGAAGGGAGACTTGTTTGTAGACTATGATCGGCCTCAAAGAGGAGTGGAAGGAAAGCATTGTAGTCCTTTATGGCTGCTGATATGAGTTCAGTCCCGTCAGAAGACGCTTCTTGTTCACTAAAAAAGAGCCGGCATCATGAGGAGCAAAAAAAGGCGCTCTAATATGTGGCTAAGTGTCGGATAACATTATCTAATGTACACCCTATTAGCTGTCCAGCGTGTATAGTAGATCTATGAGACGGGTCATGTAGCATACAGTAGTTCAAAGCTGGTTCAATGCCAGTGTATCCGTGTCACATACATGGAGGATGACGGAATCAGATTCCGTCTTTCAACGTCCTGCCGCTAATCCTCTGTCTCTGTCATCCTGCACCATACAGTCAACGTGCTGTTGAGATGGAGGAATACTACGACGCATACTGAGTGAATTTGCGTGATACCCAGTTCGTTCTGTCAGTCCTGTTCTCCTCAACTTGCTCTTCACCGTTCATTTAACGTGGCGGGTGTCTCCGCGGAACGTGACTGAACGTCTTCGATGAGCGAAATTATCCGCGTACCCCCTTTTGCCACTCTTCTCTTTCATTTCGCGCTCTTTGTGCGGTCCCCCTTTCCATACCTCCATCCATCCACCACCTCCATCTCCCTATCAAAATGGGCCGTCTCGCAGAAATGCAGCGCAAGCTGCTAGAAGTGAGTAGCAACTCAATTAGTGACCACAAACACAGTGACTGATACGGCATAGCAAATGATGGGTCCCGAAGCGATGGGTATCCAGCCCGTAAATCTCGACTGGTGGAACGAAAAAGTCTGCAGGAATTTCTTGTTTGGAACATGCTTGCACTCCCTCTTCGGTAACACCGTAAGCTCCTTCCGTTCTTCACTCTTACGTCCCCAGTGCACTAACAAGCAACGCAGAAAATGGATCTCGGTCCCTGCCCCAAAGTCCACTCCGACCGTATCCTCAAATCCTTCCAGGAGCACGCCGAGGCCCATCCCGCTGATCCCCGTGTCAACGGCTTCAGACAAGAGCATGAGAACCATCTGTATCAGTTTGTGGAGGATTGTGACAGGCGTATAAGGGCGAGTCAGCGGAAGCTGGAGAAGACGCCGGAGGAGAACAGGAAGACCGTTGATCTGGTGCGTACTCTCATACTTTTGAGGAAGACATGAAAGCTGACCCGGGTTAGATGCGAGAGATCGGTGAAATCGAACTGTCTATCCAAGGTGGTACGGAAGAGATTGAGGCTTTGGGTGAGGCTGGTAAAGTCGAAGAGTCCATGGAGAAGCTGGCGGCTGTCGATGCTCTTAAGGGGCTCAAGACGGAGAAGGAACAGGAGCTGCAGCACTTGAATGAGAACGCTGGTGCCAGTGGTCACCAGAAGCTTCGTGTCTGTGAGACCTGTGTAAGTAACCTCTCCACCCTTCCTCAAGGACTAGCTGACAAGAGCGCAGGGTGCTATGCTGAGTGTCCTCGACTCCGACAAACGTCTCGCCGACCATTTCGGTGGTAAGCTCCATTTGGGCTACCACGAGCTTCGAAAGATCCTCGCCGCCTTTGCCGAAGCCCGCATGACCGGCAGACCTCTACCTATCGGCCCCCCCAAATCGCCAAAACCTGATGATCCCACTCCTGCTCCTGCCGCTGCCCTCCCAGCTGCTGGAAACGGCACACCAGGCCTCTCAGCGGCTGTCCCCGCAGGCCCCAAATCAGCAGGCCTCGCCCCTCCATCCTTCCCTCAAGGTCCTCCCGGATCTGAACCCCACACACCACACCACTCCCGCGTTCCTCCATCGGATGAGATGCCCGTCGTGGGTCATGGAGACAAAGTGAAGCGGGAAGCTGGAGAGCTGGTCGAAGATTTGAAAGAAGAGAGGGCAGGGGAGGAGAGGGACAGGTATCGCAGTGGAGACAGGGACAGAGGGGATAGGGACAGGGGTGGCAGGTATGATGACAGGGACAGAAGCCGGTATGACGACAGAGATAGGGGACACAGGGATGAGAGGTATGACCGGGACAGGAGAAACTATGAGTAAGTCTCTCAATATATGGCAACGAGCCAGGGCTCATCATCGTTCGTAGCAGCCGAGAGAGGTCAAGATCTCCCGCTAGGAGACGTGTTCTGTAATTGTACTGAGATATCCAGATACATCCCCAATTTCCCTTTCGGCATGCAGTTGGTGTACAAACTAATCTATCAAGGGGTAAAGATCTCTCGACAAGATTCGTGCAATAGTCGCGCGACAACTTTTCAGTGCGGCAATAGAAAGCGGGTCTCTATGATTTATCGTCATTCCAGTCTTTGAATGGGTCAAAAGCTCTCTGCAGTGACCATCAGCGCCCTTCCTCCTTCAACTGGAACCTGACTTACCTCCAGAACGTTCCAGATCTCTCTTCTCGCCTCCCCAATTCCCCTCTCCACCTTTTCATTATCCAAATCATCCTTGCTGGTCGCATCTTTATATGGCGCCGTCAACAACACCTCTACTTTTTCACCCAGGGATGAGAGGATTGAAGGGCGCAGGACGAAGCTAGGATTGAAGGAGAGGAGCGAGGCCAGGCGGGTAGGAAGAAAGTCTGAAGATGAAGATGACCAAGCGGCACGCTCTTCGGCAGTACCAGCGCGTGTGACGTACTCTGCCAACCACTTTTCCAGCTCCTCTGTCTTGTCCTCGTGGCTTCCCTTCCCTCTTCCAGCCTCCTGGACCAACCGCCGGGCAAATTCTGGCAGATAGTCGCCCTCAGAGTCGGAAGATGCCTTGATGAGGTCAAAGTATGCCAATGTCCGGAAAGAACTGTGGAAGTCGAGACGATGGTCGTGCAAGAGTGAGAGAAGGCCCTTGATGCTTTTCTGGTCAGATTCTTGTACTGTCTTCCAGCCCAATCTCTGTAGGGTGACGGTAAGCGCTGAACTCGACGTGGCCACAGGACGTACAGCTCGCCATCCATCAAGCTCTTGCCCCTTCTCAACCGACCAATACTCTTCTTCCCAGTTCCAACCTTTCATCACCTCTTCCCCCTTCGTCGCCCACTCCTTGACATCTTCCTTCGACGAGCCTTTTGTGTACCCTTGCGGGAGCGCACCATGATTGAGATGAAGGTATCCTACGAGAGGAGCGATTGAGGTAGCGAACTTTTGGAGGGCAAAGAGGATTCGGGAAGGCTGGTGGCGGTAGGCGTACATGCCTGATGTGTCGTCTTCGTCTAAATGACATCAGTCAGCACCCAGCCTGTCGATAATCAAGCGTAGACACACTGCAGATGTGACCTTCGTCAAACACTTCCATGTAGGCAAATGGTCCGTAGTCGATAGTCAGACCGAGGAGGGTGACGTTGTCGGTATTGATCACACCGTTCATGTATCCGTATACCTGAGTTGATTGCAATTATCAGAGCGGCTCCTTGGGGCGACGATGAAAGTTGAAAGAGACGTACCTGCCACTTGGCGACCATCTTTGCGTTCAGCTCGATAATCTTGAAGATACAGTCTTTCCAGCTCTCCAACCCTTCGCCAGGGAAACCCATAAGGGCTTTCATATACAGTGCCAATTCCCGCAACCCCTCAAGGTTCCCAGTCACCCTCTCCTTCGGATTGCCTTCTTGAGCCTCATCATCCTCCTTCTCCGCCTGGTTGTCGACCCAGTCCTCTCCTCCTCCTCCTCCGCTTCCGGTACCAAGCCCTAGAAAGACTTGCCTCCCACCACGCCCGCCTTCAGGTGGGTTGAGAGCTTCAAAATGGCCGATTCGGATGAAAGAGGGCGAGACACGGGCTAGGATAGATGCGGGGGATAGTGAAGAGTTACGGAAGACAGGGAGTGTGGAGAGTGGGTGGGTGTGGAGGGCGAGGGCTCTGGTTGTGGGGATACCTAGCGCTGCGGTAGCTAATCAAGAATCATCAGCAAAGATCACAGCGGTCAGAAATGAACTCACCTTCAGAGCCGAGGAACTCCTTGAGACCGCCTTTGAGTGCAGCAAGCCCATCGTCGGTCCTAGAGAAGGGCGTCCGCCCAGCGCCCTTGAGCTGTATCTCTTGCCTTCCACCTTGCTTGCTCTCAGTCTCCAAAACCGATACGGCCCTTCCATCCCCCAGTTGACCTGCCCAGGCGCCGAATTGGTGTCCAGTGTACCTTGTACTCCAAGGTCCGTAAGTATCTGATGATAAGACCTTGCGAGTTGAAAGAATGTCGATGAAAGAATCTCGAGCGGCGTTCGGAGAGTTCGGGAAGGTACCGGAGCGGGTGATAGACAAGATGTCCCCCGGGTCAAGTTCAGGCAAGACTTCTTGAAGAGCTCTGAGAGAGACAGCAAGAACGATCGGCTCCATCTCCAGCCTTCTCCTGCTACTTTTCATGGTCAAGCCATTTGCTTTACTCTCGACATGCGATGAATCGACAGGATCCCATCTCCCCAGAATCTCGTCGACCCCTAATCCCTCTGGGTTTGCGGGATCATAGCCCATCGCTACCGCTTCTTCTGGTGATAATCGAATGGGCCAGGGAGCCCATAGTGGGGTGACAGGCGCCCAAACGCCGTCGGTAGATGACTTGAAGATAGTGGAGCGGCGCTGAGCTGAAGGTGTTTTCGGTAAGGGCAGACGCGGGAGAGCATGTTGCAGAGGCAAGATAGTGGTGGGTAGCGGGAGGGAGTCGATTGGAACAGGCATATTGCTGGTATAGCTAGGATAGATAGAATAGCAGGAATAAGTGATTGCTAGCTAAATCTGCACTTGCCATGGAACGATTGTGAGTTTGTGACGGCAATTGACAGATGCCGGGAAAGATATCCTGGACCCTGAGCCGTCCCGCGAGCCCGTCGGTCATCATGTCGAATCATCTTCGCAAGAGTGACCACTTGTCGCGCTGGACGTCAACTGTCGGAATACTGCAAAGTCAACTCAGTGGAGATTGTGCGAGTAATTGTCAAGCACGCTTCGATGGGGAGGCAGATTGAAAAATGGCAAAAAGAAATGATCGATGACAGGATCGAACTGCCGACCTTGGACTAATGACTCGTTTGAATTATTAGGTCCACAATCTAAACCAACTGATATAATCGACCAGTTATAGTTTCACTGAAACTGTTATAGTCAAGACTCTTTTTGTTCGACCTTTACATTCTCTCGGTGATTTCTACGACTGACAGTTAACGTAGATGGGTATGAACCTGCATGCTAGAGGGTATACTGGTATCGTATTCCGTCGTCCGCTGATTGTCTTCCCTGTCTTCCTCAATTGCATGTGATTTGGCCACAGTCGATTGTGCAGCCATTAGGACACTGTGTCTGGTCAACCCACGCTGCATTCATGGTCAGTATCCAACATCGTCCAGGTTCCAAACCCGTCCAGATGATCGTGAAAGAACTTACCGACGTTCGAAGAGCCCGACTCATTGTTCGCACAAATCTTCAACGTGGTCCCGTCGCACATGTGATCTCCCGCATTGTAATCTTCTCCATCGTCACCGGCACACGTGGTCGCTGTTGCAGAGGCTACTGCAGCTGAGGAGCCGGCCACAGATGTAGTGGGTGCAGTAGACCCAGAAGAAGCCGATGCAAGGTTTTCGGCACCAACGGAGCTAGCAGCGGATGCTGACGTTTGGCTCCCGCCAGCTGAACTTGCGCCTTCTTCGGCGGAGCTTTCGGCAGCCGGGGAGGTACCAGCAGCATCACTACTGCTCCCAGCCACTAACCTATTTTCACCCAAATCAAGCGAAGAACTCCCACCAGCAACGGAAGTCTCAGCAATAGCAGCCGATGTCGCTGTCGCCGCACTTGCCCCTCCTGATGCCGAGGACGCGGCTCCGGCAGCAGTAGCCTGGCTAGTCGCGCCCCCCGCACCACTCGTTACCCCCGCGGCACTCGAACTGCCGAGCGCACTACTCCCCGTCCCTGCTGCTGCGGCAGAAGAAGTGACCCCTGACGACGCTCCAGCTCCCCACGCAACCGCCGATGCTTGTACCCCGCCAGCAGTCTTCAACACTACCGGATTGTTCGAATCGTCTCCACTGATCGTGGCACCCCATGGTGCAGAGAGAGTCCCAGAGCTAGGAAAGTTGTAGACGCCTGATTTTTCGCGTTAGCGACTTCGCAAAGGGACGGGGGGGTGAGATGAGGATTTGGGAGGAAGGGAACTAGAAGGGAAGGACGTACCGCCAGTGTAAAGTGTGCTAGCAGAAGTAGGCGAGTAAGAGTTTTCATCCGGTGCTGGAGCCCAGATTTGGTTGTCCGTGACTTGCACTTTGAGACCCGAAGGGTTTTTGCCTTGAGAACTGCAGACCGTATCGTCCAACGCCAACGACGGACCCACTGTCATTGCGCCCAAGTCAGTTCTTGTACACGCATACCTTTGAAATTTGTAGTCAGAAGAAAAGGAGGAGGCGCACATACCTCCGAGATCAATTTTGACATGAGTAGCACATTCGGCACAGGTATCCCACAGCACGAGTGGTTCATCATAAACCAACTCAGAACCATCCTCTTTGAAGACCTTAACTTCTTTACCGCACCAGGCACTTTTGTCGCCTTCCATCCATGTTTGGTTCATCGCTAAACTTCACGTTAGATTCTTTGCAGCCGTCCCTTCGTGAAATACATACCGACGATACGATTGGTCCCCAAATCAGCTTGCAAAATCCCATTCTGCTCGCACCCAGGGGTACCGATCTGCGTAGGAGCCCAACCCGCACCAAAGCGCGGTGCACAGACGTCTCCGTCCGTTTCCGAGTCTACATCGTAGTATCTGCCATACCTCTTCGTTAGCTTCTCGTTCTGCCTGTGATTCGGAGTGGAGAAGGAAGAGAAGGAAGAAGACTTACACGGTAGCAACAACATTCTGCATCTCAAACAGTACCTCACCAGCCACCAGCCGAATAGCAAAGGTACTCAAAATAGAGACAAAAGAAAGAAAGGTAAAGAGCGTAAACATCGCGCCAGGCGATTTGGTTGGTCAGTTGAAAGATAGAAGTCGGGATGAAGCAGCAAGTACAGCAAAGTACTGTGCGGATGGTAATGAGATATTGATTGATGAGAGGTGGGGGAGAGCTATATATGAGTGAGTCAGACTGGATTGATGGTCTGATACCACCTTGGCCGAGTCTCCTTTCATTCCATTCCTCCTTGATGCGCGGTAGACTATCCTTTCCAACCCTTTCATGGGACTTCACCGAGAGCCTTGGTTTCGGGTGAAAGCAAACCTCTCATCCGCCAAGAAGATCGGCTCGAACCTTTGAGGCAATTGTTTAAGTAATTGAGAGATTGGATCGTTCCTTCGTTCTTGGGCGGGGTCGCATCAAGCGCATTATGCATACTCGGGTACCAGTACCGATTGCCATTCTCTTCTAGAGAAGGTAGACAAGTATGTTTTGGCGAACTATCAAAGCTCTTTATAGATTTGTAAGATAGAAAAAGACAGATGATCAAAAACGAGATGGACGCGATGAACCAAAGATCACCGAGGACCCGTGGAGCGAGAGGGCGAAGGGGAGGTAGGAAGGGAGTGTGTTTATTCACAGTCCACCGAACCGCTGTCCGTAATCTCACAAACAGATCCACAAGTCTCAATCGTCTCCCAACCTACTCCCTGGTCAGTTTGTCAAACAGAAGGTGGTAAAGAGGCTTACCAAGAGAAGTAGTAGTCTGGTAGTTGCAGACTTGCAAAGTAAGACCATCGCATTGCCAAGCACCGTATGTGCAACCTCCATCTGTCCCGGAGGTCAAGCTAGTTGACGCGGAGGCCACGCTCTGCGCGGCAGAAGATGAGGCAGAAGAAGAGACAGAGGCGGTGGATGCGGAGGTGATGGCGGTGGCAAGCGAAGCTTCAGCAGACGAAGGCGATTCCTCGGCAGCGTCGGTAGAAGAGGAAGAGACGGCGAAGAGGGTGGAAGAGTAACGGGTGGTTCGGACGGAAGTCACGGAAGGCGCAGCAGCGGAGGAAGAGGAGGGAGTGTCATCGCCGATGGAAACGGAGACACCGATGGAAGCAGAGATGGAGACGATGGGGTCGGCAGATGAAGACGAGGCCGAAGCGGCGTCGGTGCTGGAAGAAGAATCGACGCTGCCTTCAGCACTGTAGCCGGAGCCAAGACCGACAGAAGGGTCGACGACGTAGTTGTCGAGGATCTCGTAAGAGAGGCCGGTGGGGTTGGTACCGGAGCATGTTCCGCCTTTCAACTCGGCAAAAGTGGGAGCTGCGCAAAGGTCAGTCTGTGTTTTGGTGAGAAGTACGGAGACATACCGGAAAGGTCAAGAATAGCAGAGTCGGCAGTCTCGCAAGCAGCGCACCCATCCCAGATGTAAAGTGCTCCACCGCTGTTCTCAAACTTGCTGCCGTCGGCGTTGTAAATTTGAACTTCACGGCCACAGTACTTGGCGGGGTCGCCAGAAAGAGTCGCGGCGTTTATCGCTAAACATTAAGTGAGCTACAACCCTCAACGAAGACGACAGAGTAGACTCACCGACAATGTTGTTGCTACCTATTTGGTCGAGACTGTAACCTCGAGACTTTTCACAGTAGGGAACACCAGTGTTGATGCCGGAGGTGACAGCCCAGTTGGCAACGACAGGGTCGCTAGAGGAAGAGCCGCATGCCTCGGAGCCGGAGCTCTCGGAGACGTCGTAGTAGCTTGGTATATGTTAGCGATAATCATCAATTCCATGATCGAAGCTTACAAGGTCATCTCAGAGTCGGACTGAGTAAAGATAGATGCCTGAGCGGGGGCGACAAGCGCCAAAAAAGCCAGAATAGAAGCGGCAGCGAACATTGCGTCAAGCGTAGATATGTTTTGCGATACTGAAAGATGAGCTGGAAAGCTTTGAAGCAAAGAGTGTGCTGGACAAAGAGCGTCGAGGGGAGTATACCCAAGTGTAGAGGCTGGAAGCCGAGTGGTTGATGAAGTGAGGTGAAGAGATGGAGAAACTAGCGCTGCTAGAAAGGTGATGGATACTATACCTCGAAGTAGAGAGTGGCGGAGGGGGATATAAGAGAGGAAGAAGATGGGAAAAGGGCAAGAAGATGGATGAAAGATGAAAGGAAAAGAGAATTGCTTGCCGCATCACTTGAAATGTTTTCAAGCTGTTATTTCAGTGTCCTTTGATCGGTCTGTGCGTCGTGTGTGTATGTGTGTGCACCGCGGACATCAGCTGTGTCTGAGCGTCCCGGGCACAAAAGATGCTTTTTGTCTGTTGCCACGCTGT
The DNA here is from genome assembly GCA_006352305.1 of Cryptococcus floricola. Classification (NCBI taxonomy): domain Eukaryota; kingdom Fungi; phylum Basidiomycota; class Tremellomycetes; order Tremellales; family Cryptococcaceae; genus Cryptococcus; species Cryptococcus floricola. The sequence continues at coordinate 193,496 of CM016942.1, read as the reverse complement.
CTGGCGCTATGTATGCGCCGTGGTAACGAAGGGCGAGGTAGGTGAATGGAAACCGACGTGGCTCACTTGGCGTTTCCCACCATCTGTCTCTTCCTTCAAACGAGCTGTGAAAATTCGGCCAGAAAGGATGGAAATGTAGTCCTTTCCGGCTATGAATCTTGTTGCGGACAAGAAGCACTTGAAGGATGGTCGAAAGCAAGAAAGAAAATGATACGAGACATCCTCATGCTGACGATGTCCGTCCACATACTGCGGTCTTTGTAGACAAAGTCCATATGCATCAGTCACTCTCACCGCTTACACGTACCTTCTTGTACAATACTGACTTTGGACATCGATCGCAGAATGTCACAAGTCAAATTGTCCGTCTGGCTGCCACTGCTATTGCTACTGCCCCACATTACTATCCAATATCTCATAAGCAAGCCCGGTCGGACTGTCACCGCTACAGTTCCCTCCATTGAGCTCGGCATAGACAGGAGCTATCCCCAAGCAGCACCAGCAACCCGCTACTCCACGTATTGGACGAGGAAAAAGCCAAGCCGATGAAAGACTCACCTGACACATCAAGCACCTTAGAATCAGGCTCACTTTGCTCGGGATACGTATCCCAGATGTACAACTTCCCAGATTTGTACCATCGGCTTTGGTATCCTGTACCTCCCGACCACACCATTTGACTGGGTCTTTCGAGACTTCGACCACGTTGAACGATCATCCCCGTCATGTCAGCTCTCGACTATCCTTTCCTTGTGGTTGTTGGGAAACACACCAATGATATTGTTCTTTCCCATTTTTCAAAGTCTTCGAAGACCACATGAATCGTTCACAGCAAGGAACACCCCCGCTGGACTGCTGGGCCCAGCCGGATGGGACAGGGTCAGCCGACGACGAGCCGCACGCTGCATCGGGGTTGGTGGATACATCATAGTAGCTACAGACCAAAGAAAAGCACGATACGAGGATAGATTGGGGGACCAAGTGATGTCAGTCCGCTTGGATGAAGCTTACAAGGTGACGTCGATATCAGACAAAAGAAGCTGTGCTGCTGGACGCTTGTACGAAAGTCGCGTTTCATCGATCCGCCGCGTCATCATCGTTATCCGCCGCGCGAATCAACATGGGAGCCAATTTGCTCTGCGAATGCCTCAGCCTCATGGAAGAAGGCTGACGCCGAGATACCATCTCACGATGCTTTCAGATCTCAAAGCACCTCATAGCTGACTTGCGGATATCGTGCACTGTCTGCGACATTGCTCAGAAACGGTCAACCGCAGCGAAAAGCCTGTTCCGCTTTTGTGATTTCTTCCGCACCCCGTTGCTTTCTCGAGCAGGGTTGCTATTCCGTTGCTATTCCGTTGCTATTCCGTGGCTCGAAAGACATATAAGAAGCGGGCTGGAGATACAATTGCATCTTTCTCATTCCACTCATCCCGCATCCTGAGCAAGAAGACAGCACACCAAACCCTCACTCGAGACTAAACCTACTATACAGATACAAAATCGAACCACTATGTCCTCTATCGCTACCACCTACACTCCCTCTGTCATGGCTGTCCACGAAAAGGTTCACAAAAAGGTCCGCTTCGCGCCTTTGAACAGTCTTGGTCAAGATACCTTCGGTAAGTACCACCAGTCCATCCAGACACAAAACGCTCAATCACTGACGTGATTGTCCAGCTCCTAGCACTACCGAGCTCTCCGTTGGCAAGGGTCCCATCATCCAGCCCACCATCGACGAAGACAAAGTCCCCCAAGGCTTTATTCTCACCTGCGTCACCCACGGCAGCTGGTTCCGAGGCACCCACTTCTCCGACTCGCAGTCGTACATCTACATCTGCAAGAACATTACCAGCCCCAGCCCCGCTTCGACCACCATCGTCCGAGACATCACCTCCATCCTTGACAAGGGATATGGCTCTCCCTCCTTCGAGTCCCCCCGCCGAGTGAGCAAGGGTCTCGAGAACGATATCGCCGCCCTGAAAGCGGAGAACGACGACTACGCCGGCTTTGTTCAGGTCGACTTTGACGATGTTTGGTCTTTCAGGCTCGCCAAGCTGGCTACCAGACACGCTGAGGTGGAGTGGGAGAAGATGAAGTGGGAGAAGATGAAGTCGGGTCGTGAGACGATGACTACTCGTACGGGTCAGAAGGCATACGTTGATGTGTCTGGGAGGACGCGCTGTTCTGCGTAGACCGATTTCGTCCATCAGTGATTTGCTATCCAGTCACGCCCTCATTTTCGCTTTGTACATATTATGGTACACATTTGATTGCCTACTCTAAGCGATTCCAAGTACATGCATTCCCGTTATGGCAGTCGTTTTACATTTGATAGCTGCTCGCATGCCGGCCGTTCAAGAATTATACTCTCCTTCGCTGTAATTTCTCACTCGTGCTATGTGACGATTGTGGTTCACTCAATTTCGGGCCTGTTGCACACGTCTTCTATCATACCCTGAACAATGGAAAACTTGAACCATACACGTGCATTTACTTCTGGCACTGCTGTAGAACATGATATTCGACCGATTACTACTATCATCTTCGACCACATCTCTTCCTCTTTCATTCTATACTCTGTGATCACGAGAGGTGATCATTCATGCCAGTATGAACTACTGTAAAAGTTCTAGCGAGTGCAGATCGTGTTGACAGACTCTAAAATCCAGCAGAAGAGGGGTTAACAACATAGTTGTCGAGCACCTCATAAGTAAGACCATCAGGATTGTTCCCAAGACAGGTCCCACCCTTCAGCTCGACGAACGCAGGAGCTAAAATTTTATCAGCCTCCAGAGAGAGACACGAAGACGGTAAGGACATACCGGACAGGTCAATGATGGCGCTGTTGGCATCTTCGCAAGCCTGACATCCATCCCAAATGTAGAGCTTGCCGCCGCTATAGTTGAACTTGGAGCCGTCGGCTTTGGTGATTTGGACTTCACGGCCGCAGTACTTGGAGGGGTCGCCAGAGAGAGTAGCGGCGTTGATCGCTACGAGTACGGTGTGTTGTCAGCATTATACTCTTTCGCGCTTTACGACAACATGACGAGAGAGATGAGGATGAACATACCGACGATGTTGTTGGTACCGATCTCATCGAGAGTCTTGCCCCTGTTGTATTCGCAGTAAGGGATGCCCTTGTTGATACCGGTCGACTCGGCCCAGCCGGCGGGGACGGGGTCGCCGGTGGTAGAACCACAGGCTTCGTCGCCTTTCGAGGTCTCGGCAGTGTCGTAGTAGCTACACGACGAGGTCAGCTTCTGTACTTGGAGAGATAGATGCGGGGACATAGGCATAGAGTGCAGAAACGTACAAGGTAGCTCTCGCGTTCTTCTTGGTAAAGATAGAGGCTTGGGCAGGGACGATAGCCAACAGGGCGATAAGGGCTGGGGCGGCGATGTGCATGTTGACTTTTTGATTGTAGTGTTGAGGCTTCTCCAGAAGAAGTATTGCAGTCATTCAAGCCCAAAGAAATGAACACCTTTTATACCTTTCCCGGGCTTTGCTCGAGGCCTAAAAACGTGTGGATCGATAGAGTCATCTTCCAACAAAATCGGAGGACGGGAAGAAGCATAGATAGGGCACCACCGGCATGAGATGGACACAAGAAAAAGCGCCGAGAACAGCGTCTGCCGTTAGCCCCACATATTGGACAACGATAGTAAGATGTCCATACCGTGGAACGCGAGTTAAGCGGAGGAAAACCTTCGTCTGGCTGGTGGAGACCCCAAAAGATAATGCCCGAAGCGGTAGATAGCGCTCGATCCAGATCTCGACCGTCTGTCGTTTCTCATAATCGTATGCAGATTTTTATGACCATGATGTAAGGAAAGAGTTGTAGAACACGAGGGGACGTAGAGATGGGCTAGAGCACCGAGAAGGTGAGTCGATCATCAGGGTTCATTTCGGGTGCCGAAATGGAAAACGATGCCGAACAATTTTTCTTTCTTCGATTGCTTCTTTGATACGAAAAGTAACGTAAAGCGAGTCTTGGCCCATCTGAATGCTCAGAAGCATAGTTATAGGTTACGGAAAGGTGCCATGATTTAATTATGATAGTGATATAGTACGTCGGTCTCCACCTTCTCGTCTCGTTATTCTGGACAAGAATCGTATCGCAGCGCCAAAGGGTAGAAGCTCTTGATGTAGCCAGGAAGAAATTCGAACGACGGACTTGCGGTGTCGTGGCCACGTCGTGGATGATCATTGCCGAACCGTCCAGTCCCCGAGCCGCCTCCATGAAGAGCCGTGCCGCGGCGTCTGTTGGATCACTAGTTCAAACCGTCTTCCATTTCTTCCCGCAACCCGCCGTCGCTTTATCGCCGACTCGTCACTCTCCCGATTTCCGATGAGTCGATCGCTGCATGTCTGTACATGACGGAAGTTTTGCTGCCCATGTGCTCCGAGCAATGTACGGAAGGAAGGAAGAGAAGAACGCGAAGTCTAGGCTTCGTTCGGTGATTGATGTCCCTTCTGCATTCAAGAGATTCCCGCCCAAAGCCGCCTCTATCTTTCGAATGTCTAGGATTACAGCTATATGCAAATACACGCCAACTCCGTCCTCCATCCTCCATTCTCCAAGAAAAGTGTCCCAAATGATGTACTCGTATACCTGCTAGCACCCCTACTCAACCCAGATCTCCAACTTTCCCTCCGCCCTCCCCTTTGCGAGAACCCTAGCCACATCCACCGCCGCCTCGAAATCACCTTCATCCTGCATTGAAAGCTCATCCCCATCTTCATCTTTGAATCTCACCTGCACCCCTCCGCCTCCAGACATTTCCGGGAACTTGGCTTCCAAAGCGCTCATGAAATCGTCAAAGGTCTGTTCTGGAGAGACAGACATGCCGCGTTTGAGATTGCGGTAGTGCACTTTGACTCTGATTTTGACCATATCGTAGAATGAAGAGACCTCAGACGCGTCGTCCCTGTAGCTCGACTCTGTCCCAGCGATGGAGGGCATACGCCTCAAAGACGGTCCTCTCTGGAAAGCAGACGGCGGCGCGCGGGCAATAGAGGCAGAAGCGCTCCCTTTGCGCGAAAGAGGGGCAGAGGGCGAAGCTCCAAAAGGCGTGCCTTTCGCCCACTGTTCAATCTTCTTCCCTCCAATGGGCGGCAAGTCTGGCGGGATATCATCGTCGAAAGCGCCAGGCGACCTGTAGTAATCGTCGTACAACTCGGTGACCCGGAGAGACTTGGAAGGGCGTTCTTGTTGGGGTGTTTGGATGAGAGGTTCGGGTACAGATTGGGGGGAGGAAGAAGAGGAAGAGTCGAAAGAGGGTTGACGGAGGGGAGCGGGGAGTGGGATGATGGGTGCGCTTTCCTCTGGGATCTTGACCGTAGGACGAATCTGCGTAGTTGACCTGCCCAACCCCGGCTTCGGCCCCCCACCACCCATCCCACCCATAGTCAAAGGTTCAGTCTGCCTCGGCGCAGCCACAGTATTACTCCTAGCCATCCTCGCCTGCACAGGCGTCGCCATCGGCGCGGCTTGAGAGACTGACGCAGACCTGCCGAGGGCTGTACCGGGTTCAAGCGGCGCGCCGGAGGGGTTTTGGCCACGCTGGAGACGGGTGATACCGGTGAAGGTTGTGTATGCGTCGGTAGCGTCTGAGGCTGCTACTAGGATCTGTGAGGAAGTGTTAGTTGGGGGACAAAGAGAAGAGGAAGAGGCACTCACGGCTTTACCCATGTAGTCTCTTGTTTCCAGGTTCTTCAACTTCTTTGCCGACGGTCTAAAAAGTACTCCCACCTATCCAACCACGTCAGCTTTTACCCACCTCAGCCCGAAGAGCAAGAAGCACTCACAGGAACACTGAAAACATTATAATCCCTTCCCTGATCTCTTATCGCATCATCAATAACCCCATGCTCCGCCGTCTGCTTGCACCCCGCCGCTTCGCGGAGGTCGGAGATGCCAGAGTCAAACTGGCCGAGGTAGATTTTGGAGAGGCCGCAGTTGAAGAGGACTTCGCAGGAGTGGAGACGGAAGGCAAGGCCGAGTTGGGTGTAGTCGCTGTAGGGAATGTTAGCTGGGCGGCCAGAGGGGAAGAAGAAGGGGCATACATCGTTTGATTACCACGGAGGTAGAGGAGCGCATCTTCGAAATCTTTCTGCGCCGCTTCATACTGCCCCAACATCTACCTCTTTATCAGTTCCCTTTCACCTCACCAGAGAAAGACGACTCACAAAATTACTAACTCCCGCCTGATGATATCCCACCGTCATATACATATCCAAGCTCGTCGCCTCATAAAACCTGTCTATCGCCTCTTCGTGCCGACCGATAGTGGCGAGGATGATGCCCATGTTCCAGTTGACTTTGCTCGTATCGGCAATCTTTTCGAAATCGAGGAGGGCGGATTGCATGTCGTCGGCTTCGTAGGCTTTGAGGGCGGCGGCCCACGTGGTGAGTTCAGCTTTGAGGGACATTGTTGAGATGTCGGGTGGTTGGGAGGGGAGAGGGGTAAGAGGAGGATGGTGATTACTCGGCCGGCGAGGATGGTGATATAGCTGAAATGAGGAGGCCTGCTCCAAGGGTACAACACAAAAATCCGTCGTGGGGTGTCAAGGGTCAGTCGAAGGCAGAAGGGTAAGAACGATCCTTCAATCACCGCCTCCCGTATTATACCAAGTGTTGAGCACACCAAGCATGCATGCGTGACGCCAAGCTTGGCTACCCGCATGGCCTTCCTATGAGCTTCTGAGAGATAGCCTAGGCCCGTGGTGCGTAGAGGCGGGCGGTTTTAATGTGTCGTGAGGGTGGTTGCCGAGTAGCAGAGGTTGGTGAGTCAGTGCTCTGGTGTCGGGGTCGTGTGGATACGGGTGTTGTCGAAACAAGGTACGGCCGTACGATGTTCTTTTTGGAGGACATGCCAGAGAAAAGAGGGGCGGTGGAGATAGGAGGGTTGCTCGGAGATGGGGCATGATAAGAGCGTGGTGGGAGACGGGAAAGGATCGGGGGCGGGGGTTATCGGGACTGCATGGGATCGAAAGTCAGTCGCCTGAGATCCACTAAATCCGCCTGTGTCGGGAGAATTAATGAGAGCTAGACAATTGAAGCTGGATGCAAGAGGAGATAGGGGCTTGAATCGTATTACTTTTCCAACCAGCATTACAAACCAAACTGTAGTAATGCATTACATTCCGACCTCCGTTATCATCCGGCGGCCGACCGGAGTTCACCGCGTCGATAACCGGAGCTCAGAAATGTTTGTCATGATCACCTCATCGGTCCACGTTCGTGCACGCCTTATTATCCATGCCGTATATAACCCCGCCCTTTCACATTTACCCTTCCATTTCCCCCCATCTACATCCCCAATTGCCATGGCCAAGTACACCCTCTACCAGCTCGTAGGCGACGCAGAGAAACCGGATGGCCGTGCATTGTCACCACATGTTTGGAAGAGCAAGCTTGATCTTGCGTATGTCCTTTGTCCTTTTATTTTTATGACGACTACGCTGACTTGGAGGTAGTTTTTTTGAGCAGGAGGTGAAGAAGGTCGGCAAGACGTTTCCTCAGATCCGGGGAGAGCTTGCAGAGTCTACCAAGAATCCTGCTGTCACCGTGCCGACTATCGTAGATGAGGACGATACCATCATTACCGACTCTTGGAAAGTCGCCGAATACGTATGCTCCTTTTATCTATGCTTGGAGGATGATAGCTGACTACAAGGTAGCTTGAAGCGAAGCATGGTACGCCGGAGAAATCGCTTTTTGGAGGTAAAGCCGGGAAAGACTTTGCCAAGTTTATTGAGATTTGGAGCAACACCACCCTGGCGAACGAGCTACGTCCTCTCATCGCTCCCGCCGTACGTCCCCTCTCCCCAGCCCCCTGTACGTCGAGAAAATCTGACATTGGGCCAGATCTACGAACATTTTGACGCCCCCTCCCGCGCCTATTTCCTCAAATCCAAATGGCAAAACGACCCCTCCCTCTTCTCCGCCCACAAAACCAAATTCTCCTCCCCCTCCGTCCTCGACGCCCAACTAGCCTCCGCCCGTAATCGCCTCACCGTCATCGAAGCGCTCCTCGGGTACAAGAAGGAAAAGGATGAGCCGCTGTGGTTGACGGGGAAGCCGTCGCATGCGGATTTTGCGCTGTTTGGGTGGTTTGCGGCGAGTCGGGTGAATGGGAGTGTGGAGAAGGGGGTTTGGAGGCATGAGGAGAATCCGTTGGTGGGGGAGTGGTTGGATTTGGTGCTGGGGAGTGGGTTGGTTGATAAGAGTCAGCTGGATTGAGATGTAGATGAATTAGAAGCATAGATATGCATATGGTCTCCTTTTATATGTGAAGCTTTAGCTGCTTGTAGATGGCTGCAGGGATGTACTTGGAGCGTAACATCTCACAGGACACTTGGTCCATGGTTGATAGAGCCAGAAGCGGAGTCCCCACAGTGTCCGCCCGGCGCGTCGACTTTCGCGTTTCTCCCTTGTCCTAATGTAATGTCCACCTCATCCCCTTTCCTCTCTTCTTCTCTTCCCCCATCTCTCGGCATCCCGACCTCTCCCAGTCACTCCATCCCGTCTCCCTTTCACCGACCGCAAGCGACCGGCACGGACAACGACGGACCATGGTCAGAACAGCAGCCACATCATCAGCCACATCAAAACCAAAACCAGATTGGACCTGGCTCACCTCCACCTCCCGGCTCGAGGACATCACTCCAGAGCAAAGGAGACAAGCTGCTGGCTTGGTGGGGGGTGTACCTTGTGCGGTAGATTTGACGCCTCGGTTGGCGTCTGATCTTGGGAGGAAGGATAAAGCGAATGGAGGTGGGATTGGAGGTGGAGGGAAGGATGTCAAAGGTCAAGATAAGGGAGATGGAAGTGAGAAGGGAAATGGAAATGAAAAGGCCCAAGGAAGAGGGAAGGGGAAAGGCAAAGGACAAGCGGGATGTAGAGCAAGAGGGTGTAAAACCAATCCTGTTTGTTACAATCACCTCGGTATCGAACCCGTACGTTCTTCTCTCCGTATCTAACCCCTTTCCGTATCCTTTCTCGATGCCCTCATTCAAGACATGAGAGTACAGGCTAATCAAGACGGCAGCTCCTCGAACACGACGCCAAAGAATCCTGGATCACCGACCGTCTAGGCGATTCCTCGTCGGCATTATCAGAACAAAGAGACCCGGACGAACCTGCAGGTCTGCGCAATCTCGGGGCAACTTGTTATGTAAGTCCCTACACTGCTTTCCATGGGTTGAATCTTGAAAATAAACGAAGGGGAATGGTGCTGACAGGATGGTGGGGTTATTAGGCGAATGCGTTTCTGCAGTTATGGTTTCATGATGTGCCTTTTCGGAATGCTGTTTATGCTTGTGTTACCTCGGAAGTAAGCTCACATCCCTCTCCCCACCTCCCCCTTCTCCGAACCACCCACCTCTCCCTCGGAGACGCAAGTTGACGTCAAAACTCGCCACAGAACACTCCCCTCTTCCAACTCGCCCTCATATTCGGGATGCTAGAACATTCAGAGAAGAAGGTGGTTGATCCGATGGGGCTGATTGATGCGTTGAGATTGAATAAGGGGGATCAACAGGATGCTGCCGAGTATGTCCTTTTTTCTCATTCTCTCTTGCTCCCCTCTCCACTGCTTCTTCATCATGTTTCTTCACTACTCTCCCTATTCGTCTCTGTGAAGCAAAGGTGGAAACAAGAGGAAGGAAGGCTGATTTGGGTACAGGTTCTCGAAACTGTTCATGTCGCTCATAGCATCAGAATTCGGCAAGAACCCTGATCCAAAGTTGAAGAATCTGGTGTCAGACCAGTATGAAGGCAAGATGCGGTATGTCACAAAGTGCGAGTGTGGGTATGAAAGTGTTACCGAGAGTAAGCCCCTTCCCCACCTCCCTCCATCTTCGAGGAGCTGACGATAGTGGCAGCAACGTTTTTAGAACTCGAGTTGAGTTTGAAAGACAATACCACCCTCCAAAACCGCCTCGACACATTCCTCCTCCCCGAGCTCCTAGACGGCGACAACAAATACAACTGCCCCTCCTGCCTTACCGCCCGACCCGCCACCCGCCGTCAATTCCCATCCCACCTCCCGCCCGTCATCCACTTTTCCCTCATGCGGTTTGTGTTTGATATGGCGAGCCTGAGTCGAAAGAAGAGTAAAGCGGGGATAAGGTATCCGAAGGAGATTGTGTTGGGGAATAGTGTTTATGAATTGAGGGGGGTTATTACGCATACGGGGCCTAGTGTGAGTTCTCTATAAATATGGAGGCCGTGGCTGATTGAGGTATAAGGCGCATCATGGTCATTTCATATGTGAAACATACGACGAACCCTCCGACAAATGGTACATCTACAACGACGAAACCGTCTCCCCCAAACCCCCTCGACCCACCAAACGTCTCAAAATCTCATCATCCTCCTCCTCACCGCCTCCTCCAGGAGAAGAATCCTCCAAAGACGCTTATATGCTGGTGTACAGACGTCGGGATGGGCCTGTAAGGGCGGAGGGGGTGCCAGGGGTGGTGAGGAGGAAGGTGGAGGAGGATAATGGGAGGTGGAGGGAGGAGGTTGATGGGGTGGTGGTCAGGAGGGAGGTTTTGGCGGATGAGTGGGATCATTTCAAGGGGGGTAAGATGGATGTTGCCAAGGCGCTTGAGGGTGTGAGTATTCATTTTCTATACCCGGCGGTACAATGGCTGATGAGGGTAGACGGACTTTATCGTACCGAGGGAAGCGTTGGCAGGATGGTTCCAGGCGGAAACGTTTGACGAGCTCTATGCGCCGTTCGATTTCGGCCCAGTATTGTGCGACCATGGACAGATCGACCCATCCAAATCATCCGAATTGCGCCTCATCTCGGCCCTCGCACACGACAAGCTCTCACACTACTCCAACCTCCCATCGCTCGACATTTGCCCCAACTGTATCGGCGTCGAATTCGCCAAGCGGCTGAAAGATGCCGAGCGACAAGCGGCGGTGGAGGGGTATGACGAGTTGATGTCGGATCTGACGGGGGATGATGAAGGGGAAATGTGGTGTATCCCCCAATCTTGGGTACTTCACTGGCGTGCTGGTAAACTGCCCCCCGGCGCGACACCGGCGAGTGAAGAGTACACGCTCTTCTGCCAACACGGTAAACCTTCTCCGGATATGCCTGCTACATCCAACATTCCCCCTTCCGCCCTCGCGCACCTCCGCTCCATCTTTGGTGACTTTGCAGCTTTTCACCCATCCGACCCAATTTGTGAACAATGTTCGCAGTCGGGCCAGGCGGACGCGGCGATGATGGCGCAGTGGAAGGTCGATGTCAAGTTTGATAGGGCGATCAAGAAACATCTCGATCCCAAACCGCCGGCCTATGGTTTGGACTATTTCGTGCTACCGACGCGGTGGGTCGGGGAGTGGGAGGAGTATATGAAAACGCCCGGGGAGAGACCGGAGCTGGATATGGAGAGGGATGGGTATTGTGAGCATGGGATGTTGGATTGGGATCCGGAGACGACGAGGTGTCGGATCGTAGATGAGAATGGTTGGAATTTGGTCTGTCAGAAGTGAGTCGTCCGCTTTGGATGTTGTGCTCGGCTGACAGATGTAGGTATGGGGCTCAACGTAAACCTGTCAAAATCCAGTTTGGACCAGAGATTGCACAAGGCAAAAAGTACGGGATCCAGAGCGTCTCGGCGTCGGTATGCGAACCATGCCGCTCGGCTCGGCTGTCGACATACGAATCTACCACTATCCCTATCATTATTACCCCCGCCTCCACCAACGGGCACTCCAATGGCCAAAGCAACGGCAATGACAAAGCGGCGAATGGGAACGGCAAAACAGCCCGCACCACCGCCCGTTCTTTGCGTGCCCGAAACAAGACCCTCAATATACCTGCTACCCCAAGAACGACAATCAAAGAAATCAAAGTCGAAATCATGAACCAGACCGGCATTTTTCCCATGCTCCAGAAACTCTTCTACCACGAACGCGAGCTGGACGAAGGGGAAAAGACGGTGAAGGGCGTGGGGTATCTGGAAGGGGAGGAGATGGTGTTGGAAGAGATGGATGGGGAGGGAGAGTGGGATGATGATGGGGTGAAGAATGAAGGGGTGGAGGAAGGGTTTGGGGGGACGGCGTTGTTGGCGAGGATCAATTGCCCGGATTGTACTTATGAGAATGATGGGACGGCGACTTGCTGCGATATATGCGGTCGGGTGAGTCTTTCGAGTTTCGTTCGTTGAGCGACTGCTGATGGGTTGGAAGCCTTTCAATTACGACTAGTGACGATTACATGATTTCATGCCCCTTTACACCGTGTTGACCACGGATGGACATTTGATGCAGTGGGCCAGGTTGGAAGAGATGCAGCTTTATGTGCAGTGTGATTACAAGTCTCAGCTCAGCATGTCACTTTGTCGGTGTCTCCATACATATGTATACGTGCGCCTGGGCAAAGTTCTCATCTTACTATACAATCGCTATCGCCCTCCTACGCTCCCGACGCTCTCTGAGATGTTGTCTCATTTCCGTCGGCGACAGGTATTTGCGAACAAGTAGCGTTGCTCGCATGGATATGTTGGGCAAACTTCAAGTGATGGGGACAAGATACTGTCTAAGCCTGCGTGGTGTTCGTCAGGGCGTGAGGACATAACGTCAGCAAAAAATCCTGGAGAACGCCTCCGAAACTTCAAAGGATCATCTTTTATTCAACATCAATCTCAAACGTACCGCATGAAACATCCAGATCGTTCCCTTCATGCTGCACGGGGCAATGACTAATCGTACCCTTCATGCTGCACGGGACAATGACTACATAAAGCTCGACACAGATAGGGTTAGGAATTATAGCGGCTGCCTGCTATACTTTACCGCTCACCCCATCATCGCGAGCCAACGTTCGCCAAACATGGCACCTACACTCTTTACCGTGACATTCCTTTCACTAGCTCTGACCTCGCTGGCCGAGGCATACAATGTTCTCCACACCGTGGAAAACGCTACTGGCACTTTGTGAGTTTTGCAGCTATGGCATCATTGGTGGATGTCATGTCATCATGCTTACCTGGAAAGTTATTATGATTACGGGTACGAGTCCACCGGGGATCGCTGTTCTGCACGGGGTTCTGGTGCAGGGACGCTCTCTGCGGTACCTCATTGCGAGAACAATGGTCCGACATACTCTGACTTGGGTACGAATCGAATAGTCGGTACGTAAACTGTCCTAGCCCTCATTCCTCATTGAAGAAAAACTCCCCTGACGGATGTCTTGTTTGTTGGAGAACAGCAATGAACCGATCGATGGTGGATGGCGATTTGAGCGCATGGTGCGGTAAAGAGTGAGTGGGCAGCTACTTACAAGCTATGGATGTTACGTATGAGCTGACCATAGAGGATCAAAGAGTAAAAGTCTTTCTGGGTGATGGGACCGAAGTCGAGTACGACGAGCCGCTCGTCCTATGGGACGTCTGTGAAGCCGCCGAGACAGCACCCATGGTCGACTTTAGCGGTAAGCCCCCCATCTTTTCACTGCGTGTAACCGTCCACTCATCTCATCACGTATGCCCGCAGTCGATTCATACCTCAAGCTCATGGAGAACGGAGACTGCATGTCCAATAACGGCAACAACCCCGCCGGTCTGAAGATCCAGATCGTCGATAACCAGATCTGGGCGCCCGCCCCGGGATCCGACTCGTACTCCCCCACAGCCGCGTCGACCCTCTATTCGGGTGGTGGATACAACGGGGTCAACCCCAAGAATACGCAGATTCCAGCATGGGGCGATGGGAAGGGGGTCGACAAGGCGGGCGCAACGGCTGCTGCGGCTACTGTCGGAACGACCTCGGCTGCGACTGGAGCAGTATCCAATGAGCAAGTAGCGAGTTCGGGCGCAGCACAAACATCTACGAGCGCTGTTGGGGCTGTCCAAACTTCTTCCGACTCTACGACCCTGGATGGTACATGCACCAAAGGCGAGCAAAAGTGCGAGAACGACCAGCTGTTTATCTGCAATTACATCTCCAACAGCGCTGATGGGCTGAGTGAGTACTTGCACTGGAGGTGGGAATTTGGGAAGGGTGACGGCTGATGAGTGCATACTTAGAATGGACGTTACAGAGTGAATGTCCAGGTGGATGTGACACATCTTCACAGACTATCTGTAAATCGCAAAGGAAGAGGAGAGGTTTGGTTTGAGAATGGGCATAACCGACGACTCGATCTATGCCTCTTTGGTAATTGAGTCTAGTAGACTTTGTCCAGTATGCACGTACCACGCTGCCCAAGCAGTAGTCGTAGGTCTCCGCAAGCAGGTTCACATAAACACTCGTACATCGTGTGCATCTATAAATCACATATGATAGCTGATTGACTGAACTCTGTTCCGTCCACCATGGCCAGCAGTGCGCCATACTCCTCGTTTCCATGAGCCATACAAAGCGCATGGGATCGAGTCGTATGATTGCGAATGAGATGTTCTGGCTTGCCTACAACTGAAGGAGCGAAAATATTTGAGCAGGAAAGACGGCTCCTAGACTTAGCCTCTTTAACGACTTTACCCTTGTCAAGGACGAGGATTCGGTCACTGTACGAGTAGCGCCAGGCAGAACGCTGTTCGTATACCAGTCAGAGGCAGAGCACATACAAAATCATTATCGTTGCAAGGCAGTACCGGCAAAAATATTCCTTGATGGTGGCCCCGTTATTCTCAGTTGGCATCAGTTCTTGACCCGTGCCAGCACCCTCCCTGGTCCCTGCGTCGGAGATCCAAGAACCTTACGCCAACTCGACCGAGGATGTTGCTTTGTAATGTCATCCAGTTTCGAGTAAGAGTACTCGTAATCACTAGCGAGGGTTCGTTCACTCACCCTCATCCATAATCAGTATTTTTGACCGAGTCCTTCTAATAATAAAGCCCTGGCGAGACATGGTCAATCGACGTTGACCGAAACTGGAACTACCTCCTTCTACTTCTACATGATCAATCAGATCAGATTTTACCCCAGACCAGGTTTCTGTGACCCACCAATGGCAAAATGGCAACGTAGGTGTTGAGGTCAGCAAACGGGTTCTCCCTCATATCCTCTTGGGACATATCTCTGCAGATGAGATGAGATGGACTTTTGCAAAGAGACTCGTCAATGCCGGAATCAGCTGTACTCGTACTCGTATTGAGTGATGTCGGTAAGCTTACTGTATGGGTATCTTCTCGAAGGCTGGCCACTCTCACTCACTTCTCACTTCGTAGTTCGTAGACCAGTCACCTCCAAGGACTCTCGCAGGCTCCCGGAACAGAGTGTACCATTCTTGAGAGATCATGTTCAGTCTTCTTCTCAGCTCGGGCAACATGGCAAGTGTTGGTATCTGCATTTACTGGGTGCTGAGGTAGCCAAGAGACGGAGGGGGGGCGGGACACTACATATGCTGCGCTCGTGACGTCGGTCTGGACTCAAGTCTCAAGTCGGCCCGGTGGCTCTTTCGTTGCTCGATGATCTCAAGTGACGCTATCCTACCTCTCGAGTGGTTCCAGTTGTCTGTCTTTTCATAAAACTGGTCGATTATATCAGTTGGTTTAGATTGTGGACCTAATAATTCTTACGAGTCCTTAGTCCAAGGTCGGCAGTTCGATCCTGTCATCGATCATTTCTTTTTCTTCTTTTTTTTTCCTTTTTTTTTTTGCCTTTCCCCTTTTTGCCTTCCCCTCCCCTCCCCTCCCCCCCCCATCTCTCGATTTTTTTGGCGCTGGGCCAACTATGGTGTATGGACTATGGATGCAATCGTACTCCCCTCATCGTGGATTTGTGGGTGATGAACTGGACTGATGAGGATGGTGAGGATGGTGTCGGTGTCTCAGGCGTCTCTGGCTACGTAGGTCGTAGACAAATTCTCTCCTCGGCCTGGAGTCTGGACGACTGCGCAGGCGGAGGCCGGTAAGTAGTCGTCCTGTCGTCGTACTCGTCAGTTCGTCAGTTCGTCTGTTTTCCCGGCTCACGGCCCTCACGAACGGGCGGGACGGGTTCTGCTTAAAGTAACGTTCAAACCTCCGTCCGTCCGTGTTCTCTTTCTCTTTCCGGGACTCCATGTCTTTTTCTGGCTGGCTGGACTGTTGTACAGCTCTAATGCAACCTAGCAATCCTATAACCTAGTGTCTTGCCAAGTGGATAGCAAAGAAAAACGTGAACATTCATTGCAACGAAGGGAGAAGTATTTTGGGAAATACCCAGCTGCCGGTGAAAAAACTCTAAAACCACCCGCCCGGCGGCCCGACCAAGAACGCGACAGATTTGAAGTATTGCAAAGAGTTTCTTGCATAATGCATAAGATTATCGACTTGGTGCTGGCTATACCTGGTGGCTGGTGAGTGGTGAGCTCTCCGGTCGACGGTCGACGCCTCGACGCCTCGACGGTCGACATAAACAGTCAAGGCACGATGCGCGCAGCTGGATTACGAGATTTTGTGTAGAGGATCTAATCCAACCGGATGCGGTAGAACGCGCGAAAAGTCCATAGTCCATAGAAGGGGGGTGCATGTTCTAGATCATTCCACTTCTTATTACGGGGCCAGAAGTAGGCAGAAGCAATGCATGGAGTGTGCACCCCCAGGCCAGGGGATGAGGCAGAATGGGGTTCAAGAAAGGGTTGTAATAAACACGGTGGATCAGCTTCCGCTTGCGATCGGGGCTGGTCGCTCAGCTGGGTGGTTCAGTTCTCTTTTCGCACGTCTTCTCAACAGAGAGCAGCGCACATCCCCGCCCTGCCACGTGAGTCCCCCCTGCATCCATCCATCCACCCAGCCTGGCATCTCCATCTCCATCTCCCTCCCATCCACATCTCCACCATCTCCCGCCCGCCGATCGCCCCTCTGCCCCCCTCCCCATCCCAACTCGTCTCCTGGAACGACACTGGCTGACCAGATCCTCCCCAAATCACAGCACACCCGCTCCACTCCCCCCAAAAACCCATCCTTTGTTCCCCCTCATCCCCCTCCAAAACCCTTCCCGCCTTCCCTCCCCCCTCCCTCCCTCCCCTCTCCCCACCCACCCATCTCACTCCACGCACACCATGGGCGCCTGCATGTCCACCCCCGAAGCCCCCAAAAAGGCAAAGGCCCAAGAACAAAAACAAACCTCCTCCTCCGCCTCCTCCAACCCAACCAAACCTTCCAACCAGACGACGTCGGGGTCTGCTACCAGCGGGCTTTCTCCCACGCAGCCGGCGCATCCCCATCCGGCCGAGGCGGGGGGGAAGCTGAATAGGAATAGTGGTGCTGGGGTTGTTGGGAATGGCGCTGGGGCTGGAGCTGCGGGAGGTGGTGGGGGAGGGGGTGGGGGTGGGGCGGCGGGGGGATCGCAGGGGCTGGCGGCGGCGCTGGCAGAGACGGAGCCGGTTGCGCCGGATGCGAGAGGGAACAGGGATAGGAGTAATCAGATCGACCGTCAGCTGGAAGATGATCAGAGAAAGTTTAGGAAAGAGTGCAAGATCCTGCTACTCGGTGAGTCCCCCCCCCCTTCTTCTTCTTCTTCAAACGGGTGGGAAGTGGGCTGAGACGGGAGTAGGATCGGGCGAATCTGGAAAGTCGACGATTGTCAAGCAGATGAAGATTATCCACCAGAACGGATACTCGAAAGACGAGCTGCTCACTTTCAGGGGTATCGTCCACAAGAACGTGCTGGATTCTGCGCAGGCGTTGATCATGGCCATGCGCAAGATCGGTGTCGACCCGGAAGACGCCAACAACAGAGTACGCCCCCTCCTCCTTCCTCCCCATGTCTGGCTAACCACGCCAAAACAACAGACATACGCCGATAAGATCCTCGAATACCGCATCCCCTCCTCCCCCTCCTCCACCCTCCCCCCCGAGCTCCTCTACAACATCGAATCCCTCTGGCACGACCCCCTCATCCCCTCCGTCATGGACCGCTCCTCCGAATTCTACCTCATGGACTCTGCCACCTACTTTTTCGCGAATATCCGCAAGATTGCAGCACAAGAGTATGTGCCGGATGAGGCGGATGTGTTGAGGGCGAGGACGAAGACGACGGGGATTAGTGAGACGAGGTTTGATATGGGGCAGTTGAGTATACATATGTTTGATGTGGGGGGGCAGAGGAGTGAGAGGAAGAAGTGGATTCATTGTGCGTTCTCTTTTCGTTATTGGTTGGGGTGGTGGGGTGGAGCTGATGGGAGGGGGTAGGTTTCGAAGCGGTGACGTCCATCATCTTCTGTGTGGCCTTATCAGAGTACGACCAAGTATTGCTCGAAGAATCAGGACAAGTGAGTCCCTCTCCCCCTCCCTCTCTCCTCGCGCTGACAATGGATGGAATCAAGAATCGTATGCAAGAATCCCTCGTCCTCTTCGAATCCGTCATAAACTCGCGCTGGTTCCTCCGCACCTCGGTCATCCTATTCCTCAACAAGATTGATCTGTTTAAACAGAAGTTGCCGAAAGTGCCGCTTGTCAACTATTTTCCAGAGTATACTGGTACGTCCCTTTCTTTTCAAACTGTCTCTTCTCATCTTCTCATCTCATCTTCTCATCTCGTCTCATCTCGTCTTCTCATCTTTGAGGGTGAGGGAGAGGGAGAGGGAGAGGTTTGAGGTGTGGTTTGAAGAAGGGGTGGGCTAGGCTGATGAGAGTGCGTGCGATATTGTAGGAGGCGCCGATATCAACAAGGCAGCCAAGTACATTCTCTGGCGATTCACACAGACGAACCGCGCGAGATTGTCGGTTTATCCGCATCTCACGCAGGCTACTGATACTTCCAACGTACGTCCCTCCCTCTCTCTCCCTTCCCTCCTCCCCTCCCCCTCCCCTCTCCCCTCTCCCCTCCTCCTCCCTCACCTCCTCATCTTCTGGAAAGGGAAAAGGGAAAAGGGAAAAGGGAAAAGGGAAAGTATTTGTGGGTTGTGGGGTTGGTGGCTGATGAAAGAGTGTTGTAGATCCGATTGGTGTTTGCAGCGGTAAAAGAGACGATCCTGCAGAATGCTTTACGGGATTCCGGGATTCTATAGTCCCCTCCCTCCCCTGGTTCCCCTTGCTACTGCTCTATCAAACATCCAAAAACCACGACTACCCATCCATCTCTTCTCTCTTCTCCCTCCTCCCTCTTCCTTCTTCTCCTTCTTCCTTCTTTCTTCATTCTTCCGTCCTCTTTCCATCTCTCCATCATCTCCATCATTTACTTCTCCGAGGCCGGCCGCGTCCTTCTTTTGCGCTCCATCTCTGTTCTTTTTGACATTTTTTTGGTTTTGGTTTTGGTTTTGGTAATATGATATGATATGTTTGAACCCCCCCTTGCCTCTTTGCTTCCTTTCCTCCCCTTGCTTCTTTCCTCCCCTTCTTTCCCTTGCTTTCTTTATCTATACTCGTCTTTATCTATACTCGTTTTTACCCCTACTGGGTCCGCCTTTGAGCCTTGGTGAGCAAGATACTATGTAAAACTGTTACATCCTAAAATCTTGGGATCTTGGCGCACTTCTTACTCCGACCTCCGACCTGGCCTGGTTGCATTGATGATGACCACTTGTTGCAACGGCCAAATGGCCAGGAAAGCATAACACCACGCACAGGTAATTCTGTTGTGGACGGTCAACTCGGGCCCGACGCCTTTCGTCCCCTTCCTCCCTGCCCTCGTACTTGAGATCCTTGCTGGGTTCCGGATCGGGTTGTCGAGCCAGTCGCAGTTGGTTCTGATGGGCGACTAATGCAAAGAGTTCCATGACCTTTTCCCCCTGCTACGTACTAATACAGGAAGAACGGAAGGCAAGGACTGACATTGACACTCGGGTATTTAATCAACAACCGACCGTCCAAATCCGTCTACCTAACCCCAACACCGAAATCAAAACGTCTCGCCCCCCAACATCGATTTCCACCCTCGTTCCGACCAATCTGTCTCTGCCATGCTAATACTCCCCTCGGACCCCGCTCAACAAATTAATTCGCCAGTCACAGTGATAGAAAACGTACGTGATCAGTACTCGTATCACGAAAAGAGTTTTAGTGCCGATCATGACTGTACAAGTATTGTGGTGGGGGTGTGTCTTGCGTTGGGAATAGGAATCATGATGTGTTGAAGAAAGGTGCGGGTGGGGGTTGGGTGTGAGTGGGGTGCATGTGGTGTGAGATGGGGGGGAGGGGCGTGGAGATTCTACTGGAACGGAAGAGAGTAGAAGCGCGAATTCAGCCAGCCATACATACAGGCAGTGCAGTGCAGTGCACGGCCACTGCAGTTCGCCGCTTGATCACTCATGTGGAACGCTTGACAAGAAAGTTTCTACTATCACTTGACGTTCCCGAGCGATTCAACCAGATAACTAGATAGGCGGGGAAAGAAAGACCATCTGGCTCGTGAATCGACAAAGAGCTTCGACGGAGTGAATGAGCACGAGAGAGTGGGAAGGACTGGACGGAGTTGAGATAGATGTCACAGTATCTGCGGGAGTCACAGTGGCGATGCTCCGGGGGAAGCACTCGTTCACAAGGTACCAATGATGTCTGACACGAGGCAAGCCGCATGGGACCGACCTGTGTGCATGGAGGGAGGACTGTGCGCTTGGAGGACGTTTTAGAGATAGCTTTGTTCTTTCTTCTTCTTCTTAACAACCAGTCAATGCACGTCCGAGGTCCTCATACCTAGGCAAGGGCTACTCTATACACTACAGACTATAGACACTACAGCAACTACAGCACCAAAGACACTACAGCAACTACGCCCTCACTCTCCCCCTAGCCCGCCCTACACCACCTAGCTCGCCCCACCCTTGCCGTGACAATAGAGTGACTCGGGACGGTGAGTGGCGTTTCGGCGCCCGGTATAGCGGCACGGTTTCATTCGACGGTCACCGAGTTGAATTCCAGGTGAGCTCCTCATCTGGCCAAGCATACAAGAATCTTTGCAAGAAAGCCACGTCTTGGTCTTGGACATTGATTCACCCACCGGGGGGACGGGGATGTCTGGTGGTTTCGCTGGGCATGGATACTTTGCTCTCTAGATTAGATATTCCAGAAGTATTTGGACTCCTCCGCGCCTGTACGGTAGCAGGGTGCCTTCATAAACAGATCTTCGCTTATCTGATCTGATAACTTTTTGTTGGCTATTGTTGCTCGGCCGTGACCGTGACGATGGGGCTCGCTGTGGTAAAGTAGTCCGACTGATGGGATGGACCGTGTCATATTCATAGCTTCTCCATCAGATCAGATCGGTATAGAGCACGGCACCGGATTCTAATACGCAGCATACACGCCCCGCGCGAATCAAGTGGCTTGCGGCAGAAGAGCCACGAGGCTTTTGGTATATATTCTAAGACTGTATGGTGATAGGCAGCTCGGTGATGCAAGCGGGGCTCAGAATTTGAATTGGAAGCTGGGGGAATTGGAATGGCACCATCGCCGGGGT
The DNA here is from genome assembly GCA_006352305.1 of Cryptococcus floricola. Lineage (NCBI taxonomy): Eukaryota > Fungi > Basidiomycota > Tremellomycetes > Tremellales > Cryptococcaceae > Cryptococcus > Cryptococcus floricola. The sequence continues at coordinate 172,144 of CM016942.1, read as the reverse complement.
GCTCGGGGGAAGCCGCGCTTACTTTTCGGTCGAATGTATCCAGCCAGTGGGCTTTTCATCCCCCGCTCAGCCTTCGTTTCCCCGCTGAGGGGTTCGTTTCTATCTCTCTCCATTTCCATTTCCATCTCTACCACGGTCCTTTGAGAAGCAGCGCGAGCCTCCGCCCCCGAATCCCGGCTTCCCGACCGTTCCTGCCATCGCATCTACACCGTCTAGACGCCGTACATCAACGCCTCAAAACGTAAGATACCCCACCCACAACATGCACAAACTGATAACAGTAAAGAGAAGCTTGTCAGCGAGAGCACAACAATCTCAAGAGCAGGTATAAAACCCCATCGACAACTACCTCCAAGCATCAGCAGAGATACAGCAAGAATGACCATCCGCCGTCTCCTCACTTCCCTCGCATCCCACCCCCCCTCGCCCACCTCCACCTCAGCTCCCGCCGTATCCCGCCTCATCCCCCCATACCACCACACCCACAACCCCGCCACGCCCCCCACCCTCCGACCGCCATACTCCCAGGCATTGCCTAGTGGGCAAAATGGCAAGGGAAGGACTTTGAAGGCGAGGGTCAAGTATGAGATTGTGAAGCAGCAGCAGCAGCAAGAAGGAGGCGTTGATGGGTGGACTGCTTGGGCTGAAGGGGTGTTGGCAGATGAGGCGAAGAGGGCGGAGGTGGAGAGACTCTGGGCCGAGACGTTGGTCGGGTTGGAGAATGTCAAGATTTCTGGTGTAAGTATACACATTGTTGAGCCCCAAAGAGCCGAGCCAAAAACTGACAGCCAAAGCAGAACCAAATCCCTCAAATCACATTCCACTCCCTCGCCGCCCACCTCTCCTCCCCCTCCACCATCGACGCCATCCGCCAGACCGGTTCCGTCGTAATCCGCGACGTCGTCCCCGATGCCCAAGCTATCAACTGGGCGAAAGAAGTGTTGCAGGGTATCGAAGATGTTGATGGCCGTAGTACGTCCCCTCCCCTTTCTCTTTGCATCATGTGTGATGGGATGCTGACAAAGAGGCAAAAAGGTATCTACTGGCACCCCGCCCTGCTCTCTGCCCGCGCAGACCCCTCAATCATCTCCGCCACCGCCCAAATCGCCCGCGCCCTCCTGCCCACCGAAGAGATCTATCTCAAAGCAGACACCGTGCGCGAAGGTCTCGCTCCTCTGCCCGCTCGGCTTGCTCCTGCGGCTAATGGCGATCCTTGGGGGGCGGACCGCGCGCTGGGAGCTAGTTTGGCGTTGACGCCCACTCTGGGGGCGGCGGCAGCGGGGGCGGGGGCGGGAGCGGGGGCGGGGGCGGGAGCGGGGGCAGGCGGAGGCGGTATGGGGCTGGGGCTGGAGACGAGGGTGCCGCCGACAGTCCACGCTGCGACCTACACCCTCCTCCGCCCGCTCTTCCGTCCCCACAAATCAAAGATCTCATTCTACAACCCCACCGACTATCTCAAGCCAGACAACTGGTTCCTCCCCTCCCCTCCCCCTTCCTCCCCTTCCCCTTCCTCCTCCACTTCCACTTCCACTTCCACTTCCACTTCCACTTCCACTTCCAATTCCACTTCCACGGCCATCTCTTCGTTGCAAGGAGGACACGATCTCCCGCATCTCAAGGGCACAGAAGTCTCCCTCCCACCACTCTTCCCGGGGGACCTTGTCATGCACCACACGGCCCTTCCCTTCTTCCCCTTCTTCCCCTCGTCACCCCCGTCACCCTTGGCGCAGGCTCAGGCGCAGGTGCAGGCGGGGGGGAGCGGGCAGGGGCAGATATTCCTCCCCCTCAACCCTATCGAAAAGCTCGCGAAAGGCAGTACAGAGTGGATCACAAACCAGCGGGCCGCGTTCGAGCACGGTCTGCCTCCGCCCGACGCCACCGCCAGCACCAGTGCCAGTGCCACCGCCAGTTTCGTCGTTGGTGTCGATGGCGATGGCTTGGGCGAGGGCTTGGGCGAGGGGTTGTTTGTGAAGGAAGCCGAGGGTGAGAAGGGTGATATTCCTAGTAGAGCTGGGAGAGAGGTCATGGGGTACTAGGAAATGGATGGGGGAATGGGGAATGAGAAAGTGTTGGTGGGGGTGGGGCCCTTGTCTTTCTGATGGAATGACGGGTCGGGTCGTTGTGAAAAAAAATGGTCTGGTGTAACCTAGGATCGCCCTTCCCTCTTTCTGTTTTTGTCCTACTTGTCGTGTTCTGCTTTTGCTTTTTATTGTTTTGCTGTTTTGCTGTTTTGCTGTTCTTGGAATCTGGAATCAAAAGTTGTCTTTAGTAAGAAGAGATGTTTTTGAGGTGTTTGGTGCCGTTTTAGTTGGGAACCAGTTGTATATGTCACAGTTGAAACGTTTCTTCCCTTGGAAAGAGTAGAGAAGAAGAAGAAGAAGAAGAAGAAGAAGAAGGAATTGGAAATTCGTCAAAAGTTGTAAATCTGCGAAAGGATGGAAAAGATGTCTTGATGAATACATGCCTATCCCATCCCATAGTCCCTCCAGGGAACCTAGAGTGCAAAAAGTTGGGAAAGACACATACGAAGCCCAAAAAAAAAAAAAAAAGCAAAGCAAAAAAGAAATGATCGATGACAGGATCGAACTGCCGACCTTGGACTAATGACTCGATTGAATTATTAGGTCCACAATCTAAACCAACTGATATAATCGACCAGTTTATGCAAAACGGGCAGCTTTGTTATTTGTCGTCAACATCAATCTTGATCTGGACGTACTTTGCTATCTTTGCTATGATGGATTGAAAGCCAAGGGAAATGACAGACATCAAGATTCGAGAAGAGAAGGTGCGCAGGTTTGTTCGATGCCAAGCATAAGAGCTTGGGGTACTCAATTTCATGTAGGGAGTGATGGTATATGTTGCTGAAAGCTTCTTCAAAATACATAAAGGCCGAGTGATGTTTCCACCGAAACGCAAGTCATCACACTCATGTACATCCCTGAGCCTTGACATGTATTGTAGTCACCGTCGCTACCAGATACAGCTCCATAGCCTATTATCTCTGCAACCATCTCCGGTCTGTTGGATTAAGAGAAACACACGACGCAAGGCGGAAGGCGGAAGGCGGCTGACTGAGCAATCAGTCAACTAGCTTCGAGCGCCTGCAAGCTCACATCTCACATATATGTATCGACAGTCACTGTAAGAGGTCCGCGCCCTCAAATGGCACCCTCACCACTTTGAACAATCGCCAGAAACGAAGGCAGACCTCGCTCTCAAGCACCACTAGCCTCAGCGCCTTCACGATCAGAGCTTTCGTCACGGTCGTCGTCATTGCCCGCGGAGGGAAGAGTATCGCGACGACGGCGCTTGCGCGCAGGAGGTCCAGCCTGCTGTTCGAGGTTCGGAAGTGGCGAGAAATAGATAGAGTGTTTGTGGATGGCGGTAAGCAGTCTGTCGAGAATGGAATGGGAGTTTGGCCGGGCAAGGTCGTCGAGCTCGATACCATCGGGAAGATGGAGTTTGATGCCCTGCTTTGTCAGAGCCTTTTGCTGATACTGGATGTTGGTTTTGGCGACGTAGCGCTTTGATAGGATGGCGGAGGCCTCAGTGAGAGCCTCATCTGGGACCACGGTCAGGTATTGAGATTTGCGATAACGCTTAGAGACTCACTGTAAGAAGTCAAAAGATGTTCCTTGACGATATCATTCTTTTGTGCCACAGTAAGATTTTCTGCCTGAAGGTCAGCTTGATAAATGGTCCTCAAGTGAAACAGAACTTGCTTTGCACTTGTGAACTCATCTTTCTCTTCATCATGATTTCTCTGCTGCGGGCCTCGGCTAGGGATCCCTTAAGAACGAGCGAGAGGTCTTGGACCATCCGCTTGAAGTTATAGTGCTTCAACCTTTCTGCAAAGACTGTCACAGCATTTTGGGTCATGATGGAAGCGCTGAAATTGTCCGGGGGATTGCTGGATACACATGCCCATACGAAGCTCAACCCATGTTGCCTTTCCATATGATTGAACTGTAGAGGGCAAACCTTGAGCTTTCGGGATATGTATCAAGCAGCAAGTGACTCACTATTGGCTTGAGTTGCGATTCCATTCGGTTGGCCAGCGACGCTCGCTCCACTTCGTTTGATCCCTTTCCAGACTTGCCGATGGCCCGGGACTGGGTTTCGCCATAGGACTCAAACAGAACTTCTTCGAGACTGTCGCCCTTCTCTTCCTTGAAGGCGGCGTATGCGTCTTTGGTGGATGTTCCATCATCTACAGGCGCCATGTCAGCTGTGCACCCAACGACTCTCTGTTGGGTAAAACGTACGTTTAGCCTTGTAGTCCTTTGTAAAGCTTTTCCCGAGGTCACAGGCTTGGAAGATGGCCCAGTCGTTTGGCAAGCGTCTCGGCGCGAAGACATATCTTTCCACTGCCGTGGTTTGGACACCATTTTCGAGCGCGAATTCGGCCAACTGAGCGCGAAAGCCGTCGAGGAGGGTGTCCAAGCTGTCCTTCAGGCTTCGGTTCAGCCGCTGTGTCCCCGCCTGGCTGTCAACAAAGTCGGTACCTCTTGAGACACCGTAGGGATCGGTATCTGGATCTGACATGGTCGCAGGCGGACTGGTCAAAGCTGCCGGTTCCATCGGGCGGCTGCAGGCGACGGTGTTGGTGCTGGCAGCAGCTGCGTTCAAGGTGGGAGGCAAGTCGCGGTCTTGAGCGTCTAGTAGGCTTTGGCCGGCGGCGATGTCGGGTTCGGAGGAGATCGAGGAAGTTATGTCGCGCATGATGAATAGTTACGGCGTGAAGAACAAGAGAGAGTCATGAACAAGAGGGGTCAGACGCGTGCAGGCCGACGCGTAACTCGCAACCAAGTCATATTGTGTGATGGGCACTTTGTAATGGGACTACACTTCAAATAGTAATGAGGCATTAGGACGAGAGGGGCTTGCAAAATCGGAGTATTGCTTGGCATAACTCGAGTTTAGACGGCCGAAACGGCATCTGATGCCCCCCCGGCGCAGCCGGGGTGATACTACCTGAGGGACTTACTTACGTAAATCACGCGCTCTTGAGCCATTCGCGTGAAACGCCCGAATCCCATCCATCCATTCTTTTCATCTCTTTTCTTTCTCCAAGACAAGACAAAGAACCAAAAATGGTCGCCGACACCATCCACGTAGGCACCCATGCTGCAGGACACCCGTCTGTCCATATCTTTGGCCAAGAACTCGGTACGTACAGACCACGCAGGTTCTTGGGATGGGAAAGAGAAAGTAGATAGATGCTGACGGTGTACTCGTAGTCCTCGATATCTCCATCCCCGCCCTCATCCTGTCCACTGTCGGAGCAGCCTTCCTCCTCAAGTATGCTTTCTCCATCTTCCGGCTCTTCCTCGAGCTCGCCATCTTGCCCGGTAAACCCGTAAGCCCACCTTCCCTTCCATCTCCAGCAAGTGACCCATCGCTGACTCTAGTCTGTCCTCTAGATCAGCTCGTTCCGATCGCGAAGCGGTGAGACATGGGCGGTAGTGACCGGCTGCACCTCTGGTATCGGGCTTGAATTTGCGAAACAGCTCGCGGGGGAAAAGTACAACTTGGTGCTCGTTGGGAGGAGGCAGTCTGCTCTGACCGAGCTTGGCAAGGAAATCGGTACGTCCTCTACAGAACTCTTGTAAAAAACAGAAGCTTATGTGTATATATTCAGAGACCAAATATAGCGTCTTGACCAAGTCGGTTGTGGTCGACGTTTCTGCGCCTGGTGCTGCTCGCGATGGTGCGCTGAATCAGTTGGAGCTTTTGGCAAAGAATCTCGACATTGGCGTTTTGAGTGAGTCTGGACCATTCATTGGTGGCTTTGGCGGCTTTGGGCGGAGAGACTGATAGGGGAGTAATAGTCAACAACGTCGGTGTTTCCCACACTATGCCCGTTTCTTTTGCGGAGACCGAGCGCGCCGAGATCGACCGTATCATCGAGACCGTACGCCCCTCCCCCGACCCTTCCCGTCAGTAACCACACTGACAATCCCCATAGAACATCACCTGGACATACCTCATCACCCGCACCCTCCTCCCCTCCATGCTCACCCGCTCCTCCCCCTCCCCCTCCCAACCCGCCGCCCCCAAATCCCTCATCCTCACCCTCGGCTCCCTCTCCGGCCGCATCCCCTCCCCCCTCCTCGCCTCCTACTCTGGCACCAAAGCCGCCCTCTCCACCTGGACCAAAGCCCTCGCGGAAGAGGTGCGGCCCCAGGGCGTGGTGGTCGAGCTCGTGCAGGCCGCGTTCGTGGTGTCCAACATGTCCAAGATCAGGCGTGCGTCCGCGCTGGTGCCGACTGCGCGGGATTTTGTGAGGGCTGCGTTGGGGTCGATTGGGAGGCCTGGGGGCGCGCAGGGGCGGCCGCATGAGAGGACGCCGTATTGGACGCATGCGCTGTTGGATTATGCGGCGGGGTTTGCGGGGTATGTGAGTGAGATTGTGGCGATCAGGGTTATCTTGTCGATGCACAAGGATATCAGGAAGAGGGCGTTGAGGAAGGCTGCGAGGGAGAACAAGAAGGAGTAGAGGGGGTGTAGTGTAGCATGTGAATAATTAATGTAGAAAGGGTACAACATTCTACGGACTCTAATCAACATCATCGGCCTGGCTATCATCAACACTCTCTTTCTCTCCCCCCTTCCCACCATGTTTCTTCTCCAACTCCCGCTTCGCATCCTCATCAACAATCTCAAACGCCACACTCCAAAACACCTCCTGCCCCACCGGGCTCTCCCCCTCTCCGTCTTTTGCGCGGCGCTGACAAGCGTATGTCACGGGCTGGCCGTCCCAGTATTTGAGGAGGGGGAAGGAGGCTTTGAATGGGGGTGGGAGGGTGGCGGAGAGGGTGTTGAAATCTTGTTTTTTTGTGTGAGCAAGGCGCGGGTGGGGGGTGGGGGGGGTAGCAAGAAGAGAAAGGACAGAGGGACTTACCGAGAAGCCCGTTGGCAAATTCCATACCCACCACAACGTCCTTGTCCAACTTTACAGCCTCCCTATTGGTTTTGGATCCGAGCCATTTTCTGCGGGCGGTGATCTTTGCTTTTTCGGAACCTTCTGCAGAAGGGCCTGTTCCCATGACATTCAGTACACTGACCTTGGGGAAGGGGAAAGGAGAAGGAGAAGAAGGAGAAGGACTGACCTCCGGTTTTGGCTTTGAGATACTCTGGAGCATCTTCCTTGATACGCAGGTCTTTGGGAATGGGCATGTCGCTGCTTTCCTGGAGGGAGAGGTAGTTCATCGTCGCCAGCGCGGGCGAGAGGGCCCAGGGCTTGTCGGCGTAGATATCCAGCTCCAGCGTCGGATCGATAAAGCTTGTTTGTTTCCCTATCAGCTGCAATCTCTCAAGCGTGTGGTCAAGCGTGTGGGGGAAGAAAGGGGGAAGGGGAGACTCACTACATGAACTTGGTAGCCACACTAGTCCCCCACGGCAGACTATCCCTAATAGGCTTCTCAAACACATTCCCAAAAACCACTTCATCCCCCCCCACCTCCTCCCTAAACCTCCCCCTCACCACAATCCCATAAGTCATCCCCTCCCGGCCTTCCTCTGCAAAGTACTCGGCGCCGTCGCCAGCGAGGTGGGCGCCAGAGTAGTCTTTGACGAAGACCCAGATATGGCCCTCGAAGGCTGGGGTGGAGAGGGGGGAGGGGGAGGGGGAGTTGACGGGGATGGGGGTGGTGGGGGGGTAGCCGGGGGAGTTGGGGGTGGAAACGAGCACGCGGAGCTTGGGGGCCATCTTGGTGCTGAATAGTGGGATAGTGCGTGGAATGCGATGGACGGGAAAGTGGCGGGCAGCGGTGACGTCACTGCGCACTCGGCAGCCGGCCTGCATCAGCGGCCATCGCCGCCCCCTTCCATCTCCTCTTTCATCCCCATCTAAACCAATCAACCGACAAGCAAAAGCTACGATGGAAAAATATTCCAAGTGGAGAGTAAGCCCTCATCATCCCTACATCCCCCAGTGACTTGACAACTGATTCTGCTCCGTGTAGGATCCCGCCACGGGTATTCAAGTGCGTCCCCCCTCCCCACCCACCCTCTATCCTATCCTCCTGCTAACAGCTAACACCCCGTGATAGCCTTTCCTCCAACCAGTCCCACCTCGAGGCGCCTTCGGCCTCTTTGCTGCGCTGCTCTACCCCTCATGCCTCATCCACTCCATCGTCCGGGGTTTGCTCTTGGCCGTTATTGCGGTTTTCCATGTGATTTTTGTGGATTGGCTTTGCCTTGTTTTCGTAAGGCCTTATCACTCTTGGACTCGGACTCGGGATGGATGCTGATGGGACCAGGTACCGATCCCGCCTCTCTACAGGCTACTTACCGGGGCGTTGACGGCCTTGACTTGCAGGCTTGCTCTGGGGCTTATGGGTTATTGGTGGATTACGACTGAACTCGTCTCTCCTCGTCGAGGGTGGGGCCATTTCTGTATCTTCCTCTGCGATGATCCGAGTGCTGATTTTTGATGGGAATGGACAGGAAGGCCGGCGTTGCTCAGATCTCAAGCCGCTCGCCCCAGAAGGGCGATCTGATCATCGCAAACTGGACTAGCTACGTCGAAATCATCTTTCTCGCTTTCCGGTAATGCTCTTCCATCTCTTCTCATAATCTCTTCTCCATTTCTAATAAAATGCGATACAGACACAACCCAACTTTTCTGCTTCCCGTCTTTGCGAATGACATTGAGATGACCGAGCCCAAAGCGAAATACGGCCGTCACACCGGTACAGGTTCCGCCAACATCACTTCCACTTCTTCCACCTCCTCCCCCTCCTCCTCTCTCCCCCAACCTGCTCTCCTCGGGTACCAGCCCCTCACCCTCCTCTCCATCATCTCTCTCACCGGCCTCCCCCCGGCGCAGTACCAGCACGACACCCCCCCGCCCAAGGGTAAGGGTTTGGGCTTGTACAAGACGCTGAAAGAAGCGCGCAGGAAGGAAGGACGGCCTGTTGTATTCTTCCCTGAGGGAACGACGGGGAATGGACGGGCGGTGTTGAAGTTTGGGAAGGGGGTGTTGGGGGAGGGGGATGTGGGGGGTGATGATGAAGGGATCGTCTGGGTTAAATTCTTCAGGTCCGTCTCCCCCTCTCTCGCTTTCTTCAAACGGTAACTGAAAAATCTCAAAAGACACTCTCCCCCCACGCCCTTCTCCCCAAGCGCCACCTGCCCCCTCCCCACCCCCCTCAAACACGCCCTCCTCTCAACCCTCTTCACCCCCTCCCTCTTCCCGCACCGCTCCCTCCACATCCGCACCCTCCACCCAGCCGCATCGCCCTCCTCGCCGTCCTTCCTCCCGGGCGAGATCCTGGCGGCCCAGCCCGGCGGGCTCGAGGGGCAGCTGGGTATGGATAAAGAGGGGGGTGGGGGGGTGTGGAGGGAGGCGGTGGGTGTTGTGCTGGCGGAGACGGGGAGGGTGAGGAGGGTGAGGGGGATGGGGTGGGTGGAGAAGAAGGCGTTTTTGGAGTACTGGGCGGGGAATAGAAAGTAGTGCATTAGCTAGCATAAGGGCATGTAACAGAGTTGAACACGACGGAACCAAATAACGAACACCTCACTTGACGCGTCCGTCTTTCCCATCTTCTCTTGCATCCGCCGCCCACCATGTTTACCAGCCAGAAACGCAGAAAGACAAACAGAAAGAACGTCTACGGCCACCGCACACGCGAGTTTGTCCACGGCTACATCGACGAGAAGCAGCGTGAGTCTACGCCCGTGCACTCACGTCGTATACTCATTCTGTACTCGTAAAGCGACGCTGGCACTTGAAGTCTTGAACAGTTTCACCCAGACCCACTATGTCCCCCCACCGTACGTCCACAACCCACACATCCGTTCTGTCACTGTGACTGACTGGTTCTTGACAGGCAAGACCTGCAATTCGTGCTCTACCTCATCTCCTCCCCCTCCGAATTCCCCTCCGTCCCCCCTTCCCTCCCCTTCCACGCCCTCGACCGCCTCCTCCACACACACAACCCGCTCGACCTCGCCCCCGCCCTCCCCTCCTGCTCCTCCGCCATCCTCCCAACCTCCACCACCACCACCACCACCACCACCACCACCTACGCCAAACCCGAGTTTCGCGATGCGCTTCCGCCGTATTTGGGGTGGGACTATGATCGAGGAGGGATGGATAGGGCGATTTGGAAGAGGATGAGGGGGTGTAGGGATGGGGGGCTTTGGGAGTTGATGTATGAGGAGCCTGATACGGGGAGGGGGATGGGGAGGGGGAGGGGGCGGGGGGAGACGTCGCCGTTGACGACGCCGTCTTCACTGAAAGACGGGCAAGACGACGAAGACTCCCCCCCGGCCCAGCGCCGGCTCTCGATGCCAGGCTGGCGTCTCCTCCAGTGGTTCGTCGCACTGTGCGAGAAGGACACAGCCCTCCACGTACCGAGGGGTGTACCCTACTCGCCAGTATTCCTGCGCCAGATCAAGAAACCGTGGGATTCTACTGGGCAGATGCAGCGCAGCGAGGCGGGGGCTGTCATGGGTATACTGCGTGAAGCGTTTGAGATTGGGGATGAGGGGACGGAGACGGATTTTGAGAGTCTGCCGGAGGAGGAGGAGGAGGAGGAGGATGATGATGGTGGTGGTGATGGGGGTGGTGGGGGTGGTGAGAAGAGCGAAAAGGAGCAAGAGAAGATGAGGGTGGAAAGGGCCAAGAGGGCCAGACGGGCAATGGAGCGTCGTGAGAGGTATCGCGAGATGATTTTATCTGGCTTGCAGAAACAAGACCTCGCCATACGCCTTCTCACCCTCGTGAGTCTCTTTCATACTATACTTGGGCTCGTATCATGGCTGACTTGTATGAAAGCTCGTGGCAACGGCCACCAACCTCTCCGCCATCCCAACCCCAGAAACCACCAACCCCTCCCGCGACGCTTCCCCAACCCCTTCCGACAGCGCCGCCCGCTCCGCCCCCCTCACACCGCCCACCTCCTCCCCCTCCCGCAGCCTCACCCCCACCCCCACCCCCACCCCCACCCCCACCCCCACCCCCGCCCTCACCCCCCCTCCCCCCTCCAAAGCCCCCTTCCACACCGACACCCTCTCCTCCCACCTCATCCACCTCTCCTCCTCCCTCTCTTCCCCCCGCGCAAGGGAGAAGATGCTGCAAGGGTGGCATTGCGCGGAAGGGGTGGAGTGGGGGCCGAAGAGCCATTTGTGTGCTTTGTGGGTTGAGCATTGGGCGGGGGTTGGGAAGGTGAAGGCGGATGAGAGGAGGAGGAGCAGGGGGAGGGGGAAGAAGAATGGGGGGAAGGGGAAGGGTGGGGGGGTGTTGGAGTGGAAGAAGGGTTGGTGTGGGATGTCGGCGCCGACGGCGAGATATCTGCTTGAATTGCTCGGCATGTCGGCAGCCGGTAAAGATCTGCCGACGCAGCAGATTCTGTTACAGTCAAAGCTTGCGTTGGTATCGGTGTTGAATGAGAACAAGGATGTGTATTTGGAGAGTGAGGATAGGGTAGAGATCAGTCGTCAGTGGCAGAAGGTCAAGGGCAAGGTCGGAAAGAGTCTAGAGATAGGAGGCAAGGGTATTGACGCTACTGCCGTCAAGAGTCTGCATAGAGTCGGGCAATTTGTGATCCACGCCGTCGACAGTCTCTTCATGTAAACATATGCATCTATCATGCTCAAACATCTAACCCTTGACAGCCTTCACAAAAGCCCTCACCTTGGCCTCATCCTTACCCCCCTCGCCCTCCACCCCACTAGAAACATCCACACACCACACCCCATCCCCCGTCTCTTCTATAGCCGTCCCCACATTCTCTGGCGTCAGCCCGCCAGCAAGGATGACAGGCAAAGGATGCGCGAGCGAGTTTGCTTCGCCCGCCGAAATGAGCGACTTGGCCACTTTCCAGGGAAAAGACAGGCCTTCCCCACCACCGCCTTGGGCAGTACCTTTATCGAGCAGGATAAAGCTGTTCTGCCCCGGCCTCGCGACCTCCCCGCCCCGCACTTTGCCTTCGTCGTCGACGCGGAACACTTTGATAACGGGCACGGGAATGAACTGCGCCCATTGCTGCGGTTCGTCCCCGTGCAGCTGTACCAGATCCAGCTCGATCGCCGTGGTCTGGTGGATCACAGAGGCCAGGGGTTCGTTCTGGAAGACGCCGACGAGGAGGGGTTTGGGCCGGGAAGAGAGGGTGGTGAGGTTGTGTCTGAACCAAGGTTCGGGGGAGGAGGGGATTGAGGGGGGGGAGGAGGGGAGAGGACGGGAGGCGCGGGCGGTGCGGACGACTTGGGCGATTTCGCGTGCGGTTTCGAGAGAGATGCAGCGCTTGGTACCGGGGACGAGGATGATGCCTAATAAATCTGCGCCGGCATCGATAGCGAGCTGCGCCTCTTTTGCGGATCTGATACCACAGATCTTTACCAAAGGCTGCTCTCGGACTTGCTTTTGAGCGGGTTCAGGCAGACCGATAAGGGATCGGAGGAACGCCCCCGTATCTTTTGCGCGCATCAACGATTCCCCAACGAGTACCGCCTTGACGCCTTCCTTCACATACGTCTCTACATCCTCCGGCTGCGAAATCCCAGACAACGCACAAAGAATGACGTCCCCCCGCCCCTTGAGGGCTGCGTTGACGCGGGTGGTGGTGCTCATGTCGACGTTGAAATCGTGCAGGTTTCGGTTATTGACGCCGATGACCTTGGCGCCGATTTGGAGGGCGAGCTCGAGTTCTTTCGGGTTGTTTACTTCGACGAGGGGTTCCATGCCCAAGCTGACAGAGTAGTTGTACAGCGTAGACAAGAGGTCGGGGTCGAGCATGGCGACGATGAGGAGGACGGTGTCGGCGCCGTAGAGACGGGCTTCGTCAATCATGTAGGTGCTCAGGACAAAGTCTTTGCGGAGGATGGCAGGGCGGTTGGGCAGGGTGGAGACGGCATTTCGCACAGCGAGCATGTCGATCAACGAACCCTTGAACCACTTTGGTTCCGTCAACACCGAAATGACCGACGCACCCGCCAGCGCGTATTTGAGTCCTTGCTCGGGCGCAGAAGCGTCCGGCGCAATGTCCCCCTTGGACGGGCTCGCGCGCTTGATCTCGGCCATGATCGCGGTATGCGGCGTGTTCTTCACGCGGTCGTAAAAGCTGATGAGGGGGGGAGCGGTGTGGAGGGCGATGGATTTGGAGACGTTGTCGGGGGTGGTGGAGAGGACGGTTTTGGCTTGGTCGATGTCTTGGAGACGCTGAGAGTGGATCTTGTTGAGGATGGTGGGGAGGCTGGGCGCGCCGGTGCCGTTGGAGGAGGCAACTTTTTTGGGCTCGGCGGGTTCGGTGGAAGCTTCGCCTTCGGGCACGACCCCGCACCACGCATTCTCCCCACCCCACTTGCCGCCCTTCAGCTTCAAAAAGTTGGCCATCAACCCCTTCCCCCCCTCGCTCAAACAGCTCTCGGGGTGGTACTGCACGGCCTCCACAGTGTACACCCTGTGACGCACGCCCATGATGACGCCGCTCTCTTTGCTGGCGGCGGTGACTTGGAGGCATTGGGGGATGGTGGAGATGGACGCGGCGAGGGAGTGGTATCGGATAGAAGAGAGGTCTTGGGGGAGGTCGTGGAAGCAGCCGAGAGAGTCGTGCGTGACGAGAGAGGATTTGCCGTGCATGATTTCGCCGGCGTATCCGATCTGCTTTTGGTTAGCAAAGTCTTTTCAGCTATTTAGAGGGCTTACATCACCACCGAGACAGTCAACAAGACATTCCAAGCCCATGCACACGCCCATAATAGGGAGCTTGCCCATACCCCACTGGATGACATCCCGAGAAACACCCGAGTCGGTCCGGGGGTGACCAGGACCGGGGGAGATGACTATGCGGGCGATCTGGTCCGTCTCGTACAGTTTCTGCATAGAATGGGTCAGCGGTGTGGTGGGCGTTGTAGGGGTGCAGGGTGCACTGACCTGGATTTCCTGGAGGGTGATCTTGTCATTGCGGACGACGTAGGGGTTGCCGCCGATGGCTGCGATGTCTGCGTAGATGTTCCAGGTGAACGAGTCGTAGTTGTCGATGAGGAGAGTGAATCCCATGGTCAGTGGATAGAAAGAGATATATAGAAAGAGATAAAAGTCGATAAATGTCAGAGCTCAGTCACAAATCCCTTGTATTCGGTTTCGACTCACCGAGGGTGTTTACGTAAGTCACACTCAAGCTGACGACCGACGGACATGTACGAGTACAGTACTCGTACTACTAAAGCCAGCAAACATGACAGTGTTCGTATCTGCATTTACTGAGTGCTGAGGTAACCGGCTACCTGTCGAGTGGTTGCTACTGCTTTTGTATACCGAGAGAAATTCATGTACGTAGTTCGGGATAGAGCGATGCAAACCTGTCCATACAATCGGTCAACTCTACCCAGCCACGAGAGCAGTAGCCTCTCATTCGGCCCTAATGCTTAACGATCTGAGGGTGCCTAATGGTAGCTCAAATGTACTGTACTCGAGTATACTGTATATTTTGATGTACTGGCCAAGTTGCGAGTCTTGTCTTTGCAAAGGTCAACGCTCCAGTGATCGATCGTCATTTTGCCAGCAGACCTATGCTTATGATGCTTGACGAATAGCAGGCAGCAGACCAGACCCTTGGCGGAGATTGGGACGCTGGATGATTCCCCGAATGCAGCAGGTTGAAGGACTATTGACAGATGTACAAACACATGCTACTCGGGCCATGCCATGTCGAAGGAGAACGCGAGGACACGACGTTGCATCAGGCATTCCTTATTTATACAGTTTCCATGACCTTTTTCCAAACCCCAGATATCGTGATACAATGCAGCCTTCAAGAAGCAGACTAAAAGCTCATATGCCAAGCATCGCTCAAGCAGTAATGGAAGCAGAGGCACTGGAAGAGACGGGGGAAGACTCGTCGGCGTCAACGACGCCAGCGGAGGCGGAAGAGACGGCCGAGGAAACGGCAGTGGCGGAAGCCTCCTTGTCAGCAGAGGAGAGGAGGAGGCTGGAGCCCTCGGTGGGGGCACCCGAAGGAGCACCGGAAGGACCGCCGGAGGGAGCGGTGCCGTTCTGGGGAGGAGCAGGGAAGTCGGTAGAGTTGCCACCGCCGGGAGGACCGGTAGAGTTTCCACCGCCGGGAGGACCGGTAAAGTTGCCCCCAGAGGGAGCGGTAAAGTTGCCGCCCCCAGAAGGAGCGGCGCCAAAGTTACCGCCGGGGAGGGTGGGGGCGGCGGTAGAGTTGTCGATGGGGCCGCCGGGGTTGCCGCCGCCGGTCACGTTGCCAGAGGGGGCAGAGAAGCCGCCAGAGGGAACACCGGAAGCAGCGCCGGAGGGAGCGCCGGAGGGGGAACCGGAGATGGAGGAGAGGGAGAGAGAGGCAGACTCGGCAGCGGGGGCAGCGTTGACGGTCACTAGACAAAGGGTCAGCGTTCACTCGTTTTGAGGCAGAGGCAGAGAGGATACTTACCAGCAGCGACGGCAGCGAGAAGAGAGAAGGTGGAAGCGAATCGCATGGTGGTTGAAAGAGAGTGTGGTTGGTGTTGGTTGATAATATGAGAGCAGTTGAGAGCGTTGGGACCAATTCGTCTTTGTCGGTTGACTTGATGAAGGAAGGGGATCAAGAAGAATGGGCCCGTATATATACCTCTCCGAGCAGCACCTTTGCGCTGGCTCCTCGGCCGATTGCGCATCCCCTCAAACGGTTTACAAGGCCCACAAGGGTGCTGTCCCCCGCATTCACCTTAGCATGGCACAGCATGCACAGACGCACACCATTCCAGTCCATTGATTGCGCATTCATGGCCAATAATCAGCACAATACAACAAGATCTCCCCTTTCGAGTGTCTGAAGCGTAGTTTCAAGCATACCTTCCGCCCAACCTAGCATCGTCATAGTTCAAAGGGGTGACCAAACAAGACCATGTGGCGGGTTGTGCGTTTCGCTTGTTCGCCGTGCTATTCCTATTTTGGGGTGGCTTTGGGTGGAGTGCCTCCCATGACTTGATTCTGGCCGTCCTTGCTGTTGTGAGTTGTGACTGGGATCTTGGAAACGCCTCGGGCGTCGCGCCATCGTGACTGCGGAAGGGCAATGATTGCGCTACTCCTTTTGTTTACTTCTGCGACATCTGCAAGCACAGCGCTTGCGGATAACGGAGATTTGCTCGGTCCCTGCGTTCTGTATCAGCTCATTTTGCAGTGCCACGCACCATTCTTCGTCATGGCCGGTGAATGAAAGAGATCTTGAGCCAAAAGCAGTACGAAACGTAAAAGCCAGAAAGGGCCAAATTGGAGCGCAGAATGAAAGGCACGAAGGAGTCCAAGATGCGAAGCGCACTCAAAAAGGCAAAAAAGAATGATCGATGACAGGATCGAACTGCCGACCTTGGACTAATGACTCGTAAGAATTATTAGGTCCACAATCTAAACCAACTGATATAATCGACCAGTTTATTCACGTGCTTTTGTGCAGCAGTCCAGGGTGTTTCATGGTGTGAGAGCTTGACGAGTATCCCATGTGACAGCCAGGCTTGAGCTAATCCTCTATTTCACCCCAGGGTATGGCCGACGCCACTGAAAGCGATGACTCGAAGGAACGAGAAGGGCTCCGGACCGCGAAGGGCGGCGGCGAGATTTCAAGCTGCTGCCAGCGGGAGTCAAGCTATCGTTGACGGCGCATAATACGGGGAATGCATAAGACCATAGTGACTATCCAATAGAGCTGAAAGAAAAAAAAGTGTCGCCAAGTGACAAGTAGAGCATCAAGAACTATTCCTTGTCCTCAATCACATACCCATGTACAGGATGATCAAAGTCGGTGGAAGCCGATACCCGAATCCTGCCCGACGTATCCTCGTACGTCTTGTGGTTGGGTGTCCATCTCTGACCGCCATGCTCGCCTCTGAGCCACGCACCCCCCGCTCGCTTAGCCACCCTCTTGGCAGCCCAGAACTCCAACACGCTGGTGAACTTGATCTGCACAAAGCCCTCGAGCTTGGCATTCTCCCCTTTGAGGAAGGCGATGTCTTCGGCGAGCCTTCTGTCCACTCGCTCGGGGGACTCGTAATGCACCTTGCCGTAGCCTCGGCCAAGCGTAGAAGCAAGACTCCGCACGCTGGTAGAAGGAGCAGGGGTGCGGCTCGCAGGGTTGCGGCAAACGTAGATGTACGCCTGAGAGTCCGAGAAGTGGGTACCTCGGAACCAAGAGCCATGGGTGACACAGGTCAGGATGAGGCCTTGGGGGACTTGGCCTGTACCGCGGTAGTACTGGGTGATGTCGGGCTGGATTGTGGTTCGCTTGCCAAAGTGGGTGGCGGGAACTTTGGTGGCGACGTTGGTGGCGACTGGTGATAGCGTCAGCTCTGGTGTCGAGCACTCGGGAAAGAAGGCTGGGGCTTACCTGGAAGGCCTTGGTCGCTGGCAGTCATGAAGTCACTGTAGACGTTCTTCTCGTCGAACGCGGTAGACGCGCTGGACTCGGTGCTGATGGTAGACATGGTTGTCTGGGTCTGTGCTAGTTGGGGTGTTGTTGTAGTAGGGGTGGAGGATGTCTTTCAAGAGTGGTGCAAAGAAGATGATTGGGATGGGGGACATTCATTTCTATCTCCAAAGGCGCGCTTTTATGCACTTTGGCTCGCGGGGATGTCAATGCGGTTGACGTACGGAAAACTTATGCGGAATGAGATGATTGCGGAACCACTACAAGAAGGCGGCGGAACAGGCATCTCGTCGTTTGAGAGGCTTCCAGATGGTACCGCAAGCGGGCACGGATAGCTGACGATCAGGAGGAGATTCTTGGACCTGGCCATCGGATCATGCGAGAGTTGGCAGGCTCGGGGCCGGCAGGAGCGAAGAAGATGAAGATGTTAATTGTTGGCGAGCTGCTGCTGGAGACTATTAGCATCCGAGCTTATTTGTAATTGTTCAAGATGTACCAATGATGTTTCAGTAAGCCCCTTCTGCTAATTCTCCAGCATTCTCGCCACGTCTGAGCAGCTCCGTTTGATCTCACGTCGATGAACATGGCCTCAGCGGCACCTGCACGCAGTGGGTCTTCGCGACGCGTAATTACAACGGTTAGATAAATTTCCCTCCGGCAGCCGGTCAGCCGACGACAAACTTGGCCATCTCCTCTTCCAATCTCCCATTTTTCTGTCTTCTCCCTCAAAAACAATCCCAACAATGGCAGACTCCCCTACCTCATCCTCCTCGAAGCGCAAGACGCCCCCCGTGGATGGCACGGCCACCGACGAGGACTCGTTCACCAAGGTCCCTACGCGACAGGAGAAACGCAAACAGAAGAAGATCGACAAGCGGAAGCCTGAGTTTCAGTTTAATGTGTCGGATATGAGGTATGGGAAGAAGGTTACTTTGGCTGTGAGTCATACATTTGGTGATAGAGTGTGGGAGGGACTGACGGTGTTGGTAGCATGTGCGCGATATGGTACTGTACATCTTGGCCGAAGCGCAGAAGCCCCAGTGGCTGCAAATTGACGTAGGTACTGTACCGTACTGGACAGTATTCAGCTGATGCCATATACTCAGCACAAAGCCTCCATCTCCCATGTCGTCCTTCTCCTCATACCCGGTCTTCTTCCAGAACATCTCGGCCTTGCTCCAGAGGTCACTCACTCCTCCATGCCCTTCCCAATTACTTCCCCTTCTGCCCCATTAGATCAGGTGTCCCTGATCCCTGCGCTTTCGACCTTGTTCACCTATGGATGCCCTACAAGAGCTCCGGGAGATAAGACTAGGATGCACTCGCCTATCAACCAGTTGCTCATGAGCCCTATGACGGATGCTGTGAAGAAGCAGAAGGAAGATGAGAGCAAGGTTGTTCAAGGTGAGTTCTCTCCTGTCCTGTTAGAGCGGAGGTTCGTTTGACTGAATCACCTTGTAGACGAGCCTACGGGGGCCAAGAGGAATATTCCCCTGCAATACCTCGTCACCCCAAACCAAATGATCGACAACGACTACCAATTGCCCGCCTACATCAAACCCAGCGACGTCCCCATCATCCCCGGCCTGGACCTCGAAACCATCACCAAAGAGCTGCCTGTACCTCTTCCCAGCCAAGACGGCAGTGCGTGGTCTGCGATTGGGGCGGGCAGTTTGCAGGGCAAGAACCCGAAGGGGAATAGGAGAGAGGGTGGTTGGGTGGAGACGCCGGAGGCGAAGGGTCCTCCTGCGGATGGAAAGTATCCGATCTTGGCTGTGGATTGTGAGATGGTGAGTCTTCTCTTGCGGAGTCTATGCGCCAGGCTGATTTGGGATTCAGGTGGTATCTGCGGATGGTGATGAGCTGGCGCGCGTATCGGTGATCGACTTTGAGACTGGAGACAGCATCTTTGACGAACTTGTCAAGCCCAAAGCTGAAATCACTGACTACAGAACTCAGTAAGTCTTGAACCCCCATCCGACGTACCTACATCGTGCTGACAGATATCCCCAGGTGGTCGGGTATCACCCCCGAACGTCTCTTATCAGCCACCCACGACCTTCCCGCCATCCAAATCCTCCTCCTCCACGGCCCTTCCCCCATCATCACCCCCCACACCATCCTCCTCGGCCACTCTCTCGACTGCGACCTCAGCGCCCTCCGTATCCGCCACCCCCTCTGCATCGATACCGCCCTCATCTACAAGCACCCGAGAGGCCCGCCGTTCAAGCCGGGGTTGAAGTGGTTGACGCAAAAGTGGTTGGGGAAGGATATTCAGGCGGGGACGCAGGGGCATGATTCGGCGGAAGATGCGAGGGCGTGTGTGGACTTGTTCAAGATGAAGTTGATCAAAGGTGGGTTTTCTCATTTGTCGTGTGATGTGAGAGATGGGGCTGACTGGCATGTAGGTCCGTCGTTTGGGAATTCTGTCAACAATATGGAGTCTATCGTGGAGCGTCTTGGTCGATCAAAGACCGAGTCGGGACGGGTGAGGACATCGTGTTATTGCGATTACGGAGATCCCAGATGGCTGTACGGCGCCAAGGCTACGACAGCTGTTGAAGCTCACAACGATGATGATGTGGTCAAATCTATCGTCGACAACGTCGAGCAGCACGACTTTTTGTTTGGGCGGATGCTGGAGCTTTCTCAAGTCCAGGGCTGTGAGTTTTATGAAGATCGGGTCGTGATGTAAACTGATGTTTGGATAGGGAACGAGAGCGACCCCACCCCCGACAACTCCCCAGAAACCCTCAACGCCGCCCTCGCATCCCTCAGCACCCGACTCTCCACTCTACACGCCTCCCTCCCATCCAACACTGCGCTCGTCATCGTCACCGGAAACTCCAACCCTATCCCCATGTTGGATTTGCAGAAGAAGAGGCAGAATTGGGAGAGGGTGACAAAGATGAAGGGAAGCACGGGAGGGATGGAGGGGGAGGAGAGGTGGATGGCGGAGGATGAGAGGAATTTGGAGGGGAAGGTGGAGGATGCTAAAGCGGGGATGGCGTTCTTGAGGATCAAGAGCTAGGTCGTAGTATTTGAATAGTCTTGCCAAGTACCCCCACATGTGTACCGTCTATCAGAACATGACAGCTGTGTTACATCGTCTACGTATAAATTCTACAGTATTTCTACAATCTAGACAGAATGGGGTGCAAGATCGGTCGAGCACTAAATCAGCTCTTCCCCGGACACCATGGCCAACAGTGAGTTGTACTCCTCGATTCCTTGGGCCATACAGAGGTCATAGAATCGTGATGTATGATCGCGAATGAGATCTTCGGGCTTGCCTGCGGGTGACAATCAGTGCGGACCAAACGAGATGACTGTCAAACTTACCTTCTTCCACGATTTGACCCTTGTCGAGAACGAGGATACGGTCACTATGTCAGGAATGAGGACTCTGGTTTTGGTTGAAGGACGGGAACACATACTAGCTCATGACCGTCGCAAGACGATGGGCGATGACGAGCATCGTAATGCCGGAGAAACATTCCTTGATTGTGGCCGTGATCTTGGCATCCGTGCTGAACAGATGTAAGTGTCTTTCAACGTCTATTCCAGAAAGCAAACTTACGCAAAGTCGACCGAGGACGTGGCTTTATGAATGCCGTTAGCTTCCAATGCTTTTGGTCCACCATTGTACTCACCTTCGTCCATGACCAAGATTTTGGAGTCCTTCAGTAACGCTCGTGCGAGACAAAGCAATTGACGTTGACCTTGGCTGAAGTTTGCTCCTTCTGCATAACATATTAGCCTCTGTCGTATTCAATATCGGATGACTTACCAATGGCGACATATGTGTCGAGGTCAGCGAAGGGGTTCTCCTGGGTCTCCGCTTCGGTCATATCTCCAGAAATGAGGTGGACTTTGCGAAGAGCCTCGTATATTTCGGAATCGGCTGCAGCAGTGTCCGGTAAGCTCATGTGTCTCCTTCCGTGGTAGCCACCTACTTCGTTGACCAGTGACGTCCAATGACTCCCTCAAGCTTCCAGAGCACAGGATCCCATCTTGGGCGACCATGTTCAGCCTCTTTCTCAACTCGGGTAACAAGACAGTGGAAGTATCTATCAAGAGGTTCAGTATTGGAGTTTTCCGAGGCTCGAGTAAGACGTCGTACCGACACCATCGATGAGGATCCGGCCTTCTTGCTCGCCAACAGCTCTGAACAAGGCCAGGGCCAAAGTAGACTTGCCAGAGCCTGTCGCCCCTACGAGACCCACTCGATGTCCGGGCTATACGGCGAATCAACCTCTGAATACGGTAAATCAAGTAGCACACTCACCTCGATAGAAAACGAAACGTTGTTGAGGACTGTGGGAAGGTCGGAGGCGTATCGCACACTGAGATCATGTACCTCGATCTTTCCACTCGTGGGCCATTGTTTCGGCGGCATAGCTCCTTCTTCTGTTTCGTGATCAGGCATGTTGATGTCTGCATATATATGTCAGCATCCATCCGGGGGCAAGACGACGTAGCCCACAGTAGTTGACTCGCTCAGCGCTGACAAACGTCTGCTCCAACTGAGAATATTGTTCCATGAGGTTGAATAGCCCTATAGCACATATCGTTATAACAGTCACCCCATATATGATGTTCGCTCACCGGAAGACACGAGCGAAGCAAAACTCAATATCAAACCTGCTTGAGAGGCAGAGATGTTTTGCCCTACCAGCAAGAAGCCAGTAGCAGTAATGACAACACTCGTCACCGACTTGACCATAGCGCTCACCCACTGATAGGCTTCACCCACAGTGTGTCAGCTAGACTCTCTGCCGATTCAATGACATTGACTCACCAACCCAGCTCGCCGTCCACGCCACTCTCTCCCTGTTGTTCAGTGTCTTCATAGTAGCCATCAGTAGTTTATTTTGCCCGAACGCCCGAACCATCACGACACCATCAATGGCCTCGTTGTATAGCGAGTATAGGGGGGACGAGGCCGTGGCAGTAAGGCGTCGGATATCAGATCGCAATTTGTTGACATGGCCACTGACCCAGTAGAGAGGTATGCCGAAGATAAGAGCTATCAGAGCTACAGCCTGACACACGATGATGAGCGAGTGAATTTGCGCGGCCGCATAGACTTACGGGAGCTTTGAAGAAGACGATACCTGCGGCAGTAACGATTGCAAGACCTGGCAAGACATTAGCAGCAGTATATCGTGGGCACTGCCATACAACGAACCATCATTCAGAGTACCTAGTATCACGCATGATATCAGCTGTCATTCCCGGTGCAATGACTTCCACTCACGGCCGAAATCATCCGCCGAATTGCAGTCCAACCTCCAAATATCTTGCCCAAACACATTCAAAATTCTCCCCTGAGGAGTCGTCTCAAAGAATTGCAATGGCGCCGAGAACAACCTCTCCATGACCACATCATGGATGAGCCTACTACCTCTCGAGTAGAATCCAACATTCTTGACGCCGTACAACCAAATCCACCTGAAAGAGCCAACAGATATACCGAAAAAGACAATGATGGTGTAGATAGCGATGTTGTAGTCGAGGTGTTCGGGCGAAGGATCAGCAGACCAGTGCTCGAGCCAAAAGCTTCTGCAGATGTTGATGACCCTGAGACCTCCGACAATGAGGAAGAGGGAGGTCCAGTAGCGTTTACCGCCAGCGGCGCGGAAGATGAGGAAGTAGTGGTTTCGAGAGACGCGACCGACCTCTCGGTGCTCCTCTCGGTAGAGCTGGCGAGAGGCTCGAGGGATCTTGAGGACGTCTTGTGATTGGGACTTCTTGTTTGATTTTTTGACGGGCGTTTTACGCTCAGGGTTGGAGCGAGTGTTTAGAAAGTCGTCGTTGCTAGGGGATACGGGCGGATTGTCCTCTAGCTTTAGCTCTCCGAGCTTGGCATCCGACGTTGAACAAGCTTGGTCTACCTTGCCATCTTTGCTGAGGGAGATGATGTATGCTGCAGCGGGGAGGACGAGTCGGACGTGGTGGGTGACGAGGATAGTGGTACGATTCTCGAGTAGACCACCCTGAAGACACTCGGCAAAGATGTACTGAGCTGTATGCGCGTCGACGGCGGAGAGGATGTCGTCAAGGTAGATTGTAGAAGCTCGAGAATAGAGGCAGCGAGCGAGATTGACACGAGCCTTCTGGCCACCACTCTACGATCGGGTCAGATTGTAGGCTACCTGACTTGAGTCTTTGAAACTTACCAAGGTAACACCATTCTCGCCAACCTCCGTCAAGTCGCCATCATCAAACATATCCAGATCCGCCATCAGCGCCGCCTGCCTCATAGCCTCTGTATACCTCTCTTCCCACATAGGCTGACCGAAAAGAATGTTGTCTCTGATAGTACCATGTCGGATGAAGCTTTGCTGGGGGGCATACGCGACAGAGTCGTTGAGCCACATTTCGGTAGTCCATTCAATGCAGGAGGCATCTTCCTCTGATAGGGCTGGAGTGGCGTCGGGGAGTGACCGAGGTGCGAAGACGGTACCATTCTCCACTTTGGCCTCACCCAGGAACGCTCTCAACTATGTCCAATCAGCGAACATCATTTCCGGCTGTCGCACACTCACCAACAGCGTTTTACCCGCCCCAAGCGGCCCACACAAAACACTCAACTTCCCCTCCGGAACCCTCAAATTCACATCCCTCAACTTGAACCTCCCACTCTCCTCTACCTTGATACCATCAGCCACCGGCCAAGTGATAGTAGCGCCGTTGGCCGAGATACGGCGAGAAGCGTTTTGCCATCTGTCGGCGTCGATTTCGGGCTGGCTGAGGAAGCGCGAGAGACGGCCGAGACAGACTCTGCTTGCGAGTAAGTCTTGGAGGACTTTGGGGAAGGCTGAGAGGCCGTCTGTAAATCTCGTCAGTATACGAAGCGGGCAAGGTATCAAATGACGAACCCTTTACACGATTAAAGCTGATAAACAATGTCAGTCGGGAGTCAACCCAGATAAGTGCGTACTCACATGTTCAAAGCGACGAATGCAGTAGCAGCATCCAAAGAGTTCCCCATAACCTTCGTATGGAACCAAAAAGTAATCAGAAGAGAGAGGACAGGAAGCTGATCTGCTAGAACGTTGAAAGCGGTACCGAGAGTGAACCTCCACCTCTGCCATCTGTCATCCCATCATTAGCTCGATCGATGCCAACCAAAGAGAGTGACTCACTTGACTTCGTGTGCTCGTAGTTTGGCAACACGCGCACCGAAATAAGGCTCCCAAGCGTTAAGTTTGATCACTTTGATACCGAGAAGGAACTCTTTCAGGGCGCCGGTACGAGCATCTCTAGCTCGCATCCATTCTTTATCACACTCTATATCGCCGTCAGCGATGCATAATTGAGAAGAGGAGACAAACGTACTATAGATCAACTTTGAAACCAGCCATGTAAGAGGGGTCGATAGAGGGACGCATACGATACCCGCAAACGCACTAACGCCGAACAGTTTGTAAAGCATTCCCGTACCGATAACCACTAGCCCCCACCATCAGTTCTTCCTCACCCCACTGCAAGAACATCGAGAAAGGGACACTCACAAGTAGTCATCCCATTAGCGAAATTCCAAAGACGAGTAGCCAAAGAAGCAACAGTATTGGCATCTATAGAAAGCAAGTTCATCACTTGACTTCGGCCGCGTTGGTCTTGGGTTTTGTCGTCGGCGTCGACGTTGTGGGCTTCGAGGGCTTTGGCATCGGTGGTTCGGAGGATTTTGGCGAGGATCTGAAAATTTGTTTTCATGTCAGTCGTTTGCGTTATGAGTGTAGGAAGCGGAGAGAAGGAGACTTGCCATGGAACTTAGGGACATTCGGACCGGTACGTTCAGCATGTAGTTCTCTCTCACGCAACAATATGCTGAGAGCAGTACTGCAAGATCCATAAGTATTACTCGTTTACCACCCAGCGATACGCACCATCGACCACTTGCCCAAAGAACAAAGCCCAACACATCAGATACGCATAACTCTTATCAGACCCGGCGGGCTGATTGAAAGAGTCGATGATCTCGTGCAAAGCCGCGATTTGGATGAAGCTGATCAAGTTTCTTGTCGTTTCCAAAGCAAACGCTAGCCACTCTCAGCTAGGTCTGAGACAGCGACACGAGGTGACTCACAGATGAACACGGCCCAACCCTTGCCTGCCCATACGAGCTTGACCAACTGCCAACTCCCTATCTTGTTCTCCGGGATTAATGCTTCTTCTTTACGATCCGCGCTAAAGACTGAATCATCGATCCCGCTGTTGCGTGTCCTATCTTCAAGCAGCGGGAGATCCGATTGCTGTAGACTGTCGACATACGCCGAGCGGAACGCAAGCGGGGCCATCTGCAAAACCATCAGCCGGCAAAACAGGTAGGAAGAAGCCTGACGTACATAACCAATCACGACAAAGACAAGCATAGCCGAATTGTCATAATCAAAGACATTACTCGCCGGCTCTGAAGGGATCGAATGCTGCTGCTGGCCTATGGTGACCGCAGATGCCAAAGGGTCCGCCTCCTCCGCCGCTGGCGTCAACTTGATCACCACCCTCTCATCTTCCCCCGCTTCGTCCTCCTTCTCCTCCTTCTCGTTACTCAGCCCGAATCCCGTCCCCAAGCGAGGCGGGGGGAAATACAATTTCGGTCCCCTGCGCATGAGCCCTACAGCCAAGAGCGTGGCTACAAGGGCAGCGGTACGCAGATGCCGGAGTAGCGTGCCATGAGCCGCAGAGAGGGTGGGAGGGGGGAGGTGGGTGATGATGGTGTATGCGATACCGGGCACGGCATGGAGGCCGATGAGCAATAAGGTGCTGATGAAGCCGAGCTGGCAGAGAGCGCGGTGGAGGGATTCGTGTTGGATTTCGGGATTGAGGCTGAGGGTTCGGATGGTGATGGTTCTGAAGAGGGCTGCGACGTATAAGAGGGCCAAGCAAGTCTATAATCTATCAGTAAGATCCAAGATAGAGACTGAAGTACTCACAATAGCTGCCGTCCCCAGGCTATTAATCCATACCTGCCCCACTATCGCAGCCTTGATGGCCCGGTCACTCGTCTCCAGCCCAGCGAGCTCTCCGGACGACAAGACCAAGTTCCATATCTCCAGACCTAACGTCACAGGGAGAACCAGCCCGAGAGCAGCCTTGTAGATCTTGACGTTCCTCTTGAAGTCGTCGACTTTGACAGGCCGGTCCTGGTCTGTCGAGTCGAGGTGAAGGGAAAAGACCTCAGACGGTAGGAGCGTCTCCGTCTCTGACTGTGATAAAGACATCGTCGCGCTCCGAATATGAGCTATAATGAGGGTATCAGCTCACCATCCTTGAAGACGCTATTATATATACCCTGAGAGTGATGGGTGGTGGGTTGGTTCACCGCTCTGGAATTCCTTTGTGATGATGAATCAGACGCACATTCTTGATCGAAAGGATATCATGCGCCTCCGTTGATCTAAGTGACCGACTCGCTTTGAAGGCGGTGGTGGCTCAAGAGACAACAAAAGACAGAGACGCCATCTGATCTCATGGATCTGATGCCCGACGGCTGGAGCGACATATGCTTATGTAACAGGCCATGGGGTATAAATCAGAGAAGGCATCCATAGTCATTACCGAAGCATACTTGAAGGGTATAAGAGTCATTAGATCAACTATGCCACCCACACAACAGTCCCCCATAGCTCATTACCAAGAGATACCCACCTCCCCACACAATTCCCAAATAGAAGACGTTCAGATAACCACCAAATCTCTCGTCTTAAACCGATCTACCCTCCTCACTTTTTCCCTTTCCCCTTCCCCTTCCCCTTAGTCTTCTTCCCCTTCTTTCCCTTACCCCCACCCCCACCCAGATTCCCCCCCGCAAACAGATTCTTCCTCACAACCTCGTCCCCCTCTGGCTTCAACGTCTCGCCCGACGCGTTGGACTGGAT
Source organism: Cryptococcus floricola (assembly GCA_006352305.1). Lineage (NCBI taxonomy): Eukaryota > Fungi > Basidiomycota > Tremellomycetes > Tremellales > Cryptococcaceae > Cryptococcus > Cryptococcus floricola. The sequence continues at coordinate 144,885 of CM016942.1, read as the reverse complement.
CTTGCCGTCCAGGGGGTTGGTGTCTGGCCTCTCCGGCGACGGGGAGGGCGGGCGAGAAGAGCCGATGGAGGAGGTTGATAACCGGCGGATAGGGGAAGACGTGCGGTTCTGGGGGGAAGTCGACACGGGGAGCATGTGACTGTCCTCATATTAGCATTTCTCCCTTTGCATTTATCTGCGCAGAGAAGGATGGACGTACTTGCCGACCTGCCGTCCGATAGCAGCTATACGCGACATTTGCTCATCCGTCAGACCCTGCTGCTCGATGGCACCATAGTTTGCGAGACTGTCTGCCGAGACGATTGACTCGGGACGGGTTGGCGGCAAGAGGGTGGCGGTGTCCACAGCCTGAAAGACGACATCAGCAATTGGGTTCAGAGGGGTAGATAGCGAGACATAGGCGTACCTCAGAATCCTTGATTTTGTCTTTTCGAGGTCCACAGCAGGGTAAAAAGTCCAAGAAGCCCATCACGCCAGATAACACAAACTTCGCGTTTTGGCCTTTGCCTTTGCTTTGTTTTGCGGTGTTGGTATAATTATAGGTGTGGTATAAGAGTCCACGAGTACAAGACTACCGAGCGACTGATGCTGGCAAAGAAAGATGGCTAGACGATACAAGACGAGGTGAAAGAAAACTTAAGAGCTTGAACCTGAAACCGGAAAAGAACAGGAACAACGCGAAACAGCTAACGGCAATGTCCGGGTGCGGACGCAGGGGCGGACACCATTCAGACAGCCAGATGTCTGCCGCCCCGCATTCTTCTGGGGCAGTATACCACGGTGAGATGCATGGGAGTGTCATATGCAAGTACTCTTGTCAACAGCTCTCGTCAAAGCTTGTATGGTCTGAATTGATGCCGGACACGCTGGCGCTCAACTTTCCATCAACTGGTCGATTATATCAGTTGGTTTAGATTGTGGACCTAATAATTCAATCGAGTCATCAGTCCAAGGTCGGCAGTTCGATCCTGTCATCGATCATTCTTTTTTGTCCTCCTCCCCTCTTCCTCCTTCACCTGTCTGCTATCTGTCTTCTTCATGCAAGCGTGGCTCTCCTATTGTGCTCTGTTTCACCCTGCTTTTTGGTTGATGGTGATAGAGCTCGGTACTTTTCGTCATATCCGTCCTCGCTATCTTCCATGAGGGACAATTGCCAACGCTGTGAAGGCCTCTTTAGCAAACATACCAGGGCTTCAGCTCTTGCTGTGACTTCCCACATGTCAGACAAGCACAGCCAGATGCAGCACACCACTCCACGCAAACAAAACAGAGAAAAATGTCATATCGTCAGAAGCTAATAGATGTAGGTACAATCACTTTTCTTCCCCACCCTCTCTCTCCATTATCCACCCTAAAAGCCACTCGCACCAGGAGCCTTATCGCCCTCTCTCCTCAGTGCCAACAAGATCTCCTTCATCCTCGCCAGATCAGAGCCCCCCGGAACACTGGGTCGGATCGTCTTGGACTGCGAGTTTTCGAGGCAGATGAGCTCCGAGACACGTTCCCAGGAAGTACCCTTGGCGACGGATTCCTGGAGCTTTTCCAGGAAAGCTGCTTCTTGCTCCCTACCACTCCTATCAGCTTTGTCCCGGTTACAAAAGCATGGATGAAACGCACTTGTTCTCCCGGATATTCCTCTCCTTCTGCTTATTGTAATCCGCATAAAACGCATCAATAGCGCGCTCCGCAGCATTAGCAACTTCCGCCTTCTTCTTCTTATCCTTCTCATCCCTCAACGCAATCTCCTCAGCCTGCTTGGCCTTCCACGCTTTGATAGGCTCCGAGTCTTCATCGGCGGTGGGGAGGATGTTGTTGAACTCGGGCGCGGGGAGGATGGAGTTGGCTGAGCGGGGAACGGGGGCGGCGGTGGCGGGGTAGGGGGAGGCGCCGTATGGCTGGGGGGAGAGGGCGTTGAATACCGGTTTGGGCTACCTTCCCATCAGTCTCTATCACTCCCCTTCCCCTGCTTATGGGACTGTGTAACTTACCGCAGCCTCACCACCAGTCTCCCCAGAAAGATCAGGGAAAGCACTCTCAAACTGCTCCCTGTCCGGGTCTTCACCCAAACCAGCGGTGCCCGTCACCCGCACTTGGGTACCGTCGAACCCGGGCGAGTCGAGGTCGGGGAACGCAGAGATACCTTGCGGTTGGGGGGAAGCCGCTTTGGCGGGGGGTTGCTCGGTCGCAGGAGAAGCTACCGCACCGTCAACATTAGTTATGAGGGCTGATGGGAGGGAGAGGGCACGTACAGAGGTCGGGGAAAGCGTCCAGGCCAGAAGGGGTAGGGGCTGAGGTGGTCGCGTCGGTGGAGAAGAAGTCGGCATCTTCACCGAGGGCAGCCTTTTCTCTGGCGAGGAAGTCGGCGGTGGCGTCGTCGGACATTGCGGTATAGGGGATGGAGGATAAAAACAATAAGATGAAAGAGATGCTTGGATAGATGTCGGCGGTCCGTCGTGGTGACGCTGTGCACGCGTTAAGTGGGGGACCGGTTAAGAGTAATGAGTGGTGGGTCTTGTTGGCGGTGGTGAAGTAGGAGTGTCTCTAGCATGCATACGATGCTCAGATGACTTATTCGGCGCGTTGATTAGGTGGACGCCTTGGTATCATTGACCTTTAACCTGGCTGAAAGTATAGCGTATGAATCATCTAGCGCTCCGCCGGAGACAACAAACGTTGGCTCATCCTCTTGACTTTTACTACTGTTCTGACTAATTCGTCGCGATCGATCCCGAGATACGTATGATCCCCACAGAATACCAATAGTCCCCCCGTGAGGTCGTCTCCGGATACCAACTATACGTACATGCTCTACAATACAACATCCAAACTGCAGTTATACCTTCCTCCACTTCTTCTTCTCCAGCTTCGCACTAACCCTCAACAACCCCTTCACATCCCCCTCCTTCATCCTCGCCTTCGAACCCTCGTCCCCTCCTCCCAGTAACGCCGTCTTCTCCCACCAAGGAGAGGCTTCCCACGGCTGATGCCGGATAGGACACCACGTCAGATGTTCATCGAGTACGTCTAGAGATTTCGACGGGGTCGATGATGGAGGTGGCGGAATAGGAGTAGAAAAGGAAGAGTGAGAGGGAGAGGGAGAAGGGGATTTGAAGTGCCATAGTCCGATATGACGATGACACAGTCGACACGCCACCAATTCCGTCTCTTTCACCTCATTCTCCAATACCACGCGTATGCTAGGCTCGTTTGGGTGGTAAGGGTACCACCCGAACAGAGCCATCACAGCTGCTGATTCTTCAACATCATGTTCTTTCCCAGAGTGAGCAGAAAGGAGGGAGATGAGGTGTTTTGTTTGGGAGTCGGGGATGGGGGAGGAGGTCTTTATCGTTGGGAGGGCAGGACGTTCTGATGAGAGTCGGTATGCCAGGGGGGAGAGGGAAGATGTTATTGGGGGGTGCGTGAGGTGACGAAGCTTGTAATACAGATCATCTATATCCCAATTAGCAGCACCCAAAACACAAAAGCGATAGGGCTCACCAGGACTTCTATTGATCCGCCACGGACAACTACTCCCATGCCGACTTTCAAACCCCTTCTTCAACCGGCAAACCACCTCTCCCCTGATACCTTCCTCCTTGATATCTCCCAGCCCACCCAAGCCCCACTTGACTTTACACTCCTCACACTCGAACCCTTCCCGTCCTTCATTCACCCATCCATGGAGGGCAGCTTTCACTGGCGACAGCGCTGCTGGATGGGCGGGAGAGTAGGAGAAAGGCTGGAATGTGTGTAGGCGGGATAAGAGTGCGAGAGGGGAGAAGGGGGCGTAGGTGGAAGGTGAAGGTAGGTCGGGTATAGCTTGGGTCGAGGGGATGAATGATGGGATGGCAGGTGAGGGAGGGTTGTATATCCGCTGTTTCTTAGTCCCCGGGCCGCTGGAGAAGAGCGAATCCAGAGTAGACATGAGCCTCTTGCGCGTTATTCGGGCGCTGTAGAGCGTTTCTGGAGAGTGCTCGAGCTGGGCGTCCTCTGCGGGAGATTCTGGCTCGTCGTCGGAAGATGCCCAGTCGTCGTCTTGGGCGGCGTAGAGAAGCCTGAACGCATCCTTGAGGTCGCTGTCGACTTCGAGGGTCATAGTCGATATGAATGTAATGGATAGGGATAGAGGAAAGGGAAAGGGAATGCGAATTGCAAGAGATGATGAGCGCACATTCGGCGTCACGTGCCTCCCTCCATGTCCTCTTTTGTTGACATTTCGGAATCCTCCCTTTTCAAGCACTACAGCAAAATGTCGTTCGACCCATTCGAGACCCGGATTCGCTTCCTTCAAATACTCAAAACCCTCAACGCATCCCAGCAATCTATACATAAGGGCACGGCGTTCGCTATCAAGTACGGCTCGCGTTGTGGGGAAGATCTTTGGGAGTGTATAATCGAGCAGACTGGAAAGGTGGGGCCTTACCAACACTTGCCGACTTTGACTGATTTCTGGTGGGTAGGGCACGCTGAACACGCGCATCAACGTATTCTATTTCCTCGACTCTCTCCTGGCAGAATCCATCGCGCTAGGTCCCTCAGAAACGCCCTACCAAGAGCTCGTCACCAAAAACCTCCAACAGCTCATCGACAATGTCGTCCCCGATACCACGAGCGGTATACTCAACTTGAAGAGTACGAAGCAGATTCTGGAGAGCTGGCGGTTGAGGAGGGTGATTGAGCCTGGGGTTGTGGAAGGGGTTTTGGAGGTTATGGAGGGGAGGAAGTACGAGTGAGTTTGTGATTTTGGCTGCCTGAGGCCATAAAGTGGAGGAATGCTGATGAATGGGTGAAGGACTGTACCGAATAACAAGCGCAATCACGAGCATGCCTTCTCCCGGAACGAGATCGTTCGCCGTATGGAAGAAGACCGAGAGCGCGTACGTCCTTCCGCCCCTTCCCCTCCCCACCATCCCAAAAGCTGACAGTGTACAGCACAAACGACTAAGAGAACGTATATGGATCCTCCCCATCCCATCCCTCGTCCCACCAAGATCATCCATCCCCCAAACATCCCCCGCGACACCCGCTTCCCCGCACCCTTCTTCGAGCGTTATGCCGCCGCCTCCGATACCGCCAGCTGGTGATGGGGAGAACGGTGATGGTCATCCAGGCGGAGGTGGAGGAGCAGGGGTGGAGAGTGCGTTGGATGTGGAATTTGAGCAGGTCTGGGATAGGGCGGGGGAGCTGGATGAAGATGATTTGGAGACGATGCGAGAGTGAGTCTTGCTGGCGTTCTGCTGCTTCGGGATAAGGGTGTAATTGGCTGACATCTTATTCAGTAATGTAATCAGAGCTGGTCTACTACATCATGACCTTCCGAGCACTGCTGCCTCCGAAGCAGTCGATCTATGACCAACGCCCAGTCAAGATCTTGTGTGCCCCCATAATGTTGTACCATTACCGCATGCAATTGTATCCGACAAACACAAACATCTTTTCTGTTTCTTCTTGGATGACGGTGAGACGCCATTGGAGGCAGAGGAGAGGCATGTTGGCTGTGGGAGAGTATGCAGGGGGGTCGCTCGCAGTGAACATGGCGCAGGACTGGGAGAAGACGGAAGGAGGCTCGAGGATGCAATGTATGATGTTGCCACCGGGCGGCTTGTGGGCAGAGGCCGCTGACGGAATCATGTTTCGTTGAGTGATTTCCACCAGGTCAATTGTATCCGACAGAACTCCTCGCTCTCCGCCCCCAGACAGATATACTCATACAAATGTGCTCATGTATACAAAACTGGATATACATAGTAGAAAGATCTACACAGATGATAAGACTATACCGTGTTCGATGAGTCGTCGTTACTGAGAAATGCAGGGAATGCTAGACAAAAAAGGTCCTGGATCTACATCATACTCTTCTTCTTCTTTCTCTTCTTTCGCTCCTCACCGTCAAGACAATCAAGACATTCGATCACCGCCCATAAGCCTCATGCCGCCCATAATTCTGCCCATTATACGTCCGTTCATCTACCCATCCACCTCCCTGTTGTTGTTGCGGATATCCTCCCTGTCCGTACCCTCCGCCATACCCGTTCCCATACCCGTTCCCGTAGTCATACCCTTGCTGCTGCCCATACCCCGCACCAACACCAGCGCCATTCATCCCACCGGCCGGCGGCGGTGGCGGCGCAGAAGCCATCATACCCGGCGGGGCCGGAGGCGGCGGGTACTGTGCCATAGTCGGAACCTGCTGCCCCTTGTACTTTTTCCCCGCTGCTCCTCTGTTCCCCGTACATCCCCTGGCAATGCACCTGCAGATGGCAACCACCAAAGCCAAGAAAAGTAGGGCCGCGACGATGGTAACGGGGATGGAGATTTGGAGATTTTGTTTGTACCACGCAGCGGCGGTATCTTGCCATGACCCTTTTTCGCAGGTGGAGTTGTAGCAGTGGCCGGCGTAGCCGCATGAGGAACCGTCGATAAGAGGCGTTTGGAGCACCACACATTGGTTCCTATACAACAAGTCAGTTCTAGGCATAGAAAGAGAAGAGGAGGAACGGACGTGGAATTGGGATCTTTACAGCTAACAACACAGCTCGTATCATCCTTCTGCCCACAAGCAGTCGTCAACCCCAAACTCCCCCCCGCACTCGCACACTGCTTATTCAAACTCGTACACACACCCCCAGCACACGCAAGCCCATCCGAACCACAAGATTTCCCATCGTCCGCCGTCTTGTCTTCCGGGCAATCGGCAGAGTCGCCAGGGCACGTTTCGGCAAAGTCGCATGTGGGGTCGACGGCGGCGCGGCAGGTGGTGTTGGCGGCGGCGTATTGGCAAGAGGAGGTGCAGCATGCAGAGTTGGAAGGGTCGCATTTGGCGTTGGAGATGAATTTGCAAGCTGGTAGATGTTAGGTCTCATCAACGTGAAGAGGTGAGAGGGCGTACTGGAAGAATCGCAACAAGCACTAGTCGAGTTTCCTCCAGGATCACAATCCTCCCCATCCTCCACTATACCATTACCACATTGCTGCAGACTGATCACGCTCCTAGCTCCCGGGTTCTCGATACAGCTCGTCGACACTTGGCGGTTACCAATGTTGGTGCAGATGTTGCCGAGGGTACAGCCGGAAAACTTTGTTTCGGAGGATGAAGTGGTGGGGTTCATGATGAATTGACTGTCGGCGTCGCAGGTGGATTTGGAGAGGGGGCAGCATGAGCCGGAGAGGGAGCAACCAGACGTACACTAGTTGCAGGTTAGCGCAGAACGACACCCGAGAGTAGGAGACGTACGTCGTGGATAGCGCCGAAACCGTGGCCGATCTCGTGGGAGACAAGACTCCATTCAGTCTTGGTAGCTGTACTGATACCAGTACCCGATACCGTTTGCCCGCTTTGCGTCGAGCTGTCTGTCTGGCACAACGTACCGAGCCAAGCAACCCCAACTTCGGAATCCTACTCCAACATCAGCTTGATTCAAAGAATATGGGCATGACTTACAGTAGGACAAGCGCTCATCAAATGCCACAACCCCGCCCCATCGTCTCCCTTATTCCCTCTCCAAGCACTAAACCGACTCAACCTCTCATCCAGCGTCACATCATCCGAACAGCCCACATTCCACTCTTCCCCCGTCACCGCCGTCGTCGGGCACGTCAGATTCTGCACCTGCAGCTCGATAATACCGATGGAGATGTTGAAAGTCTGCTTGTACAACGCAGAGACTTGGTTCCAGTCGTTCAGGACCTGAGTACGGGCAGCGTCGGTAGAGCCGTAAGAGGCAATGTAGGTGCAGTCGAGGGCGACGCCCATGTAGACGATCTTTTGGGTATTGGGACAGCCAGAGGTAGAGTTGATGGAATCGATATAGTTTGTAGAGATGTCCATGCCTCCGGCTGTGTCGTCGCGCTTCCAGAGATTGTCGAGAAGAGGTGCGAACAGCGACGGCGGGGTGAGAGGGGAAGCCGGTCGGAAAAGTGGGTTGTGGTGGGGATCGTTGAAATGAAGATTGTCGTGCGAGCAGGAAGAGGACGTCGCATTATCATGACGCATATCGCTCTGCCTGAAAACGACCATCTCCCCCATCCCCTCCACCGCCACATCCTCCGTAGTCTTGATCCGATCGTACTTGTCCCTCGTCATGACATTGTACATCTCCCCGAGCACTTCAAAGCTCCCCTCCCAGACGGCGCCGTGGCCCGACAAGTCGCCAGGGTGGTGGACCATGACGCTCGCGCGGCCGAGGATGTTTTGTTTTTCGGACTCGGGGAGGTTGGCTGATATGGAGTGGAGGGTGGTGAGGCGGTCTACGTAGTAGGGAGCGATCACCGAGCCGGTATACAGCCGCCAGTCTTCTTGCCGTAACCGTTCAGACCCAAAAGAGCTCTGCCCGTAAGACACCTTGGCTTCTGGGTGGAATAGGTACTCGGAGGGGTGGACGAGCATCTTGACCTCGAAAGGTAGCAAGTCTGGCAGATCTAGCGATAGTATGAGACTATCAGAGTGTTTCAGGGTGGGGGGAGGTGGCGGCAGGGGCGTCGAGAATCGCGGCGATAGGTAGCCATTTTTCTTTGATGGTGGTGGGGCTTTACGAGGGAGGATAGAGAGGTGGGCCGATGTGGTTGTGATTCGGCGAAGGGGAGGAGGGTGCGGTGACCGAGCTGCATTGGGGTCAGTAGTCAGACAAACGAGCAAGACCGAGGACACTGACCATCTACGCCACTAGTCAAGAGTATCGCCAGGCCCAAGACGAGAAGAGCTAGAGGGCGCCATTGTGTCGAGCTCCCTATCATACCTCTTGCAGTTCTAGTCGATGCAGATGGCGGAAGATGGGCGGGAGATTATGAAGCAAGGCCAGTTGCCGCTGAAAGGTTAAGGACAAAGGGCGATCTGGATACACGCCTCGGGGGGTAATTGCGCAGCGAGCCAAGAGAGTCGAGGATATGTATGTACAGCAGGCAGGCGCTGGTATGCTGTGTCGAGGCTGGTATATGGAGGAGGTGGCAAGGGCTAGATATTTCGTGGGCCAAGCAGATGCTGTGCCCTAGATCTCCTGGTTCCGTCGCCAGGCGTTATTGTTCTCGTCGCGTGGTATGTGCAGAGTCGGTGATTTGTGTCGTGAGTCGTCAGGTGTTGTCGTGAATGTATGGTATAGTCTATGGGCCTGGCTTTGCGCAGGCAGAGATGTAGATGAAGAGGAGGTCAAAGTCAACGGGATTCGACGCGTTCTTGGCGACAACTAACGGATTGTTGACTTTTCTGATTCCTCCCATGTCCGAGTCAACGGTTATAGTCTTCCATGTTGGCTTGCCTCCGTTTTCACAAGCTTCATATCTTCAACGGGGGATAGCTTCTGATCTTTAACCACCGTGAAATCAATATTTTCCATGCATGTTTGGCCCAATGCTGCCCACGTCAATCAGCGATAGATCTTGCCGTCGACTGTTGTTGATACAGGTGCGTACTTTCAGATGGCTCTTTAGTCTATTTCTCAACCTCTTTCCGCTTCCTTCGTCTCGCTCATCCTGCATTGCATTTCTCTCGTCCCTCGCTCAATAACCCCTCCGCACATTCATCCACATGCCCTCACACCTCACTCAGTGGGCTCCTGTGACTGTTCCAACAAAATGCAAGTGCTGCACCTCATGATCGTGGATTGGCTTGGTAGGACAATTGATCGATACATGTTTCTTCTGTCGACATTTCTCTTCTCCTCATGAATTTACCTATGACTGATTGAGAACCCTATTTGTCCTCCCAGACGGGCTTGCGCTTCCCGGCGAAAGCAGCCATACCCTCCTTCTGGTCTTTGGTCGCAAAGAGCTGTTGGAAGAGACGTCGCTCGAGACGGAGACCTTGGTCCAGAGGCAGTTCGAGCGCTAATCCTATCAGTATGTATCCCTTAACTACGATACAGAAGAGCGTACCTCCATTGACAGCCTCCTTCCCCGCCTGCACAGCCACCTTCCCAAACTTCCCAAGCACCTCCGCCACCTTAACCGCCTCCTCCGTCACACTCTCCCCCTCCCCCGTCACCCTACTAACCAGCCCCCACCTCTCCGCCGTCTGCGCATCAATCTTGCGGCCGGTGAGGACCATGTCCATGGCGCGGGCTTTGCCGATGAGGGAGGTGAGGCGCTGGGAGCCGCCCATGCCGGGGATGATGCCGAGGGTGATTTCGGGCTGGCCGAAGATGGCGGTGGGGGAGGCGAGGAGGATGTCGCAGATCATGGCGAGCTCGCAGCCTCCGCCGAGCTACCCACATGTTAGCTTTGGTTTTTGAGCAAGGGGAAAGGGCGTACGGCGTATCCGGCGACGGCACCGACGATGGGCTTGCGGGCGGTCGCAACATCGGCCCAAGACCCAAGAAAGTTGCTCGTATAAGCATCCGCGACTGCATCACATCAGCTCCAGCTTCAACCATGCATAGCCCACTTACACTCTTTATCCTTCATCTCCTTGATATCAGCCCCAGCCGCAAACACCTTATCACCCCCAGTAATCACGATCGCCCGCACACTCTTATCATTCTCCGCCTTGGTCAACTCCGTGTTCAACTCATTGAAGAGAGGGGTGTTGAGAGCGTTGAGGGCTTTGGGGCGGTTGAGAGTGAGGATGACGACGTTGTTGGTGGCTGAGCGGGAGGGGATGACGAGGGGCTCTGCGCTGGTGGCCATGGTGCGGAGAGTGAGTCTGCCCGGGGCGATGGTTGCTCTGAGGAGGGTGCGGGAGAGCATGTTGAATGATAAAAGAGGATATAGTTCCCAGGTCACAGATGGATCGGTCATGCACCACCTCCCTCGGTACGCCGCCGGGTAGACACAATACGCGGGCTTACGTAAATAAACAATGGAAAAAATCAGCTTTTAAATGCGCACACCTCTAGCGCACTGTATTGTTCTCCGACTCACATTCTCGATTCCTCTATACTCCCTGCATCCTCGAATTCCGCGTAAAACCGTAACCCCACCTCCTCTGACGACAGCAGACTCGCATCCGGAACACCAGGACAGTCGGCTTTGAAAAAATCCGCAGCGGAAACGAATCAGTATCAACCGCCCTGCGACTCATCGACTAGCCCCAAAGCAAATCTCGAATCCCGCCCCCTTTCCTTATAACTACCTTTCAACATGCCTAGATTCTACGAAAACAAGTACCCCGAGGTGCGCAAAGAGCCCCCTGGTTTTGGAGGACGGGACGGTGGCTGACTTGGCGTTTCTCCGCGATATAGGTCGACCAATTGGTCATGGTCCAGGTGCAGTCTATCGAAGACATGGGTGCTTATGTCAAGCTTGTAAGTCTCCCCCTGCATGCCATGTACCATATCTGACTATTTGTAGCTCGAATACGACAACATCGAAGGAATGATTCTCCTTTCCGAGCTTTCTCGAAGACGTATCCGTTCAGTCCAAAAACTCATCCGTGTGGGCCGAAATGAAGTCGTCGTCGTCATGCGTGTGGACCCCGACAAGGGTAAGCCCTCCTCGCCCCTTATAAGTGACGTGTGTTAAAGAAGTACAGGCTACATTGATCTTTCCAAGCGAAGGGTGTCTGCGGAGGAAGTCGTCAAGTGCGAGGAGCAGTACGAAAAAGGCAAGGCCGTCGACTCTATCGTCACCCAAGTCGCCAAGAAGGGCGGCGTCACCCCGGAATCGTTGTATGAAAAGATCGCTTGGCCTTTGCACCGACAATACGGGCATGCTTATGAAGCTTTCAAACTCTCCATCTCGTACGTCCCCCTCTCCCTCCTCCTCCTCCTTTCTTCGCCGCCCGAGCTTGAGAACTGATGTTTGGGTTTAGCGAACCCGACGTGGTCTTTGGCTCCCTCGGCCTCGACGACGAAACCCTCAACGACCTCCGCGCCGGCATCGCCCGCCGCCTCACCCCCAAGCCCGTCAAAGTCCGCGCCGACATTGAAGTCAAATGCTTCTCCTACGCCGGTATCGACGCCATCAAGCGCGCCCTCACCGCCGGCGAAGCCGTCTCCACGGCCGAGGTGCCGATCAAAGTGAGGTTGGTGGCGCCGCCGCTTTATGTGATGAGCACGACGAGTACGGATAAGAATGGGGCGATCGAGTTGATGGAGAAGGCGGTGGAGGTTATTAGTGAGAGTATCAAGGCGGATAAGGGGGATATCTCTATCAAGATGAAGGTGCGTCTTTTCTTCTTGTGGATGGTGGTAAGGCCAAGGCTGACGGTGATTGTAGCCCAAGGTTGTGTCCGAGACCGACGACTTGGAGCTCAAGAAACTCATGGAACAGTTCGAAGCTGCCAACATTGACCAGGCAGGCGACGACGACTCTGACTCTGACGAGGAATAAGTCGTGTCCTCTCTTGTCTTGTCACTAGTTCGGCGGCTGGGCGTTAGGAAGGGTGGGTGGGATGGGGTGGGGTCAAGCGCCGAGAGGGGAGAGATGGGGTGCAGCATGTTGAGGGGAGATACGTTAAAGCATATTTGTCTCCTTCACATCTTTGGGTACAAAATCAAAGCCAGATATGGTGATTCTAGATGCATTTTACTAGACACTTCTCGACCCCTACTGCCTTGCCTGATCACGCTAACTAGCCTACATCACTGTGTTCCCCATACATCCTCCTCAGCCGTATGAGCGATCGGCCAGGAGTACCGCCTCGTCATAGCACTCTGCGTAAGCCAACTTGCCTCCCCCCAAACCAATCCACCACCTCCAGCGTCCCGATCTTCTGGCGGAAACGCCTCATAGTCCATCTCGACAAACTTAAACGGCTTGGCTTCCAGCAGCCCCTCCGTCACGCCTCCCTGCAACTTGAGGACCTCCTCCTTCGCCTTGGCCGCTTGGTAGATATGGATCTCATTCACATGCTTCACGTGAGGAGCGCTTGTGACGATACTCGACCAGCTCAAGATCGTCTGTTCGATAGAGTTCCAATAATTTGGGAAACGTACAGTGCCGGGGGGGTCGTTGTAGATCGTCCGGATGGTGATCGTATTAGCCGGCAGTCCTGGCCCATGACGCCGGAGATGCACGTCCAAATGCAGGGCATTGGCATGTTCTTTCCCCGGAGGAATGGGTACCCTCCTACTACAAAGTACACTAGTAAAAGTTTGGAGTTTGCCCCCAAGGAGGTAGTTGATCTCAGCAAGGTAGATGACGGGGATACACTCTGCCGAATAACTTTCATCATCGGCGTATTCAATAAACTCTGTCATCTTCCGAGGACTGAAGAGCGGGCCGAGAGAAAAGTTGATACCGAGGCCGCAGAGTTCGCTGGTATAGCCGAGGAGGGGAGGGGCGGGGAGGTTGAGGAGTTGTTCGCCGGCGCGGTGGAAGCTTGATCTGGGTATTATTATGGAGCGGGCGTTTGGGAAGAGGGGGAGTTTCCAGATCTTTTCGCTGTGCCTTTCGCTATTTGTCGGATTGGCCTGATGAATGATCTCCTCGGCTTTTTCGAGTGATGCGATAGACTTGTGAAGCGACGAGAGCAGCCAGAAGTCGTTCACGACGATAGTCTCCGTATACCGAAAATTATCAAGGAACCTCGACAGAGCGGGACGTTCGGAGCACTCATGAAGCAAGTTGATGAGCCCCGGCGTGATGGTGACATGTTGGTAGAGACGACGGACGCCGAGTTGGTAGTGGTGGGGAGATATCTGGAGATATTTGACGGGGGCGAGGGCGTATAGGTCGCGGTCGAGGATGATGTGGGCAACTTCCCACAGGGATTTTTTACCCGCGGATGTTGATTCGTCTGATCGGGTGGGTGGAATGGCACAAACGGTGGAAGCGGAAGTCACTGGCAGGGCAGCCTTTCCAAAAGTCGCAGACTTCCACAGAGGACGCTGCTTCACGCTTCAAGAATGTCAGTATTATACGGACTCTGAAGCCTCAAGCGGCTTGGCGGCACTCACTCCTTTTTCTGCTGATTCAAATTGGCGAGTGTAAGGGGGTGCTGTATTTGCATCCCGGAAGAATTCCGTATCGGTAGACCTTCAGGAAGGATCAAGATGTGATGTTGAATGGTGTTTCAAAATCACAATCGTTCTGCAACGGAATATGAGGGCCGACAGCGGAATCTCGGGGAAGGGAGCCGCAACGGCTACGGGCTGCTTACGACGCACCTCCTGGTCGTTTGTCGCGACAGTCTCTTTCTGAGTGTGTACAAAAGTATAGCAATGTTGCATCACGTCAAAATGTCTATGCCCCATGCTGGGGTATTCTCCTCGGTCTCTTTCTCACGAGCCGCAATGATGAAAGGTATCGATTTTACCCAAGTATCAATAGTGACAAGCGAAGTATGTTATGTAGTAATTGTATATGGTGCTTGGACTAGATCACCCTTCACTGAACTCCTCCTCTCGCTCTAAGCTGTTCAATCCTCCTTCTCCCTGAATGTAGCTAGAAATGGTCTCACAGTATACATGATTCGATGTAGCGTGTCACAATACTGGACGCAAATGTTCAACTACAAATTACGTTAAATGATACGGGTGGCAGATATCGCGTGTACAGCACATGATGCATTCTTGGACGTGTGTACGTTGAATCTCGTACATGTCGTGCTCTTACATTCTCATAAAAAGGCGCTGCGCTTTGCGACATCAAATTTCAAACAGTACACACATCGCTCTCTTGACAGTCTCCTCCTAGATCGCTCATTTGGGTTTTGTCCGCGGTCTTGTAGTAAAGCAACACGCTCTTGACTAAAATGCCAACCGTGTCAGCTTCTATACGTGTACATGTCTTGGGGTTCTTGGGAAAAGCCCCATGGTGGCAGGTGACACACCTTTGAGAAGCGAGTCTTCTCCCGTGGGCGGGCCTAGAGTCCAGCCGGAACCTCCGTTCGACCAATTGTTGATCACGAACGTCATACTATGCTCTGGCTCTATATGCGAAACGAGTCAGCCTCTAGAAGTGAATGCATGGCGGTATTCGCCACTACACGTACGATTCTCGGTAGGAGAGTCTTGCTTGGCGCCGTTGTAGTATCGGTTGGTCGAATCGTCCAGCCAGGCGATTCTCCATAAGCGTCAGCATACAACTTCAAGAACGACAATATTGACCACTCACGTGTAGTTGTTATAAGTCTTCCTTGGGTCACTGTTATCAATGTCCGGCACAGCGGCATTGGTATGGGCAGAGACGTTGTCGTCAGGGGTGTTAGGCTATCAGTCACGCATCAGATACTTGTAATAGTTAGAGTAAGTGATACCAAGTCATGACTTACATCAGCGTTTGGCTGTAGGGAAGAAGTGAGGTTGATCAGTGACGGGCCACTTCGGATGCCAGGCTTCACTCACAGGCCAGTTGCTGTACCAGATTCCATCAGTGTCGATAGTGGAAGAAATGACCTCGATGTCGACTTCATCAGCGTACTGCGTCGCGATCGAATGGTTGAGCCACTAGAGATCCGTCAGTCTCAAGTCATCTCGGGCTCGAAGATGGACCCACGAAAGCTTGGCAAGTGCCATCGACTCCGCTAAGCATCGCCGTTGTCTGGAAGATGCCCCCAGTGATGTTGGTCTCCTCGAAAGCGATCTCCGCACACTCCATATTCGGGCTCGCAGTCTGATCTTTCGGTACTTTGAGAACAAGATCCCCTCCATCGATGTTGAGATTTTCCTTCTTTCCCCAACACCTGTTGCCATTCGCCGCTCCTCCAACGTAGTCTCCGTCGTTCAACACCCACTTCTGATCAGCCAACGAGTCTGCAGAACCATCATCCACCGACGAGAATGCGAATGAGAACTGGTAGGGGAAGTACTGATCATTGAGTGAGGAGATCTTGTAACCGCATTTGCAGTCTTCAGAGGCTTCGCCGAGGACCAAATCGGTACCGACTTGGGTGCCCATGGCGTCGTCGGCGGATGAGGTACCGGAGCTGGATGCCGATGCGCTGCCGCTAGTTGCTGCAGAGGAGGCAGTCGAGGTGGCGTTGGCGGCGTTACTTGCAGCCAGAGACAACGCGAGCGTCGCAGATGTGGCTGCCGCTGCTATATCGGTCTCGCTTGCTTCTCCACTGGCGCCGCCGCTAGCAGCAGTTTGGCCAGCACTGGTAACAACGCTTGCCTCTGCAGATGTAACGGAGGCTGCCGCATCTCCGGAAGTACTGGCATCACCACTCGCGAAGAGACCGTCGCCTATGTCAGCGGTCGATGAAGAGGCATCTCCGTCAACAGAGGTCGCGTCAGCTGCGTCGGCAGCAGAAGTAGAAGAAGCGCCTCGGGCCTTGCAGGTATTTGCCAAAACTCCTCGTGCTAGGATTGGCAGGATAGCAGAGAGAAAGAGGGCCTGCCTCATCTTGTATTGTGAGTTGTTGGATGTAAAGAGAGTGTTTGAAGTTGGCGGAGGTAATTGGCTTGCAGATCTTCAGTCGTTAGAGCTTCAAGCCACTTGCTGATGATAGACCGAAGTGACAGCTTGCAGTCGTGTGATCAATATATATACATCACGATACTGGGACAATGGTATGACTCCATCTATGACCGAGTGTCGCAGGATCGAGCTACGGCAATATCCAAAGGGAGATTGGCAGGATCCTTTGTTGGACAACCATTCTGTTTTGGGGTGACCCCTTCAGCCCTAAGGGACTTATTTACGAAAGGATGATGGGATTACGTTCGGTTTGCTGAACGATAGAGTATACACGTCATCCCTAAGGCTTGTCAAGGCGTTCAATTAGCTTGGAGGATGTTTTCGGGTCCTTGAAGGGCCAGGACGCGATCCAAGATCCCGCAGTGATTATTGCTTCCGGTTCGAAGTCTGGTGACACCATAGCACATCTATAGATCAATGAACATTGTCAGAGCATTTCACCACAATGTTACGCTTTCAGGGAAAACATCGAGGTTTTATCGTATAATGGTTAGTACAAGAGATTCTGAGATCATCCTCCAGCCTTCTCTAAATCTGGGTTCGATCCCCAGTAGAACCTGATATTTTTGCTCTTGCCTATACTTTTTGTGCCCCATGGAAGGTCCATGCTATGAGTGGCCAGATAATGATGCATTCACTAAAGCATGAGATGATCTTGTTGTAAGATGCGAGCGTTGAAGAGGCAGCGCTTACGTTGCTGTCAGTATGATGATGACGATGGTTCGCCATCTCCTAATATGTTCGGGCGCGTTGAGCGCTGCAGTATAGCAAGATAGACTGGCGTTGAGGTTGTATAAGTGGTGAGCCTTGGACCAGCTCCACTGGCCACACAATCTTCAAAGCTCCTCCATATCCTCTTCCCACAAGACTGTCCCCAGCGCTTCTCCCATCGTACCCGCCTTCAAGCGCCCGATATCTTGCGGCCCGAACCCGGACGCAACGGCTTTGTTGGGGGTTTGAGCGACGAGCGGGATCCACATGGGTGAGGTAGAAGTAAAGTGTCTGGTATGTCTGTTGGATACATGCGTATTTGAAAGTATCAATAATCGATTGCAAGTCAACTTACCGTCGTCACGTCTTGCTTGAATCTCGCAGTCTTTACCAATGGGCAATAAACGTTTTCTGGACGGAAATTGGTCGAATTCAAACGTGTCTTTTGGATTCCCATTGACAGGGTATGGCTTGGGTGGGGTTTTCGTTTTGTTGTGCAAATGAAAAGGGTTTCCAACAACTGTCCAGGGCGACGGCAGAAGAGCACAGACTGGAAGGGGCCCCGGAGATTTCAAATGCGTGTCAGCCTCCACATTGCATTGCCGGCCTGCTCCACCACGTGACATGCACTCCATACTCCATAACGAAGGTACTTGCCTTCTCATATTCAGCCGCCCGACGACGATCACCCATCAGGACGGCTAGATAGTTGAACAAGATGACTTCTTCCATAGACCCAGAACTCGAGCTATTCGGCCTCGTCAAAAAGCCGCAAGATCCCTCGCCCAATTTCTCGCCCTTTGTATGGATGACCAAAGTTGACCTTGCGTGAGTGTCTCTGCCTTTCTGTATGAGACCAGATCTCACCACGCGACTCTGCAGGATCCTCGGCGTTCCGTACAAGACGAACAATAAGAGCTTTTATGAAATCCGTAACGACCTCGCCGAGCTGGTGGGGGATTCAAAGGTGTCCGTACCGACGCTCAAGGTCGGTGATACGTATCTCCAGGATTCCTTCAACATCGCTGTCTGGGTGCGTATCCTTTCCTTGGTCCCTCCATGTGGTACTGACATGCAAGATAGCTGGATGAAAAGTACGGCAAGAACAACACCCTCTTCGGTCCATCCCAAAGCACCAAAGCCCATACCAAGTTCCTCGAGCAATGGGCCCAATGGACACTCGCCGTCGCTATCCAGGCTCTGAACAGGTCCATGGTAAGGCTCCCTATTATCATCAAGAAAGGCGCCTGCTAACTCGGGATCAAGATATACTTTCGTCTAGACCCAGACTCCGCCGCCTACTACCTCCACTCCCGATACAACAACGACATCACCGCCCTCGAACGGCGCGTTAAGGAAGTATCTGAGCCTAGCTATACTGCTTCCCAATGGGCCCTTCTACGCTCTAACTTGAAGCCGCTCAATATCTTGCTTGGGGAGCATGAAGCCAAGGGGAAGAGGTTGTTCTTTGATGGTGAGGGCCCGACGCATGCGGATGCTGTCGTATTTGGATGGTATGCGTTTACTAGGGAGAATAAGGGGTGGAGGGAAGGGTGGGAGAGTGAGGAGATTGGGTATGTGAAGAAATGGCTGGGGAATATGATTGAGCTCGTAGGCGGGGAGAAGGAGCTGCCGGGGCGATGATCAATGTCGTGTATGCAAACGTTCTCAATCCTAATCCGTGTCGGCGATATATATGTATGTTGTCTACAAAGCTTCCCGCAGAAGGTGTATTGGAAGGGCCTTGATGGTACTCAGATGGGACCAAACATCGCGGTGATATGGGGGCGGCGGTGTCCGGTGATTGGGGGAGTTGAGGGTGGAGGGAATGGATTGGATTATGAGGGTTATGAGATGGAGGATGTTGATGGGGTATATGTGGAGGAGGAGAGGAACAGGAGGAACGGGGAGATGGGGCAGGCGCGGGTGCAGGGGCAGGGGCAAGGTGGGGCGTGAAGGGTGGCTTGTAGTCAACGTGGAGATGCATCTCAATTGGCTGGACTCTTCCGATACGTCGAGAGCAGCAACACAGGCAGACCTATATGAACAAACTGCCATACTGGAGTACCGAACATGGCCTCAGGCCACGATGAGCCTACGTGCCTCTCTGCGTGCACATGATCAACAACATCTCGGCGGACCGAGGCGGGTATGAAATGGTGTCTCTTCCGCTGGCTTCATAAGCCAATCACGGGGCTTGTATAGCACACACGAGCGGGTCAGAGTCATATATGAATGCATATGAATGCACTACATACATAGCTGAAAGCGTTCAAGGGGTCAAACAGGAAAGTGTGAGTTGCCCGCGATTCCCCTGGATTGACGGTGGAGCCGCCGCTGACCTAGGAGCAGACAATGCAAGAACAATGTGCGTAGGTGCTCCTCTTCAACGCTAGCCCAGACTCAGACAATACAGCCCCGGCCCTCTTCGAGCCAGAATCGAAGGCGTCCGCTCGCTTTGCCCACCATTTCGACATCATTTCCTACTTTGTCGCCACTCCCTTCTTGTCCAAAGCCGACCTCTTCCATCTCTTGCTCTCATCACCGATATTCTTCCCCACCGCCGGTCAAGCATTGTACCATCGTCTACCAATATCGGCCAAGTGCAATCCCCTGATCGGAGCCACCGCTATCCCTTCTTCAATGGCTCCATCAGCACAATCACCATACGGCAAAGACGTTTTACTGCGCCACGTCAAAGAAGTCCACTTTGAACGATCTGTCTCGTCTACCAGCAGGAAAGAATGCTGGAGTCATACCTGGCCCTGCTCCCCCCTCCCCTCTCTCCAACACATCATCATCTCCCTCCCCCCCGCCGGCACATTCAAATCCACCTCCGCCCCTCTTTCGGGCGGGCTCTTCCTCGACGACAGATTGCTCCGCTCCCTCTGCTCTCGCGCCACTTCCTTGCATATCCATTCTCATCACTCTTGGGACTTTGCGTGCACGCTCTATGATGTGATTAGTGTGTTACCGCACTTGAGGAGGGTGTGTATCAAGTTGAGGTTGTTGGATGTGAGGGGTCTTTGGAAGGCGTTTCAGCGGTTGGCAAAGCTTGTGCCGGGGACGAAGTTGGAGAAAGTGTGTATCTACTTGTGGGACGACCCCAGCATGCTTGAGCTCTTCTCTCAATATCCAAACTCTTCGCCTACGGCTGTACCGACTACCTCGCACCTTCGGACATCGATGATCTGGGCAGGAGGCGGTATGCGGACGTTGCTGGAAACACTGGCAGAGCTAAAGTCGGTGAAGTGGGTGGAGGTGTTCAATTATGATGAGGTGAGGGGTGTTTATGAGAGGGAGGAGCTGGTGGAGAGTGGGTTTTGGGAGGATAGGCAAATGATCTGGGGTCTTGGATTTTCGCAGGATACAGGTTGGTTCCTATTCCTTGTCGACATGCTGGACATTCGTGGGCGGCGGCTGACACAGAGTATAGATTGTTCTTCAACAGGCGGTAAAGCGATATCATTCCTGCCCGGTATCGACTACTATAACACTCTTTGGGATGGGAGCTGGGTAATGGATGAGGAGCGGTATTTTGAAGAGGTGGTTCGTGCCCAACGCGGTACTGTAAACATATTAGGTAATGGGGAAGATGGAGAGTTGGCGAAGCGGTTGAATCACACCCGGCTGTAAGATTGTCAAGTATTGTTGTAGTACGCGTCTCTTTGAGAATGGCGAGTAGTTTGCAGCTAACTGAGACATGTTTGATAGGTGATGTCATTGTAGCGATATGTTGTAAGATTTGCCAGATGTATATCATGTACCGCTTACCGAATGCCAAACCCATCATCTCCACCCTGCACTAGAGACCCGTAGAACAAAGACCGCACGGTAACCAGATCTTGATTTCGTTGATTCTGATCTTCAGCTTTGTCCACGTTGCTCATCGGCGTACCCAGTGGAGTAAGGTAGAAGAAGAGCGTGCGTGGGCATGGTCAGACTGGAACATGTGCAGTCATACATAAGATGGGTACAACCTTTTCGTGTATATTTACAATCGAGTCTCCGTTGAGTACTCGTCTACCTGCTCCAATATCTCTTATAGACTCGGCGACTCGATATTATAGGGCCAGGTTATCGAATCCTGAAGGTACCTCCCATCCCTAAGAAAGATCTTAAGCAAAGAGGACGAGCAACAAAGAGGGATGAAAACATACATGGTCACTTGCAACGCGCTTGTATGCGCTGATGGATTCTGCCATGCCGTAGGGGATGTCCCAATGTTGGAAATCCAGTTTTGCGGGAGGTGTCGCTTCCGTCATGTTGACCTATTCCCCATAATCAGTACCATCCTGACGTAGATAATAAGAGAGCTCACCATGACATCCCTGATGATCGCCTCGACGTTGAAAGCAGGATTCCACCCCGTCGCCGTCAAGATCTCATTACAGATCGACCCTCCTCCTGTGATGTTTCCGCCCCCTCCACGATTGAAAGGCAGGAATCTCGGATGTACGACCCGCATGAAGGGGGGAGAATGGGGGTAGGCGGCGGGGAACCGGATTTCGGCAATGACGGATTTGATACCGTACTTCTTCATGTCTTTCCAAAGGTGCGAGTCGTCGGGGAATTCGTGCAGCTCGAGTAGCCAGCAGTACAGCCTGTCGAACATGGTCAGCTAATACTTTCAACTAATCAGGCAGGACATACGAGTCGTTGTCGGGGTCCACATGGAACGGCAAAGCACCTTCGCATTGCGCCTTAATACACGCCTTGAACTCCTTCCCCAAAGCCTTGCTCGCCACGATACTTGTCTCGGTCGGGGGCGGCATGAGCTGGAAGTTGGGGAGCCGCGCTTCGAGAGTGGGTACGTAATGATCGACATTTTTGGGAAGAGGAGGATTGCTGATGTTGAAGTCAAATTCGTCATCGGGTTGATTGTCGTGGAGATGTGTGGGGGCGAATTTGGCCGGCATTTGCTGTCATGAGATTGTCAGCACTTCTCACTGAGAACAAAAGGCGGACGCACAAGGGTCAAAGGTTGAGATCTCCAAGTCACCGCCACTCTGGGGTCATGTTGGAAAGTCGTAGGTTTGGGTACTTTCTGCTTCTTCTCGCCCGTACCAAACATGCCCGCTATCTTGCTTCTTGTTCCGCTGACAGCCATAGTAGAAGCAACAGGAACTGTAGATGCAGAAGCGACAGGAACAGTATTTTGCCCCTGGGCGTCGGCGACAGTGACGCCAGCAAGCGTCGTGTCATCAGCCTCGCCAGATTCAGCTTCTTCCACCAGCTGTGGATTGAGTGTGCCGTGGACGATGAGCAAGAAGGGTTTGATCTGCCTCAGGTTGTTCACTATATTGTTGGTCAACCTCAAAAGGACATTGAGGGAACAAGGTGACATACCAACGTAGTACGGGTTGCTCGACACAAACGTCTCTGGGACATTCACCAGCTCCACGAGCGCCGTGGCTTTTGATACAAGAAAGTCGGCGTTGGCACGAGGGCTGTTCACGCTGACACGGGAGTAAGATCCAATGGAAATAGAAGCTTCGTTGGCAAAGTATACGCCTTGTCCGTAAGCCTACAGTGCGAGTCAGCCTCCAAGAATAGGCACAATGAAGCGAGAGACGTACTCGTGCATTTGCGACCTCTTCATAATCCAAACCTGTTCGAAGGATGTTATGCCACCTCTCGGTTGCAGAACCTATCCCAATGTCAGTACGTGAATCGTCCTGAAAACGAGACACTGACCATGGAAAGCAAGGATGGTCGGATATGTTCTACAGTTTCGGTTCTTCCCTTGCGCCGTCTGGATCTCCTGCTTGAATTTCACCTCCTGCTCAGGATCCCCAACGACAAACGTAAACTGCCTGACACCCCCCTCCGTCGTCGTCCCAGGCAGGTTGTACCGATCATCGATCTGAGAGTGGTCGTTCATTACCCCCTCGCCTTCTTTGGTCTCTTTGAGATATGCCCGACATGTGCCTACGACCCATCTGAGCACTCCAATAGCTCCAGAAGGACACTCAATATCCTTCAGCTTGCCCCCGCTCTCGAGGAACGCCTTGATATGCGACACTCTCGGGAGCATCTCGATAAGCCAGGCCACCGAACTCCTCTGCTCTATCTCGTCCGACATGTCATCGAGCAAGATCGCTTCCTTTTTGGTGTTGTAAGGGCAATTGGCTGGGACGATGATGTGGAGATGAGTTGGGAGAGCCATACGCGTATTGGATGAGGCGGCTGAATGCGCGAAAGAGAGGAGGAGGTCGACGACCCCGGGATGAGTGATGATGGTGTGATCGATGGACGGCCCGAAACCGAGGGACATGAAGCCGTACAGGCAAAGAGTCTTGGAGCAGACGTATGGTCGGACGGAGACGGCCTCGACTTCAGAGCCGCAGTTCTAAGTCGTGTCAGCTTGTTCCAAAGAAGGGGTGATATGTCGTACCATGCAGAACTTGGGAGAGTCGGTAAAGCGCTTGAGGGCCCAGTAGAAAGCACAAAGCGGGATGTTATCCGAAAAGCCGCGTGCCACAGGATCATCCGCCGGTTCGGATTTGTGCTTTCTCTTCCCTCCACTGCCCCGAGAAGGTGGGCGGAAATTGACGTTGGTAGAGATGTAGTTGTAATAGACTTGTTCGTCGAGACCTTGTCGATTCGCCTCTTCCCATCCGAGATCATAGTTGACTTGGAGGTTGAATACTCGGTGGAAACCCTTGATGTGTTCGAGCAGGGAGCTCGAGAGAAAGAAGGATGGGAGACCGCTGCCGCGGGTGGTGTCAATGACGAGACGGCGAGACGGTTTATCTAAATACTTGTCGGCCGTCGCACTCTTTGAGGTTTCGAGTACTTACAGTCATGGTGAAAGCCCATCCAGAATTTCATCGACTGAGGCTTGGGCGGATAGTTGTCCACACCCATCAAGAGCACGAAGCGCTGGTTGTCTTCCCAAGCTTCGACTAGAGAATCGTCCCAGGTCGCGAGTATGTTGGGGTCGATAGAGAGATTCTTGAGTGGTATCGAGTAGGAGATGACCCAGTAGTCGGATACTCTCGTCAATCCAGGACGATATCCCCACAATTTTGCTTGCTCGAAATGCCTACAAGATCGTCAGTGTGGCATTGGAAGAAGTCATTTCACTCACTTCCGCAGACTAGTCCATTCCGCTGGAACCTCCTCGCCCTGCTCCATCTGCTTCTCGACTTCATCCACCCACATATCATCTACAATATCCTCATCTTCATCATCCTCATCTTCCATGTCTGATACATCATCCGGCTCGCCGCCGGTCGCTTCGTCGTCGCCCTGGAGAGACGCGAGGAGTCTCTGCAAGAGAGCAGGGACAGAGAGCCCGTAGATGTCGGTGAAGCGGTTGAACGTGCATTGGGCACGGCGTGGGAGTTTTTGTGTGGATTTGGTGTTGACTGTATAGGACATGGGGTAGGTATCGAGGTCTAAATAACAATTGTGAGCAGGCGGAAGGCGGGATATAAATTGATACTCACCGCGAAAGTTCATTTCAAGCTGAAGCTCGTGCTCTTCTCCCTCTATATCCTCGAACTGCAAGTTGAAGCACATGATAGTAGGCTGGGATCCCTCGCTGAGAGCTATATGGTCAGCCAATGCCATATCACATGTGGACTTACCTTGCACCGTCCCGCCCATACCCGCGTACCCCTCAATCTCATGATTCCCCACCCAAGACGAAATCATATCCGACACTTCTGCCTCCCACCCGGCCCTTCCCTTTCTCTTACGCGTCTCCGTACTCTTCTGAGGAGCCTGGACCGACTCTTGGAGGCTCTGCGGACTTTGACTCCGCGGGATCCTTGCCGCACCGGCCCCGGCCGCGTTCGTCTTAGTCCGTGTGAGATTTGCGGTGGTAGGCAATGGGGGTTCCATAGACGCTGATATAGCTTCTTGAAGTTCGAAGTCGTCATCGTCAAAATCGTCGGGGACTTCCCATATGTCTTCGTCAGAAAATACCATGGCGGATAGTCGTGTCGCGGGTTGTGCGGAAGTGATAGATGTAGCTCTTCACGGGAGTCCCGAAGTGAGGGGAGACGAGTGAGATGGGGGAGCTGGAGAGGAGGGGGGTGTCGAAGAGGGGGGCGGAATGGGAAAAATGAGAATTGAACGAAAAGAAGAGAAGAGAACGACAAAAGGCTTACCGACGGAAGCCCTCGAGTGGAGGGTGACTGGACTGTGCCTGGCTCAGTGCGCCGAGTTTTGACTGTGAGTTCTTTTCCGTTGTCCTTCGATTAACATGCATCTTTTCCTGTGCTCTTCTCCCTCTCCTCTACAGAGGTTCAGATTGTCTTCTTCCAGTCTGCGTGCTTGGCAGGGACTGGGGGTGGGTTGTTGGACGGTAGACGATGGGGAAATGAAGGGAAACAGTACACCGCGGAACGCCGACGGTCAAGTCGGTTCGAAGTATCGGCCAGATTGCGCGAGATACATGCTGGAAGCTCACCTATACTTGAGTCATGACTTATGAGGTCTATTATGTGAATGTGAATCGAGATCAGTACCTGAGAATCTCAGCCTTCACGCCTTCTTGCCACAAAAACAGACCGTTTCCTCTCAAGGACCACCAAGGCCGCCAAAACGGGTCGTCCTCGTCGCAGACTTCAGGAATGGCAGCAAGGACGCGTTCGCCGAGAGGTTCAAGTTGACGGGCGGCGCGGTTGGTTTGGTATATCGCATCCTTGTCGAGCATGGTCATGTGACGACCTCCCAACAGAGACAGACCTCGTTGAAAAGACTCTGCCCCGGTCGGAAATCATGAGGGCCAAGACGCGTCTTTGGCCCTCGTCCCCCTTCGACTTTCCCTGCGAACCTCTTCCACTGCTGTTTATAGCCTTTGATATCGATACCGATACCATCGAAGGGCTCAAAAAGCTCTTGGTAGAACATTTCGGCATTGCCTTTATGCGGGGCGACGGGGCGGTAGAGTCGGTGGACGTTTTGCTTGTAGAGGTCGCGCGAGAGGGAGGTGAGGGTGATGAGCGCCGAGCTGAAGTATGAGACTTGGTAGTACTCGACGTCTTGATCGAGTACTTCTGGGGGAAGGATGATGTGAGGAGGTGGGAAGTCTGGCAAAGAGGAGCGGGCTGACAGCGAAGGAGATGGGACTGGCGAAGACGAGTAGACCGGCGAAGGCGAGGCGCAGACGAATACACTGTGGGAAGAGATTCGTCTGATAAAGGAGAGCAGGACGAGGGCGATGACATTGTGGTAGAGCTGTAATATACAAAGAAAAAGGAAGAGAGATGAAGAGTAACATCCTCAACAACGAAAGCCGAGCGGCATTGGACAGTTGGACTTTGATGGTTACGTAACCGACGCGTTCAAGATGTAAATAAACAAAACATCGCTGCCTCGTCGCGCTTTTCTGCATTTCTTCCCTCCACGCATCCACTTTCAATCTCACATTTCTGCTCGGTACCGACAATGCCGCCGCAACAGCTACACCAATAACGATACTACACACGAAACAACTGCCGCAAACGACGCAATATCGACCGAGATCGACTAATGCTCGCCCCCAATCCACACCGCGCCCGCACGCCCTCCTCTCTTTTGACCTCCAGCCCTCCCCTATCCTATACCTGGTCAGATACCGACACAGAGCTACCGCCTGGTACTGAAGGCATGCATCGAGGCGGGCCGAGTACCCGTACGAGCGTATGGAGTGACGAAGGGACGGCTGTCCCGCGCCCGGCGTCTGGAGGCGTCAAAGTGGGAAAATTGATCGACTATGAAGACGAGCCAAAGAAGGAGACGCCGGGGGATAAGCTGAGGGAGCTGTTGAGGCAGATGGATCAGGAAGTGAAGAGGGCGCAGCCGAGGTCGACGACGCCCCCGCCAGCGAGAGAAACGTACACTCGCCCGTCGGGGGTGCCGAGCGCTCAGCAGAGATTGGGAGCTCTCGCTCGTTCGCCTCCTATTGAGCCACCTAGGGAAGAATATTCGGAAGAAGAGTACGAGGATGAAGTCGCAGCTGGGCCATCGAGCCGGGAAGTTTCGCCGGTGAGGTCTCAACGGTCCTATGAGGCTTCCGAACAAGAATCAAGCCCACCTTCGCCTCCTCCACGTTTCGGCAATCCCTACAACAGCCGGAGAGTATCTGGGGAAAGGGAGCGAAGTATCAAGTCAGGAAGGGTACCATCGCGGGCCGCGGTTCTACAGGGTACGTCAAGCGAACTGCAGACGTGATTTATGCTGATGATCTATAGGTGCATCACGCTCTTTTTCGCCAGAACCTGAACCGTCATATGACCCCGGGCCGGAAAGCTCAAACTCTCGTGAAAGATCTGAGCGGTCAGAACGGTCGTCTCAGCTTCGAGCATACATCGCTTCCCATACTCAGCGTCCATCATTATCCGCCTCGCAAACTCTTTCAGATCCTTCCTCGTCGCGTACAATCCACAATCAGCAATCGCTACATCGCTCGAGAAATTCTTTGGAACGGTCGTTCAATCATTCGACAGGCTCGAAAGGGTCCAAGGGAAAAGAACGAGGATCCTTCGAAGCTCCATCCCCACCCAGAAGACCCTACTCCCAACCATCCCGCCGCGAACCCCCCACCCCACAATCTCGTTCGATCCACCCCATACCAACCACACATGACGAGTTCGCTTCAGGCTTGGAAGTACACGCGTCAGAGATGGAGCTGGACATTGACGAAGGTGTGTCGAGAGTTGGGTGGGAGGATAGTCAGAGTTCGGTGGCTTTTACGCAGGAGGATGAGGAAACTGAGATGAGAGAGGGGCGGATTGGGACTGTGCGGCCTGAGGTTTATGAGAGGGAACGGTCAAGGTCGAGGTCACGATCACGGTCGAGATCGAGGTCTTTTGCGGAAGAAAATTCGCATCGTTCACGATCCACTCCACAATCCAATCGCAACCAGTCCCTCAAAGACTCCTACTCCCGATCACATATCTCTAGGCTGCCCCGCTCGCCGTCGCCTCCACCCCTGCCGGCTCTTCCCGACATGACACAGTCATCATCTTCATCCGAGACTGAAGCGTACAGCTCGAGAAGAGCTACGCTATTCCGGAGCGGTAGCAAAAGCACTAGCCAGAGTAGAAGCTTGGGTGAAGATTCGAAAGTGCTCAGAGGGAGCTTGCACGCTAGCGGGAGGGTGTCGCCTAGGGTTGGAGGCGGAGCGAGTCTCAGGCAGTCGGTCTCGAGGCAGGAAGTGGAGTTGGAGGAGGAGCCGGAGGAGATTCCTTCGGAACCTCTTGAGCTGGCTGTGGAAGAGGAGCCTTCTCCTCCTAGACGGTCTAGCCTTCGGGCTTCGTATACGTCTCCGCCTAATCCCACGCCTCCACGACGCGGTACGCCTCTCAGGACAACGCCTTCTCCGAAAGTGATTCGATCGCCGAAATTCTCAACACCACAAGCCGAGCCTCTCTCTCAAACTCCTTCCCCTGCCGCGAGACTACAAACTCCGGTAAGGCAGGCGGATACCACTCTTCCCACGCCGAAAGCTCCTGGCGCTTGGAACCCTTCTGCAGGAGTCCAAACGCCCATCCGGGCTGAAGGCAACACCACCCTCGGTAACACTACCATTGGCATCACGCCGAAACCTCCTGGTGCTTGGAACGGTACCCCTATCCACCGGGTCAGGTTTTCACCCTTGAAGTATACTCTTGGCGCTGGGTCCGATGGTGGGGAGAATGGTGGGGAAGTGAGGAAGAGGTCGCCTTTGACGAAAGAGGTTTCTATCAGCATGGAAGATGAATTGGAGGAGAATGAGAGGGAGGAGGAAGAAGGGAGGGAAGAGGAAGAGGAAGAGGCGGAAGTGTCGATTGTGAGGTTGAAGATGTCGCCTCGACGGTCGCCCGAAGGAAAGGTTGTGAAGGAAGAGGCGGGGGATGTGAGTTGGCTGGAGGGGTTCACTAGGAGTATGCGGAGGTACGTATTTTGTCTCTCTGACAACTGAGCTATACTGATCTGTACTAGTCGACTTGTGACACCCGTCAAAGTCCCGCCGAGGTCTACAACATACACCGCCCACCTTCCTTCCCTCCGCTCTGCCTCCGAAGAAACGTCTTCCAAAGAGGTCGCCCTCCGAGAAGCCCATTCTTCCTGGCTATCCTCCCTCAACTCTCTCCCTGCACTACCTGCCGCACCATCACTAGCATCCTCAACCCAACACCTTAAGCGGAGTATTCGCAAAGGCGCGCGCTGGTCTACTTGGCTATGGATGGTCTTGGTAGAGATGGTGCTGTTATGGGCGGTGTTTAGGGTGACGCTGGACTATGCTGGTTCTGGGATGAACTTGAATTGGGTGGATCCTTTTTCGCCTCTTGCTCGGCCTTTGGGATTAGGCCCTGTCGTCCCGACCGTCCGCTCCCCATCTCTCGGATCTGCAGAAGAGGGCACCGACAACCAAGCCACATGGCTCTCAGCCCCCAAGTATCTCAACCTCCATATTCCCATTCCCTCATCCCTCAGAACACTCGTGGGTAACTCAGAGTACCAGCACCCCCATAGCGCTTATCTCGGCGTATTGGGCGGCTCGGCAAACTTTTTCGACCTGGTAGAGCAGTGGGAGACGTGGAAAGCGCTTGTGGGTGATGGGACAGAAGGGTTTGTGGATGGGTGGAGAGGTGGGGTGCCAACGTAGAGATGTAGAAGTGTCTTGTTCTTCTCGACCCCGTCTTGGGTGTACTCGATAAATCGGATAATAGTTGTACTCGTTTGTGGTCTTGGGTGTGCCACTATATACATAGTCTATGCTTGATGAATAGCTCGTAGGACGGACTTCATCTGGTGATGAATGCTGTGGCAGTGGTGTTACATACTCGTACATTCCCAAAATCCCAAAATTGCCACTGTACTCAAACGGTACAGGAAGCCCATTAAACCCATCTATCCTCCTTCCTGTATCCCTTCAGAGGCGCTTCCTTGACGGCATTTCCAGCTCCCCACTCTGCCACCCCTTGCGGTCTGGGAACACGCACAGGCTCATAGTCGTCTTGCGAAACGGCTGCCATTGAGAACTTCTTCCGCGACGGCTTGGCGGTGGATCTGGCGTCTAGAGCGGACAATGATGGTTCTGAAGATACACTGTAAGTGGATGGGAGAGCGTCGGGGTTATTGAGTCTCTGCAAAACCGTCAGCATCCTTCCTGAACTATGGCAAGCTCCACCGCAAAAGAAGCCCAATAGTAGAACCCACATAGTATTCTTCTCGCAAATCCACCTTTCTCCTGTCCGCCTTCATCCCCAGCTCCGACTCTTTTTCTATCGTCTGCACCTTTGTCTGATGGTAGTCATAGCGAGTTTGAGTGAACGCTTGGAGCGCGAAGGACGCGCCGACGATGATGCCGACGAAGGGCAGTCCGAAGAAGATAAAGGGGTATTTCCGGACTTTTTGGACGAGGGGATTGGGGCGAACATTGAGTGGGCGTGCTGGGAAGGCGGGCATAGTGGGATTGAGATGTGGGGGAGCGAAAGAATAGATGGAAAGTCTCGCCAATTGAAACTCGGTGACCTCCGGATGAACCTCCACCGGGGCGCGGGGGACTTTGCGAGCTGTGGGTGTCACTGCTTTGGGACATGCGAAGGCTGAGCCTCATCATCTTTCCGCATATCATGCGCGCCCTCTTCTTGCTCATACATCGCCTTGCTATGGCATACATAATGTCTCACTGGCCGTGTACCAAATGGACGCTCCTCCCTAGCTTTCAAGAAGCGAGGAACGCGGCGTGACTTGACTATCTTATTGTTTGGTTCGCGTATAGTCGCCGTTTTGTGAGCATGCTGCCGAGAAATGAAATCTTATGTGATGTTGGACAAGCTCTCCACTGTATGGTACAAAACCCATACGTGCAATGAATGGTGCACACGGGATGGCTTCCAGCGGTACACGTCAGCCAACAGCTATGCGTCGTCCGCAAAAGGGAAACCGCGCAACGTAGCACCCCCAGCCGAAATCTGCAAACCATAGTGTTAGATGGTAGTGGAAAGAAAGCTGTGTGCTGCAATCACGCACGGGACAGCGCCCATTGAAGTCCAGAACCGAGAGTCGCACTACGAACTTGTCAATGAGGGCATTCCGCATCTTCGCGCTTCGCCGGAAAGCCGATCCTGTAAAGTACATCTGCACCGGAATGATTCCTCAAAGTATTATATACAGCTCATGCATTACTGCTTCTTCTTTCACATCTTCCACCCTCACTCGTCCCAGAGAAAGTATGTCCACGATGGCAAGAACGAACCCCTTCGCAGATCCCGAGAATCCCGTCTTCACCGACACGAACAGCACTGGATATCCCCTGTCTACTTTCAGCACTACCAACTCAGGCTACTGGAACCATTCATCGACCAGTAAGCTTGTGCAACCATCATGCACCGACGCCTCGTCTCTTCCCTCTCGCAGTGACAAATCGAAGCCCAGTGTCAAGACTGCAACCAAGTTCGGGGTAACTCTCATGATATTTATCTTTTTCGGTTAGTCAGCCTCCTGCTATTCCATTCTGTTTGCTGACCTCTTCTTTTTTGTACTTTGCAGCATT
Organism: Cryptococcus floricola; assembly: GCA_006352305.1. Lineage (NCBI taxonomy): Eukaryota > Fungi > Basidiomycota > Tremellomycetes > Tremellales > Cryptococcaceae > Cryptococcus > Cryptococcus floricola. The sequence goes on along the minus strand of CM016942.1, from coordinate 113,402 downwards.
CACCTGCTGTTTTGCAGCTGGCGAACTGAAACATGACACAGTGTCGTGTGGTGACACGACTCCTCGGGCTGTGACTATCGTTTCTGGCTGGGTTGCTTCAGTGGACCGGAACAAGATGGCCAACATAACTGGAGCACAGATCGTGTATGGTCTCCGGAATGCTTGTACCACCTTTGGGAACAGGCAAGTCGCTTTCGGTATTCCATCATGTCGAGGAACAGAATCTAACGGGCTCGGGACGATCATCAAAGGTGCTACTGCGATACTGAGACACTTTCACGCCCCAATTTGACATACTTAGGTATAATGGAGGACTTGCGACTCATCAAGAAGCCATTTCTGTTTCCTATAGACCCCCCTGCTCCGCTTACCGGCGCGATGCGACTCAATATGCCGAGCATGGTCACCGCCGCGTTCGCTTTGCTGTCGGTGATTGTTTGTGTGACTCTCGTAAGTCATCATGTCATGTCCTGGATCGGTTCAAATGATAATGGGGGTATGAAGGAAGGGTATGGATTCTGGTGGATGCTCTCCATTCCCTCCGCTATCGGCTGCATCCCGATGATGATATTCTGGGTTCATAAAACGGTCAAGCCCGTCAATGACTACTTTCACACCCTCAATGACGCCCTCGGCACACTCTACAAAGGAATGAGTGTGCAGTATGCAACAGATGTGGGAAGGGTTGGCATGGTGAGTGATATTGGCTTTGACGTTCTTCAAAGGTTGCTGATTGTTGTGCTTTTGTGGTACCAGGCGTTCAGCGGTGTCTGCACTGGGGTCTGTGTCTCGGTTGTCATTGTGATGTCTTGGATCAAGATGAAGGGACGATCATCAAGGGAACATAGCGCCAAGTAACCTATTTCTGGAAGTAGCTGTGGAAGGAGAAGATACTTGGGCGATAATGCGATGGACGCCCGTCTTTGTATGAGTTTTGACTAATGGCAAAGGACATCTTCACTATGAATAGCAGTAAATGCACAAGAGTAGCTTCTATTCGGTCCATTGAGTTCATCTGCAGACAGCTATATATACTTCGCCGCACGAGTATGTACTACACTACCCCCTTCACTTATTCAGTACTATCGTCACTGTTCCCGCAGAAACTGAGTAGCCTGCTGCGTCTGCGACGACGAGAATCTCGAGGCAATCTACTACCCCCGCCTACACGCGTGATATTGGTGATGGTGTCGGGGACTGCAGGCGACAAGCGTGAGACGCCATACTGTGATGCCGGTCTAGTATAAGCAGACGAGCTGGCGGCGACGGTCGGCTGTCCCAAGAGAATATTGTCGCCATCATTGTAGCCGACTGGCTCCTTTTTGCTCGCACCTCTCGGTCGTGGGTGATCGATATGTTCGCTTGGGAAAGCCAAAGTGCTGGAGGATCCAACGCCTGATGAATTCGAGATAAGACCCGTGTTTACTTCAATGACATCGCCATAAGATGGAGGAGGTGCTTCGCCTTCTTCTCTTCTACTCGATCCAGTGAGAGTAGCCAAACGCTGCGCGGTGTCGTCCAAGATCTCTTCAATCGCACGAGGTGGACCATGCAAATTGCTAGTCTCAATCCATCCAGTCTTGAGGGCTTGATTCCAGGCATACTCGCTCGGTGCAGAGACGTACGGTTGTATATAAGATCCACTGCGCGTGCTGTTCCTCATATCTTGCTCGTCAAACACACGGCATACCGAGGCAGCAATGTAGTTGGATCGTGCAGTGGCTTTGCTCTCACGATCAACTCTGACGGCCTGGTATCCACGATTGTAGTAGGGCATGATGCTGCCCGCGATTGTCTTTGAGCGCTGTTGATCTTTGTCGAAGAGATCGAAAGCCGTCCCGGCGTTCTTGATTTTCAGCTGCATGTACGCGGTGGCTTCCTCATCGGTCCCATCGTACAGTGTTCGGGCTTCTGTAGACAATTTGTCTAGATCTTCAAGGTTAGCAGGGTAGGCCAGGACCGATCTTGTGCTTGGAATGAATGACGGGGTGTACTCGGTATGGATCAGTACATGCGAGCTACCTCTGGTCGGTCCATTGTTTCGTTCCCTTTCCCATCTAGGGGCGTCTTTGACCCGGATTATCACGTTTTCAAGATCAGGTTGGAATCTCTCATTCAGGGAAATCGTGGTATCAGGAGCAGGATCTGGCCCGTCGCCAAAGTGGTACGGCCTCGATGTGAGTGCAGTGCTGACATCATCTTTGCTGATGATAGTTGCGTGGGGGCGAACGCCACCGTTGTAACCGCGATAATAGCTGCTTTTATTGTCGTCCAGCGCATCTTCAAGGTCTGGTCTCACGATTGATGACCACATGGACAAGACTTTTTGCGCCTGCTCGTCGTCCTTGATGAGGTTTCCGTCTTGATCTGTAATCCTTTTCTCCTCGCCTTCGGCTGTTGGTGGTTGCTGCAAGTGTCCAGGTGAGCCATCATGCTGATAAAGCTAGCTGAAGGGAAGGACATACCATACCCCCATCCTCCCTAAACTTCATGAACCACTCGGTCGACTTTCTCATTTGCTCATCCCACCACGAAGGATGCGCCGGTTCATTATCCCACTCATGAGGTCTGGCACGTCGCTCAGAATGCAATGTCTGATAGACCAGCTTCCCATCTTCGCTCAATCCTGGCACGATGAGGTGATGCGCTTCCGAGCCGTACTCGTGGCCTATAGAGTAATCGGTTCTTTTGACTCTTTGAGACATCCACACGTAAGGTCGGTCTTCATAATGATCGGAAGGGTCGGCAGGGCCCCCGGAGAGGGCATCCACCCATGGAGGCTCGGTATTTCTGTAAGTTTGGGGCGAAGGGGGATTGTGGATGGAGAGCCGGGGCGGGCCTGCGAGGGCTGTCACTTGAAAAGACGGCTGGGTTTCTTTACTACCTCAAACAGGTGAGTGATGTGTTGGTTAATGAAAACTTCCAGGGACTTACCCTTTGCCTGTATCAGACTGCATGATGGGGAAAGATTCGGGTTTTGATGATGGACTAGTAAGGTGGTGGGGGAATATTTGGAGAGAGGGAATTTGGGGATCAGTGGCGACAGCGAGTGTCTGCATTCCAATATGTAGCTGTAACTTCGAGGTCCTTTGTGGCATCTCTCTCTCCCTTCGAACAGGTATTCTGACTCTCCATTCCCTTTACTAAGCGTTTCCAGCACAGCCAGCCCTTTCATCCTCCCCATCCGCCAAGCGTCAGTCCGATATGAAACCTTTTGTCAACGTGTAAGCTTCTCATTGCCAATCAGACCGTACTAGTAGACTTTTGTAACACGAATTCCATTATTGTGCCCTTCTTTTGGCGCTTGAGGCTGGTCATTTGAGATAGTTGAGCAGGCAACGATGAATGAAGTGAGTACGCACGTGGCAGCCACGTGGCTTGACCGTGGTCGGCGGTCCCCGCCTCCCGTCTTCACCGACGGACACGAACAGCACTGGATATCCCCTGTCTACTTTCAGCACTACCAACTCAGGCTACTCGAACCATTCATCGACCAGTAAGCTTGTGCAACCATCATGCACCGACGCCTCGTCTCTTCCCTCTCGCAGTGACAAATCGAAGCCCAGTGTCAAGACTGCAACCAAGTTCGGGGTAACTCTCATGATATTTATCTTTTTCGGTTAGTCAGCCTCCTGCTATCCCACCCCGTTGGCTGACCTCTTATTTTTCGTACTTTGCAGCCTTCACCTGCTGTTTTGCAGCTGGCGAACTGAAACATGACACAGTGTCGTGTGGTGACACGACTCCTCGGGCTGTGACTATCGTTTCTGGCTGGGTCGCTTCAGTGGACCGGAACAAGATGGCCAACATAACTGAAGCACAGATCGTGTATGGTCTCCGGAATGCTTGCACCACCTTTGGGAACAGGCAAGTCGCTTTCGGTATTCCATCATGTCGAGGAACAGAATCTAACGGGCTCGGGACGATCATCAAAGGTGCTACTGCGATACTGAGACACTTTCACGCCCCAATCTGACATACTTAGGTATACTGGAGGACCTGCGACTCATCAAGAAGCCATTTCTGTTTCCTATAGACCCCCCTCCTCCGCTTACCGGCGCGATGCGACTCAATATGCCGAGCATGGTCACCGCCGCGTTCGCTTTGCTGTCGGTGATTGTTTGTGTGACTCTCGTAAGTCATCATGTTATGTCCTGGATCGGTGCGAATGCTAATAGGTGTATGAAGGAAGGGTATGAATACTGGTGGATGCTCTCCATTCCCTCCGCTATCGGCTGCATCCCGATGATGATCTTCTGGGTTCACAAAACGGTCAAGCCCGTCAATGACTACTTTCACACCCTCAATGACGCTCTCGGCACACTCTACAAAGGAATGAGTGTGCAGTATGCGACAGATGTGGGAAGGGTTGGCATGGTGAGTGATATTGGCTTTGACGTTCTTCAGAGTTTGCTGATTGTTGTGCTTTTGTGGCACCAGGCGTTCAGTGGTGTCTGCACTGGGGTCTGTGTCTCGGTTGTCATTGTAGTGTCTTGGATCAAGATGAAGCGACGATCATCAAGAGAACATAACGCTAAGTAGCCTATTTCTGGAAGTAGCTGTAGAAGGAGAAGATACTTGGTCGATAGTGCGACGGCCGTCCGTCTTTGTATGAGTTTTGACTAATGGCAAAGGACGTCTCCACTATGAATAGCAGTCAATGCACAAGAGTAGCTTCTATTCGGTCCATTAAGTCCATCTGCAGACAGCTATATATACTTTGCCGCACGAGTATGTACTACACTGCCCCCTTCACTTATTCAGTACTATCGTCACTGTTCCCGCAGAAACTAAGTAGCCTGCTGCGTCTGCGACGACGCGAATCCCGAGGCAATCTACTACCCCCGCCTACACGCGTGATATTGGTGATAGTTTCGGGGCCTGTAGGCGACAAGTGTGAGACGCCATACTGTGATGCCTGGCTAGTACCAGCAGACGAGCTGGCTGCGGCGGTAGGCTGTCCCAAGAGAATATTGTCGTCATCATTGTAGCCGACTGGCTGCTTTTTGCTCGCACCTCTCGGTTGTGTGTGATCGATACGTTCGCTTGGGAAAGCCGAAGCGCTGGAGGATCCAACGCCTGATGAATTCGAGATAACACCCGTGTCTAGTTCAATGACATCGTCATAAGATGGAGGAGGTGCTTCGCCTTCTTCTCTTCTACCCGTTCCCGTGAGAGTAGCCAAGCGCTGCGCGGTGTCGTCCAAAATCTCTTCAATCGCATGAGGTGGACCATTCAAATTGCTAGCCTCAATCCATCCAGTCTTGAGGGCTTGATCCCAAACATACTTTCTCGGTGTAGAGACGTACGGTTGTATATAAGATCCACCGCGTGTGCTGTTCCCCATATCTTGGTCGTCAAACACACGGCATACCGAGGCAGCAATGTAGTTGGATCGTGCAGTGGATTTGCTCTCATCGTCAAGTCGGCCGATCTGGTATCCACGATTGTGGTAGGGCATGATGCAGTCCGCAATTGTCTTTGAGCGACATCGATCGTTGTCGAAGTGATCAAAAGCCGTCCCGGCGTTCTTGATATTCCGCTGCATGTACGCGGTGGCTTCCTCATCGGTCCCATCGCACAGTGTTCGGGCTTCTGTAGACAATTTGTCTAGATCTTCAACGTTAGCAGGGTAGGCCAAGACCGATGTTGTACTTGGAATCAATGTTGTGCTTGGAATCAATGTTGTGCTTGGAATCAATGTCGGGGTGTACTCGGTATGGATCAGGACATGCGAGCTACCTCTGGTCGGTCCATGGTTTCGTTCCCTTTCCCATCTAGGGGCGTCTTTGACCCGGATTATCACGTTTTCAAGATCAGGTTGGAATCTCTCATTCAGGGAAATCGTGGTATCAGGAGCAGGATCTGGCCCGTCACCATAGTGGTACGGCCTCGATGTGAGTGCAGTGCTGACATCATCTTTGCTGATGATAGTTGCATGGGGGCGACTGCCACCGTTGTAACCGCGATAATAGCTGCTTTTATTCTCGTCCAGCGCATCTTCAATGTCTGGTATCACGATTGATGACCACATGGACAACACTTTTTGCGCCTGCTCGTCGTCCTTGATGAGGTTTCCGTCTTGATCTGTGATTCTTTTCTCCTCGCCTTCGGCTGTTGGTGGTTGCTGCACGAGTCCAGGTGAGCCATCATGCTGATAAAGCTAGCTGACGGGAAGGACATACCATTCCCCCATCCTCCCTAAACTTCATGAACCACTCGGTCGACTTTCTCATTTGCTCATCCCACCACGAAGGATGCGCCGGTTCATTATCCCTCTCATAAGATCTGGCACGTCGCTCAGAATGCAATGTCTGATAGACCAGCTTCCCATCTTCGCTCAATCCTGGCACGATGAGGTGATGCGCTTCCGAGCCGTAGCCTATAGGGTAATTGGTGCTTTTGACTCTCTTCATGTTTTGAAACATCCACTCGCCATGTCGGTCTTCATAATGATCAGAAGGGTCGGCAGGGCCCCCGGAGAGGGCATCCACCCATGGAGGCTCGGTAGTTTTGTAAGTTTGGGGCGGAGGGGGATTGTAGATGGAGAGCCGGGGCGGCCCTGCGAGGGCTGTCACTTGAAAAGACGGCTGGGTTTCTTTACTACCTCAAACAGGTGAGTGATGTATTGGTCAATGACAAATTTCAGAGACTTACCCTTTGCCTGTATCAGACTGCATGATGGGGAAAGATTCGGGTTTTGATGATGGACTAGTAAGGTGGTGGGGGAATATCTGGAGAGAAGGAATTTGGGGATCAGTGGCGACAGCAAGTGTCTGCATTCCAATATGTAGCTGTAACTTCGAGGTCCTTTGTGGCATCTCTATCCCTTTGAAGAGGTATTCTGACTCTCCATTCCCTTTACTAAGCGTTTCCAGCACAGCCAGCCCTTTCATCCTCCCCATCCACCAAGCGTCAGTCCGATATGAAACCTTTTGTCAACGTGTAAGCTTCTCATTGCCAATCAGACTGTCGTACTAGTAGACTTTGGAACACGACTTCCTTATTGTGCCCTCATTTTTGCGTTTGAGGCTGGTCTTTTGAGATAGTTGAGCAGGCAACGTTGGATGAAGTGAGCATGCACGTGAGAGCCACGTGGCTCGACCGTGGTCGGCGGTCCCCGCCTCCACTGTCGTCAGCGTACGTACGAAGTGAACCGTCAATCCGCATCTCTCCAACAGACAGATCATACAACTACATCAAAGATGGGAGACCGACAGCAGCTTTTGGATATGGGCTTCGAAGCCGACCGGGTAGACTGTACGTCCCCCTCTTCCCTCCCTATTCCGCTTCCGACCAGGCAACGAAGCTGACACCAAGTCTATAGGGGCCCTTCGCGCCACGAGAAATGCCGGCCTGCAACCCGCCATGGACCACCTCCTCAACAACTCTGACAAGCCCATACCCGCCGCTGCGACGGAGGAAGTGGATGAAGATGATGAAGATGCTGTCAAGGCGCATATTGAGAAACTCGGCGGGACGGTGGATGATTCCGACGCTGTTGCGAAGGTAAATACATACTGGGGAAGGGGTCAAAAGGCTATGAAGCTGATGTGTGGGTACAGTCAATCAAATGTGCGGAATGCGGCAAGACATTCCGGTCCTCCGCTACCGCCTCTTTCCACGCGGAAAAGAGCGGCCACGACCAGTTCGAAGAATCAACCGAAGAGATCAAGCCCTTGACCGAAGAGGAGAAGACGGCAAAGCTGAAAGATTTGAGGGAAAAGCTGGCGATTAAGAGGAAGGCGCAGGAGAAGGAGAGTACGGCGGCTGATAAGGCTAATGAGGTGAGTCATCGTCTTTTGGGGATTCCGAGAGGGGAAGAGCTGATTGTGGATTAGGCGATTAGGAGGAAGGCGGGGCAGGATACGGGCAAGATTCGGGAAGACATGAAGATCAAAGAGATGCAGAAGGATGTAGAGAGGAAGAAACGGGAGAAGCTGGAAGATGCCAAGGCGAGAGCTGCTATCAAGGCTCAGATTGAGGTACGTCCATCTTTATATGCCTCTCTGCCTCTTTTGTGAAGGCGATGAAGCTGACGCATTTACACAGGCGGATAAGAAAGAACGAGCCGAAAAGGCCGCCCGAGAAAAAGCACTCCGAGATGGAACTTCCGCCCCTGCCCCTGCCCCCGCTGCTGCTGCCCCGGCACGCCCGGCTTCGAATGTCAAGAGCAGTGAGAACCCCGAGACGCGGCTGCAGGTTAGGATGCACACGGGTGGTGCGCCTATCACCAAGACGTTCCCTAGTGAAAGCAGTACGTCCCCTCCTCTTCCAACCCCTTCCCTCGGTTCGAAAGGTGGACGAATTGCTGACTGGGCTCGGTAGAACTGCGAGAAGTGGCAGAATGGATCGCCTCGGAGAACCTGGCTTATGATGTAGACACAGTGGCTTTGTCTATGACTTTCCCTCGGTACGTCTATTCTAACTCCCTTCCCCTTCCTTTTTTGCCATGTTGCGCATGCTGATCATGAGCGGTATCTCGCTTTGTAGAAAGAAGTTCACCAGCGCGGATATGAGCAAGACGTTGAAAGAGAATGGGCTGACACCGTCTGCTGTCATCATGGCCAACTAGGCGATGGGCGTGGTTCTAAGGCTTACTCTCTGGGTTATTGGCGGGCGTTTATGGGATTGTGAAGCATTGGATGTTGTGTATATATGCATTCATGGAAATATCAGTCGTGATACTTGAGGTGGTTTAGGATTGTGCCGTTGCTATTCTTGGCTCCTGGCAGCTCGCTCCAACTGTGCGGTCCCATCCAACTGTCCTCTTTCATCCCGTCCTCCTACCTGTTCCCAATCATTTGCATGCATATCTGCTCATCGTTCAAGGGCCGCCGAATCAGCCGAGAAGTGTCAGAGCCTTCGAGGGTTCTGAGGAAGGTTGGACGGTCGCGGTACCCATTTCGGTTGCGCCAGACGAGTGCCTTTTCAACTCCCGCGGGAGGCGTCGGCGTCCTTCAACTGATCGGCAATTTGTGTCCGGATCTTCTTCTGCACACAGGTTTGGTCTCTGTTTCAGATATGGTCTTTTGCGTTCTTGTTTTTGCATCTCCATCGTCTCTTTGCTGATTGAATCATGGGGTCTCGCACTACTTTTCGATAATCTCTAGCGCTCGCTCGCCCTCGGCCCTCCGCCCTTCAGCAAGAAGGTTCGCTTGATTCCGCCCAGACCGGCATTTGACCAAGCTCTCTATACGCCCTTCTATCTTTCCAAGCAAGACCTGCCATCCGGCTCTCCTTCTTGTAAATCAGTCGCCAGCTCTTGTAGACGAGGATGTCGCTGACTTGCTCGTTCAGAAAGAAACACCGCGAGTGGATACAACAACCTACGCGTCTTGTGCGCGTCAACGGCGATGATGGTGGGCTTCCAACAGCCTAGCTTGCTTATGCCCTTGCCGGCTACTCGGAGGGATACATGGCATGAGTAGCTCCTATGCTCTGATGCTCCAAGTGAAAAGAAAGAGCCGCGGCGGCCTGCTTGCATAATGGGCGGTGTACGTAAGCAGGTTTTACTCTTCTCTCTCCGGCGGAAGATCGATGATTGGTTCTCGCTGTTACTGGCACGGATCTGGCTTGTCGGCGCTCTCCTCGTCCAAGGTACTGCCAATCCCCCGAATCACACCGTACTCCCCCCTTGCACAAGCCCCAACAAGTCTTTTACACCCCCTGGCAACCTCTTTCCAGGTGAGATCTCATCTCGTTCCTCCAGATCACCACTAACCCGGGCCCCCAGCATGTCCACCTCCGACCAGATCCTCACCCGCCTCGCCTCCAACTACGACATCCTCTCCCACATCATCAGCTTTCTCCCCATATCCAACCTCCCCGCCGTCCTGCGCACCTCTTCCCTCTTTTTCTCGGTTGCCGCTCCCGCCCTATACCGCTCGATCCCCATTTCCCATACCTGCAACCCCTTCATCGGCGCCTCGGCAGAGGAGGAGGACAAGTCTACATGGCCTTATGGCAAAGATGCTCTCTTAGAGCGGGTGATTGAGGTGTATTTGGAGCGAGGACCGGTCGAAGAAGGCGAGAAATTATGGCACGAGACCACCAACGTCCACCCCCTCTCCCACGTCGAACAAGTCGCCATCCAACCCCACCCCAACACTTTCGTACCCACATTCGACCACCGCCAAAGCCCGCTCCACCCCCTCCCCACAGCCGGCTTTATCGCGCATATCTGCCGGAACGCTTCCCGCTTACATTTTACATGTACGGGCGCCTCGAGGAGGTTACCGGCGGATTGGTATAGTGCTCCTGGGGACTTACCGCCTTTGCCCGGGGTGGAGAGTATGACGGTGAAGCTGAGAGTGTCGAGGAGTCGGGATGCGGTTTCGTTCTTGAACGCTTGTTCTGCCGAGAGGGAGAACCTCTACCCGACATGCCAGAAGATCAACTTTTATCTCTGGAACGATATCATCCCGAATTACAACGCTTTCGACGACGCCGTCTCGCGCTCCATGCCCGTCAGCCCGAGTCTGTGCCAGAATTCGCTCGTGAAATGGCGGCCGTGCTGCCTCCGACGCGGGTTTGGGACAGCCGACAGACTGGCTATCGATACTCTCCTCCCTCAACTCGCCAGACTTGTTGCTGAGCGAAAAGAGGTCAAGGCCGTTGCTTGGTTCAACGTCGATCCCATCCTCGAACGATTTGCTACCATCAACGAAAAGACTCTAGAAGAGACGATGCTCGTCAAGCGGGAGATGGAATTGAGCTGGATATCCGGTCGCAAAGCCGTCTTTGATGGTGAAGAACCGACTCTGCCTGTGCCGTTCACTTTCCACCCCGCTGGAGAATACTACAAAACCCTCTGGGACGACCGCTGGGCTCCAGACGACATCTCCCCTCTCCCCTCCCCCTCCTCCCCTTCCGCCGCGCACCACGGCCTCGAATCCGAATGGCACTACCACGAATCCATCCTCTACCCCTCTTCCTCCCTCACGCACTGCCGCACCAAAGCCTCCCGCTTAACTCAAGTACCGATGGTGTGCTTCTTGTTTTTGCCGCAAGAGAGGTTGAGGTATTTGTTGTTGAATTATACGTTGGATGATGTTGTTTATCGGGAGATGGAGCGGGAGATGGAGGAGGGGGAGGGGATGGATGAGTGGGCGAGAAAGTATTTTAGGAATCCGGAGAATCAGATGAACGTTGGGTATTGAGCTTGTGGAGATGGATGGGGAGTGGCGGTAAGAGGGTGAGTTTCAATGAGGTTTTTGAGAGAAGGACAGGGTTGCTGACTGGTGGATAGTCATGACCAGAACCCCACGTCGATTTTCCTATCCTTACCTTTCGCCACTCTGCCGCCTTACCTTGACGAAGGACTTTGCCTGAACACCCACCCTCGGCCACTCTAAAGTCTACTAGTACGGTCTGATTGGCAATGAGAAGCTTCCACGTTGACAAAAGGTTTCATATTGGACTTTGGACTGACGCTTCGCGGATGGGGAGGATGAAAAGGCTGGCTGTGCTGGAAACGCTTAGTAAAGGGAGTGGAGAGTCAGAATACCTCTTCGAAGGAAGAGAGAGATGCCACAAAGGACCTCGAAGTTACAGCTACATATTGGAATGCAGACACTTGCTGTCGCCACTGATCCCCAAATTCCCTCTCTCCAAATATTCCCCCACCACCTTACTAGTCCATCATCAAAAGCCGAGTCTTTCGCCATCATGCAGTCTGATCCAGGCAAAGGGTAAGTCTCTGGAATCCTCGTTGACCTACACATCACTCATTTGTATGAGGTAGTAAAGGAACCCAGCTGTCTTTTCAAGTGACAGCCCTCGCAGGCCCGCCCCGGCTCTCCATCCTCAATCCCCCTCCGCCCAGATCTTGCAAAAGAACCGAGCCTGCATGGGTGGATGCCCTCTCCGGGGGCTTTGCCGACCCTTCTGATCATCATAGAGACCAACATGACGCGAAGAGAGTCGAATGCACCGATTACTTAATAGACCACGGCTGGGCAGCGCATCACTTCATCGTGCCAGGATTGAGCGAAGATGGGAAGCTGGTCTATCAGACATTGCATTCTAGGCGACGTGCCAGACCTTTTGAGATCATCGATAATGAACCGCCGCATCCTCCGTGGTGGGATGAGCAAATGAGAAAGTCGACCGAGTGGTTCATCAAGTTTAGGGAGAATGGGGGTTTGGTATGTTCTTCCCTTCAGCTAGCTTTATCAGCATGATGGCTTACCTGCACACTTGCAGCAACCTCCAACAGCCGAAGGCGAGGAGAAAAGGATTACAGATCAAGACGGAAACCTCATCAGGGACGACGAGCAGGCGCAAAAAGTCTTGTCCATGTGGTCATCAATCATAGGACCAGACTTTGAAGATGCGCTGGACAAGAATAGAAGCGACTATTACCGCGAATATAACGGTGGCTTTCGCCCCCACGCAACTATCATCAGCAAAGATGATGTCAGCACTGCACTCACATCAAAGCTGTACCACTCTAGTAACAGGTCAGATCCTGCTACTGATACCATGATTTCCCTGAATGTGAGATTCCCACCTGATCCCGAAAACGTAATAATTCGGGTCAAAGAAGGAAAAAGGCGGGACGGAAACAATGGACCGACCAGAGGTAGCTCGCATGTCCTGATCCGTACCGAGTACACCCCGTCATTCATTCCAAACACAACATCGGTCTTGGCCTACCCTGCTAACCTTGAAGATCTAGACAAATTGTCTACAGAAGCCCGAACACTGTGCGATGGGACCGATGAGGAAGCCACCGCGTACATGCAGCTGAAAATCAAGAACGCCGGGACGGCTTTTGATCTCTTCGACCAAGATCAACAGCGCTCAGAGACGATCGCGGACAGCATCATGCCCAGCCGCTATGTTGGATACCAGGCCAGCAGACTTGATTGTGAGCGCAGAGCCACTGCACGATCCAAATACATTGCTGCCTCGGTATGCCGTATGTTTGACGAGCAACATATGAGGAACAACACGCGCAGTGGATCTTATATACAACCGTATGTCTCTGCATCCAGAGAGTATGTCTGGATTCAAGCCCTTGAGACTGGATGGGTTGAGCCTCGAATCTTGCATGGTCCACCTCGTGCGATTGAAGAGATCTTGGACGACACCACGCAGCGCTTGGCTACTCTCACGGGATCGGGTAGAAGAGAAGACGGCGAAGCACCTCCTCCATCTTATGGCGAAGTCATTGAACTAAACGCAGGTTTTATCTCGAATTCATCAGGCGTTGGATCCTCCAGCGCTTCGGCTTTCCCAAGCGAACGTATCGATCATCCACAACCGAGAGGTGCGAGCAAAAGGATGCCATTCGGCTACAATGATGACAACAATATTCTCTTGGGACAGCCTACCGCCGCCGCCAGCTCGTCTGCTGGTACTAGACAGACATCACGGTATGGTGTCTCACACTTGTCGCTTACAGGCCCCGAAACTATCACCAATATCACGCGTGTGGGCGGGGGTAGTAGATCGCCTGGCGGTTCTCGTCTTCGCAAACGCAGCAGACTACTCAGTTTCTGTGGAAACAGTGATGAAAGTTCTAATGAGTGAAAGTAGTAATACATCATACAGCTGTTCTCTACTGATGGATATTTATCGGACAGCCGAAACCAGGATGGCTAAGATATGTACTAACATGTTGGCAAGACTTGGGTCAGACGTTCTGAATGGCACACAAAGGGGGACAAATAACTTATTCCTTGTAGTATGTACCCATCATGACGAGGTCCCAACCATATTATTAATCTATACTTTTTGATACAGACGTCTAGGCCTTCTCCTGCTTGCACCTTGGGTCTCTTTAGGCTAAGGTCACTCGGGCTCTCTTTCAGGACTGTCGTAAACGGGATGAAAGAGGTCTCTGTGCTACAGAATAGTCCTCTGCATGCAAAACTTCGTTCCCAAAGTACTTTCCTGACATTGCTGTGAGCATGCCCAGAAGACCGTCTACGTGTGAATTGTAGAAGTGATAGAGAGCCGTACACATATAGGACTCTGACCTCCCTTCCGACAGACACACCAAGCCTAGCGGATGAGCCGCTTCATAGTTCATCAATAAAGCTGAAGCTCAGCCTAGGTCGAGGGGATAAAAGTTGGAGATCAAGATGAGAGCGTCGGTATGGGGAATGGAAGAGGGGATGGACGAGAGGGGAAATTGGGAAGGGGATCAAGACGTCCTTTCGGTCGCCATTCTTCTTCATCTTCCCATCTTCCAAAAAATCCGTTCATTACCTTTCGGCTCTTCAACACAATTTGCAACCAAAGTCTCTTGCGGTATGGAGAACGGCAGAAGATGGGATGGGAAGAGTACTCGAGAGGCGTGCGGAGAGGGCGAGTTTCCTCCTTCGCTCCGCGCGAGGGCGATGATGGCTCTTGGGGGAGAAAAAAAACAATATCTCGGAGGCGTAGGCGGGCATTTAATCAGATTTTAGATCCTTCTTTTGGGATATGTAGATGGCTCGTTTTGATGCGGCTGTTCTGCTAGGTGGTAAGAGGGTGAGTTTCAATGAGGTTTTTGAGAGAAGGACAGAGTTGCTGACTGGCCGTGGTTGATAGTCATGACCAGAACCCCACGTCGAAATTTCTATCCTCACCTTTCGCCACTCTGCCACCTTACCTTGTCGAAGGACTTTTGCCTGAACACCCACCCTCGGCCACTCTAAAGTCTACTAGTACGGTCTGATTGGCAATGAGAAGCTTCCAGGTTGACAAAGGTTTCATATCGGACTGACGCTTGGCGGATGATGAGGATGAAAGGGCTGGCTGTGCTGGAAACGCTCAGTAAAGGGAGTGGAGAGTTAGAATGAATACCTCTTCATAGGAGAAAGAGATGCCACAAAGGACCTCGAAGTCCAGTTTAATACATGCTACAGCTATATATTGGAATGCAGACACTTGCTGTTGCCACTATTCCCCAAATTCCCTCTCTCCAAATATTCCCCCACCACCTTACCAGTCCATCATCAAACGCCGAGTCTTTCCCCATCATGCAGTCTGATACAGGCAAAGGGTAAGTTTCTGAATTCCTCATTGACATACACATCACTCACCTGTATGAGGTAGTAAAGAAACCCAGCCGTCTTTTCAAGTGACAGCCCTTGCAGGCCCGCCCCGGCTCTCCATCCACAATCCTCCTCAGTCCAGATCTTACAAAAATACCGAGCCTTCATGGGTGGATGCCCTCTCCGGGGGCCCTGCCGACCCTTCTGATCATCATAAAGACTCGAATGACGAATGGTTTTTTCGAAACGTAAAGAGAGTCAAAGGCACCGATTACTCTATAGGCTACGGCTCGGAAGCGCATCACCTCATCGTGCCAGGATTGAGCGAGGATGGGAAGCTGGTCTATCAGACGTTGCATTCTAGGCGACGTGCCAGACCTTATGAGATGGATCATGAACCGCTGCATCCTTCGTGGTGGGATGAGCAAATGAGAAAGTCAACCGAGTGGTTCATGAAATTTAGGGAGGATGGGGGTATGGTATGTCCTTCCCGTCAGCTAGCTTTATCAGCATGATGGCTTACCTGGACACTTGCAGCAACCTCCAACAGCCGAAGGCGAGGATAAAATTATTACAGATCAAGACGGAAACCTCATCAAGGATGACGAGCAGGCGCAAAAAGTCTTGTCCATGTGGTCATCAATCATAAAACCGGACTTTGAAGATGCGCTGGACAAGAATAGAAGCAGCTATTACCGCGGTTACAACGGTGGCAGTCTCCGCCCCCACGCAACTATCATCAGCAAAGATGATGTCAGCACTGCACTCACATCGAAGCCGTACCACTATGGTGACGGGCCAGATCCTGCTGCTAATACCACGATTTCCCTGAATGAGAGATTCCAACCTGATCTTGAAAACGTAATCATTCGGGTCAAAGACGCCCCTAGTTGGGAAAGGAAACGAAACAATGGACCGACCAGAGGTAGCTCGCATGTCCTGATCCATACCGAGTACACCCCGTCATTCATTCCAATCACAACATCGGTCCTGGCCTATCCTGCTAACCTTGAAGATTTAGACAAATTGTCTACAGAAGCCCGAACACTGTACGATGGGACCGATGAGGAAGCCACCGCGTACATGCAGCAGATAATCAAGAACGCCGGGACGGCTTTTGATCTCTTCGACAAGGATCAACTGGTCTCAAAGACGATTGCGGACAGCATCATGCCCTATCACATTGATGGATACCCGGCCAGCAGACTTGATCGTGAGAGCAGAGCCACTGCACGATCCAAATACATTGCTGCCTCGGTATGCCGTATGTTTGACGAGCAAGATATGAGGAACAGCACGCGCAGTGGATCTTATATACAACCGTACGTCTCTACACCGAGAAAGTATGTCTGGGATCAAGCCCTCAAGACTGGATGGATTGAGGCTAGCAAGATGAATGGTCCACCTCATGCGATTAAAGAGATCTTGGACGACACCGCGCAGCGCTTGGCTACTCTCACGGGAACGGGTAGAAGAGAAGAAGGCGAAGCACCTCCTCCATCTTATGGCGATGTCATTGAACTAAACACGGGTGTCATCTCGAATTCATCAGGCGTTGGATCCTCCAGCGCTTCGGCTTTCCCAAGCGAACGTATCGATCACCCACAACCGAGAGGTGCGAGCAGAAAGGAGCCAGTCGGCTACAATGATGACGACAATATTCTCTTGGGACAGCCTGCCGTCGGCGCCAGCTCGTCTGCTGGTACTAGACAGGCATCACAGTATCGCGTCTCACACTTGTCGCCTACAGGCCCCGAAACTATCACCAATATCACGCGTGTAGGCGGGGGTAGTAGATTGCCTCGAGATTCTCGTCGTCGCCGACGCAGCAGGCTACTCAGTTTCTGCGGGAACAGTGACGATAGTACTGAATAAGTGAAAGTAGTAATACAGCATACAGCTGTTCTCTACTGATGAATATATATTGGACAGCCCAAACCAGGATGGTTAAGATATGTGCACTACGTACGCATAACACATTACATACACGCGAGAGATTGAGCGATGCACTGTTTTTGGTACTATTTTCCTTTGCGCGCTCTGCACGGTATGTGCCCTCGGTCGCTAATGGCTAGCTACATGCCGGACTGTGCCCGCCCTCTTGCTGCACACGACCCGATGTGTCTTTGACAACTCAAAAAGTAAGAAGCGGATGACCGAAAAAGGCGGTGAGCGCCGCCCTGTCACGTCGGTCGGTCTTGACTTTTCAAGTTTCTCTTTGAGGTCGCATACAGTCCATCGATACTTGTCGTCTTGAGATTAGCTTCCAGAGAAGCAAACGAGCAGCAACCAGGCTACTTTCTGGAGCGAGAACGGAAGACGACTGGGAATTGTGAGTGCAAAGACTGGAGATGGGGACCAGCTGACAGAAGGTGCTAGACAACAGCCTCGGTGACCTACTGGGAAACATCGAATACCAGGGATTGGAAAGAAAGATAGGCTAGAGGAGAATTTTCCAAAGAGAACAAGCTGCTGTGAGCATATATGACTGGGCCAGCGGTCACTCTCTGACAGGCTCTTCAGATGTCTTTGAAAAGCACAGCTGCCAAAGCGGCCAACACTTTCGACATTGTCACCCACATCATCAGCTACATCGATACCCCCCACGACCTCGCCTCCCTCCTCCGCACCTCCCCCACATTCTTCCAAGCAGCAGGCCCCAAGCTCTACCGCAAAATCACAATCTCGAACGAGCGCAACCCTCTCCTAGGCGCCGATCAAGAGTACGACCCAGACTACGCGGAGGACTATGGGCCTTATGATAAGGATGTGCTTCTGTGGCATGTGAGGGAGGTGTATATCGAGAGGACGGAACTTTGGTTCTGGAAGCTGCCGTGGTGCGAGACGGTGGATGCTTATCCGCTGCCGAATCTGAGGACGGTGACAGTCGAGCCGGTGTCTTACGCCAAGCTACCGCATAGCACGTACGACAGCGTCGAGAACGATTTTTCACTCCCATGTCCTCAGCTCATTCATGGCCTTTGTGCCAATGCGACACGCCTCTGCCTCTCGTCCCTCTCGCAGAAAGGGTTTGTCAACCTCATCGTCGGGATGATCAGCCTTTTGCACGAGGTGACCACGCTCGACTTGAAAGTCCGGGTCCAGGATCTACGCGAGCTGGCGTCTATACGCGCATTATTGGACGCGCAAGAGGTGGAAGAGGTCAATATCTATCTCTGGGACGAAATCTTTCCACCGCGCGAAGTCATCCCCGCCGACGACGACGACCTGAGCGACCTCATCGTCTGGCTCGGTCTCCGCAATTTCGCAATGCTCTCCGACATCGGTGAAATCATCCTCAAATTCCTCGACATCCCCTCCCTCTTCTCCCTCCAAATATACAACCTCCGCCAAGTCGTGGGCCGGTACACCACAGAAGTCGAAGAGAATTCCAGCATAGGCCCAGGGTATCCGGCCGGAGCAAGAGACGCGTTGATGGCACTCGCAGGGTTCTTTGAGCAGGTCGAGAAGGAGCCGACGATGTTGAGTGAGCATGCGAACCCGGAATTGGAGCTTTCTTATCCCTCGGCGAAGGAGTGGTATGATGATGAAGCTTGGGATGGGCGGTGGGCGCCGGGGGAGCAGGCGTATTATGAGGCGATCGTCGATCCGTCTGAGAAGATGCTGGATTTGAGACAGAAGTTGGGGAGGCGGATGGGGAGGAAGGAAAAGTGTTTTGTGTATCTGTCGGAGGAGCAGCTGGAGAGAATTTGGGACGTGTACGTCATTCATTCTTTGAGATAGCAAGGAAGCTGATGAGATTGTAGGGTCACCGCCAAATCGCCCATTCATCCCCTCGACCGAGCTGTGTTTACACCCCGCGAATATCGAGAACGAACGTTCATCAGTGATATGTTCATGCACCTTACGGACTCGTTGCTCGACCTGCGGAGAGTTGATCGGTATCGATGAGGGAAGGAGGGAAGCTGTGCTTTGGATGGGCAGGGTGAAGAGGCCAGCTGGACTGTTGCCAGGTTCGTTACTGGACATAATGTATGGTCAGGGAACTGAAGGACGAATGATGGTATTACATAGAGTTGAAGAGGCAATACAACAGCCATCGTGAACTAGATGTAAAAGATGATACGAGAAAATGCGTGAAAACCACAAAGCATGATACGCGAGAGAGGTGAACTAATTCAACGGTGACCCCGTAATTCGGAGCTTGGCGGCCCGCTCAGGGTGCCACTATGGGACGGTGGTCTTGCAGACTACCACATAGGCCCAGTCGCCTGCTCTGGCAGAGGACTCGCATTCTCAGCGCATATCCCGTCATCCATTTCGACAGACCCATCGCCGTCGGCCATCTGCGCGTACGTAATCAGTCCATCACTGTGCAGCCACGTCATAAGGAATTCATTGTCTCTCTCAAACGCAATAGTCCTCGAGTGCCGCGATAAACATTACTACGACTAAGCTGTGTCAAGTGCCGGGATATCTCCGAGCTGTTCGTTCTTTCTGGGTAAGTGTACTCCGCGACTATGTATGGTACCGCTGACAGACTGCGCAGAAATACACCATGTCACTCTCTCCTGCCCAAACCATCGCGTCTCTCCACGAGATTGTGACTTGTATCGTCGCTTCGACTTCATCTCCCGCCGACCTGGCGGCTCTGATGCAAACGTCAACGCTTTTCTTTCACTTGGCGGCACCCAAGCTGTATCACTCCACCCCCATTAGCTACACCTGCAACCCTCTTGTGGGCGCTTCGACCACAAAGCCAGATCGGGACGAGATCCTGGCGAAACCGTTCGGCAAAGACGCGCTCTTGACTTTTGTCGAAATCGTCCGTTTGGAGAGATGTGATGTTTCAGATTGGACGCCGGAGATATCAAAGAGATCGGACCAGGGGGATGCGGGGTATACATCCAAGAGAAAGAAGGCATGGTACGACAGCCTGCAGCCATATCCCCTTCCGCGCCTTCGGACCGTCGACATTCAGCCCCATCCCACCATCATCGAAAACTCGGATACCTCCCCCAGCACCACTTCTTCCTACCATCACTACAGCTACATCTCACACCCGTCTCTCTCAACACTCTGCGAAAGAGCCACCCACCTCCACCTCTCTACCCAAGATGTACACACCTACGGGCACGACGAAGAAAACCTCCCTTTTCTTCCTCTTCCTCGCGTCCGCGCCGTTACTATCAAAGCGCGCATGTCCCAAATTGAGACACTGATTACTATGACGAGCCGGCTGGGGATAGTATTTGATGCGTCGCATCTGCCGAATCTGGAGCTCAACATCTATGTCTGGGACGACGTCTGCCTCGTCGACAATGCCCGACCAACGATGGGTCAGAGCGAGGAGGTGCGCCTAGATGGGCAGTTCCTCAAAGACCTCGGTCTCCACACCTGCCGCCACCTCCAGACCCCCGACTTCAAAAGCATCCTCAACTCCCTCGTCGCCTACCTCTCCATCCAAACCTCCTTCCACACCATCCGGTTCCTCAACCTCCCCTCCATCCTCGAGCGCTACGCCGAAAACCTGGGGGAGAGCGTGGAGAGTATAGAGAGGATGTTGGTGGAGTGTTTTGGGCAGGTTAGGGATTTGCAGAAGCAGTTGTATGGGTGGAAGGAGGAGGAGGAGGTGGGGATGGTTTTTCAGGGGGGAGGAGAGTATTATGAGAAGTATTGGAACGGAAGGTGGGTGGAGGAGTATGTGCCGCCGGGGATGATGGCGAGTGAGGAGGTGTACTATCGTCTGATGGTGGATCCGTCGGTAGCGTTGGTCGATCTACGGACGAGGATGGCCAAGGACGCAGACATTCCCGCGTCGTGGCTATCTTCGCTTCGTGAAGACGAGTTGGAGCGCTTATTGGAAGGGTACGATTCGTCGAATCAAGATCTTTCGAGGGGTCCATAGAGCACTGATATGCATCTTGTAAACTCCCTCACGGAACAACGCCTTCTTTCGAGACTTTATACTATAATCCGCCAATGTATTTCTTCTTGTTCTTCCATTTGTCCTGAAGTCGTTCTCAAATCTGCACGACACCACATACAACACCCCCAGTCACGAGATCCAAATCCCCACCCCACTGCTCGCCTATCCAATCCCACATATCCGTCAACACCACCGTCGCGGGCTTGCCGGTGCCGCCCCCTGGATGAGGTGTGGTGAAGGGGTTCATCTGCGAGACGTCTATTTTCTCATCAGTACACATCCAACTTCAAGGCTCAGGGGGACGGGGGAGGAAGGAGACGTACCGAAAGCGCTCCAATGTACACCCAGCTTCTCCTGCCCTGGCTCTTCCACCTTGTACCTCAACTTTAGCGTCGTCAAAGGCGAATCGACAGAGTTGGCGAATTTGATGTGGTGTTGCATGTACTCGGCGGGCGGGGCGGGTTCGGGGAAGGACCAAGAGAGGACGTGCGCGTGGAATGAGAGGACTGGCCAGACCAAATCGGTCTGCGACAAATGTCAGTGTATACTCAAGCCAGAGGAAGCAAGGGAAGGGAAGGGAATATAAGGCAGAAGGAAGAGGAGAAGGAGCGTACAAAGTTGAAAGTGATCTCCACATCCCTAAACCCATCCCCTCCCTTCTCTTTGACACTCCACCCCATCTCCGGCCATTCGAAGTTCTCGACACCTTCAACCCCTCCCCATCCTCCCTTCTCCTTCTCCTCCTCCTGCCCTTCCAGCCCTTGTGCAAACCCTTGTCCAGAGATGTCAAGCTCAAACTTGTAAGTATCCAAAAACGTCGATACCGGATAAATAGCATCCCAATCATGGTCCTCATCCTCGAGGTCTTTGTGGATAAGAGGCGAAGAGGGGAGGGCGTAGCGGGCGTGGAGGGAGGAGGGGATGGTGCCGGTGGGACCGAGGTCCATGAATGCTATATGGATGATGTGGGATTGGTCGGTGTGCTTTTGGGGGCGTGTTAGTAGTTGCCGGGTCTTATGAGAGGAGGGGGAGCGGCAGAGGATGGGGGAGGGGAAGGAGGAGGAGGAGGGGAGGGAGGACGTACGTTGTAGTTGTAATTCAACCCAACCCTCTTCGGATGCTCGCCATCATAAACCCACCCCAAGCCCCTCTCCCCATCCCCTCCCCTCCCCTTCCAAATCACCCCCACCCCTCCCCCCGCACCGACCGTCCCCAAATACGCCACCACACCCGCCACCCAGATCTTGAGCACCAACACCACTTTACGTTGAGTTTGACGGGGAAGACGGTGGAATAGTGGGGCGAGGGTGGGGAAGAGGCCGAGGCCGCAGGCGGCTGTGAGGGTTGCTACGATATGTTCGGCGGGGGCGGTCTTGCCCATACGCCCTGTGAGGGGAGTGAATATGTCTAATGCCTGTTTTCGTCGTTTCATCAGCTTGAGTGCGAGATTGAGAAGGGAGGAGGGAGGAGGGGAGGACGTACGGCGGTGATGGCTTCGACGAAGAAGGCGATAAGGCCGATGGAGGGGAGGAGGTATGTCGCCTTAAAGTTCATCCCTTCCCTCTCTTTACCCCACACCCTGACCGCCCCATCGCCCAAAGCGCCAATGAGCAAGAAAAGCGTGATACCCGCAAACAAATACGCCGACCGAACTTTAACCGCCTGAAGCGCCAACATCATCCACGAACTCCACAACATCTGTATTCCATAATGCACCGCCTCCAACTTTGTGCGCTCGACGGGGGAGAGAAAGTGGGTGAAGAAGAGGTGGATGGAGAGGGAAGAGAGGAAGGCGGTGGGGATGTAAATGAGGGCTGGGAGGTGTTCGTGCGTGAACCAGAGCAGCGGTTTACCCAGTTTTGTAAGGGTAAAAGCTAGGAGGTTTGGGCCGATGAGGCCGCCGGCGAGGGCGGAGATGGTGGCGAGAGAAGCGGTGGTGATGACTTTCCATCCCTTCCCCTTCAGTCTCCCCACAGCCAAAACGCCAGAGACGGCGGCTAGGGCGGTGTACCACCGGTCTGCCGCTTTCATATCCCAGTACAAAAACACCTTGTCAAACAGCCCAAAATAGACTTTGTCGGGTGGGGACCAAGGGAGGGTGGAGGAGAGGGGGGAGGAGGGGGAGAGGAGGTGGGAGACGACGGCGTGAATGTTGGATGTAAAGTGTTGGGCGGAGCCGGGTTGGATGGAGGAGAGGGTGTCGTGGTGGGTGTGGTAAAAGTAGGAGTGGCCGACGATTGCCATCTTGTCTAGCGTCAGTCTCTTATCCATAAGCTGGAGAGGGGAATACTCACGTCTAGGCCGGAAACGCCGAGATACTTTTCGAATTGCCCAAAGTCTGTACTGTCGCAGTGTCAGACCATTACAAGGATAAGAAAAGGGGGGCGTACTCGGACATGATGATCCCAGACGAAAACACATCCGCCGCAATAACAGTCCCCTTCGGATACGGTACCTTCCCATAAGCCTCAATCATCTCCCCGCTCGTCGCCTGGAACAACAGCGCCCCGCCCTTGCTTCCTGCAGCTTCGAGGTTGATCACAGCCTTGACCTGGGTACGGGTGGAGTGTTCGATAGAGTAGAGGTGGGAGCCGTCTTGGAGGGTTTCTTCAGCGCCGTTGAAGAGGAAGATGATGGAGTTGTCGAATGGGTTGTTTTGGTGGATGAGGGTGCGGGCGAGGTCGAGCATGACGCCGACGCCTATTGCGTCGCTACGAGGCGTCAGATGGGGTAAGCGGAGACATTTGGGGCTTACTCGGCAGCACCAGGGGAGGGGAAGGTAGAGTCGATATGAGCGCCGAGGAGGATGGCGTCTTTGTCGGGTTTGGGGTTGTGGATGTCATAGGAAGGTGGATGGAAGGCAGAGATTTTGAGGATGATGTTGGAAATGCCGGTGTAGGATTTCAAGACTTCGTGATCGAGAATCTCGAACCTGCCAACGTATCAGCTCTTTCATAGCTTTCTGGGGGATGGCGTACGCATGAAGACCGTCGCCTTTCTGATGCCACCATTCACAATTAAGCACATTCCTCGCGTTACACTGCTCGACGAGCTCCAAAACTTGGTCCAGCACATACTGCTCCCCTGCAAGAGCTGCAGGTGTACCGACGATTCGATAGCCGATATCTTCGAGTGCTTGGATGTGGGAGCGTACGACCTCTTCGGATGGTTGGGGGATACCGTCAGCATCGCTAGTGTATCATCAGCAACAGTCTTAAAGTACTTGAGGCTGGAATGGCGTACAGCGGAGGTAACGGTTCAGGCAGCGCATAATGCAGCCTCCCAAACACCCACGGCAGTATAGCGAATATCAGGCCCAAGAGTGTCCAGCTGAGTTTTCCAGCTTTCTGAAGAGGCAAATGGACTGGAGCTGTGGCGACGACAGGGTGGTGCTTCTGCTGCTGCTTCGCCTGCTTGGCTTGCTCTCCCGGGCTTGCGGGTGTGCTTGGGATGGGCTGCTTCCCGCCCTTCCTGCCCCT
The DNA here is from genome assembly GCA_006352305.1 of Cryptococcus floricola. NCBI lineage: Eukaryota > Fungi > Basidiomycota > Tremellomycetes > Tremellales > Cryptococcaceae > Cryptococcus > Cryptococcus floricola. The sequence goes on along the minus strand of CM016942.1, from coordinate 89,043 downwards.
GCGCTGTCTGGGTGTTGAGGGGCTCTTTGGGGGCATCTCCGGGATAAGATGGAGGAGATGGAGAATGACATGCGTGGGTCACTAACTGTCAATCCCCGGCCGCCGGAAAGGGGGCGGAGATGGCCGCGCACCAAAATTCCCGCCCATCTTCTCTTTCATCTGCCATCTGGCTATATGCTGCCCACCCCACTCCGCCTTGTCTCGAAGCGCAAAATGTCTAAGTACGCCAGCTGGTCAAAGGAGCAGCTCCTCCAAAAGCTCGTAGCGCTTGAAGACGCCCACAACCCTCCCCCTCCGGCGGCTGAGAAAGTACCGACAAAGGCATTTGTCAAAGCGAAGAAGAAGGACAAACCCTTCCATTTCCCCTCTCACCCCACGCGACACGTATCCCTCCTCATCTCCTACACCGGCTGGCCATACTCCGGCCTCGCCGTCCAAGCACCCCCCACCCCCCACCCAAACTACCCCCCAAAAAGCGCGCTGCCCGACGAGATCACTACAGTCGAAGGCGAGCTGTTGAAAGTGCTAGAAAAGACGAGGTTGATAGAAGAAGGCAAAGGGTGGGAGGGGTGTGAGTTTGCGAGGTGTGGGAGGACGGATCGGGGGGTGAGTGGGGATGGGCAGGTGGTGGATCTTTGGGTTAGGAGTAATAGGGCGGAAGGGGATGGGGGTGGGGAGCTGGGGGACGGGTGGAGGGCTGCTCAGGAGCCTGTCCCTCCTAGGCCCCCTGTCACTGACGAAGAGGGCGGAGAAGAAGGGAAGTCGAGCAAGGCGAAGCAAAAGCCAGAGCCCAAGGCGCCGAACGAATTCCCCTACCCCAAACTGCTCAACTCGCTCCTCCCCCCCGGTATACGCGTCCTCGGCTGGTCTCCCCTCCCCGCCGCCTTCTCCTCCCGCTTCTCCTGCACCCAGCGGCACTACCGCTACGCCTTCCACCGTCGTCCCACCCCCACCTCCCCGCCGCTCGACTTGGAGCTCATGCGCCAGGGCGCTGCTCTACTCAAAGGGGAGCATGATTTCAGGAATTTCTGTAAACTGGACGGGAGCAAGCAGATCGAAAACCATTCCCGCCGGGTGCTCGACGCTTGGTTTGCGGAGGAAGAGCAAGGCATGGGGAAAGAGTGGGTGGTGTTCAACTTGGTTGGGACCGCGTTTCTATGGCATCAAGTCCGGCACATCATCGCCATCCTCTTCATCATCGGCTCCAAACTCGAACCCCCCTCCCTCGTATCTTCCCTCCTCGACACCGAGAGATTCCCGGGGAAGCCGAGTTATGCGATGGGCCATCCCCTGCCTCTAACGCTCTTTGAGTGCGGCTACGCAGAGGGGGATGTGGATTGGCGGTTTGGGACGTACGATGGCCCTTGGAGGGGTTTGTCAGAGGAAGAGAAGAAGGGGCTTTATGAAGGTGCGATGGGGGGGAGGGAAGGGCTTGAGAGGCAGTTGGCTGTCGCGCACCAAGAAGCAGAGCTCAAAGCGTGGCACATTGCCGCTCCCTTACGCAAACTCCACTCGCTCTACGGGCCGGTGTTGGCGGAGAAGGCGGTAAAGGCAGAGGAAAAGAATGGGAAGGGGAAGGAGCAGAAAGTGTGGCCCGTGGGCGGGGGGGAGTATGGGCAGACGGGCAAATGGGTGCCGGTGTTGGAGAGGACGCAGGGGGCGACACCCGAGGAGGTTAATGAAAAGTATAGAGAGACGAAGGGGAAGGCGAGGGCGGAGCGGAGGGCGGTGGAGGGTGGGGAGTAGAGCATCAGCATTGTATGCACGTTGTGTCCTTAAAACGAGTGCAAGAGAAGAGGCGCGATCAGTAGTACATTTTTGTATAGAGCACATTCTACGCTCCAAGCATCCGCATCCTGTCAGGATGTATCCCCGTACCACTTCCCTGCGGCACTCCCTCCGCCGGCGTGAACCCTCCCTGCGCTCCTTGCCCCTGCCCCTGCTGCTGTTGCTGTTGCTGCCCCTGCTGAGCCACAAACGCCGGCGGCGCACCATAAGCACCAGCACCCGCATTCGGCGTCCCATACTGCGGCGGTGTCATACCCGCGCCGGGTGGAGGGAAGGGAGGAAGGGAGTTGGGTGTACCGGTTGGAGGGAATGGGGGGCGGAAGGGTGGGGTGCCATTTTGGCCGGGGGGAGGGAAGGAGGGGAAAGCTTGGGGAGGGGGGAAGCCTGCTTCCATGTTAGTGGATGTCTTCGCTTCGAGAAGGAAGAGGGAGAGGATGGAGAGAAAAAGAGGGAGAGGAGACGTACCACCAGGAGGACCCCCAACAGGATTCATAAACCCCGCTCCCAACCTCATCCCCATCCCTCCCATCCCGCCCATCCCCCGCCCACCCCCACTCTCATGCTGCTGAATAATCTGGTCAATCAAACTCTGCGCCTGATTATGCCCCAGCCCAGCGAAATAGTCGCGGACGTTGGCGATATGGTTTCTGCCGGTGTTGTGTGCTTTGCGGGCGTTCATGGAGTCGTGGGTGAGGTAGATATCGCAGTAGTCGCAGTAGTATTTGCCCATCTTGGCTGAGGGGGGTGGGGGGGGGTGGAGGGGTAAGAGGGGAAGGGGTGGGTAAGAGAAGAGGGTAAAAGGAAAGAGAAGATGAGCGCAGAGAGAAACGGGATCAAACTCGTAGGTGCTGACTTCTCGCGCCTATCGTCACTCAGCTGAGTGTCACAAAATAGTCGTAGGCGCGCCAGAGCAGTACGACCGTTCAGGGCAAGTGAGCCTCTCCCAAAAAAAATTCCGTATAGTATACATACCACTGAAGTCTCCATCCTCAATTGTAGCATAGGCTACATGCAGTGAACAAGGTGTAGAAACAAAAAGCAAAAAGAATGATCCCGGGCGGGATCGAACCGCCGACCTCCTGTGAAGAGCAAGACAAGCTTGTTAGACAGGTATGGTGACCAACTCCATCACGTGACCAATTTGTTGAAAGAAGGGTGTTGAAGCCGGCTGAGTGCGTTGCAATGATCGAGTGATCACTTTGCCATGGTTTCGCTCACTAGGGGGTCTCATTGATCCTCATGCGGATGTCTTTTGCCATTCCACCGCCAACCACCACCTCGCACGTCTGTTCTATTGCGAAAACGTGCATGCCTTCAATCTCATCTATACCACCACTAAAACCCCTAGTCATCTCCCTTCTCCAACCTCACCGCCGGCCTCTTCTTGACCTGGTCCAAATCCGTCTTGTGCCCGACCAAAGTCCTGATATCTTGGATCTTGTACTTGATCATCGTAGGGCGTTCGAGAGACATTCCCCAGCCGAGGACACGGACGCCCTTGGGGAGACCCATCGGTTCGAGCATTTCGGGGCGGAAGATACCAGACTGTGATAAGAGTTAAACTGGGATCGAGGAAGAGGTATGAGGACGTACGTTGGCAATTTCAATCCATTTACCAAGACCATCGTGCCAAGAGAACACCTCCATACTGGGCTGAAACAAGCATCAGCGACGGCTCCAATATCCGAAGAAGTTAGACATACCTCGGTGTAGGGGTTGTAAGCGGGCTTGAACCTCAGCTTGGTGTTGCCGGTCTTGCCAAAGAACTCTTGCATGAAAGCGATCAGGTGACCGAGGGTGATGTCGTAGTCGGCGACGAGACCTTCGACCTGGTGGAACTCGGCCAAATGCGTAGCATCGGCAGTCTCATTTCTATCCACCCCATCAGCGCTCTCCTCTTAAATCCCTCACAAATCAGACTCACCTGAAAACTCGGTCGATAGAGAACATCTTGGCAGGCTTGAAACCTCCCGGCTGGTTGGCGAGCTTGTAAAGCATGTCCGTTGTGACGGCGGTGGTGTGCGTACGCAAAAGAAGCTTCTCTGACTCTTCCTGGTTGAAGGGGGCACGGTAGCCGATGGAGCCGAAACCGCCTTCTTCGTGGATCTTGCGGACGCGCTCGTAGTACTCCGAGTCGGGCTTGAGGGCCTTCACAGGGTCTGCAAATCGTCAGTACCGATATTTGGGGTGGGAAAGGGGACTCACTTTTGACGTAGAAGGTATCTTGCATCTCTCTAGCAGGGTGCTGCTGCGGCACAAACATGGCATCAAAGTTCCAGAACGCAGACTCGACAAACCTGTTGGTAGGCATCTCGGTGAAACCCATGTCGAAGAAGATCTTTTGGAACTCTTCTCGGACTTTGAGGAGGGGGTGGAGGGCACCTCCGTCGGTGGGGACACCGGTGGCGGCAAAGTTGTATTGTTTAAAGTCGGAAGACTTCCAGGCGCCGCTAGAAAGGTATGAGCTTGAGCCGTAAAAAGTAGAAAGAGGCGCACGATTGGAGCATCTCAACAGTAAGGTCGGTTTCGAGCTGCTTGACTTCGGTAGAGAACTGAGGACCCTTGCCGATAGAGTAGTGGATGTGTTTTCTGATACAGGATCAGTCTTGGTCTTGCGCGAGTATACGGGGACGTACCTGGGGGTGATCAGCTTTCGCTTTTGCAACTCCTTTGCGGCAGCCTCTCCTCCGGGGACAATTCCCGTCTCCTTGATCTCCTTGATCACGTTCAATGTCTCGTCCACGGGAGCCTCAGCCTGCAATATATCAGCATTTGAGCACGATTCAAGCTTCAAATGACGCACCGCTCGAACAAAGCCAGCTCCGTCCTTTGCTATCCACTTGTTCTTGAATGCCCTCATCTGTCCGACCTTGGTAGTTTCATCTCCCAGCAGTTTCTGCCTCTCATTAGCTCCAAGTCTGTCTGAATATCAAAAGGCAGATAACGCACTTTGAGGTCGGGGACGCCGACAGGCTCGCCCTGTCCCTTGACGGGAAGAACCTGCCATACTCTGTATTCGTGGGAGCCATTTGATACAATGCCGTCGCCTTCTTCTGTCAAAGAGTAGCTGGTGGTGGTGATTTGCTTGTATTCGACCATCTACGACGTTTTCGTGAGCTCGAGATCTTCCAAAGCATGCGCCGGGTCCTCCTTCTCTCCCCTCCAATCTCAAACCCATCTCATCCCATTCGTCTACGCCCCCCATCGTCCATATATCTCTGAGGATAAACACTCACCTCCTTGCTTGCCAGACTATCAAGGGCAGCCCTGACGACGGCTTGCTCCTCGGCGGTTTTCAGCAACTTGCCATCCCAGGCAAGCTCCCTAGAGTCGGGGATTTCGGCACATCTGTCGAGGGTCTGGAGGATAACGTCTCGAAGACCATCGGGGGAGAGGGCGGACATCTTTGAGGGGACAACGTATGGTTCATAGAAAGCCGAATTGTTGTCGAAATGTAACTTTCCCGAGTCGCGCGATAGGCACGGGGAATTTTACAGGCGGGAAGGCGCGCACTACTGCCCGGCGGTCTCGACGTCTTGCTTTTCTCTTCAAAGTCGCCGAGTTCTCTGTGAAGGGGTCTTCTCCCATTGACTCTTAGCCTTGCATCGTATCTGACATACAAGGGCTTGTCGGTCCGAGCGTTTACCACGGCATACAATTCAGCAGGCCTCGACAGCAGTCCCTCGCAGGCTGACATCCCCGAACCAGCTCCCTCTGCTCAGCTATAAATGGGACCGGGATACATTGGTCGACCTGAGCAGTCCATAGTGCTGGAATAATAGCGTTAGAAGAGCTTAGAATGCATCTACTTGCGGCGTTGAATGATGTGAAAGCTTCCGCTTATGTAAACGCGGAACCAAACATGGACATGAAATTAGCCACCGCGTAATGTTGAGGCAGCTGAGTGTTGGAGAAGCTTACGGATTGGTGGAGCAGGGTAGCTTGGGAAGCCAAAAGACGGCGGAGGATGCTTTGGAAGGGTGGAGGAGATATGGAGACGGAAGAAAGTGTGGGGCTAGAATGAACGGGAGCCGAGTGAAGGACGTTGTGAGGTGTCCTCATGCAGGCGATAAACAGGCGACAAGGTCTATCTCGGCAGTACCGTAATCATCTACAAATATCATCGCTCGCAAATAGCTGTTGGTTGCGGATGGAAATCCACAAGACAGGAGGAGATTGCAGTAACACTGTGCATTATGTAAGGAGGCCTCGGACACACAACAACGACGACGACGACCACGAAAATATGTAACTCTGTGTTGTTGTGCACATTCTCGCGTTATCACCATCTCTTTCGGATCCAGTATTCTCCCACCACGACACTGTCATCTCCCTCGCCGTCTTCACGCCCCCCTTCTCAGAAGCTCGCAAGGACGGGCTCTAGACACGCGGTCGTTGTTGAGAGCTGGACCGACGTATCCTCGAGGGTGTGTATGGTTCTAGTGAATGCGAAACTCTACTAATCCACTAGGTAGAACTATTCTCAGAGGACCATGTCTTCTTCTGCCGAAACAGCCATGTCTTCTCCCGCCAAAGTAGCCAACACCGTCGACATACTTCAAGTCATCTTCTCCCACATCTCCGACGGCAAAGACCTCACATCTCTCCTGCGCACATCTCCCCTCTTCTTCGGTCTCATTGCTCCAAAACTCTATCGCTCGCTACCAATATCGAGCGTCTTGGACACCCTCTCGGGCGCGGAAGCCGGCGGGCGAGGCGGGCCCTACGGAAAGAACAAGCTGTTGGAGCTCGTACAGACGGTGGTCGTAGAGCGCGTACCGCTGCCCGACGATGATTATCCAGCATGGGCAGACTGGTACGACCTCGACCCTCTCCCTGCTGTCGAAACCGTAATCATCCATCCCGCCGATAGGCACACCCGACAAGAAGGCGGTCCAGATAGGACCTTGCCATACACCGCCCTCATCCAGCGACTTTGCCCCACTGCTACTCGGCTACACATCTCGACACCTTGGTTAACACCCGGAGCCACGAGTGTTAAGTCTCTACCTCCTTTGGACTGTTTAGAGACACTTGTGGTGAAGGCAAACGCGGGGGAGATTGATGACCTCAAGTATCTTGTTGAGAAGCTCTATTTTGATCTCTGCAAGGAGCGCCAGGTGGAGCTCCCGGATTGCCGCAATATTAAGGCGGTCCATATACTGCTTTGGGGCGATTTGGTATATCCTGAGGCGAAACTCCAAATCTCTGATTGGGACAAGGATCGCGTCGACGATCTGGCAATCACGAAGCTCACCCTCTCAACGAACGCCAAGCTCGAAGACATGCTCTTCCACAACCTCTGCGAGATCGCCGAACAACTCGGCACGCGGTTAACTATCGACGAGCTTTGGCTGTACAATGCCGATACGGTGTTGGAGAGGTTGAGTGAATGGACGATGAGTCGGAAGGCGGATGTTATGAAGGCAAGGGTGGAATGGGCATTTGGAGAGGAGATGAAGACGTTTTGGCAGACTGTGGGAAGGGAATTTGGGGAGGAGATGAAGACGTCGGCAGAGGTCTTGGGCATGCCGGAAGAGGCGGCAGAGGGTAAAGTGTTTTGGCAGACTGGTGTGGAGTTTTACGAGGCTTTCGGCGATTTGTTAGTACGAGATGAGACGGAAGAGTGGTATCATTCGGCGGTCCTCGCGCCCTCCCCAAACCTTGTCTCGCTCAGAGCTAGACTGGCAGCCAAGACAAAGTTTCCTGCTGATTCGTTTGTGGGCTTGACGGAACGAGAGGCCGAGTGGACGTTGGCAAACTTTTCGTGTCAGTGCATGCACAACAGCACAAGTGACGAGACATAATGCTGATTACTATGCGATAGCGAACTAGATATACTCCTGTATGATCGACCCACCTCTTCCACGCCCACAGAGGGGTTTGCAACACGGCATAGGACATGATCCCGTTAGCAACTTTATAGGCTTGACGGAGGCTGAGGCTGAGTATACGGTGGCAGCTTACAAGGGATGAGAAGGCATAGGCGGGTTGAAGTTAAGGCATCGGACGAAGAAGGACATTCTGGTGACCGAATATTCCGAGTAATTTTTCCTACATATGTACATGAGTTACCTGTATGTATACTTGGCAGCCCATACCCCGCTCCGATGTGCTAGAGAGGTGCATACAGCCTTCGAGACTGCCGTCAATGCCTCATATCTCTTGCGCGGTATTTGAGGCCGCCGGTCTAGAAACTTGAGCACTTAGTGACGCGCCAGGGCCGTCCAGTTCAAAATCTTTGTTTTCATCGTCCTCTATATCGTCTCGTCTTCAATTTCTCTTTGTCCTCGCCCCCTCCGCCACCTCTCGGCGCACGATACCTACTTGGTAAACCTCCGTATTCGGGATCACGCTCGATCTGCCGACATTGCAGGCAGCCGGACTTGTTTCCAGGGTCGCGTATCCGGTATGTATAGCCATTCCTCTCGATTTTCTCGACTCTTTCTCTGACTCCTGATAGCTCTGGTAGCTGGACGCAACTATGTCTTTCTCCTCCCAGGTAGCCCACACAAGAGACATACTCCACATCATCTTCTCCCACATCTCCGACGGCAAAGACCTCACATCTCTCCTGCGCACATCTCCCCTCTTCCTCGGTCTCATCGCTCCAAAACTCTATCGCTCGCTACCGATATCGAACGTCTTGAATCCCCTCTCGGGCGCGGAAGCCGGCGGACGAGGCGGGCCCTACGGAAAGAACAAGTTGTTGGAGCTCGTACAGACGGTGGTCGTAGAGCGCGCACCGCTGCCCGACGATGATCTTTGGGCAAACTGGGACAAACTCCCCTCTCTCCCTGCTGTCGAAACAGTCATCATTCACCCCGCCAATAGGTACGCCCGACAACAAGGCGGTCCAGATAGGACCTTGCCAGACAACGCCCTCATCGAGCGACTTTGCCCCACTGCTACTCGGCTACACATCTCGACACCTTGGTCAACACCCGGCGCCAGGGATGTTGAGTATATTCCTTGTTTGCCTTGTGTAGAGACACTTGTGGTGAAGGCGAACGCGGGGGAGATTGATGAGCTCCATTGGGTTGTTGGGAAGCTCCATCACAGGTTCTGGAATCAGGGCCAGAAGGAGCACCCGTATCGCCTCAATATCAAGGCGGTCCATATACTGCTTTGGGGCGATTTGGTAAATCCTCCGAGACTCCAAAGCTCTGATCGGGACCAGGATCGCGTCGACGATCTGGCAATGATGAAGCTCATCGTCTCAACGGACGCCAACAATCTCCAAGACACGCTCTTCTACGACCTCTGCGAGATCGCCGAACGACTCGGCGGGCGCGACAACCTTCGCCTTTGGCTGTACAATGCCGATACGGTGTTGGAGAGGTTGAGTAAATGGACGAAGCGTCGGAAGAAGACGGATGTTATGAAGGCAAAGGTGGAAAGGGAATTTGGGAAGGCGATGAAGACATCGGCAGAGGGTAAAGTGTTTTGGCAGACTGGTGTGGAGTTTTACGAGGCTTTCGGGGATGTGTCAGCACGAGATGAGACGGAAGAGTGGTATCATTCGGCGGTCCTCACGCCCTCCCCAAATCTTGTCTCGCTCAGAGCTAGACTGGCAGCCAAGACAAAGTTTCCTGCTGATTCGTTTGTGGGCTTGACGGAACGAGAGGCTGAGTGGATGTTGGCAAAGCTCTCGTGTGAGTGCATGCACAAGTGACGATACATAATGCTGATTACTATGCGATAGCGAACTAGATATACTCCTGTATGAGTAAAATAATGATGATCATGGATAAAGTGCTCCATTCCGAAAGGCAACAAGTCTCCTGCCATTACCCCACTTTCCTGCCGAATCAAGCCATCAACTCCTTCTCCACCGCATCTTAACAGGCGCGCACGAAGGGCTTATGGAAGAGAGGCTCGATCAGAGGCTTGATCATGAGCAGAGAATGCGCGGTATGGGGCAGAGCTGGACTGGAAGGCTTTGGAGGATGCGAACTAGCAGAGGCGAGTCCGCTTGAGAGCATTAGAGATGAGACACTGACGACAAGCAGGTAGGAATGTACCCCTCCCATCACCCGGCACAGACCCTCAGCCTTTCTCCCTACTAGCACCTGCCCCACCCCGCCCGACCTCATACCCCTTCCCCATATCCCCACGCGAACAAAGCAGCACCATCCAAGCCCTCTCACTGGCCGAGGGCGCTTCACGGGAGCGGGTCAGTGAGGGAAGAGTCGATGAGACTGATGAGCTGACAGTTGGGACGACGGGTTGAAGATACGATCAAGCAGAGGTGAGCCCGCCTGAGAGCAGTTAAGATGAGATACTGACGACAGGTAGGAATGGACCCCTCCCATCAACCCGGCACGAACCCTCAGTCTCTCTTCTTATCAGCGCCCGCCCCATCCCGCCCAATCTCTCACCCTTTCGCCTCATCCATCGCCCTATCCTTCCCCCTATCCCCATTCGACACGCAAACAAAGCAGCATCATCCGAGCCCTCCGGCTCGCCGAGGCCGCTGTGCGGCGGCAGATCAACGAGGAAAAAGGCGATGAGACGGTTAAGCTGGTAGTAGGGACAGGGGTGCTAGGTGACGGTCTACTCAAGCCATAGCAGAGCTCTCCGTCCTCGGTACCGACCTCCTCCTTGCCTGTCAACCTGTTGTGGTGGTGATACCGACCCGTCTACATCTTGATGTTGTTCGCCTGCATAGCATTGATGTATAGCATGTCAAAATCATATCGGTCACAGTTGCATATGCCCCTGGCGGGAAGAAGCTATGTGTATGGTTCCAGCTCACGCCAGATACAGACACAGCGTTATCAGCCATGTCATGTCAGAGCGCTCGGATCACCGACTCGAGGACGCGTCCACGCGACGAGCCTTTGAACGCAAACAATTACTGTCACAACAGGGCATAACATCACCTTTCGTTAACCTCTCAGCAGTGGTCAAGTTCCCGCATGTGTATTCCCCGACTTAGACGTTGCTGCTCCGCTCGCCCCTTTGCCCAAGCTTGCCAAAAGGACTCAAGCTTGCCATCGTTGCCGATATCTGGATCTCTTCTTCGGGTGTATGGCTTTTATACCCATTTGAGCTGTTGAATCTGTAACATCACGCCCACTATTGTGATAGTATCCTCCACTCGAATTGCCCACGCTGCAGTCCCCAACCGATACCAAACGCATGAAGCCTCTTCATGAGACCGCACTTTCGGACGAGGATGGCGATGGGCCAGGTAAGACTTGCGGGAAAGCCACGTTGATGCTGTTCTTCTGGGGGGTGGTTCACGAAAGAGCCTTACCCATCGACCAACTGGTATGGGCAACCTAGTTGAACGAAGTTGCATCTCATGCTTATGTAACACGGAACCAAACAAAAGTGTGAGTAGCGCATCAGTTGACGATCTCCATCTTTCTTCCTTCGCTGTCTTCCACTTTCACGCTCCCAGGCCTCGCACATCTCCAAGCATCTCCCTCATCAACCACCAGGCCACCACATCCCCTACCCAAGCGGCGACTGTCCCTCTTCCCGCTGCCACCGTTCCCGACGAGTCGCTACCCGCGGCCTCTGGGTATGTACGTTCCTCCACGATGAACGATATCTGACCCGTCTTCTCAGCATGAAAGGCTCCGGCCATAGCCAAGTCATGTCTGCTGCCGCCCAAGTGGCTGCCACCTCCGACATCCTCGACCAAATCCTCTCCCACCCCTTCGGTAACAGAGACCTCACTTCCTTCCTACGCGTATCTCCCCTCTTCTTTCACATTGCCGGTCGCAAGCTCTACTCTACGCTGCCCATATCCAATGCTCTCAATACCGTCTCCATCTCGGGCCCTAGTGGGGGATCGAGTGGCTCTGGCTCCTACGGCAGAGAACAGCTCTTACCGTATGTCCGCACAGTGGTAGTCGAACGAGCGCCAATCCCCAAACGCCCTATCTGGGCGGGATGGGAAGAACTGCCTCCCCTTCCTTCTGTCGAGGAAGTCATCATCAGACCCGCCGACACCTCTGCTCGACAGAGAGGGGGTCAAGATACCTCCCTCCCGAGCAACGCCCTCATCGAAAGACTCTGTCCTTCCGCCACTCGACTCCACCTTGCCACACGGTGCTATACCCGCGGCGCAAACAGCTTGCAGCTCATCCCTTCCCTCCCGAATGTGCACACTCTTGTGCTGAAGGTTCGAGCTCCCTACATTTACGATGTCCGGCGCGTGCTGGGAGATAGCGAGGAGTCGTCGCGGCCGTGCCCCAATATCCGCCAGGTACATCTGCTGCTCTGGGGCGACGTGGCATATCCTTCCAAGGCGTTTCGGCGCATACCATGGCCAAGCAAAACCGGCGTCAGTCGTCGTGATCTGATGGATCTCACCGTGGCTTCTTACGGCCCCTTTACGAGCAGGTCCCACGCCGGCCTGTGTACCGCTATCGAGGACTTGGGAGATAGGGAGCATGTGAAGGTCTTGCATTTGTACAATGTGGAGTCAGTGCTGAAGAGGCACGCGGAGTGGGCTGTTAGTATGGGGTTGATGAATGAAGGGACGGTGGAGGATAAGTTGAGGGAGATGAAGGAGGCGTTTTGCCGGGAGACAAAAGGGGCAGGCGATGGGGACGAGGTATCGGTGGTATCTTTCAACCCTGCGACGACGTTCTACGACACATTCGGCTTGTATGGAGGCGATAAAGCGGAGGCATGGTATATATCGGCAGTCATCAAACCATCGGCAAGACTCACAGCTCTCAGGCAGCAGTTGGCGGATCGGACGGGGGAGCCTGCGGATCACTTTTTGGGACTGAAGGAGCATGATGTGCAGACGGTGTTGGATTACTACAAGGAATACGAGTAATGTTTGGAGGCGAGGAGGTGAGTGAAGGTCTTGTCGATGGCTCTTGTGCTTGACTGACTTGAGATATGGGCAGCTCCCCGCTTCTTCGACGCCGACGAGCTGTTGTTTGTGTTCTGATATTCACCTCTTTACCGTTGTCATATACTATTTCAGCTACCACTATGTATGCTCCTTCTGAGCTGAAAACACAAGTGCAAGACATCAGATGCAAGCGTATTATGTAAGGCGGCCTCGAACACACAGCAGAGAACGACAATCCTGTCCGCTGTTTCGACAATCTCGACATTCTTGCGCTCTTGTCTTTTCTTTCGGCTCGGCATTCTCTATAACAGATCACCTCATCTTCGAACCTTCCCACCTTCGCGACCTGCCCCCCCAAATCCGCCATACGAAGCTCGCAGCCCGCCGGCAGTGTCAAAAGCTGGACATCTTTTTCCCGGAGGTCTGTACGTAGCTCAGCTAGTACCCGCAATCGTTCCGTTGATAGTGAGAACGTGTCTTGTCAAGGTGCTCTCCACCAAGCAGCGACTCCCAGCCAAGCCCGTCTTCCTGCTGCTGCCGTTTTCGAGACATTCGCGATAATCTCAAGTATGTACAATCATCCGTGATAAACGATACCTGACCCCTTTTCTCAGTATGCAAAACAACTTCTATACCCCTCGGGTATCTGCTGCCTCCCAAGTCGCCACCACCATCGACATCCTCGACATCATCTTCTCCCACCTCTCCGCCCGGAACGATCTCGTATCCCTCCTCCGCACTTCGTCCCTCTTCTTCCGTCTCGTGGACCGAAAGCTCTACCAGTCAATCTCGATATCAAACAAGCGCAATCCGTTCTTTGGCATCCCATGCGGCAAGATGTCTGGTGGCCAAGGCGGGTTTTATGGGAAAGCCAGGCTGCTGGAATTCGTGCGGACGGTAGTGGTCGAGCGGGCATCTGTTCCCATTGAGGGGTCGGTATGGAAGAGATGGCGTATGCTCCCACCCCTCCCCTTGGTCGACACGGTGATCATGCAGCCCGCCGACAGCAATACACGACAGGACGGCGGATCAGATAGGTCGCTGCCGAAGAAAGCCCTCGTTGAATGGCTTTGCCCGAATGCGACTCATCTCTACCTCTCCGCACCCTGGTTGACCCCAGGCGCGAGCGGGGCGCATCCCATACCTTCTTTTCCCAAGGTCAAGACGCTGGTGATCAAGTCTACCGCGACGGACATTGGGGACTTTCGGTATGTCGTTGGACGCCAGTGGGGCAAGACGGAATGGCCCAATGTCACAATGGTTCATCTGTACATCTGGGGTGATCTCGTGTCCCCTCGGAAACATCTACGGAGTTATGGCTGGCCGAACAAGGCTGAAATCGACTGGTCCGAAATACTAGAAATTGGCAATGGGACGTACAAGGGACTCGTGGCTATCGACCATTACGACCTTAAAGATCTTATGAGACGCATAGGAACGCTACCTTCTATCAGTGCTCTTCGGCTGTATAATGTTGAGGAGATGCTGGATAGATTGAAGTCGTGGAAAATGACTAGGCGAAGTTTCAAAACGAGTAAAGGAGGCATGGAAAGGGCCTTGGGCTCGTCGGAGGGGTGGGAGGAGTCGGAGGAGTCGAAGGAGTCGGCAGAGGTCGATATCTCCTGGCGACCCGCTCAAGAGTTCTACCAGACCTTGGGCGGCGTTCTGGATCAAAGCGAGGATGAAAGATGGTATCGGTCAACAGTCGTCGACCCCTCGCCAAGGCTCGTCTCACTCAGAGCCCAGCTGGCAGTCAATACGGCGTATCCCGTTAGCAACTTTATAGGCTTGACGGAGGCTGAGACAGAGTATGCGTTGGCAGCTTACAAGGGATGAGAAGGCATAGGCGGGTTGAAGTCAAGGTATTGACGAAGAAGGACATTCTGGCGACCGAATCTTCCGAGTAGTCTTTCCTACATATGTACATGAGTTACCTGTATGTATACTCGGCAGCCCATACCACACTCCGATGTGCTAGAGAGGTGCATGCAGCCTTCGAGACTGCCGCCAATGCCTCATATCTCTTGCGCGGTATTTGAGGCCGCCCACTTGACGCGTCCAGTTCAGAATCCTTGTTTTCATCGTCCTCTATATCGTCTCGTCTTCAATTTATCTTTGTGCTCGCCCCCTCCGCCACCTCTCGGCGCGCGATACTCACTTGGTAAAGCTCCGTATTCGGGATCACGCTCGATCTGCCGACATTGCAGGCAGCCGGACTTGTTTCCAGGGTCGCGTATCCGGTATGTATAGCCATTCCTCTCGATTTTCTCGACTCTTTCGCTGACTCCTCATAGCTCTGGTAGCTGGACGCAACTATGTCTTTCTCCTCCCAGGTAGCCCACACAACAGACATACTCCACATCATCTTCTCCCACATCTCCGACGGCAAAGACCTCACATCTCTTCTGCGCACATCTCCCCTCTTCTTCGGTCTCATCGCGCAAAATCTCTATCGCTCGCTACCAATATCGAACGTCCTGAATCCATTCTCGGGCGTGGATGCCGGCGGGCGAGGCGGGCCCTACGGAAAGACCAAGATGTTGGAGCTCGTACAGACGGTGGTCGTAGAGCGCGCACCCGGGCCGCTGCAGCCCGTCGATGATCGTTGGGCCAACTGGTACGACCTCCCCCCTCTCCCTGCTGTCGAAACCGTCATCATCCACCCCGCCGATAGGAATGACCGACAAGATGGCGGTCTAGATAGGACCTTGCCAATCGACGTCGTCATCCAGCGACTTTGCCCCACTGCTACTCGGCTACACATCTCGACACCTTGGTCAACACCCGGCGCCACGGGTGTTGGGTCTATTCCTTCTTTGCCTTGTGTAGAGACACTTGTGGTGAAGGCGAACGCGGGGGAGATTAATGACCTCAAGTATGCTGTTGGGAAGCTCCATCACTGGTACTGGGGTCGCGGCCAGTTGGAGCGCCCTTATCGCAAGATCAAGGCGCTCCATATACTGCTTTGGGGCGATTTGGTATATCCTGAGGCGATACTCCAAAGCTCTGATTGGGGCAAGGATTGCGTCGACGAGCTGGCAATCATGGAGCTCACCCGCTCAACGAACGCCAAGCTCGACGACAACCTCTTCCACAACCTCTGGGAGAGCACCGAACGAATCGGCACGCGGCTCATTATCGACGAGAACGTTTGCCTTTGGCTGTACAATGCCGATACGGTGTTGGAGAGGTTGAGTGAATGGTCGAAGAGTCGGAAGGTGGATGATATGAAGGCAATGGTGGAAAGGGCATTAGGAGAAGAGATGAAGACGTCGGCAGGGCGTAAAGTGTTTTGGCAGACTGGTCTGGAGTTTTACGAGGCTTTCGGTGATTTGTCAGTACGAGATGAGACGGAAGAGTGGTATCATTCGGCGGTCCTCACGCCCTCCCCAAATCTTGTCTCGCTCAGAGCTAGACTGGCAGCCAAGACAAAGTTTCCTGCTGATACGTTCGTGGGCTTGACGGAACGAGAGGCCGAGTGGATGTTGGCAAAGTTCTCGTGTGAGTGCATGCACAAGTGACGATACATAATGCTGATTACTATGCGATAGCGAACTAGATATACTCCTGCATGATCGACCCACCCCTTCCACGCCCACAGAGCGGTTTGCAACACGGCATAGGACATGATCCCGTTAGCAACTTTATAGGCTTGACGGAGGCTGAGGCTGAGTATGCGGTGGCAGCTTACAAGGGATGAGAAGGCATAGGCGGGTTGAAGTCAAGGTAATGACGAAGAAGGACATTCTGGCGACCGAATATTACGAGTAGTGTTTCCTACATATGTACATGAGTTACCTGTATGTATACTTGGCCGCCCATACCACGTTCCGATGTGCTAGAGAGGTGCATACAGCCTTCGAGACTACCGTCAATGCCTCATATCTCTTGCGCGGTATTTGAGGCCGCCGGTCTCGAAACTTCAGCACTTGTCGCGTCCAGTTCAGAATCTTTGTTTTCATCGTCCTCTATATCGTCTCGTCTTCCATTTCACTTTGTGCTCGCCCCCTCCGCCACCTCTTGGAGCACGATACTTACTTGGTAAAGCTCCGTATTCGGGATCACGCTCGATCTGCCGACATTGCAGGCAGCCGGACTTGTTTCCAGGGTCGCGTATCCGGTCTGTATAGCCATTCCTCTCGATTTTCTCGACTCTTTCGCTGACTCCTGATAGCTCTGGTATCTGGACGCAACTATGTCTTCCCCCTCCCGGGTAGCCCACACAACAGACATACTCCACGTCATCTTCTCCCACATCTCCGACGGCAAAGACCTCACATCTCTACTGCGCACATCTCCCCTCTTCTTCGGTCTCATCGCTCCAAAACTCTATCGCTCGCTACCAATATCGAACGTCTTGAATCCCCTCTCGGGCGCGGAAGCCGGCGGGTGAGGCGGGCCCTACGGAAAGACCAAGCTGTTGGAGCTCGTACAGACGGTGGTCGTAGAGCGCGCACCGCGGCAGCCCGTCGATGATCATTGGGCAAACTGGGACAAACTCCCCTCTCTCCCTGCTGTCGAAACAGTCATCATCCACCCCGCCGATAGGAACGCCCGAAAACAAGGCGGTCCAGATTGGACCTTGCCAGACAACGCCCTCATCGAGTGGCTTTGCCCTACTGCTACTCGGCTACACATCTCGACACCTTGCGTTACACCCGGCGCCACGGTTGGTGACCCCATGCCTGATTTGCCTGATGTAGAGACACTTGTGGTGAAGGCGAACGCGGGGGAGATTGAGGAGCTCCATCATGTTGTTGGGAAGCTCTATTTCTGTTGGAATGACGGCCATGTGGAGCGCCCGGATTGCAGCAATATCAAGGCGGTCCATATACTGCTTTGGGGCGATTTGGTATATCCTGAGGCGAAACTCCAAAGCTCTGATTGGGGCAAGGATTGCGTCGACGAGCTGGCAATCACGGAGCTCACCCTCGAAACGAACGCCAAGCTCAAAAGCAACCTCTTCTACGACCTCTGCGAGATCGCCGAACGACTCGGCACGCGCGACAACCTTCGCCTTTCGCTGTACAATGCCGATACGGTGTTGGAGAGGTTGAGTAAATGGACGAAGTGTCGGAAGGTGGATGATATGAAGACATGGGTGGAAAGGGCATTTGGAGAGGTCTTTGGCATGCCGGAAGAGGGGGCAGAGTGTCAAGTCTTTTGGCAGACTGGTCTGGAGTTTTACGAGGCTTTCGGCGATGTGTCAGCACGAGATGAGACGGAAGAGTGGTATCATTCGGCGGTCCTCACGCCCTCCCCAAATCTTGTCTCGCTCAGAGCTAGACTGGCAGCCAAGACAAAGTTTGCTGCTGATACGTTCGTGGGCTTGACGGAACGAGAGGCCGAGCGGACGTTGGCAAATTTATCGTGTGAGTGCATGCACAAGTGACGAGACATAATGCTGATTAATATACGATAGCGAACTAGATATACTCCTGCATGATTGACTCACCTCTCCCACGCCCACAGAGCGGTTTGGAACACGGCATAGGACATGATCCCGTTAGCAACTTCATAGGCTTGACGGAGGCTGAGGCTGAGTATGCGGTGGCAGCTTACAAGGGATGAGAAGGCATAGGCGGGTTGAAGTTAAGGTATTGACGAAGAAGGACATTCTGGCGACCGAATATTACGAGTAGTGTTTCCTACATATGTACAAGAGTTACCTGTATGTATACTCGGCAGCCCATACCACGTTCTGATGATCTAGAGAGGTGCATACAGCGTTCGAGACTGCCGTCAATGCCTCATATCTCTTGCGCGGTATTTGAGGCCGCCGGTCTCGAAACTTGAGCACTTGACGCGTCCAGTTCAGAATCTTTGTTTTCATCGTCCTCTATATCGTCTCGTCTTCCATTTCACTTTGTGCTCGCCCCCTCCGCCACCTCTCGGCGCACGATACCTACTTGGTAAACCTCCGTATTCGGGATCACGCTCGATCTGCCGACATTGCAGGCAGCCGGACTTGTTTCCAGGGTCGCGTATCCGGTCTGTATAACCATTCCGCTCGATCTTCTCGACTCTTTCTCTGACTCCTGATAGCTCTGGTAGCTGCACGCAACGATGTCTTTCTCCTCCCAGGTAGCCCACACAAGAGACATACTCCACATCATCTTCTCCCACATCTCCGACGGCAAAGACCTCACATCTCTCCTGCGCACATCTCCCCTCTTCTTCGGTCTCATCGCGCAAAAACTCTATCGCTCGCTACCAATATCGAACGTCTTGAATCCCCTCTCGGGCGCGAAAGCCGGCGGGCGAGGCGGGCCTTACGGAAAGAACAAGCTGTTGGAGCTCGTACAGACGGTGGTCGTAGAGCGCGCACCGCTGCCCGTCGATGATTTTTGGGCAAACTGGGACAAACTCCCCCCTCTACCTGCTGTCGAAACCGTCATCATCCACCCCGCCGATAGGAACGCCCGACAAGAAGGCGGTCAAGATGTGACCTTGCCAAACAACGCCCTCATCCAGTGGCTTTGCCCCACTGCTACTCGGCTACACATCTCGACACCTTGCGTTACCCCCGGCGCCAAGGGTGTTCAGTCTATACCTTCTTTGCCATGTGTAGAGACACTTGTGGTGAAGGCGAACGCGGGGCAGATAAATGAGCTCAAGTATGTTGTTGAGAAGCTCTATCACAGCTTCTGGAATCACGGCCAGAAGGAGCACCCGTATTGCCTCAATATCACGGCGGTACATATACTGCTTTGGGGCGATTTGGTAAATCCTCCGAGACTCCAAAGCTCTGATCGGGACCAGGATCGCGTCGACGATCTGGCAATGATGAAGCTCACCCTCATAACAAACGCCCATCTCCAAAACACGCTCTTCCACGACCTCTGCGAGATCGCCGAACGACTCGGCACGCGGATCTGTATCGACAACCTTCGCCTTTGGCTGTACAATGCCGATACGGTGTTGGAGAGGATGAGTGTATGGTCGAAGCGTCGGAAGGTGGATGATATGAAGGCAAGGGTGGAAAGGGTATTTGGAGAGGTCTTTGGCATGCCGGAGGAGGAGGCAGAGGGTAAAGTGTTTTGGCAGACTGGTCTGGAGTTTTACGAGGCTTTCGGCGATTTGTCAGCACGAGATGAGACGGAAGAGTGGTATCATTCGGCGGTCCTTGCGCCCTCCCCAAATCTTGTCTCGCTCAGAGCTAGACTGGCAGCCAAGACGATGTTTCCTGCTCATACGTTCGTGGGCTTGACGGAACGAGAGGCCGAGTGGACGTTGGCAGCTCATACGTTCTTGCGCTTGATGGAACAAGAGGCCGAGTTGAGGTGGGCAAATTTATCGTGTGAGTGCATGCACAAGTGACGAGACATAATGCTGATTACTATGTGATAGCGAACTAGATATACTCCTGCATGATCGACCAACCGCGTCCACGCCCACAGAGCGCTTTGCAACACGGCATAGGACGTGATCCCGTTAGCAACTTTATAGGCTGAGGTTAAGGCTGAGTATGCGGTGGCAGCTTACAAGGGATGAGAAGGCATCGGCGGGTTGAAGTTAAGGTATTGACGAAGAAGGACATTCTGGTGACCGAATATTACGAGTAGTCTTTCCTACATATGTACATGAGTTACCTGTATGTATACTTGGCAGCCCATACCACGCTCCTATGAGCCAGAGAGGTGCACACAGCCTTCGAGACTGCCGTCAATGCCTCATATCTCTTGCGCAGTATTTGAGGCCGCCGGTCTCGAAACTTGAGCACTTGACGCGTCCAGTTCAGAATCTTTGTTTTCATCGTCCTCTATATCGTCTCGTCTTCAGTTTCTCTTTGTGCTCGCTCCCTCCGCCACCTCTCGGCGCACAATACTCACTTGGTAAAGCTCCGTATTCGGGATCACGCTCGATCTACCGACATTGCAGGCAGCCGGACTTGTTTCCAGGGTCGCGTATCCGGTCTGTATAGCCATTCCTCTCCATTTTCTCGACTCTTTCGCTGACTCCTGATAGCTCTGGTATCGGGACGCAACTATGTCTTCCCCCTCCCGGGTAGCCCACACAACAGACATACTCCACATCATCTTCTCCCACATCTCCGACGGCAAAGACCTCACATCTCTCCTGTGCACATCTCCCCTCTTCTTCGGTATCATCGCTCCAAAACTCTATCGCTCGCTACCAATATCGAATATCTTGAATCCACTCTCGGGCGTGGATGCCGGTGGGCGAGGCGGGCCCTACGGAAAGACCAAGCTGTTGGAGCTCGTACAGACGGTGGTCGTAGAGCGCGCACCGCTGCCCGACGATGATCATTGGGCAAACTGGTACAAAATTCCCCCTCTCCCTGCCGTCGAAACCGTCATCATCCACCCCGCCGATAGGAATGACCGACAAGATGGCGGTCTAGATAGGACCTTGCCAAACAAGGTCGTCATCCAGCGACTTTGCCCCACTGCTACTCGGCTACACATCTCGACACCTTGGTCAACACCCGGCGCCAGTGGTGTTGAGTCTATTCCTTTTTTGCCTTGTGTAGAGACACTTGTGGTGAAGGCGAACGCGGGGGAGATTAATGACCTCAAGTATGCTGTTGGGAACCTCCATCACTGGTCCTGGGGTCGCGGCCAGGTGGAGCGTCCTTATCGCAAGATCAAGGCGCTCCATATACTGGTTTGGGGCGATTTGGTATATCCTGAGGCGATACTCCAAAGCTCTGATTGGGGCAAGGATTGCGTCGACGAGCTAGCAATCATGGAGCTCACCCGCTCAACGAATGCCAAGCTCGACGACAACCTCTTCCACAGCCTCTTCCACAGCCTCTGGGAGAGCGCCGAACGAATCGGCACGGGGCTCATTATCGACGAGAACGTTTGCCTTTGGCTGTACAATGCCGATACGGTGTTGAAGAGGTTGAGTGAATGGTCGAAGAGTCGGAAGGTGGATGATAGGAAGGCAATGGTGGAAAGGGCATTAGGAGAGGAGAGGAAGACGTTTTGGCAGACTGGTCTGGAGTTTTACGAGGCTTTCGGCGATTTGTCAGTACGAGATAAGACGGAAGAGTGGTATCATTCGGCGGTCCTCGCGCCCTCCCCAAATCTTGTCTCGCTCAGAGCTAGACTGGCAGCCAAGACGAAGTTTCCTGCTGATACGTTCGTGGGCTTGACGGAACGAGAGGCCGAGTGGACGTTGGCAAATTTCTCGTGTGAGTGCATGCACAAGTGACGATACATAATGCTGATTACTATGCAATAGCGAACTAGATATACTCCTGTACGATCGATCCACCCCTTCCACGCCCACAGAGCGGTTTGCCACACGGCATATGACATGATCCCGTTAGCAACTTTATAGGCTTGCCGGAGGCTGTGGTTGAGTATGCTGTGGCAGCTTACAAGGGATGAGAAGGCATAGGCGGGTTGAAGTTAAGGTATTGACGAAGAAGGACATTCTGGCGACCGAATATTACGAGTAGTGTTTCCTACATATGTACATGAGTTACCTGTATGTATACTTGGCAGCCCATACCACGCTACTATGAGCCAGAGAGGTGCACACAGCCTTCGAGACTGCCGTCAATGCCTCATATCTCTTGCGTAGTATTTGAGGCCGCCGGTCTCGAAACTTGAGCACTTGACGCGTCCAGTTCAGAATCTTTGTTTTCATCGTCCTCTATATCGTCTCGTCTTCAGTTTCTCTTTGTGCTCGCTCCCTCCGCCACCTCTCGGCGCACGATACTCACTTGGTAAAGCTCCGTATTCGGGATCACGCTCGATCTGCCGACATTGCAGGCAGCCGGACTTGTTTCCAGGGTCGCGTATCCGGTCTGTATAGCCATTCCGCTCGATTTTCTCGACTCTTTCGCTGACTCCTGATAGCTCTGGTAGCTGGACGCAACTATGTCTTTCTCCTCCCAGGTAGCCCACACAAGAGACATACTCCACATCATCTTCTCCCACATCTCCGACGGCAAAGACCTCACATCTCTCCTGCGCACATCTCCCCTCTTCTTCGGTCTCATCGCTCCAAAACTCTATCGCTCGCTACCAATATCGAACGTCTTGAATCCCCTCTCGGGCGTGGAAGCCGGCGGGCGAGGCGGGCCCTACGGAAAGACCAAGCTGTTGGACCTCGTACAGACGGTGGTCGTAGAGCGCGCACCGCTGCCCGTCGATGATCTTTGGGCAAACTGGGACAAACTCCCCGCTCTTCCTGCTGTCGAAACCGTCATCATCCACCCCGCCGATAGGAACGCCCGACAAGAAGGCGGTCCAGATAGGACCTTGCCAAACAACGCCCTCATCCAGCGACTTTGCCGCACTGCTACTCGGCTACACATCTCGACACCTTGGTTTACATACGGCGCCACGAGTATTAAGTCTCTACCTCCTTTGGATTGTGTAGAGACACTTGTGGTGAAGGCGAACGCGGGGGAGGTTTATCAGCTCAAGTATGCGGTTGAGAAGCTCTACCGGAATCACGGCCAGAAGGAGCACCCGCCTTGCCTCAATATCAAGGCGGTCCATATACTGCTTTGGGGCGATTTGAAATATCCTGAGGCGATACTCCAAAGCTCTGATTGGGACGATCGCCTCGACGAGCTGGCCATCATGGAGCTCACCCTCTCGACGAACGCCCAACTCCAAGACATACTCTTCCACAACCTCTGCGAGATCGCCAAACAACTCGGCTCGCTATACTCTATCGACGTGCTTTGTCTGTACAATGCCGATAAGGTGTTCGAGAGGTTGAGTAAATGGACGAAGCGTCAGAAGGCGGATGATATCAAGGCAATGGTGGAGAGGGCATTTAGAGAGGAGAGGAAGACGTCGGCAGATGTCTTGGGCATGCCGGAAGAGGCGGCAGAGGGTAAAGTGTTTTGGCAGACTGGTCTGGAGTTTTACGAGGCTTTCGGCGATGTGTCAGCACGAGATGAGACGGAAGAGTGGTATCATTCGGCGGTCCTCGCGCCCTCCCCAAATCTTGTCTCGCTCAGAGCTAGACTGGCAGCCAAGACAAAGTTTTCTGCTGATACGTTCGTGGGCTTGACGGAACGAGAGGCCGAGCGGATGTTGACAAATTTCTCGTGTGAGTGCATGCACAAGTGACGATACATAATGCTGATTACTATGCGATAGCGAACTAGATATACTCCTGTATGATCGACCCACCGCTTCCACGCCCACAGAGCGGTTTGCAACACGACATAGGACATGATCCCGTTAGCAACTATATAGGCTTGCCGGAGGCTGTGGTTGAGTATGCGGTGGCAGCTTACAAGGGATGAGAAGGCATAGGCGGGTTGAAGTTAAGGTATTGACGAAGAAGGACATTCTGGCGACCGAATATTATGAGTAGTGTTTCCTACATATGTACATGAGTTACCTGTATGTATACTCGGCAGCCCATAGCACACTCCGATGTGCTAGAGAGGTGCATACAGCCTTCGAGACTACCGTCAATGCCTCATATCTCTTACGCGGTATTTGAGGCCGCCGGTCTCGAAACTTGAGCACTTGACGCGTCCAGTTCAAAATCTTTGTTTTCATCGTCCTCTATATTGTCTCGTCTTCAGTTTATCTTTGTGCTCGCCCCCTCCGCCACCTCTCGGCGCACGATACTCACTTGGTAAAGCTCCGTATTCGGGATCACGCTCGATCTGCCGACATTGCAGGCAGCCGGACTTGTTTCCAGGGTCGCGTATCCGGTCTGTATAGCCATTCCTCTCCATTTTCTCGACTCTTTCGCTGACTCCTGATAGCTCTGGTAGCTGGACGCAACTATGTCTTTCTCCTCCCGGGTAGCCCACACAAGAGACATACTCCACATCGTCTTCTCCCACATCTCCGACGGCAAAGACCTCACATCTCTCCTGCGCACATCTCCCCTCTTCTTCGGTCTCATCGCTCAAAAACTCTATCGCTCGCTACCAATATCGAACGTCTTGAATCCCCTCTCGGGCGTGGACGACCGAGGCGGGCCCTACGGAAAGACCAGTACAGACGGTGGTCGTAGAGCGCGCACCGCTGCCCGACGATGATCTTTGGGCAAACTGGGACAAACTCCCCTCTCTCCCTGCTGTCGAAATCGTCATCATCCACCCCGCCGATAGGAACGCCCGACAAGAAGGCGGTCCAGATAGGACCTTGCCAAACAACGCCCTCATCCAGCGACTTTGCCGCACTGCTACTCGGCTACACCTCTCGACACCTTGCGTTACACCCGGCGCCAAGGGTATTCAGTCTATACCTTCTTTGCCTTGTGTAGAGACACTTGTGGTGAAGGCGAACGCGGGGGAGATTCATGAGCTCAAGTATGCTGTTGAGAAGCTCTACTGGAATCACAGCCAGAAGGAGCACCCGCCTTGCCTCAATATCAAGGCGGTCCATATACTGCTTTGGGGCGATTTGAAATATCCTGTGGCGAAGCTTCAAAGCTCTGATTGGGACAAGGCTCGCGTCGACGATCTGGCAATGAGGAAGCTCATCCTCTCAACGAACGCCCAACTCCAAGACATCCTCTTCCCCAACCTCTGCGAGATCGCCAAACAACTCGGCTCGCTATACTCTATCGACGAGCTCTGTCTGTACAATGCCGATGCGGTGTTGGAGAGGTTGAGTAAATGGACGAAGCGTCGGAAGGCGGATGATATGAAGGCAATGGTGGAAAGGGCATTTGGGGAGGCGATGAAGACATCGGCAGAGGGTAAAGTGTTTTGGCAGACTGGTCTGGGGTTCTACGAGGCTTTCGGCGATGTGTCAGCACGAGATAAGACGGAAGAGTGGTATCATTTGGCGGTCCTCACGCCCTCCCCAAATCTTGTCTCGCTCAGAGCTAGACTGGCAGCCAAGACAAAGTTCCTGCTGATACGTTCGTGGGCTTGACGGAACGAGAGGCCGAGTGGACGCTGGCAAATTTCTCGTGTGAGTGCATGCACAAGTGACGATACATAATGCTGATTACTATGTGATAGCGAACTAGATATACTCCTGTACGATCGACCCACCGCTTCCACGCCCACAGAGCGGTTTGCAACACGGCATAGGACATGATCCCGTTAGCAGCTTTATAGGCTTGACGGAGGCTGATGCTGAGTATGCGGTGGCAGCTTACAAGGGATGAGAAGGCATAGGCGGGTTGAAGTTAAGGCATCGGACGAAGAAGGACATTCTGGCGACCGAATATTACGAGTAGTCTTTCCTACATATGTACATGAGTTACCTGTATGTATAATTGTCAGCCCATACCACGCTCCTATGAGCTAGAGAGGTGCATACAGCCTTCGAGACTGCCGTCAATGCCTCATATCTCTTGCGCGGTATTTGAGGCCGCCGGTCTCGAAACTTGAGCACTTGACGCGTCCAGTTCAGAATCTTTGTTTTCATCGTCCTCTATATCGTCTCGTCTTCAGTTTATCTTTGTGCTCGCCCCCTCCGCCACTTCTCGGCGCACGATACTTACTTGGTAAAGCTCCGTATTCGGGATCACGCTCGATCTGCCGACATTGCAGGCAGCCGGACTTGTTTCCAGGGTCGCGCATCCGGTCTGTATAGCCATTCCTCTCCATTTCCTCGACTCTTTCGCTGACTCCTGATAGCTCTGTTAGCTGGACGCAACCATGTCTTTTTCCACCCGGGTAGCCCACACAACAGACATACTCGACATCATCTTCTCCCACATCTCCGACGGCAAAGACCTCACATCTCTCCTGCGCACATCTCCCCTCTTCTTCGGTCTCATCGCTCCAAAACTCTATTGCTCACTACCAATATCGAACGTCTTGGATCCTCTTTCGGTCGTGGATGCTCGAGGCGGGCCCTACGGAAAGACCAAGCTGTTGGAGCTCGCACAGACGGTGGTCGTAGAGCGCGCACCGCTGCAGCCCGTCGATGATCATTGGGCAAACTGGGACAAACTCCCCTCTCTCCCTGCTGTCGAAACCGTCATCATCCACCCCGCCGATAGGAACGCCCGACAAGAAGGAGGTCAAGATATGACCTTGCCAAACAACGCCCTCATCCAGCGACTTTGCCCCACTACTACTCGGCTACACATCTCGACACCTTGCGTTACACCCGGCGCCAGGGGTGTTCCGTCTATGCCTTATCTGCCTGATTTAGAGACCCTTGTGGTGAAGGCGAACGCTGGGGAGATCAAGGAGCTCAATTTTGTTGTTGGTGGCTATAGTGGAAATCAAGAGCAGCCGTATTGCCGCAATATCAATGCGGTCCATATACTGCTTTTGGGCGATCTCCAAATCTCTCCATGGGGCAAGGATTTCGTCGACGAGCGAGCAATCATGGAGCTAACCCTCTCAACGAACGCCAAGCTCGAAGACAACCTCTTCCACAACCTCTGCGAGATCGCCAAACGAATCGGCACGCGGATCATTATCGACGAGAACCTTTGCCTTTGGCTGTACAATGCCGATACGGTGTTGGAGAGGTTGAGTGAATGGACGAAGCGTTGGAAGGTGGATGATATGAAGGCAAGGGTGGAAAGGCCATTTGCTGATGACAGGGAGGGCATGCCGAAAAATGGGGCAGTGGGTCATGTTTTTTGGCAGACTTGTCTGAAGTTCTACGAGGCTTTGGGCGATGTGTCAGCACGAGTTGAGACGGAAGAGTGGTATCATTCGGCGGTCCTCGCGCCTTCCCCAAATCTTGTCTCGCTCAGAGCTAGACTGGCAGCCAAGACGAAGTTTCCTGTTGATACGTTCTTGGGCTTGACGGAACGAGAGGTCGAGTGGACGTTGGCAGCTGATATGTTCTTGGGCTTGACGGAACGAGAGGACGTTTGCAACTTACTCGTGTGAGTGCATGCACAAGAGACGATACATAATGCTGATTACTATGCGATAGCGAACTAGATATACCCCTGTATGAGTAAAATAATGATGATCATGGATAAAGCGATCCATTCCAAAATGCAACAAGTCTCCTGCCATTACCCGCACTTTCCTGCCGAATCAAGCCATCAACGCCTTCTCCACTGCCGCCCTCGTCCTCCTATACTCCTTCTCCTCATACCTCACCCCCTCACACGCCTTCATGAAATTCTCCGGCGACATCAAACTATCCTGCGGCAGGTTCTGCAGATACTCGAACACCGAATCGTGGTCCTGCGGCAGGCGGAGGAGGCGGTCGCGGGAGAGGAAGAGGATGGTGAAGGAGGCGATGAGGAGGAAGCGGGTGACTTTATAGGATCGCCGGATGAGGAGGGGAAGATCAGAGTTTTCTCGCTTTCAACGCCATCCCAAGATCAAACAAAGAAGAGTGGCTTTATTCCGCCGTCCTTGACCCCTTGGCAAGGCTTGTCTCACTCGGAGCCCAACTGGCAGTCAATACGGCGTATCC
The DNA here is from genome assembly GCA_006352305.1 of Cryptococcus floricola. Taxonomy (NCBI): domain Eukaryota; kingdom Fungi; phylum Basidiomycota; class Tremellomycetes; order Tremellales; family Cryptococcaceae; genus Cryptococcus; species Cryptococcus floricola. The sequence continues at coordinate 61,119 of CM016942.1, read as the reverse complement.
CGTTAGCAACTTTATAGGCTTGACCGAGGCTTAGACAAAGTATGCGGTGGCAGCTTACAAGGGATGAGAAGGCATAGGCGGGTTGAAGTTAAGGCATCGAATGAAGAAGGACCACGTTTCGATAAGCTAGAGAGGTGCATACAGCCTTCGAGACTGCCGTCAATGCCTCATATCTCTTGCGCGGTATTTGAGGCCGCCGGTCTCGAAACTTGAGCACTTGACGCGTCCAGTTCAAAATCTTTGTTTTCATCGTCCTCTATATCGTCTCGTCTTCAGTTTCTCTTTGTGCTCGCCCCCTCCGCCACCTCTCGGTGCACGATACTCACTTGGTAAAGCTCCGTATCCAGGACCACGCTCGATCTACCGACATTGCAGGCAGCCGGACTTGTTTCCAGCGGCGATCTCCACCGCCACGTCGTCACAACAATATTGGTTCCGTTCGCGTCGCGGGTCTTCTCCTCAATCCGTCCATCCGCTCTTTCTTTTCTCCCCACAAGCCATACAGCATACAGGATGGTAGCCCCCAGCGATGCCACCAGCGTCAAAGACGCCCAGTAAGTCGTGCTCCCTATTTCGCCCACCCTTCCCGAGAGAACAAAGCTGACGATAAGCAGAAAACGAGTATGCCCGACCCACCTCCCCTCGCAAGACACTCCCAGCTGACATACCACCCCCAACAGGCCGAACCGGAGCTCAAGAATGTGGTAGATTTTCTCCGTGCTAAAGCGGGGCCGAAAGTGAGGATGGGTATTCTGAATGGGAAGCGAGTCGAGTACTTCAAAGGTGTGTCTTTTGTCTCGCATCAAGCACCGCTCAGAGAGGGAAGAGATAGAGGGAGGTCAGCCGTATGGGCATTGGCTGCGAAAGATCAGAGATCAGATGGCGTCGAGGAGTGTTTTCGGGATGGTATGAGCTGACGCATATTTCAGGCAAGACTGCCGTCAGATGTCTTCTCAGCCCTCAATATCAAAAGCTCAAGAAGGTGCCCGCCATCACCACAGAAGACGAAGCCAAAGCTCTTCTTGCCAGGGTTTTGCCCTTGTATGCCCCTCTCTCCCCTATCTGTTCTACTCGCTGACTCTTCCCAAGCGCCTTCTTCCTCCGTACCGACCGTCCTCCCCCTGAAGCCCTCCCTCCTCCCGGCCAGCCCAAACCCCTCCGCCTCGCCCCCCAACAATCCTTCGACCCCGCCTCCTACTACACCTGGTTCTACGACGGCTCCCCCCTCTACACCTACCTCGGCGGCGCCGCCATGGTCTTCATCATGCTCGCCGGTGTCATGTTCCCACTTTGGCCCGTCACCTTGAGGATAGGCGTATGGTACTTGTCCGTCGGGGTCTTGTGTCTGGTGGGACTGTTTATAGTGATGGCGATTGTGAGATTGATCTTCTGGTGTTTGACGGTGATGGTCTGTCAGAGGGCGATCTGGATTTTCCCCAATCTGTTTGAAGACGTTGGATTTGTAAGTCTTCTTTAAGCCCCTCTTTCGCTGAAACCAACTGACTTTGTGAAAGGTGGACTCTTTCATCCCTGGTTGGGAGTACGATATCCCCAAGACCAAATTATCCAAACGCCCCAAGACCTCCAAGTCCTCTAGCCGCGTCAAGACGCTCAAACCTGTCCTCGCGCCCGGCGACAACCCCGGCACAAGCTCTACCTCTGCCCCTGCTTCGCCTGCTTCCTCCGCCAATGATCCTGTGGCTTCGGCTGGTGGTGTAGGACCTGCTGCTGAGAAGGATGGATTGAAAAGTAGACGAGCATTTGTGGAAGAGGCAGAGGACGACGAATGAGAGAACGGGCGAGTGGATCGTTTGGACGAGATTGGCCGCGTGCGGTTTGGTAGAGATTGGACGATGGCTCGATTTGATGTAGCATGGATGCAGATCACAGCCATTTCGATAAACAAGTTCTTTGTTCGCAGAGCTGCATGCTCCGAGTATAGAGTCTGATACGTCATGTCGCCCACAATCTCTGTTTGAAGCGCTATATTCCGCCCACTCGCTATCCTTACTCAACATCCCCTTCTTCATCTTCTCCTAGATTCCTTCTTCCCTCCATGGCTTAGGCCGTCCCGAGGAATTGCTGTCGCTATCACCAATCATCAGCAACCCATATATGTCTATACGTCAAACGAAACTCACAAGCTGAACAACACTAGCCCTCTGCGTCGGATCCAACGCATTAATCTGCTCCGGCGCCAAGCTCAGAACCTGTATCAACATCGCCTGCTGATCCAACGGCAACGTCGCCAGCGCAGCCTGCGCCGCTGGCGGGAGCGCAGACATACCAGGTACACTCGACGCCACTGGAGGAGGTGCCGACATGGGAGTAGGCGCAGGAGGAGGGGCAGGGGCAGAACCATATGCGTGAGCTGCGGGGGGTGGGGCACCGTAGGGAGGGTAGGGCGGGGTTTGAGCGGGTGGAGCGGCGTAGGATGGGGGAGGGCGGAAGGCTTGAGGAGGTTGGCTTGCTGGGGGGTATCCATAACCTCCTCCACTTCCACCTCCACCACCACCATAGCCACTCGGCGGCTGGCCGTACTTGGAGCCCGCATCTTGTCCGTATGGAGCCGGGGGCTGACCATAATTCGAAGGCGGGGGCGCGGCAGCCGTAGGAGGTGGGAGAGGGTGAATAGATTGGAGGACAGAGGGGTCGACGATATTGAGCAAAAGCATCGCTTGGAAGAGAGCGTAGGCGAGTTGGGGTTGTTGGGAGAGGAGAACACGAGCCTGGTCTGGGTTCGTCTGCACAAGTTGCTACAATACCATTGGCCTCCGCCTGGTGGATGGAGAAAGCGACGTACCTTCATACTCGTCATAACATCCTGCATCTGCCCGGGGTTGATAGCCGCCAAAGTCTTGCTGATAGCATCCACAGCCCTCTCTCCCGGCGGCAGCTCCACGCCCTGCGGCACCAACCTCAAATCCAAATCGTCCCCTCTCCTACCTCCATAGTCTCTGGCCGGCGGCGGCGTATCGACTCTATCACCGAATCTGCCTCCCCCCGCCCCGCCTCCAGGAGGCCCTCCATAAGGACCTCGAGCAGCATAAGGAGCGGGAGCAGCAGATGGTCCACCGAATCGTCCAGCGGGGGGAGGGCCGGAAGAGACTGCGCCAACAGGGGGACCGCGCCGACGGGGACCGGGTTCGTCGGTGGACAGCTCGACTCGAAGGTTGCGGCCGTTGACAGGGGCATCTTGGAGATTGCGAACAGCAGATAGGGCGGTGGATTCGTCTGTGGGGAGGGATAATGCGTCGGTATAAGAAGGCGAGATGTGATTAGAATGGGCGAGAGGGCGAAGCGGTGAATTGTGAAGAGGAGACGTAAATGGTGAGCAGATGCTCTTGTAAAAGTTCTTATACGGGCCCATCCAAGCTCACCATGGAAAGAAACGAAAGCGTATCCCTTCGATCTTCCACTCTGGGGGTCAAACTTGATCCTACGCACGACATTAGCATTCCATCGTGCTCCACCCTCTCCTCCTTCATAAAAGACGTACTCTACATTGGACACGGGTCCAGCCTCTGAAAAGACACCTGCCAGCTGTTCCTCTGACACATCGCTATATGATACATGTTAATTGAAGTTCCGAGAAGAGGATTGAGCGAATACTTGCTAGGGGATATTGGCGACTGAGAAAGAGTCAGCGAGCGTCTAGCAGGAAGCTTGGGGAGGAGAGCATACCAAAGATTGTTTTTGAGGCGTTTGGGGGCATGGCGAGGGTTGTCTCTGGGGTCCAAAAAGCCGAGTGTGGTCGTGGAGGATGTTGAAAAGATGTTCACTTGAGAGATGACCGCAGAGTTCGAGATGCACACATGTTTTTGTCGCTTACGTAAGTGAATCACTAACGTCACGCTTCTCGAAAAGCAACCTGTGGAATACTATGCATACAATATCGACTATACTACAGCGAGACAGTACAATGCATCGCCCTGGCACTAGAACGACCCTCTCGGCACCTGCGGCAACCCTTGGGACAAATGAGCGACGCCGTCCGAGGACAAATGCTCTAACTCACCTCGCCCGACTTCCCTTGCCTTGACTCCCTGCTCCCTCCTTCGCATTTCCTGTTTCCTAATTTCAAAAATCTTCCCATGCAGCGCAAACTTCTTATGTGTCGGCTGCGCTGGCGGTGTCGACGCCGGGACGCTTGGCGCAGGGGAGGGGGCTAGAGAGGGCGATTTGGCGTCTTTGGGATCTTTCTCTTTCTCGTCGGGTTTGGCGGAGGCTTCTTTCTTCTTGAATTCACGTGCGTTGTAGTCGGCTACCACTCTGCGGATATCCTCAGCCGATGGGGCAGAGAGTTGGGGCGGGGGGGCGATTGGCGACGCGCTACACACATAAGACGCTTTCTCTCCACTCGGCGGAGTATACTCACAACCCACTACAGCTCTGGTCAGCTTGAGAACTTCGTGTATCATCCGTGGTAGAGATTGAAGCCTTACGGGTCGCTCAGATGCACTTCGCAAGTATACAGAAAGTCCTCCGTCTTGAGCGTTGCGAGGACTGTCGTAGTCGGGCGATGGCAGATGTAACATGACTTCGCTGTGCCTACTTGCTATACCGTAGTGTCAGCATTCCATCTTCGGTCACCCCTGGCTAGCATTGAGAGTCAAGATGCAGGTAGAGAAGAAAGGAAATGAGGAGAGGCGCAGAGGAAAGGACTCACCCGTTCGTAGTAGATGTTCTGTGACACTGCAGAATTTGCGGGAGCTGCCATGATGTCAGATGGTCGTATCTAGCCCTCTATCTTCCGGTCAACGTTGAACTGTTGTATTAGATCGTGATCGAACAGTGTTGGAGGAAGGAAAGATGGAAAGGCACGGGGTAGCGTCTGGTGAATAGTTGCCTAAAATGGGTATACTAATCCACCGACCCATATTAGGGCACGTGTTACTACCAGTAGTAGGGATATGTCCCTAATCTGAGGAATATGCATTTTATTGTTTTTCTCTTTTTCTCCTGCCCTGCATACGACGCGTCGGGGTCGCGGTCCATCATCGCTTTCGTTTTCTCATTGCCTTGTACATGCCTTCACTTTATTCACTCAAATCTCAACCATGGCCCCTCCCGTCCATATACCTCCCAAACTGCCTGCCGCCGCGGCCACCACTAGCCAGTTTTCTAGGAAAAAACAGCGCATTTGTCGGCGAGGCGCGGCCCATCATCGTACATTGCATGGACAAGGGATCACCGCCAACTGCTGTTCAGAACAGCATTACTTGACTTGCTCCAAGATGCTGATAACCAGCTCTGATACCTTCCAAATTACATGAATGTAGGGGACAGACGCAAAACGCCGCCGTTTCGAATACTTCTAACTGGCGGCGTTTGTAAGACCCTCAACAGTGCCGGCTTACGAGGTCTTGCTCGACACTTGCAACGGCCTGTATACTTTCAGTACATTCTTAGAGATACCTAGGTGCTTTGATAGGGCGTGATTAGGGCTCAAGCTTCTGTGTATAGAGCTCATCAACACAGCGTTCGAAACAGCAGCGTCAGCCAACAACAAGCTTATACCGCTACTACCCTATGCATCAAATCCGTGAGCAAGGTTCTCAGCATTGATGCATATCGCCAGGACCTGAAGTGTAGGCTAACACTCTGCAGCACCTATCAGTTTAGTCATGGATGCTCTTTATTTATTACTCTCGCATTGTCAGCACCATCATCATCAACCCTTCACCACTATCGTCATGGAGTAGCCAATCACTGACAGAAGTGCATACTTAGACAGATGGCTAGCAGTGTCCTAGAGCTGAGATACAATCAGATGATTCTTCCACTACAGAGCAGGAACTTGACGGTCAGCATCATAGCAATGATGGGCAATCATGATATGACAACACGTGTTGGTTATGATCACACCATACTGTGCCAGCTTACTGGTGACATGTCCTGGTAGAGTGTTCTCACCTGTGGATATAATCGAGAAGAAGGAGTGGTATGAAAGCGCGCATCATCATGAGACACCCAGTCTAGAAAGTAAGTGAAGGATGTTAATGATGATGGTCCGTCATTCCTCGACCGGATGGTGTCAACATCACTGATGATCATTAGTTCCCACAATCACTGTTATCATCCTCCACCGCTACAGTAGGGTGCTCACTCTGTACTGCTCGATGTTATATAGTTGATCACCGTTCAATCCCACTGAGTCTTGTTGGACATTACTTGACAAAATCAAGTTCGCCATGTCATCATGGTTATTATCGCCAGCTTGTGGGGTTTGTGTACTGACACCATTGTACTCATCTGCTCACCATCATGCAGCGCAGCCTTGTCAAAGTGCACTGGGAAAGGCATCTACCTGAACTCTTGTGATTTGTCTGTGCATCGGGCAGCTCCTCTAGTACTTCAACGCTGTACACAGTGAGCGGCGTGTAGTAATTATCGAAGACGAGGTTATCCGGATTGCTGATCTATCGAGGCTTTCGCTGAGGCTAGCCCTCGTCTGATTGCCCGGTCATCCCTGTGATCCTTTCAGATGTCTCGGGTGATCTGTAGTATGTACGAAGCGTGTAGAGGACTGGCAAGGAGAAAACCTCCGCTTCTTAGAAACAGTCAAAATGGCTGCTTTGTTCATCTTGAGGTCCCTTTTGCTACTGCCCGTGTTGTGAATGCCATGCTCAAGAGATACCAGGTACTTTGATAGGGCTCTCCCAGTGCATACGTGAGTGTAGAGGACAGACACAAAACGCCGCCTTTTCGAATAATTCTAACTAGCGGCGTTTTGGAAGGCATTCAGCAGTGTCGGCTTACGAGGTCTTTCTCTATACTAACAACATCCTGTATACTTCAGTGCATTCTAAGAGATACCTAGATACTTTGATAGGGCTGTAGCCAAGCGTATGCTATTGGGTAAAGATCGATCCTACAGCGCCGCTGTTTAGAAGTGCCCGAAACTGCGGCGCCATGAAAGCTGTCGTGTCTTTCACTGTTTTTCAGTTCTAAGGGGGAGGCCTTGCTAGCTGAGAGGGGAGTATCTGAGGAGGTGAAACTGAGGGAGAGAGGGAAAATTCCAGAGCAGCGCGATAGGAGGCGTGAAGAGAGGAAGATACGGGGTCGAAGACAGGGCGGGGTCTGGGTCGAGGCGGGGCGGTCTGGAGCTGGATAGGGGAAGAGGGTGTCGATTCGGAGTCAGATGTGGTGGACATACTGGGCGCGCTGCATGCACACCGTGTATACAGTCGATAGTATGAATTCAATATCTACTGTTGTTTGGGCCGGTGGCCCTCCGAAGTGGAGGCAACAGTGACGTGTCTTAATGGATGCATCCAGCAACATGCGTGGGAAGCTAAAGACGAAGAAAGAACAAATCCTACCAGTATTAGGAGCAGATGCCTACTTGGAGTCGGAGTATCCATCTAATACCGGTAGTCATTCTAGTATACCACTATTAGGGTATATATACTTAGCTTTTGCGCCAAAGGCAGCGTCCCACTGATCGCTTTCTGATCGCTTTGCTGGGACCAAAGAATCCCGGCCCCCGGTCGGTCATGTCGGCCAATGCCGCTTGTCATCTTTCTCTTTCAACCGTCTTGCATCCAGCTCTCGAATGCAGTCCAAAAGTCTCTTCCCGGTCATCTCCATTTTCATACGTGAAAGTCAAAGGGTGCTTGTTGCTTCATGAGAAGAACCAAAGTCGATATCGAGACGACACAACGCGACCGTGAGACCGTGAGACAAACGATCATTGAGCCTTCTGTCACTTCCTTTCCCCCATATATCGAGCCGTGGGATGAGGGTGACTTTTCTCTGTGAGGTTTGAAGCGGGTCTTCAACGCCTTGTGAACGTTTAAAACGGAGACGGGTACCCCCCGTTGATCTTTGGACATACCAGCTCTATCTCTTTCAGAACTACAGCCACTATGTCAGCCGAAGCAGAGCCCATCACGGTCACGCGCGTCAGCCTCTCCGAGGAAAACGCTAGCTTCGCCCTCCAAGCAATTGAAGCTCTGGGCGACGAGATACTCCACAGCACATTCTGGGCGGGGAAACCTCATACAGCTGCTGGCAATCCCGATGATCAGACCTACTGGAGCTACAGCTTTCCCAACGCTATTTCCGATGCGATTGCGGGCGAACGAGAGCTCAGCGAGCGGGCCAACGCCGTCGAGAAGTACATGACCCACACCAGTACCACCGGCGAACCTCGCGTTTCACACTCTCGCCTGTTCCGGCCAGTCAGGGCTACAACTTTAGCCGCAACTTGTAGAGAATATATCAAAGAGACTGGACAACCAATCGGACCAGCGTGGCCAGTGGCCGTCTCATACACACTCGAAGCTCAAGCACAGCTTTGCAGCGAGCTCAATGACGAGGAGAAGACGATGCTAACTACACAGCTGAGAGACGGTTGGTCGGGGTTTGGATTAGCTGGTAATACTTCCCAGTCCGAAGAAGGGAGGCCGGCGGAGGACAATTATCCTCCTTTTTTTCGGATGATCAGACGAGAATCTGAAGGAATATTGAACGACCAGGTTAGCGTCAGCGTACCCGACACCCCTCAACCGTGGTCTTACGAGACCGAGTTCATGCTCAATGACCACTCAAAGGGGAGCATTGTCAATAGATATGCGATGGCGGATGCTGATATCAGCACGTTCGTGCTTTTGAAAGTACACGAAGCTTAGCATCATCACACCATGAGGGCATGATCTGTACATGCTTCATAGGACATTGTTTTATGCACCTATGAAATACTACTTGCACAATGATCGGTGTATGCTTCGTACACTTGTACATTGGGGACGAGTCAAGTCTATAACAGGATATACATAATCAAAACGGTTTTGTCAATACACAATTAACCAAGCACAGCGGCAGCAACACCACATGAACACCCGGCCACACCAAATTTCCCACCTCCTCCCACTCCTTCCCCATATCCATCCCCGTCTTCCTCAACACCACCGGCATCGCCGCCACTATCACCAAGCTCGTTCCAAACCTCACCCATCTGTGCGTTTTGAGCGAGATAATCGAGATGAGGGCAAGAATGACAGCCTGGGGAAAGTTGATCATGGCGAGGGTGGGGACGAGGGCGCCGTAGGTAAGAAGGAGGAGTGATTCGGTGGATTTGCGAACGTCGTTGGTCGGGCGTGGTACTCGGCTCAACAGCGGCAGCAGCACATATACCAACGGCCAGAGCCAGATACAACCCGCCACCACCCCTCCCGCCCCTAGCAGCCCCACCGCCTCCAACGGCCTCGGCACATCCAACCCCCCCAACGTCAACCCCGCCCCCATAAGCACCGCCGCCGGCAAGTACTTGCCCACTTCAAGAAACCTCCCCGGCCTCGGTAGCAGGTAGAAAAAGTAGGAAGCGTGCAGACGTTCGAGGAGGTTGTTGTATGAGCGGAGGGTGGATTCGAGCGTACGGCCGAGGGAGTGGAAGCCGTGAGGACCGGTGGCGGGGGCAGCGTAGACAGTGTATGAATCGATCCTATGTCTGCGTCATCATAAGTCTGTTTCTCTCTAAATCTAACACTTGGATGAAACGTACCGAGCCATAGGACCATGTCCTCCACTCCCCCTCCCGAGCCCAGCATAAGCAAGATGATGCAAAAGATGTTTCGCCGCCAACAGATATTGCCCCAGCCACCCAAACGGCCAGCGGTATACCTCAACCTCGTCCGGAATGTTGTGGTATCGCACAGGGACGCCTGTAGAGTCGGCAACGCGGGAGAAGGTGTTGAGAGTATCTTGGTTCGGGAGACGGCCATTCGTTCCTTCTATCATTCCGGTCAGCGTTTCCTCGTTTGGGGAAGAAGGGACGTACCATAGAAGAGACCGAGATGAGAGAATGAATGTCCTGGATAATCGATATTCACCCCTGTCCATACCTTCCCTGAGAACAAGCTGCTATATTCCTCCATGAAATCCGCCAGGCCAGTTTGGTAGCCCTCCCCGATGACCAAGACAAAGTCGAACGCCCAGTAATTTTGACCTACCTCAAGTCAGCTATGCGCACAGAGTGAAGAAGTATAAGGCATCCAAGCTCACCTCTCATAAAGTCTCCCATCGCTAATAGTGTCGCTATCCCCCGCAAATTAGGCCCCCCATCCCTCGATACCCAATTTGCCGAAACCAATATCGTCTCCGTCCCTGCCGACCGCGGCGGTGACACATGCGCGTATGTAGCCGTAGACGTATTATCCGTATACAGACCAGATTCTGAGAATGATTTTTGAAGGTATTCTGTACGCCTAGAGACTTGTCAGCCGAGAGGAACGAGAGAAGGAGGAGGCGAGAAACGTACTCTTCAAAAGTGATATTGACAATCCTCTCCAGCTCTCCCAAATACAAATCTGCCTTATGCACATTCGCCCAATCAAAATACACCGTCACCTATTCCTCCATCAGTCCCTCTCCCCTACTTTGTCGGAATTAAACAAGATAGACGTACCTGAGCTGGTTGTAAAGCATGCTCATCGACATACGTCCCCCTCCAGAGGCCTTCATACGGTAACGCTAATAACCACCCCATACCTGCCAATATCAGTACCCACCTGTCCCATCATCAGCCGGTATCCACCATCACGAGAAGGAAAAAGACACATACTGGATTGTGGGCAAACGCCGCCATACCTCGCCCAAGATTTTCTGTCTCCTTCGGATAGTACGCGCTATGGAAACATGCTCCTTTGTATAGTTGATGCCCTCTGGGTCTGGCGGTGTGACTGGCGCCTTCCGTCGATTCCGTATTCCGGCGAGCATGCTGCGATGGAGAACAACAAAACACGAAAGGGCGAAAGATGAGGTGGAGGCCATGTGCCTGGAGTCAAAGTGTCGGCGCCGGCCGCCGATTCTATCTCTTTCAACTGTTGTACGAATGCGACGCCATGATCAGAGAGCTATGGTGTACACATCTGCATATGGCATATAAACTGAACCCTGTATGGATAGCTACACAACGTCATTGTAAAACGTCTCTTTTTCTCAGTATACCTCAACCCCCAAGATACGCGATACCCCAAGCCCCTCAAGAGCCTTCCCCAATCTCGCAGTTAGACTAGAAATACCCTCCCCTCCCCCCTCCCACACCCACACCACCACCCCTACCCCTCTCCTCCTCCCTCTCCGCCCCCTGCAAATACCTCTCCAACTCCCAACTATCCACCCCTCCCCCTCTCGTCCTCGCCGTCTGCGCCGTCACACCCGTATCATGCGTCAGCGCACTCCCAAACGACTCTGACGTCGCCAGCGACTGAAGGGAGAGGAGCGAGTCGGCAGAAGGGGTTGGGATGTGTTTGTTCTGTGTACAGGGGGAGGAGGGGGGAGGGAAGGCGGAGAGTTGGGGAGTGTGGGTGGGGCGGGGACAGGGGAAGGTAAATGGGAGAGGCTCGACGTAGCTCGGTTCTTCGCTCGTGTAGAAACTGCCGTCGTCAAAGCTCATCCCCGCCTCACCGCCGCCCATTGCAGCGGCAGTTGCCGGGGTATCGTCGTCGTTGAAAGAAGTACGGGATTTGTCGAGCATCTCTTCGTCCTCTCGAGCTTCGGGGGCGAAGGCGGTAGAGGCGGGTGCGGGGAGGCTAGTAGGAGGTGCCGGGAATTGATATGACGGCGGAGGGCTGTCATCGCCAGACCCAGCGGCAAGTGAAGGCACCGGCGTCGGAAATCTAACGCTCTCAAACGGATTTTTCCTCTCCCCAAAACACTCATCAACATCCAGCCCCACCACCTTACTCCCCAAACTGACTCTCGTCTGCCCCACCACCACCCCTGCGGGCGCTTTCGACTTTTTCATCAACTTGTTGCTCTCCTTCTTTCCGGTACTCGCGCCGTCGAAAGACGAGTATGTGCCGAGGGAGGTAGCAGACCGAGGAGGGACAGGCAGGCCCATAGCATTGACATCCCTCATGCCCAGCACCGACGCGCCCGAGACTGACAAGGCGTCCGTACTCTTTTTCGACCGCAAAGTCCTCACGGGCTTGGATCCATGCCCCACCGCAGCCGGAGCCGGTCCAAGAGCAGGCAAAAGCGACCCAAGCCTACTCGGCTTTCGATCCTTCCCCTGCGCGAAGGCTTTGGCTGTAAGAGGCGTAGATGACTGAGCGGGGGAGAATGAATTGAGGGAGAATGGCGAGTAGGGCGACTCGTTGCCCAGGGGCGAGGCCGAGCGTATAGCAGTGGAGCGAAGAGAAGATGCGAAAGGGTGCTTCTTCGTAAAGTCTGGCGCAGGACCCGGAGCTGGTGGGGTGAATATAGCAGTAGTCTCCAGCGACTCGTCCGTGACGTCTTCCCCCATAACAACATCCCCATCTCCTCCAACAAGCCCCGGCGTACCCTCCCCACCCCCAAACTCATCCCTCTTTGGCGTCTCTGGCGCCCTCCTCGGCAACTGCTCAAGGAAAGCCGAAGGCGACGTCTCTTCCTTCAACTTTGGCTGCCCAATCGAGCTTTTCGGCGTCCTCTTCCCATCCCCACCTCCCCTTCGCGGCGTCCTTGGCGATCCCCACTCTCTCGGCCTCGGCAGTCCAGGCGGAAGGGGCGGTGCATCAAGGTCCATCTCAAACCCTGCCAACGACGTACACGATGCCCCAAAGTTGCTCTCCCTAGCAGTGTTGGTCGTATGGTTTGACCTGACAGAGCGGAGGGTAGTCGCAGAGCCCTTCTTGGTGAGAGCGGAACGGAGAGTGGAGAGGGATGTTTTGCGCGGGAGGGGGAGGTCGTCTCGGATACCAGGGGGAGGCGGGAGGTTGGACTCTGGTCGGATTTGGGTGCGGGGCGTGCAGGGGAGAGGGAGGGGTGGAGCTTGGGAAGGGTCGAAGGGTGTGACCATGGTCTCTGACGGCGCCCTGCCATAGCGTCAGCCTGAATACAGGGACGAGATATAAAAACGTACATGGAGCTCCCCTTCTTCCTCGGCGTCAAGCCTAACCGCCTAACCAAGCCCGACATCAACTTGGCCTTCTTGCCAGGCGTCCTGGGCGCTTCCATAGCCTTCGGCAAAGCGGGCACGTCAGGAACTCTCTCCTCATCAAAAGCAGGTCGCTCAACGTCTTCCGACTTGCGTCCCCTCTCCCTCTTCGACTTGACAGACCGCATGGAACGACTCGACTTTACAGAACGTCCATCAGACGACTTGCGGCCTTCTTCTTCCTCGTAGGCTAAAGCGGGTTCGTTGCCAGACCAAGCCTGAGGGACGCCTTTCCTCGCTCGAAAAGAAAGCTTGGAGCGGGTAGAGCGGGTAGTATCAGACGACTTGCGCCCCTTCCAAAACCCCTCCCCTTCCTCTTGCTGCGGCTCATTCTCCTCCTCACTAGACCACGCCGACCACCTGCTCTGGTTCACAGCCTCTCCCTTCCCCGGCGTAGAGATCCCCATCCGCCGGAGCGTCTTCATAACACCTTCAAAGGACCGTTCGACAGACTGCTCCCCGCCTGAAGACTTGTACTTTTGAGGCGACGGGTTGGAGGGTGTGGAGGGGAGGATGGAGGATCGGTGGCGCCTGGGAGTGGTGGGAGGGAGGCGGCGTTTGGTGGGAGACTTGTTGGGCGATCTATTCGGGTTGGAGGCGAAGAGGCCGGAGGTATACTGCTCCATGTGAGCGATAGCACGGAAGAGAGGAGGGGACGTACGAGGGCGGAGTACCCGTTGTTCTTGTACGGGCTGTGCATACTGGAGATTGTTGAAGTACAGTTGAGGAATGGAGATAGAATTGCATGACGCGCTTTAGTATTGTTTGTCGTCCAACAAAGCACACAGCGGGTCCGTGCCCCGTTGGTCGAGGGTGTTTCACGGGAACAGCTCGCATCCAGCCTCGTCCAGGGCGACTTTCAGTGCCTTCGGCCGCTTGTTGGGCACCAAAGCGAGGGCCGCGGGTATGTTCTCCCTGTCATCCAACGTGAGTGAAAGGGCGGGCGGAGGGGCGGAGCGAAAGGGGCGCTCACGGCTGTTCTGTCCAAAGGTGATACCCGACGGGGTTCTTCATAGCATCGATCTTGGCCGCCAGCTGTCTCAGAGTATCTCCATCTTTCACCTATCGAGTGTATCAGCCTCGGTTTTATGCAAAAGAAGAAGACAGGGCGTACTTGCAAAACCACCTTGCGCATGACTTCCCACCCTCTCCCATCTTCCCCCTCCAGATACCTCTTTACATCAGGAAGATCACGGAACTTGTGCAGCACGGCAGTCGCAGCATGGGCCGACTGAGCCATGAGCGGGCCTGTAGGCCAATTGTGCACCTGTCTTACTGATCAGCTCTTGATCTTTTCCAAAAAGGGGAGGAGCGACGTACAGTGATGAGATCTTTGGGGATGATTATCTGCATCACCAGTCCGGTCGGCTTGGGGAGTGCCATATTGCGCTTTCGGTATTGCAGAGAGTTAAAGAGAAAAAGATAGATGAGGTCGTGATGAAAGAGGAGATGCGCGCAAACCGGCGGCCGATCTGCCTCCACCGCGCAACTCCATTCTGGTTTCGCTTCTTCAAGTTGCCGCCTTTCCTTGTACCGACTTTCCGAGCGAGTACGCCTGCCTTCCGTCGAGTGTAAAGCAATTGTCCAAACACACTTATACACCCCTTTCTCCAGCCCCGCACGAGTATAGACCTCTGCTCGAGCAGCAGGCGATATCAGCCACCAGCCATCAGACTTTTCGAGCGTCGAGATCTCGGCTAAATCCCATCGGGGAATAAACCTCATCCATCGGCTTTGGCCGTCTGGCTCTTCTTTTCTTTGTCATTTTTCTTCCTCGTAGAACCGGGCCGGGGGATCTTGACGAGGGTGTTGAGAGTGCTGGGAAATATAAGCCCGGAATATCTTGTTTTGTAGATGTGTGCATGACTCGGTCGATCTTTGGTGTTACTGCTCTTCTGTTGAATTAACAAGAAGCAGCAAGCCTCGTTCACGGCCAAATCCGATACCATGCACATCTAGGGTCGGTGACTCGCTCAGTTGCCCCAATCGATTTCATTTTCTTTCTCAGCAATACCTTGTCTCTTGGCCCCTTCACTTCTTGAGATGAGGATACACAATCACATTCGAGAGTCGGCGATATTGGGGAGTGATCACGACATCATGGTGGTGGACGGCGCTAGGGAGACGCCTGCGACTTTGGCTGGGTCTGCTTTCAGCAAGATCACGCTCTCCGACTCTTTATCCACCCCATCAAGCCCCACGATAATGGCCCCCGTCCCCACCTTGAAACAATCCCCATCATCCCTCTCCTCCAACCCCCCCAAAACACCCTTCCCCGGCACCGGCACCGGTACATTCTCCAACCCATTCATTGTCGACTACCTCCCCTCCGACCCTCTGAACCCCTACAACTGGCCCAAATCCAAGCGGTGGGGCGTGACAATGTTGATCGGTGTGACGGCGTTGTGTCCGCCGTTTGCGAGTGTGTCGTATTCGGCGACTTTGGGGGATGTGGTGCAGGATTTCGGGATCAGTCGAGAGCTGGCGACGGCTGGGATAAGTCTATTTATCGCCGGTCAGTACTCTTCTTCTCAACTTCTGACGAGTAAAACTAACAGGAGATGTAGGATTCGGCTTCGGCCCCCTAATCTGGGCTCCCCTCTCGGAAATATACGGCCGTGTCCCCGCCTTCCTCCTCTCCTACCCCATTTTCACCCTCTTCAACCTCGGCACCGCCCTATCCCACTCCACCGCCCCCCTTATGGTCACGAGGTTTTGGGCGGGGTTCTTTGGGGCGGTGACGTTGACGAATAGTGGGGCGCAGATTGGGGATATGTGGGCGGTTTGGGAGAGGGCGGTTGCTACGAGTGTTTTTGCGCTGGCGCCGTTTTTGGGGCCTGTTGCTGGGCCGGTGAGTGATTCTCTCCTTTTTTTGGGGTAAATGTAAGGGAAAAGGGGCTGATGGGAGTAGATTGTGGGGGGGTATGTGGCGGAGAAATGTGGGTATCGGTGGGTGTATTGGATTCAGTTCATCTTCGCCGCGTATGTTTTTCTGCCCCTCTATCAATTGCGCTGACACTTCTATAGAGTCATGACAGTCCTCTGTATCATCTTTATCCCCGAAACATACGCGCCCACCATCCTCCGGCGAGAAGCTATCCGCCTGCAAAAAGTCGCGCAAGAAGAAGGCAGGGACGAGCACTTTATCTCGAAATATGATATTGAGCGTAAAAGCAAGATGGAGATTATCCAGATTGGGCTGTATCGGCCTTTCCAGATGTTGTTTACGGAAGTTATCGTGGCTTGTTTGAGTGTCTATGGAGCTTTGATATATGGCATGTACGTACTTTCCCCAATCGACTCAAAGCAGAACTGACAGAATCACAGTCTCTACCTGTTCTTCACCGCCTTCCCCATCGTCTTTCAACAAACCCGACACTGGTCCATCGGCCAATCCGGCCTCGCCTTCCTCGGAATGGGCGTCGGCCTCATGGCCGGCGTAGCCATCAACCCCTGCATCTCCGCCTACTTTTACACCCGCTCCCACCTCATCGACGGCCGTCCCCCACCCGAATCCCGGCTCCCCGTCTGCTGTATCGGCGCCATCCTCGCCCCCCTCGGCTTATTCTGGTTCGCCTGGACCTCCGCCCCTCCCGTACACTATATCGTCTCGATTATCGCTTGTATACCATTTGGCCTCGCGTTCTTGTTGATCTTTACGTCGATGACGAATTACTTGATTGATTCGTATGAGCTGTATGCGGCGTCGGCGTTGGCGGCGCAGGCGGTGTCGAGGTGTTTGTTCGGGGCGATTTTCCCGTTGTTTGCGAAGGATATGTATGAGGGGATGGGGCTGCATTGGGCGGGGACGGGTGAGTTTCTTTCCTTTTGTGGATGGGTAGTGGAGGGAGAGCTGATGGGGTGGTAGTGGTGGCGTTTTTGGCGCTGGCTTGTACGCCTCTGCCATTCTTGTTTTATCGATACGGCGCTTTCCTGAGACGTAAATCGCGGTATGCGCCTTCTATCGTCGTCCCTTCAAATCATGACGAAGAGAAGGGGGAAGAGAAGGAAGAGGAGGGGCTAAGCAAAGTACGGTCGAGGGGAGAAGAGGGGCTGGAGCCGGAGTGGGCAAGGGATGCTGGGGAAGGAGCGGGAAGGGAGAGGAGGTTGGTGAAGGTGTAGGGGATAGTGTAGCTTGAATACTATAGGGTATAATACATTTGTATGACATGATTGGGCTTTGGTGCGTGGTAGAAGAGTCACACTCGACGCACGAGATGCAACAACAACGACGAGCAGTAGAAGATGAGCGGGCTCGTCTTCTTTGATTATATTTTCTACCAAAAGATTTCACTTGTTTACATGAAATACGTTCATTGTATACTCAACCTTTGAGAAACGCTTGCATCATGTTGTACAATTTATGGCTGACCCCACTTCTGCGGCCGATCGTCCATCTCCCAGACCCACTTTCCGCCTTTCGTCACAACATCATGGCTCACCTCTACCCCTTCCCAGCTATCTCCCTCTACCGTCAGCCCCTTAACATACACCTTCCCTTTACTGGCTCCATCGGCGACAACCTCTAGAACCCTTTCTCCTCCTTCTTCATCCCAAGGCGCGGCCGGTAATCGTAGCCTAATCCTGTCAAAGAGAGGCGAGCCGAGGACGTATGTGGCCGAAGCAGGATCGACGGGGTAGAAGCCTAAAGCGGTAAAGATGTACCATGCAGACATTTGACCACAATCTTCGTTCCCAGAAAGACCGGCGGCGGTGTGATTGTATTCTGATGACGCGAGGGAGTGGAGCCAGAATTGGGACTTTTCGGGAGCAGACGCAAGGGAATAGAGGTATGGCTATTGCTCTCATTAGCGCGGACAGCGGGGAAGAATGACACTTGCAATATGGTGGGAGGGCTCGTTCGTGTGCAAGTTGTGCCCGCCGGCAAAATGGCGGTCCATAAAGTCGACAAGGGACGCATTCCCACCCATCAGCTCTGCCAAACCGGGGACATCGTGCTGTAATTTCATCAGCACCACTCCTATCTCACCAAGCATAATGACTCACCATGACGTCCAAGCTATACGCCCACTTGTCGCCCTCGGTCCATCCATTTTCGTCTCCCGCCCATGACCCATCGCTGTTACGAGCTTCCATAAAACCCGTACCGTTATTCCACAGGCTCTTGTAGTTTTTTGAGCGAGTGGTAAGAAGAGATGCGGTGGAAGAGAGGTCGAGGTGGGATAGGGAAGGGTGGGATGCGAGTCGGGCGGCGGCATGGTCAAGATCTACACCGAACGTCAATATGTCAAAGTCTGGATGAAAAGAGGATAGGGACATACACGCATAGTCCAAAGTCCTGCTCCCACTTTCCGTATGAAGATCATCCGCTACATAGCCCAATTTCGTATACTCGGTGAGGCCTGCGCGTACTTCTTGCGGTGTGTTTTCCTCACGGTCTCCGAATCTTCAGCCTCGTCAGCAGGTGATACCAAGCGAGATGCAGAGAAAAGGGTGGGGAGGGACACGTACTGGAGCTCGGTATCCCGTTCCGGCGGTGTAAAAGCATTCTTCTTGACAGCCTCCCACGCTTCGTCCAAATCGAACCCCTTCACCCCTACAGAAAAATCAGCTCTGCGGCAGCCACCAACATAATCCAAATACCAGATAGAACTGCGCCAGCCACCACCGCATCGGCATACGTCCCAACCATAATATTCGTCTCCACGACATTCTTCCACATCGGCATCCACCCTCCTTCTTTCCAATCTTGCAGCATACTCGTGATCATCCCCGGTACGCGGGAGGGTGCAAGGAGGATGAGGAGGGGATGCTGCGCGCGGGCCGTGTCCCAGAGGGAGTAGCCCGAGTACGACTCCCCTCTGGCCAGAGCGTCCACGTAGCCAGAGTAGTAGGCTACAGTGCTCTCGCCATCTTCTCCCTCAGTGTCGTCAGACCAAGTGGGCGCGGAAGAGTTGGCGCGGGTCAAGAAGGTGGTGTTTTCGGATACTTCATAAGGGTAGACCAAAGTGTGTGCGAGACTGGTATAGAGCACGGTCTTGTTTGACCCACTCGCGCCCGAGACGGAGAGCCTGTCGAGATATTCGGCCCACTGGGCACGGGTGGAGATGGAGGTATCGACAAACGAGGACCGGGCGGCGGAGGAAGAGGAAGAGGAAGGGAGTGATGAGGAGGAAGAGGATGAGGATGTAGAGTATGAGCCAGATGAAAAAGCCGAATAGGTCGAGGACGCCGAGAATACCGTTGATGAGTCTTTTGGAGACGCAGGGAAAGGGGTAGATTCGAGCTCGATGTTGCTAAAATACAGTCAGTATCTGGCAAAAGATCTCTTGTGGATAAATACAAGAGAACGTACCGTCTCGCCTGCTCGACGCTCACCCAGCTGATCCCCACCTTCATCTCCACCACCATCCCCTCCTCTCCATCGCCCCCTCCATCGCCCCCTTCAAACTCGACAAATCCCGCAAGCACCGCCCCCTCCGCCTGTTCATCGTCGTATGTGACGGTACCATTCTTGGCCGTGGCAAAGCGCGAGAAGGGGCGGGAGAATTGGGCTACGAAATAGCCTCTAAACTCTTTTGCCGGGAGGTCGTCGCCGACGAGAATATGGCTGATTCATCCATCAGCTGCCACACTTCCGATATATGAAACGTAGTGTATAAGGCAAATGGGAGACTTGCTCTTGTCTCTCATCGCCCCAGCCCCACACCTCCCCCTTGTCCCAATCTACCCGGACAAAGCCGCTGGGGTGATACGCCACGCGGTCGTCGGGCTTGTCTCCGTGCACCAAGAACGTAGACCTCGCCGGCTGGATCAATATCCGTGGTACGACTTTTGCCTCTTCTTCCTCGGCAGAGGAGGAGGAGGAGGAGGAGGAGGGGGAAGGGGATGATTTTCGGAATGTGAACCGCAAATGTCCAACCCGCGAAGCTATCCACCCCTTATCAGTTCCTACCCCCAATCTTGGTCCAACGTGAGGTGAAGGGGAAGGAACTCACAAGCGGTGAGTTCAACCTCCACCCGCCCCCCTTCGTCCTTGAGCAGGTTGCGGTAATAGTTCACGGATGCGTATTCTTCCGACCGTTCGAAGGGGAGGGCGCGGTCGGCAAAGAGGACTTGTGGGGTGGTTGCAAGGCTCGGCGAGATTTCGAGCGGGGCCGATTCGCCTGCATCATGAAAATCAGTACTATACAGAGAATGAGGATGAGGAGAGGGACGAACCCATCCAGATGGCAGGCTGGTGCGTCGCGATAAAACCGTGTAGCTTGGTATCTGTTTGGTTATACGGACACATCGAGACGTCTGTCCATATCCATATCCCCATCAGCTTTCAGCTTTCAGACCACATATGAGTTTAGCAAGTAGAAAAGAAAGGAGAAGGCGTACAGTTCGCGCGAGTCTGCGGAGTCCAGCGGGTCATACCAAAAGGCGTCGAGATGGCCGGTATCATCCCACCACTCAAGTTGGGCTCGGGCCTATCCCAATCCCAGACAGTCAGGTCAAGTTCCCGGGTGCTTCAGATGGATGGATAGACGCGAACTCACCCGCCGTTTCCAAGGTTAACATTGACCCATCCAAGCGCCTCGCTTTCCGGCTCAACAAACTCTGGGCGCACACTCCGCCGCCGGCCATCTTGGAAATCAGCATGTCCATACACTTCTCCTTCTCCCTCCGGTGCCCGCTCCAGCACACTCCAACCCCGCCCATCCAGCCCCATTCCCATCCCTTGCACAACCCTCAAAAACGGATCATCCCGCTTTGATGATGAGATGTAAGCTTGCACCCTCTGCAAGTGGTCGTACACGCCCGAAACGGGGATGTAGATGGTGGTGAGCGCGAGGAGCAGGAAGAAGAGCGCGAGGGTGAGGTGGTAGAAGGGGAGGAGGGTGCGGCGGGGGTGTATTGGGGGACGAGGTCGGGGGGGCATTTTTGTGGGTTTGGAGATGAAGAATGAGATGCAGTGGATGTTCTTTGTGCACATGATGACAGCCGAGGGAGAAAGAAGTGGAGGCGCGCCGCGCGGCCGCCGGTTAGCGCTCATCTCCTCTTTCGCCTCCTCGCTTCCATTTTACCCCTCCCACTGCACGTCGCTGCTTCTCCCTGATACGCTCTCGCTTTTGCAACGCACGTCATTGCGACTAGTGATACCTTATTCAGTAGCGCCGATTGTCACAAGATAGTCGTCCGGAGTTTCGAAGAAGAAGAAGACGATGTATGTAATATGAGGGCCTTCAGTTGCAGTTTGTCTTGAAGTAGGATCAAAGCATGGGTTGACGTTGTCGGTCCGGTATGTTCTGTTCTGTTCTGTTTCTGGCTTCCGGTGTTCCGGTGCGTTTGTCGGTTTGGCCAACTCGGTCTGAAGAAATCCAAGCAGCAGCTGTGGTTTGAAGTTACATCTGACTCTCTGAGAGCATTGTCCATTGTCAGGCGTACTCGCTCGGAGAACCAACCTCTGAAGACTCTGAAAGCTTCTTATCCGTCAGGCTGGGACCATTCTGCCAGCCATCAGCCATTGAAGCGTCTATCCACTGCACTTCTCTAAAACATCTACTACGTATTGAGCTGCATCACAAACATGCTGCTACGACGGACGCTTCCAAAATCCAAAAATCCAATCCTTTCCAGAGCCCTATCCCATGTCCCATGTCCATGTCCCATGTCCCAGTGAGTCGGCGCCCCCGAACCCCCCTCCCCCCGGCGGCCGAAGCATCCCACCCGCGCCACCCGCGCCACAAGTCCCAAACCCCGTAAATGTCCGGACAACCCGCCCACCCCGCCCCCTTCCCTCCATCTTCCTATCCTGGACCCGACTCGTTCTGTCCGGACCCTGCCACGCCCCGGGAAAGCAAGAAAGAAGGAAGGATGCCGCAGCCAGACGATACGCTCGCACATCTTGCTAGCATCTCCCTCCCCGACCACTCTCCCTCCCTCCCCCACCCCCCGCCGCCAGAGCAGCCCCCCCAAGCATACACCCACAACCTCGCCCTCGCCTTCACCCGCATCTACGACGCCCTCGACTCTCTCAAACACTCCTCCCCCTCCGCCGCAGCGCAGACCCAGGGCTTAGCGGAGCTCGAGAGGACAGTAAGGGCGCTGAATGCGGGGATCGTGGATGATGTAAGAAGGGCGGTGGAGGAGGGTGTGAGAAGGGGGGTGAGGGAGGGGATGGAGGGGATGGTTTTGAGGGTGGAGTGGAAGGAGGGGGGGGTGGGGAGGGCGGTTCCTCAGCCTCCGGCGCAGGCTCAGCCTCAGCCTCAGCATCAGTCAGGGGGGCAGGGGCAGGGGCAGAGGGAGAGGGAAGAGGTGAGGGCGGCAGGCCCGTCCAGACCTGCAAACAATACCTCGCCTACCGCCTGGAACCTGAGCGGCCTCACAGGCCTCGGGAACCTACCCACCCCCGCCGAGAATTCCCAACTCTCCAACCTCTTCTCCCTCGCCCAACAATCCCTCTCCATCCCCCCCCACCACCCCCACCCCCACCCCCACCCGCACACACCCCCCCACCCCCTCCCCCCATCCTCCTCCTCCACCCCCCTCCCCTCCTTCTCCCTCGGCCCCCTCTCCCCCTCGTCAAACTTTACAATGTCCCGCGAAGTCAAATCCGTGCCCGACCTCTGGAAAGAATACACCATCGGCTGGGACGGCCAGCCCGCCGTGCGCGATATCTACGAGGGCGGCAACGCGCGCAAGAGGCGGCGCGGGAAACGGTTCCGCGACGACAGCGAGCGCAAGTTTTACAGGCGCAGGAAGAAGGTGCTGGAGATGGTGGAGGCGTTGGTGGAGAAGGGGGTGGGGGAGGAGGTGGCGGTGGAGAGGGTGGAGAGGCTGAGGGAGAGGAGAAAGTGTACGTTGAATAGGCTGGGGGAGATTATACCGGAGATGACGAGCGAGGAGATTGCGTTGGTGTAGCTGTGAGTGGGGGTGGTCATGGGTGGGCATGGGCTGATCCATTCAGTAGCATCCATGGACTGTACACTATGCCCTCTTGTTATATGCTATAGATCATGTATTATGTGTTACGTAAGCGTGGAACAAACGCGTCCCACTGACACGACTGGTGCATTGATTCCTCTCTACTACTACTATTCCCTTCTCTCTTATACCCGTCTCCTATACCGATGGCCTACCTCGACCTGCGCGAGCTCACACAGCTCATCCACCTCGCAGACAGGGGCGGCATCGGAACAGCCACAGCGTACGCCCTTCCTCTTCCCCTTCTCTTCTCCCTTCTCCCTTCTCTCCTTCCAATACTAACTGACAGACACCCAGCAACACCGACTGCGTCGCCGAGCAGCCCGACCAGCTCATGTTTATCCGCGGCGACCGCTTGGTGCTGCTGCGGGATTTGGGGGAGGTGGTGTTGGCGAGTTGTGAGGGGGTTGTGGGGTGGGCGAGGAGGGGGGATTTGGAGGGGGTTGAGATTGCTGGTGGGAGTGATCGAGTGGGGGGAGATCACGGAGGGGGAGGGGGGGAGGGAGGGGGGGGCGGGGTGGGGGGAGGGAGGGAGAGGGAGGGGAGTAGTCGTGGTCGAGCGGAGGGAGATCACGGAGGGGGAGGGGGGGGTGGGGTGGGGGGCGGGGTGGGTAGCCACACTCATACCTCTCCGGGGGGAGGGAGGGAGAGGATGGGGAGTAGTCATAATCTCTCTTCTCTCAAACTCGCTAGCAATAGCGCCCCTACCTCCCCTTCACCCCCTGCCGCCCCTGCTCCCCCAACCACCACCCTCACCGCCCCCTCCCCGCCCCCAGCGCACGTCGAACAATTCCACCATCCTCTCCTTGACCCCAACCCCAGCCTCGGCTTCGAAGGACCCGGCCTCGAAGGACCCCCCCGCGACGACACTCTCCGCCGCGACTCCGGTACGTCCGGCCCATTCGAGCTCGAGACGTACTCGCCCCAGCCGTCCCCTGATCTGTATTCATCCTTTGCGAAAGAGCAAGAGGGAGAGGGGGGGGCGTTCGACTTGCCGCCGCGGCCGCCCAAGTCGCGGTTTCGCCAGTCACCAGCGCCAGCGCCAGCCGTGGGGGAGGGGGAGAAGGGGAAGGGGAGCAGGGGGGGTAGTTCGGCTTCGGAGGCGAGTAGTACGGGGTATGAAGGTATTGGAGGGTTCATGATACGAGGACGCAACGGGGGTACCAGCCCAGACCAAGAGATACTCCCCGCCCCAACCCCAACCCGTACGTCCCCTCCCCCCTCCTTCCAATTTCCAATCAAGAGCAGGTCTAACACGCCCCCCCACAGACACAGACGAAACCACCCCCCAAACACCTTCCATCCCCATCCTCCTCCCCTCCCGCCCCTCCTCCCCCGACCTCCTAGCCCTAGCCCACCGCCCATCGTCATCAGAAGACGAAGAAGGCGAAGACGGCGCGTCAGACCGTTCATGGGATATTTACGGCGACTATGCGCGGGAGAGCATGTATGGGCCTCTGGGGAATATTGCGCGGCATTCGGCGAGGATGGCGGGGGTGGTTGGGGCGGGGGCGGGGGTGGTGGGGGTGGTTGGGGGGAGGTTGGGGGGGAGGTTGAGGAGGTGGAGTAGTGGGAGTGGGGATGGGAGTGGGAGTGGGAGTGGGGAGGGGGAGGGGGATGAGGGGACGGCGAGGGGCAGGACGTGGGCTGCTTTACAAGGTGCTCAAGGTCGGCAACAAGACCAAACACCCGAGGGCGAACGAACCCCCAAACCCGACTCTTACCCTTCACCGATCACACCTGCCTTCGACGTCAAAGCGCCCACACCCATGACAGCCACCGAACTCCGCTTAAAGCTGCTGAACGACGACAACGACACGTCTCGCGTTGCGTCGCCGAAACCAGATACAAAGCTCATCACGCCCTCTGAAGCTGATACATCCATTACGGCGTCTATCGACTCGTTCCATACCGCCCCCAACGCCCACACCAACACCTCTACCTCTGAAGAAGCAGAAGCGCCGCGAGCAAACGGGATGACGAAATCCTCCAGCGCCTCCAGCGAAAACAGCCACACCCTCCCCCTCCCCCTCCTCGCTTCTCCTCTGCCTATAGAAGACGGCCCCGTCCCCATCCCCAGCTCGTCAGGCCATTCGTCACAGTCTGATCATTTGCCAACGCCCCGCGTGAGCTCCACCCCGCGCCATCCAAACTTTTCCCCGCCCAACGCATCACCATTCTACTCCCCCCACCTTTCGGCTTCGGCTTCGCCTTCGCCTTCACCGTCCCCCCACGCCTCCCCGTCCCCCGTAGTTCCCTGGTCCCCCGACTCGCCATCGTCGCCGCACAGTATCGACGCCACGCGCACCGCGCTCTCCCAATCGCGGGACAACAAAAAAGACGGCAAGCGGCCCCGGGGTCTGACGTTGGTGGGGCGGATGGACAATGACCTAAGGGCTGCGACGGGGCCGGTGCCGATTATGTTTTTGGTCAATGGGGAGGGGTTTCCTATACCGCCGCCTTTGCCGACACCGAGTACGGCGAGTACGGCCGTCCCTGGCCCGGGGGGGAATGGGAGTGGGAGAGAAGGTATCGGACTCGGCTTGCCGGGACACCTAGTGCACGGGCACGGGCAGGGGCAGGGGCAGGGGCCAGAGAGGCGCGCGAGCTCGCCGATGGCTTCACAGACGACGACGAATGTCGAAACACAAAAGTTCCCTGCCCACCCCATGCCCCCTCCGGTAAGAAGCGTCACAGCTCCCATCACGCCCATACCCACTCCACAGCCGAGAGGGTACCACTCTCAACCCGCTCCCCGGGCACACTCGCGGCAGGCGGCAGGGATCGACAAGGAGCTCGAGTCGCCGACGCCGACGCCGACGCCGACGCCGACCTCGGCACCTGCTCCAAGACCGCGGTCGAGGAGCTTTTCGTCGTCTGTAGCTCGGACTCTGGGTGTGGGCCGCAAAGCCTCCACGCCGAGCGCGCTTTCCATCAGCTCTGCGAACGAGCACTCTTCCCTCCCTTCACCTCTTCCCCAGTCTGCGACGCTCAAGAAATCATTCCTCTCCAAATCATCCCTCGCGCCCACCACCGCCACCGCCCAATCGACCCCACCCCACTCTCCTGCGAAATCGACGCTCTCGAGAGTTTCGGGCAATAACGACTCGGTCCTCTCCCTCCCCCTCCCTCCCCCCTCGACAACCTCCGCATCCTTCTCCTTCCCCCCATCCTCCAAATCATCATCATCGAAAAGCGCAAGAAAGACGTCTAGACCTCTGCCGAGTCCGGTGAGCCATAGGGATTTCTTGGAGGAGACTGTAAAGGCGGATGGGATGGATTTCGAGCTCGTGCAGCCGAGGAAACCGAAGGCGGGGGCGGTGTTTAGCCCGACGGCGGCGTCTTTTGAGTCGTATTCGGATCTTGTGAGTGCGAGTGCGGGAGGGGGGAGTGGGGACGAGGGGAAGGCTTTGGAGGGGAGTATACGTTCTGGGACTTCAGCGGGCGGCGGCGGCGGCGGAGGAGGAGGGGGGCTGAAGGTGATGGCAGAGACGGATGAGTGGGGGTTCTTGAAGGACCGAAGCCCGACGCCAGAGATTTTCATGTCGCGGAATGCGCCGGGCGAGTATAGAGCTATCGAAGGCAAATGGGTGAGTCCTCCCACCTCCCCCTCCCTCCCCTCCCCTCCCTTCCCTTCCGGCACATCTACTAACTCAAGGCTAGTTGTCCATCATCAGTACCCCCCTGAACGCCGCCCAGCCAGGAAAGAAGGTCCGTAAATTCGTCATCGAGTCTGGCGTACCGAATTCGCTCAGGGGACGGGTCTGGGCATGGTTCATGGCTGGCACGCTGTCGGCGAGGGTACCGGGGCTGTATGGCGAGTTGTTGGAGCATGATAAGGGGTTGGAAGATGATCGGATCGAGCGGGATGTCGTTTCGTACGTTCTCCCCTCCCATTCATGGTGGAAAAAAGCTGATTGTGACAACAAAAGTGCATACCCGGACCATTCCATATTCGCCGACCCCAACTCTGCAGGCCAACAAGACCTCCGCTCCATCCTCCGCGCCTACTCCAATTTCGCCCCCGCAGGCTATCGCCGCGAAATGTCGCTCATAGCCGGGTGTCTCCTCATCCACTGCGTCGCGGAGGATTCGTTCTGGCTCCTGAGTGGGCTGGTGAATTCGGTGTTGAAAGACTTTTATGGGGAGGGGCAGGTTGGGTTGGGCGTGGAGGCGGAGGTGTTTGCAAAGATGTTGGGGGAGAAGGATGGCAAGTTGGCAAAGGCGTTTAGAGAGATCGGGCTTCATCGTGCGTATCCATCCTTCCTTTTTTTGAAACGCGCGCTTATGAAGACGGAAAGCTCGCGAGTATCTCGACAAGTGGTTCGGCCAGCTATTCATCCGCCACCTCCCCTGGCCCACCGTCCTCCGCGTCATCGACGCCATCGTATGCGAAGGCACCCGCTTCCTCCTCATCGCCTCCCTCACCATCCTCTCCCTCTCCCGCGACCGCCTCCTCCGCCTGCCGCAGGACCACGACTCGGTGCTCGAGTATCTGCACAACCTGCCGCAGGATAGCTTGATGTTGCCGGAGAATTTCATGAAGGCGTGTGAGGGGGTGAGGTATGAGGAGAAGGAGTATAGGAGGACGAGGGCGACAGTGGAGAAGGCGTTGATGGCTTGATTCGGCAGGAGAGTGGGGGTAATGGCAGGAGACTTGTTGCATTTTGGAATGGAGTTTTGGGTCAACTTGGCGGGAAGGAAGGAGCCTTGCATTGCACTTTATCCATGATCATCATTATTTTACTCATACAGGAGTATATCTAGTTCGCTATCGCATAGTAATCAGCATTATGTATCGTCACTTGTGCATGCACTCACACGAGAACTTTGCCAACATCTGCTCGGCCTCTCGTTCCGTCAAGGCCACAAATGAATCAGCAGGAAACTTTGTCTTGGCTGCCAGTCTAGCTCTGAGCGAGACAAGATTTGGGGAGGGCGCGAGGACCGCCGAATGATACCACTCTTCCGTCTCATCTCGTGCTGACAAATCGCCGAAAGCCTCGTAAAACTCCAGACCAGTCTGCCAAAACGTCTTCCTCTCCTCTCCAAATGCCCTTTCCACCCTTGCCTTCATATCATCCACCTTCAGACCCTTCGTCCATTTACTCAACCTCTCCAACATCGTATCGGCATTGTACAGCCAAAGCTCGTCGATAGAGAATAGCGTGCCGAGTTGTTTGGCGATCTCGCAGAGGTTGTGGAAGAGCAGTTCTTGGAGATGGGCGTTCGTTGAGAGGATGAGCTCCCTCATTGCCAGCTGGTCGACACAATCCTTGCCCCAATCAAATCTTTGGAGTGTCGCCTCAGGATATACCAAATCGCCCCAAAGCAGTATATGGACCGCGTTGATAACATAGTACCAAGGCGGCTGCTCTCCGTTCTCACCCAAACAGAGCAACTCAACAACATAATTGAGCTCCGTAATCTCCCGCGCGTTCGCCTTCACCACAAGGGTCTCTAAATCAGGCAAAGAAGGCATAGACCTACCACACCTGGCACCGGGTGGAAACCAAGGTGTCGAGATGTGTAGCCGAGTCGCAGTGGGGCAAAGTAGCTCGATGAGGGCGCTGTTTGGCAAGGTCGTATCTTCACCGCCTTCTTGTCGGGCGTTCCTATCGGCGGGGTGGATGATGACGGTTTCGACGGCAGGGAGAGGGCGGAGTATGAACCCGTTTCCCCATGGTGATTGACCGAAGGGCAGCGGTGCGCGCTCTACGACCACCGTCTGTACGAGGTCCAACAAATTGTTCTTTCCGTAGGGCCTGCCTCGCCCGCCGGAACACACAACCGAGAGGGGATTCAAGAGGTTCGATATTGGTAGCGAGCGATAGAGTCTTTGAGCGATGAGATCGAAGAAGAGGGGAGATGTGCGCAGAAGAGATGTGAGGTCTTTGCCGTCGGAGATGTGGGAGAAGATGACGTGGAGTATGTCTGTTGTGTGGGCTACCCGGGAGGGGGAAGACATAGTTGCGTCCAGCTAACAGAGCTATCAGGAGTCAGCGAAAGAGTCGAGGAAATCGAGAGGAATGGCTATACAGACCGGATACGCGACCCTGGAAACAAGTCCGGCTGCCTGCAATGTCGGCAGATCGAGCGTGGTCCCGAATACGGAGCTTTGCCAAGTAAGTATCGTGCGCCGAGAGGTGGCGGAGGGGGCGAGCACAAAGATAAACTGAAGACGAGACGATATAGAGGACGATGAAAACAAAGATTCTGAACTGGACGCGTCAAGTGGGCGGCCTCAAATACCGCGCAAGAGATATGAGGCATTGACGGCAGTCTCGAAGGCTGTATGTACCTCTCTAGATCATCGGAACGTGGTATGGGCTACCAAGTATACATACAGGTAACTCATGTACATATGTAGGAAAGACTACTCGGAAGATTCGGTCGCCAGAATGTCCTTCTTCGTCAATACCTTAACTTCAACCCGCCTATGCCTTCTCATCCCTTGTAAGCTGCCACCGCATACTCAGCCTCATCCTCCGTCAAGCCTATAACGTTGCTAACGGGATCATGTCCTATGTCGTGTTGCAAACCGCTCTGTGGGCGTGGACGCGGTGGGTCGATCATACAGGAGTATATCTAGTTTGCTATCGCATAGTAATCAGCATTATGTATCGTCACTTGTGCATGCACTCACACGAAGAATTTACCAATGTCCGCTCGGCCTCTCGTTCCGTCAAGCCCACGAACGTATCAGCAGGAAATTTTGTCTTGGCTGCCAGTCTAGCTCTGAGCGAGACAAGGTTTGGGGAGGGCGCGAGGACCGCTGAATGATACCACTCTTCCGTCTCATCTCGTGCTGACAAATCGCCGAAAGCCTCGTAAAACTCCAGACCAGTCTGCCAAAAGACTTGACACTCTGCCGACGTCTTCATCTCCCCAAATCCCCTTTCCACAGTCTGCCAAAACGTCTTCATCTCCTCTCCAGATGCCCATTCCACCATTGCCTTCATCTCATCCACCTTCCGACTCTTCGTCCATTTACTCAACCTCTCCAACATCGTATCGGCATTGTACAGCCAAAGCTCGTCGATAGGGAATAGCGTGTAGAGTTGTTTGGCGAACTCGCAGAGGTTGTGGAAGAGGTTGTCTTCGAGCTTGGCGTT
The DNA here is from genome assembly GCA_006352305.1 of Cryptococcus floricola. Lineage (NCBI taxonomy): Eukaryota > Fungi > Basidiomycota > Tremellomycetes > Tremellales > Cryptococcaceae > Cryptococcus > Cryptococcus floricola. The sequence continues at coordinate 31,146 of CM016942.1, read as the reverse complement.
AGTTGAGAGGGTGAGCTCCATGATTGCCAGCTCGTCGACGCAATCCTTGCCCCAATCAGAGCTTTGGAGCTTCGCCTCAGGATATACCAAATCGCCCCAAAGCAGTATATGGACCGCCTTGATCTTGCGGCAATCAGGGCGTTCCACCACGCCGTCAGCCCAGATATTGTAACAGACCTCCCCAACAACATAATCGAGCTCCTTAAAGTCCCCCGCGTTCACCTTCACCACAAGAGTCTCTACATCAGGCAAAGAAGGCATAGGCGGAACACCCCTGGCGCCGGGTGTAATGCAAGGTGTCGAGATGTGTAGCCGAGTAGCAGTGGGGAAAAGCCACTCGATGAGGGCGTTGTTTGGCAAGGTCCAATCTGGACTGCCTTCTTTTCGGGCGTTCCTATCGGCGGGGTGGATGATGACGGTTTCGACAGCAGGGAGAGAGGGGAGTTTGTCCCAGTTTGCCCAAAGATCATCGACGGGCAGCGGTGCGCGCTCTACGACCACCGTCTGTACGAGCTCCAACAGCTTGTTCTTTCCGTAGGGCCCGCCTCGCCCGCCGGCTTGCGCGCCCGAGAGTGGATTCAAGACGTTCGATATCGGTAGCGAGCGATAGAGTTTTGGAGCGATGAGACCGAAGAAGAGGGGAGATGTGCGCAGGAGAGATGTGAGGTCTTTGCCGTCGGAGATGTGGGAGAAGATGATGTGGAGTATGTCTGTTGTGTGGGCTACCTGGGAGGAGAAAGACATAGTTGCGTCCAGCTACCAGAGCTATCAGGAGTCAGCGAAAGAGTTCAGAAAATCGAGCGGAATGGCTATACAGACCGGATACGCGACCCTGGGCTGACGAGGGTGGTCAACGCTATGTACAGTACTCGTAGGGTACGGCTCTACACAGGGGCCCAGACAGCACCACTGATTCGTTGTAAAGACCGAAGAGAGAGAAATCGAACACAGAACAGTGTACTCGTTAGCGTTACAACAAACTGGGACGATGAGCCACTCAGCGTCCCCTCTGCTTCTGAAATGTTGTGCGTGGCAATGGAAAGGCGAACAGGCTCTATAGCAACTGGATTTTCCACAGAACGGACAGCGAGCATGCATCGAAAGCCTACCATTTTGTCTCTATATCTCTATCGAAATCTGTACCACGCCTAATGATCCTCATCATCCCACCTCAATATCCCTTGTCAACATCCACCTGATTGATAGCCCTTCCCCTCCCCCCCTCCCTAACTCTTCGCACATTATCAATCAACAAATCCGCGCCCGCATCATAATACCCAAGACCCTCCATGTTTGAACTCGTATGAGCAGTGACGACGACGCGCGGGTGGGTGTAGAGGGGGTGTTGGGGAGGGAGGGGTTCGGGGTCTGTTACGTCGAGGGCGGCACCGGAGAGGTGGGAGGAGGAGAGGGCGGAGAGGATTGTTTCTGCGGAGAGGGAATAGTTAGGCGTGCAATCAGAGGGAGGGGAGGGGAAGGGGGGTGGCGTACCGCTCTTGACGAGGTCGCCTCGGCCTACGTTGATGAAGATGGCACCGGGAGGAAAAAGAGCTATATCTTGATCAGTCTTGGATCAACCTGAGAAGGAGAGATACCTACCAAACTCCTCTTCTCCCAACAGCCACTGAGTCTGAGGCGTCGACGGCAGACTGGCGATCAAGATATCTGACTTTCCCAAGAAGGTCTTGAAAGACTCTTTGTCGGTGGTGGAGTAGTACGCGGAGGGGATGTCGCCTGCATAGTGGTAAGGATAGAGATCAAACAGGGAGCAAAGCAGACACCTACCCTCGACATCGCCGGTGCCGGGGATTATGTACCCATCGTCGACCCTCTTGTCACCCTTGGAGTTGGCGGCAATGACGTTGACGTTGAATGCTTTCAGAAGCCGAGCGGTTTCGCGAGCGATGTGGCCGTAGCCCTACATATATAGTCAGATACTACACAGAAGAGCGCGCAAAATTGATGACGCTGAACGAGATGGAAGGAAAGATAAAGGAGATGGGGAGGGACGTACCAAGAGACCGGCTGTCTTGCCGTAAAGGGATCGCCCGAAACCTTGAGTGTGATACTCGGGCAGCTGAGGAATGTTGCGAGTCCATACTTGATTGGTCTGGAAACGTTCGTCTTTCAGCTGTTGTTCTCTTGTTTCTTGACGAGGGAGGGGACGGGGGTGAAAGGCGCGAACGTACTCGGTGGTTGAAGTTTTGCAGATGGAGCTGTTGATACACTGTTGCCATTACAGTAAGAAGAAGTGCGTGTGATGAGGCGATTATATAGACGCACAGGTAATGATTTGGGCAATGATCCATTGGGGAATCGTCGTCGAGTGGATTCCTATCGGGCATGATTAGCTCGGGGAAGTATGAAGCTCGAGCACTCACCAGAAGCCGAGGATATAATGATATTCTCTTGAGCCTCTTTCCCGCTGAGTACAGAAGACTTGAGGGCAAGAGCAGCACCAGCTATAGCACCAGTCAGCTTTGAATTACGGTCGTCAAGAGGAAGTCACCGACCGCTAGTAAGCTGTACGAGCTTCAGGTTTGGCACATCCTCGTATTTGATATACTCGGGGATACCTAGCCAGTTACAGTACCACACATCTACCTCGGCAGCTGCTTCTTTTGGGAGTTCCTCTTTGCCATCGAGGGGGTAGTAGTAGACGTGCTTGAAGTGCGTCTTGAGCTCGGCGAGCTTTTCGGGGGAGAGGGCGACGGTGAGGCCGAGGATGTCGAACTGGGGGTGGGTGTTTGTCATTTTGAGCGAGAGGGGGGTGGAGTTGTTGATGAAAAGTACATGAATTGCCTTATGTGCACCGATAACGACAAAATATCGAGTCGGCCAAATCCGTGGCTCATCGGCACTTCCCCGTCGGCTACTAGAAATCAGGTAGCCCAACCCATTTCCCCACCGCAATAATTTGGGACTTCGGATTTGGGAAGATGGACTTGCGGCGATGTCCGTTCTCACCTTGTCCGAAATCTCCAAATCGACCGTCTTGATCAATATCTTGTTTTCAGCTCGATACTATCTCTCTCAGCTTCTACCATTTCCACCATGTCTGCCCCGATTTCATCTTTTCGCACTCTCCTCGCCTCTTCATCCAGATCCCTACGCCCCACCCTGAAACCGCGCATCCAAATACGACCATCCTCGTCCTCCTCCGTCCCTCCCCCGACCGGCCCCAGATTCACCACCGCCAAGCCCCAATCGGAATGGAAGAAGCCAACCAGTATCCTGTTAATGTTGGTTCCTTTTGTGACGGGATACTTGGGCTGGTGGCAGATCCAGAGACTGAGATGGAAGCTCGATCTGATCGACGAGGTGGACAGAAATATGGAGAAACCGCCGATGCTGCTACCTAGCCATATCAAGTGCGTATCCTATCTTCTCATATATGCTCATACTGATGATCATCCTAGTCTCGCTGCTCTTCCCGACTTCTCCTTCCGCCGCGTCCTCGTCAAAGGTCAATTCTCTGGCCCTCCCATCCTGCTCGGCCCTCATACCTACGACGGTATCGCCGGCTACCACCTCATCCTCCCATTCCACCGCTCAGACGGCGGCTCCACCATTCTCCTCAACCGGGGCTTCATCACCACCACTCGCGCAACTGCTATCCGTAATCGCTCGCAGTCTGTCCCAGGCTTGACAGCCGACGGGCAATCGACAGGGGAGGAAGTCGTCATTGAGGGGTTGCTGCCAAAGACGGGCGAGAAGAGTAGTTTTACCCCGGACAACAAGCTGGAGACGAATGAGTGGTTCTGGAAAGACGTGGATTTGATGGCGGAAGTGGCAGGGGGGTCGGAGCAGAATGTGCAGGCGGTACTCGTCGATGCCATCGCTGGTGAGTTTTCTTCCCTTGAACAAGGTTTCTCATGCTGACATTTATTTCCAGAACCTGATATATCACCCACACTCCTCATGCAGCAGGGTACCCCCGTCGGTAGACCGCCCGTTGTCGAGCTTCGAAACCAACACGCCCAATACGCCGCTATCTGGTATGTCCCTCCTCCTTCTACTCTGGCCTTTCCGCGGATTGATTGAAGCTGACCTTTATATCTAGGCTTTCTCTGTGCGCGTCAACAACAGTCATGGTCGGGTGGATCCTCACCAAGGGCCGCGCAGGAGGGAAAGGTTCGGCAGGGAAGAGACCGAAATTGTACTAGACCTTGACAGTCGTCATTCTGTCAAGTATCCTCACACGTCAGCATCATGCATCGCATCATCCATGACTACACAAAACATGGTTGCGGCGCCGTTACCGCTGACTCGCTCGAGGATGAACGGAACTCGCTCGTTGTACGACTCTGTTGAGAAAGCTCGGCGTATTTGTGGTTCTGCGACGATGCCTCTGGGTGTATATACCGTTTATGCATTTCTCCCATTTTCCAAGGGTTATATGGGGTATCCGATACAACAGCCGTGCCCCGGAAGCAGAGAGCAAGGTCGGCACTGTGGACGTTCTTGAGCTTGATCTCGCGGATTTGGGGAGTGTTCAACGAGTCGACCTGAAGGAGTTGATCGCTGTGGCAGTTCATCCTGATGAGCTTTCGTCCTTCTGTGTTGCGGTGTATTCGGACGCCGCTGATCGATACGATGTAGGTTCGCTCTCGACTAATCTTTCCAACCATCTCGGTACGTTCGCCTGGGTAATGTCCAAAGCACAATGGGCCCTTGTACGTCCTTTCTCGCTGTCATGTCTTTCTCACTGATCACGCTTTCGTCCATCTAGGCACCGCTTTACTTTTTCCCCTCTGAGGGCGCGCTCAACCAGATCCGGGCCGGTACCCTCCCCTTCCCGGAAGCTCTGGAGCTAAACGTCACGCCTTTCAACCATGTCTTGGAGCCAAGAGGCGATCTGGTGGGTGAAGAGGGAAAGAAGAAGGCGGTGGAACTTTGGGAGTGGTGTGATGAGCAGGGAAAGGAGTTTCAGTAGTCGGGTATCTGGTGTATAGTCCTCTATTGCAGACATCTCGACAAGCGGTGAAGTCGCTCACCCATTGTCCAGTATCGGTCCCTTATTTGATGGTGGTCTTTCTCTGCAATGCATTCAATTCTGCAGCTCTGTTGCCGGGCAGTGAAAAGCTTCTCGAGGCGCAATGGTCAGTGCAGTATGTGTACATTAACCAGTCATTCGTTTTGCACCTTCATCTTGCATCTTCATCATGGCCATACTTGATACACCCGCTCTATGCCAACACCTTCACGATCCACTCGGTCAACTTGTCCATCGCCGCATCATACCCCTCCGCATACTCTCCCAGCTTTTTCCCCTCCGCACTCAACCCATGCCCCGCCCCCTCCACATAATCCACCGCCACCTCCCTCTTCTTGCCCTTGAACGCTCCCAACTGTCCCAACGCCTTCTCGAGACTCTTGGACTCTTGGACCGAGATGATCTTGTCGTCGGCGCCGTGGAGGATGTAGACGTTGGCGGGGACGGAGGGGGAGAGGGGGAGGAGGAGGTGCGGGTAGCGCGCGTCGAGGGATGAGAGGCGGGAGAGACGGGAGGGGTACGGGATGGAAGCGAGAGATTCGGACAGGCCGGGGGCGTTGAGGAGGTGGTCGACATAAACACCGTCGCGCTGCCAGATCCGCTGCAAGTTTGACCTCCCCTTCTCTGTCGCAAACTTGCCGTCGATCAACGTAAACTTGTCGGCGACGGAAAAGTCCTTCTCTTCGAGTTTGAGAAGCTCTTCGGCCTTGGCGTCGTCGTAGGCAAAGTGCGAGGGGGGGAAGGCGGTCTGGATATCTTTGGGCTTGAGCCACTCGTCGATGAGCCAGTCGTTACCCTGCCCAAAGGCCGATACCCAGCCGATAGGCCTGGGGCTGACGGTGGGCATGACGGCCGCGCCCCGGGCGGCATAGTTTCCACCGCTAGCGCCGAGGACGACGAGCCGGGCGGCGTCGAGGGCAAAGCCGGAGGCGGAGAGGAGGGAGATGAGGGCTTTGGGCTTGGAGTAGGGGGAGAGGTAGGAGAAGAAGTTGTGCATGTCGGTGAGGAGGTCGGACGCGTTGGAGGGGTGGAGGAGGCGGTAGTCGGGGGAGAAGAGGATGATGCCCTTTGACGTCAGACGTTCTATGCGAATCGTATCGTCAGCATGGCGCTCGATGAAGGGGGGGTGAGAGGACGTACCAGGCAGGTCGGGAGGGAAAATACCAGCTCTGTCGCCCGAGACCATACCGCCATGGTGAAAGTAGACGACGGCGGGAAGTTTCTTGAGCTCGTCTTGCCTCTGGAGAACTTGTTCGCCAGACTCGGGCTGGCCGTCAACGATGGAAGGGGGGAGGTAGACGTCGACTTTGAGGTCGAGGTCTTTGTCGAATACGAGGGTGGAGGTGGGCTTGATTGATGTTTCCATGGTGGACGGGGATGTGCGGATGAAGAGAAAAAAATGGAGAAAGAGACAATAAGTTCAGATGGGGGAGTCGCAACAACGTCATAGTTGGCTACGCACGTGACTTCGGCAGCCGATACGTCAAAGTCCCCCGCGCATTCGTCTGTCTTGCTGTCTTGTCGTTATGACAGAGGGATGACAGGGACATGGAGTGCGATGTACAGATGCAATATGTTTTTTCATTTCAAAGCAAAGATAATCGTATCCGATAGCTGTAAAAAAAACCATGCTAAATCGTTACTTTTTTTCCCACAACCTTCAATCCCACGCTCTCTCATCATATCACCCTCTGCATCTCTCCAAATCCCATCCCATCCCACCCCATCCCATCCCATCGCCTCATACTCCGCTTCAATCACTCGCCCAAGAAGAAACACAACGCTTGAAATCACATGACGACCGACGGGAAGAGAGGGGGAGGTCGGATGTGGTACAGCAAACGATTGCGAGGCTTAGAAGACTAGAATAGAATGTCAGCAGTGATCACCGTGCGGAGGGGTAGACGTACGAAGGTCGCCGAGACCACCGGCGTCGATACCAGCGTTCTCCTTGACACCCATCTCAAAGTCTACCGCCAAGTCAGTAAAACACGGTAAACGACAAAGACAAAGAAACTACTCACAGCCGTAGATGATGGTAGTAGCCATCAAGATACCAGTACCGCTTCCAAGCGCACCCATCATATCCGCAACGACCGACAACAAACCCAAGGTGGCACCGCCAAAGGCCGCAGCAGTCGGGATAATCCGCTTGAGCTCCTTGTAGATCGACGCATCGCGGTGGCCGGCGAGGGTCATGTTCTGGTCCTTGAGCTGCTTGGCGACGTCGCGCGGGCCGGAACCGGAGACTTCGATCCAGGTCTTGGAGAAGACGGCGCAGGCGGTGCAGATGAAGGCGATGTAGACGGCGGTGTGGAAGGGGTCTTGGAGGGCTTTGGTGAGGGAGTGGGGGGCGGACATGTAGTAGGCGATACCGGAGACGGCGTTGAGCTGGGAGGGAGAGTCCTCGAGGGGCTATGGGAATGTTAGTGAGGAAGGAGAGAGAAGAGGAGGAGGACGTACCTCCCAAACACCCAAGAGTCGGACGAGCAAGTTCTCGGGGAACCTAGACGCGAGCATCTGGGAGACGAGGAAGATGTTGCTAGTCAAGGCAGACTGGAGCATGATGGGCATGTTGGAGGTGTAGAAGAGCTTGACGGGGTAGGTACCTCGCTGGCCACGCATCTTGGAGCTCTTGATGGGGATTTCGATTCGGAAGCCCTGGAGGTAGATGACGGCGGCGAACACGGCGACGGTCGCGAGGAGGTTCATGATGTTGGGCAGTCGCTCGCGGTAGAAGGCCTCCTTCAACGCACGGGTCTTGTCGTTCCAGGTGAAGAGGAGGTGGAAGAGGGCGATGATGGCACCTTCAAACTCGGGCCCTCGACCGGTGTTGACGGTGTTGGGGGAGAAGGCCTTCCAGACGATGGACTCGCAGATGTTGGTAGCGATGAAGAGGGAGATACCGGAGCCGAGTCCGTAGCCCTTGGTGAGGAGCTCGTCGAGGAGGATCACGATCAGGGAGGCGGAGACGAGCTGGAGGATGAGGAGGAGACAGACACCAGCGCCGAGGGAAGAGGGGGAGCCGTACATGCCAGTGAGGACGTAGACGGTGGCCTGACCGAGAGAGATGATCATGGCGAACACTACGGACGATCAGCACAAGCCAGCGAAAAGGAAAAAAAGACGCGTACACTTCTGGGCGGCACCGAAAAGAGCGCGGTCGTCCTTCAAGCTAAAGTCGACGTCGATGAGCTGGGCACCAGCGAGGAGCTGCATGATCATGCCGGAGGTGACGATGGGGGTGATACCGAGCTCCATGAGGGTGCCCCTGTTGGAGGCGAGGATGGCTCTGAGCCAGTAGAGGGGGTCGGAGGAGTCGGAGGACATGATGCCGTAGAGAGGGACCTGGGAGCAGACGAGGAAGATGAGGAGGGTGATGGCTGTCCATGCGATCTTGTGGTTGAAGATGACCTTCTTTTCAGGAGCAGTGACCTCGGGGAGGATGCTCATGAACGGGCGCACGAGCTCGAGGAAGCGGACTGGGGGGGTTAGCTGGGGGTGGAGGGGGAGTGGAGGTGGAGGCACTTACAGCCCATCTTGGTGTGTGGGATGCAGTAGTAGGCAGGGAAGAGAGGAGGGCAGGGCAAGAGAGAAAGAGTGGTGCGTGGAACCCAGCCGCATCAGGGAATCCCCCAAATTGCTTACGTAACTGCCTCCACTTGGCATCCCAAAAGTTCACTCAGCTCTCGCATCTCTAACCCCCCCAACCACCATGTCCGACGACCCCGCTGCCACCCCCCGCCCAGAGACATCCCTCGACGACAGGCCCAGGCATGCCGGCACCGCCCCTGTCAAAGCCGAGTACGCCTACTGCTATATCCCGCTGCACACAGCTGACATTCACCAGGTACCTCATTCGCGCGACTCCCATCGTAGAATCAACCTCCGCCGCCGACTTGAACGATATCCACCCCGATGACGCCGCCGAAGGCCACACCCCCTCCGACTCTCGCGACTCGCGCGACTCCAAGCGCCGCAAACCCAACAAGGCCGACAAGAAGGAGCGCAAAGGCCAGAACAAGGGCCGCAAGTTTGCCATCGTCCGGGAGGCGAGTGTACGCATTTGTAGGGCTTGGGAGACGACGGGGGAGTGTGATAGGGGGGAAGGGTGCAAGTTTAAGCATAGCTGGGAGGGGTACTTTGAGGTGAAGCCGGCGGATATTGGGTATAGGCCCGAGTGGGAGAAGCAGAACGAGCCGCCGTATGTCCTTCTTGGCGAGAGGCTTGTGGGGGGGGAGGATGCGTTGGGCAAGACGCTCGATCTCAACACTGTCTGTCCCGTTTACAAGGGTCTCGGGTACTGTCCCTTCGGCTGGCGATGCCGTTTCCTCGGCGGCCATATCAACAAGGTCGACCCGGCAAAGGAGGAGAAGAAGGGCGGGCCGCAGAAGAGGATGGGCGAGTGGGAAGTGGAGGGGTGGGAGCAGAGCGAGTTGAATGAGGAGGGGTGGAAGCAGGGAGAGACGAATTGGCCAGAGTTTGAGAATCTGCAGAACCTGAGGCATAGTACTGTACGTCCCCCTTCTCTTCTCTCGTGATCGTAGCGCTGACATGTTTCAAGGCTGCATTCCCCTTCTCAACCGCCTACCTCGCGCACGTCGACCCCGAAAAACCCTTTACGCTCGGCGACAGAAACGACTCGCGCAACAAGCCTCAAAAGCGCAAGAAGACTGTCATCCTCGACGAAGAAGAAGCTGCCAACGAGGTGGAAGAGAATGAGGAGGAGGCGCAGAATGAGGTGGAGGAGGCGAAGGGGTATGTGATGGGGGAGAGTGAGAGTTTTGATGTGCCGATGAGGCCGGAGGAGAAGAGGAGGTTGAATTGGGAGGGGGGGAGGTATCTTGCGCCGCTTACTACCGTTGGGAATCTTGTACGTTCTTCTCTTCTCTTCGTCCCCTCGTCCCTTCGTCTCTCCTCCTCGTATCCCGTCTCTCCTTTCTCTCCCTTCGCCTTGTTTTGAACTACTCTATCCTCCCCCTTCGTCTTCCCCGTCTCTTTCTCGTCTTGCTTGTCTTTCTTTTCGTCTCTCCCATTTGTCTCTCCCACTCGTCTCTCCCCCCTCACCTCGTCTCTCTTTGCGCCTCCCGCGGTTCCCCCCGCTGACAATCCCATAGCCTTTCCGCCGTCTTTGTGTCGACTACGGCGCCACCATCACCATCTCCGAAATGGCCCTCGCCCAGCCTCTCGTCTACGGCGCCAAAGAAGAGTGGGCTCTCGTCCGACGACACGAGTCTGAAAAGATGTTTGGCGTGCAGCTGGCGGGCGGGTTCCCGAATAGGATGGTACCGGCGGCGGAGGTGTTGGCGAAGAATGTGGGGAGTGGGGTGGATTTCGTTGATGTTAATATGGGGTGCCCGATCGATTTGGTGTTCAACCAGGGCGCTGGTACTGCCTGTGAGTCTTCATTCTTCCGTATAGCTTTTCGAAGCTAACACTTGAACAGTGATGGACTCTCCTGGACGTCTCGGCAAGATCTTGGTCGGTATGAACAGAGCTTTGGGCGAGAGTACGTTTCACCCTATTCATTGAGGATGTGGCTGACGTTCTGGATAGTCCCTCTCACCGTCAAATTCCGAACCGGTGTCGCCCACGGCAAGCCTAACGCCCACAAGCTTATCCCTCGTTTCGCTACCGAATGGGGAGCCAGCGCGTTGACCGTACGTCTCCTTCCCCCCTCTCCAGTCCACATCTGACTTTTGTCGCAGCTCCACGGACGATCTCGCCAACAACGATACTCCAAACCCGCCGACTGGGAGTATATCAAGTCCGCCGTCACCACCCTCCGCGAGTCTGTCGCCGACGCCAACCTTCCCCCCGTCCCTATCTTTGGCAATGGCGACTGTTTCTCGGCCGCTGGGTATTACGAGGAGATGGAGAAGAGCGGTGTGGATGGTGTGATGGTGGCTAGAGGGGCTTTGATCAAGCCGTGGATCTTTACGGAAATCAAGGAGAGGAGGGAGTGGGATATCTCGGCGGTGGAGAGGTTGGAGGGTATCCGAAAGGTGCGTCGTCGGCTCGTCTTTGTCCATCTGTGTGTGCTGATAAGAGTTAGTTTGCAGAATTTGGTCTCTCCCATTGGGGCTCCGACACCCAAGGCGTCAACATCACCCGTCGATTCCTCTGCGAAGCCCTCTCCTTCCAACACCGATATATCCCCATCGGTCTCCTCGAACGTATCCCGGCAAAGATGAATGAGAGGCCGCCGGCGTATAGGGGCAGGACGGAGCTCGAGACGTTGTTGGCGAGTCCGTTTGTGGGGGATTGGGTCAAGATTTCAGAGATGTTTTTGGGCAAGGTGGATGAAGGGTTTGATTTTGTGCCGAAGCATAAGAGTAATGCGTATGGGGGGGAAGAGGCGCAGGGGTAGGTTTTTTGTTTGTATCTATACCAATATCATGCACCTTTTGGCACACAGTAGTCAATCTGCAAGTGCTTCTGCCGCATCTTGTCCCTACCTGCCTATATGTGTCTCGACGTGAGACTGGTGGGGGAAGAGAGCGTGGCGCCTATGGAGTATGTAAGGCGAGTAGACGTCTCTCCCTTGTGTGTGTCGAGACTGATTGGCGTAGAGTATGGGAGCTAGGCTCGGCGTTGATGGCGCGAGGGAGAGTAGATGCGGAGAGTCACAAACTCGGGACTATGGTCATTGAGGGTGAAGAGAGTTACATAAAGATTTTGGAACTCATCGTTGCTATGTACAGGGCTCTATGTAAGACGATGTCGAAATGAGGGAAAAAGACTTAACGGCCCGATTCGCCAAGTCAATAAAAAACCCTCTCGCCTCTAACTACTCCCTGCTCCCTCCCTACATCCACAGCGTCCTCGCCCTCGCCTTCACTAACTCCATCCCCACCCTACTCTGCAATCCGTGCCACACCTCCTTCTCCATTCCCTTCCTCCAACTCCTCCATTCCACCGCCGTCTCCTCGCTCATCAAACCGCCTGCCGAAAGCACAAGGGGGCGGAACGCCCCCCCGTAAATCCTCGGCGCCTTGTCCACAACCTCCGCGTCCCTCTTCGATAACCACGCCACCATCCTTCCCCTAACCCAGTCGATCCACTCCATCTCCCTCGGCTTCCCTCCTTGTACCACGTACGCGTGCTTGTCCTCGGGACTGTAGACCTTGAGGTCATAGTCGACATTGCGCAGCTGCCCTCCCCCTCCTCGTACCCTAATGTCGTTTCTCCTTCGCCCTTGCTGAGTAGATGGTTCAAGCGAGACGGCGGCGCCGGCGACACGGGAGAGGTTGAAGTACTTGGCGAAGGCGTTGGCGAAGGCGTTCGATGTGGGTACGCATCGTATCAGCGGCGCGGAGCAAAGCGTCCATCATCTCCTCAGTCTCCCTCAACTCCTCGGCGACAGCATCACTTTCCCTTCTCAATTCCTCAAACTCCTTCCGAGTCGCCTCTTCCAACTGCTCATACTCCTCCGACTTCTGTTCCACTACCTCCTCCTGGGCCGCCACCGCCGACTCTAGCTCACGCATCTCCCTCTCCCTGGTCTCCCTGTCCTCCTGCAGCTCCTCCACCTGCTTCCTTAGTCTGTGACATTCCTCGTTCGCCTCATCTCGTTCCCTCAGCACGGCCTCGTACGTTCGCTCCACCTCGTCCTGCGCTTCACGCATTCGTCGTATCCATGGATCGGACTGATGAAAGTTGGCGCTGGGGTGGATGGATTGGGTTTCGGGATGAGTGACAGGATCGACTACAAAGAACGTTGTGTCAGAACTAGGTCCTCTAAGAACGTGATAAGAGACTTACCATTGAAGTCATCTACCATCTCATCCGACTCGGCCTCAGAACTCGCCTTTCTCTTTCTCTTCTTTGTCGTCGACGGGCCTGTGCTGTCAATACAGGTTTGTTGGGTGGAAGAGCTGTGGTAAGACGGAGGAGGCGATGAATCTTGGTCCTATTGATTGATAAGCACAAGCCAGGACTTATGTCACAACTCTGCCCTCGACGTACCTTCATTGTATCCTCTTCAATCCTCCTTGCATCCTCGACTAGATCCCTCTTCTTGACCTTCTTTTCCTTCTTGTCCTTCTCCTTCTTCTCCTTCTTCTCCTTCTTCTCCTTCTTCTCCTTCTTCTCCTTCTTCTCCTTCTTCTCCTTCTTCTCCTTCTTCTCCTTCTTCTCCTTCTTCTCCTTCTTCTCCTTCTTCTCCTTCTTCTCCTTCTTCTCCTTCTTCTCCTTCTTCTCCCTCTTCTCCTTCTCCTTCCTTGCTTTCGCCTCTTTGGAAGTCTTCGACTTTTTTTTATCCTTTTGTGGACGATTGGGCTCGTTGGGAGTGCGGGAAGATGTTCCGGGGGTGGATTGGGACGGTACAGAACTAAGGAATAGCTAGAAGATTGAGATTCAGGAGAAGAAGACTTTCGGTTGTATCAGACGTACCTCTGCTAGATCATCGTCTTCCATCTGCTTCAGTTGATCTCCAGAAACGCCATCGACGCTTCCATCATCATAATCATCTCCTTTCTGAAAGCGACGGGAATCTGAGGGACTGGTCATTCGGCGGATGATGGGAGGTATTCCGGGCGGATGGGGCGTATCGTAGGGAAGCAAGAAGGGCGGGCGATTGATCGCTGTTATGAAGTAGAGAGAAGTCAGCAGTCTTCCTTCTGTACAGGTGCGCAGAGAGGAAGAGGCGGCGAAGGATATTGAACTATGTTATTTGGAGAGAATGAGGCAAAAGCAAGATGCGCCGCCAGAAGAGAAGCCTCGTTTGGCCGAACGAATTTGCCTCCACTTTTGACGTCCACCAAGTGCCATACGCGATAGATTGACGTATCTTACTCCACAAACATAGAATGCTCATAATGCTGAACCTCAAGCCAAAGATATGCATTCGCATCAGCATCTACGGTCTCTGTCAAGCTCAATCTTCGGTCGCTCTGTGTTAGGAGGGTGATGACAACGTCGTAGTCGGTGCCCATGACTCCCAGCGCACGATAATTGCCATATCAGATACATATCTTCATGATGCTTGCGATTCCCAACCCAGCCTGACTTGAGCGTGCATATCCTTCTTCCCCTGCGTCTTGCATCACGAGCTCATTCTATACAACGACCGAAGGAGCGCCTAGATATATGGGCGGATGCGGTAGATGAACGAGATAGCTGCCAAGGAGAACGATGATATATCTGCAAAGAAGATCAGTACAGAGCGATACGAGTCCTACTGCTTGAAAACTTACCAGAATTTCCGACGACGACAACCGCTCTTCGTACGACAGCTAACAAGGGAAGCTCCTCCGTAACCGGCGATGATGAAGGCGAGTAGTATGCCGGAGAAGGGGTATGGGCAGAGCAGAGCGGGGGTTATTTAGCGGAAAGCCGGTGCGAGTATTTGTGATGGGGTGAAGAGATTTACATAGAGATTTTCGAACTCATCGGTGCTATGTACTTAGGCTGTATATAAGACGATGTCGAAATGAGGGAAAAAGACAAGACGGCCATACTCGCCAAGTCGATAAAAAACCCTCTCGCCTCTAGCTACTCCCTGCTCCCTCCCCTCACATCCACAACGTCCTCGCTCGCGCCTTCACCACCTTGATCCCCACCCTACTCTGCTGTAATGACCCGGGGTCATTACGCCCATTCAACTCGGCGCGCGCCGTCGGCGGAGGTCTCCGCCGACCTCCACCTTACTAGACCATTCGCGCGCGAACGACCATCCGTCATAGATCATTCACAGAAAATGATCCAAAAGGTCTTAGCATGTACTTCAAAGGCCGGTAGAGCGTAGGATGTGATATAGGGGGTGGAGGCTGATTCAGCGATATCACATACGCTGAATAAGTCGGTGGCAAATGTGCAAAGAGAGAAAGTGTAGCGTGCTAGGCGCCTGCACGCCCCATGGACTATTCTTAGCTGTGCTCGCCTCCGTCTTCGTCTCCGTCTTGGTTACCCTTACTCGTTCTCGTCCTCTTCCTCTCTTCTTAGTAAGGCTGTCCGACCTACGTCGACACGCCCCTGTTCGTCACCCTGATCGTCTTCCACCCGTCTGCCCTTTCTTATTGTCCTTAGCCTCTTCGTACAGTTCGCTGGTCGACTTGTACCCTTATTCGCTCCGTGTCGTAGTCGTATACGTAGTCGCTCCGTCTATCGTCTCGTCACTCATTCATGTATATAAGAAAGGCTGGGTGCGGGGACAGAGATCTCAACAACTCTTTGACTCTCTCCTCTTGTAATGACCCGGGGTCATTACGCCCATTCAACTCGGCGCGCGCCGTCGGCGGAGGTCGCCGCCAACCTCCACCGACCTCCACCTTACTAGACCACTCGCGCGCGACTGATCCATCCGTCATATCAGTCACAGAGTGCACCCCAAAAGTCGTTAGCATGTACTGCAAAGGCCGGTAGAGCGTAGGATGTGATATAGGAGGTGGAGGCTTATTCAGCGATATCACATACGCTGCATAAGTCGGTGGCAAATGTGCAAAGAGAGAAAGAAGCGTTGGAAATCATCGATGAGCCAGAAAGGTATATAAGGGGCCGTGGTAGCCGTAGAATAGAACCTCATCGATGATATTTCGTAAGACCCAAGCTTGAGAACCTCACAAGTCTTAAGCCTTGTTCGATACAGTGGTAATCTATACATATACACACTTGTCTACTCGGTATCGAGACCTATCTTAGTCGTCCATCCGCTAGGGACTCATCCGTATCCGTATCTCTTCGTCCCCCAGGCATTACGTCACCACTGCGTGGAGTCTGGACCTTACAGAAAATATCATCGTTCCCAGAGTCCTTAGTCGGATACTTTGGTAATACCTACCCCTATCTTATCCGACTTCTACCATGGGTAGCCAACCTATCAACGTCGCTAGCCTCAATGCGAGGATGAACAACCAGGATGTAGAGCGACGTGAAGAGCAAGAACGTATGAATGTAGAGCGTCAGGAGTTACAAGACGCGATGCAGCTCTTAAGGGAGCAAGAGATTGAGCACAGGGATGCCGAGCGTTTGGAAGGGGAGCGCAGGGACGCTGAGCGTCAAGAGCTGCGTGACCTCATCGAAACATTTAGGAGTGAAGCAGGAGAGAATGATATGCGTCTCCGTTCGCGAAACAACCAACTTGAGCAGGCTCTCGAGAAGGCCACCTTCGAGATTGATGCCCTCAAGAATCGACCTTCCGGGTTTTCGGGTCCAACTCATAAAGACCTAAAAGTGAAAGAACCCGACGTTTTCACTGGCAAACGGTATCAAATCACCGCATTTGTCTCTGAACTTAGAGATATGTTCGAACTGCAGCCTTCTCAGTTCACCGACGAAACTATCAAGGTACGCTACGCGTGCATGTTCCTGAGAGGGGATGCCCGTACCTGGTACCACGCCTACTCTTCACTCGCCAAAGACAAACTCCCCGACTGGTTTCACAACTTTGACAAGTTTGTTGAAGCCTTGAAACAAGTGTACGGCGATCCCAACGACAGAAAGGTTGCCGAGATAAAGATGAACTCTTTGAGGCAGACCTCCACTGTGGCAAAATATGTTGCCGATTTCCGTACCTACCACGCCATCCTCCAGTACGACAACAGTGCTGCGAATGCCGCGTTGTTTAGGGGTTTGAGACCAGAAGTGAAGGAAGAGGTGATTCGCATTGGGCGACCAGAGGAACTGGAAGAGCTAGTGTCAACCATCATTCGCGTTGACAATATGCTTTTGGAGCAACGTATGGAGAAAGGTGTTTCTGAGCCCAATACCGGGCGAAGCAACCTATATCCCAACAACTACCGCTCCTCCTCCAACCAAGCCGTTCCCTACAACAACCGATCTTTCGGGAATAGGGAGTGGGGACGACCAAAGTCGGAAACTGGCCCTACAAAGACGGTCAGCTTGACTCGTGCTGGTCACGTCCCTCCCGACGAGTATAAGAGACGTCAAGACCAAGGTCTTTGTCTCTACTGTGGCGACAAGAACCACAGAATTGCTCAATGTCCGAGCTCAAAAGGACCCGCGAGAGGCAACATGGCCCGCGGTATCCGTTACTCGGGAAACGAGTGACCACTCAGCCTAAAGAAGTCCCAGAACTGAGTGGTAGCCTCACTGGGCAAATCTGCGCTGCCGTTTTAGAAAATAATATAGAATTACTTACTATACCCATATTTTTTAATCAAATAAAACAAACAAAAACATCCGCCATGATCGACTGTGGCGCTTCTTTGAATTTGGTAGATAGAAATTTCGTTTTGGAAAAGAATCTCAGAGCTATAAAACTAGAAAACCCAATAAGTATCGAACTTATAGATGGGCAACATTCGCAAGGAGGGGAGATCACCCAGGTGGTAAGGGGAAGCGTGACGCTACCCTCGATGGGAGAAAACTTCGAAGTGACTCTTCATGTCACGACTCTGGCGGTCGAGCCAGTAGTATTAGGATTACCTTGGCTGAGGCAGCACAACCCGTCGATAGACTGGAGTGCGATGTCAGTCAAAGCAAGAGTAGAGACGCCGAGTAAACCGAAGATAGAGTTACTCAGCGCCGAAAAGTTTGAGAGACTCTTAGCGGCACCAACGAGCAACGAGGTCCACTATGTTGGTTCTGTGCGACCCGCTAGCCATAGAATAGCAGGAGTCACTACGACAGGAGATTCGAAGGATAACGATGAGAAAATCGTACCTTCCGAATACCACGACTTCTTAGACGTCTTCAGCAAGAAGAAGGCGGACGAATTACCCCCACATCGACCATATGATCACAAAATCATCCTCGAGGAAGGTAAACAAACTTCCTACGGCCCCATCTATCAGTTATCCGAGGTAGAACTCAAGGCGCTGAGAGAGTACCTCGATGAGAACCTACAGAAAGGTTTCATCCGAGTGTCAGAATCTCCAGCGGCCTCACCTATCCTTTTCGTAAAGAAGAAAGACGGTTCTCTTCGTCTGTGCGTCGACTATCGAAAGTTGAACGCCATCACCGTCAAGAATCGCTACCCTATCCCTCTCATCACCGAGCTATTAAACCGCCTAGGAGAAGCAAAGATCTTTTCAAAGATTGATTTGCGCGGCGCGTATAACCTTCTGCGAATTGCAGAAGGAGACGAATGGAAGACGGCTTTCAGAACGAGATATGGTCATTACGAGTATCTCGTCATGCCGTTCGGCCTCACAAACGCCCCCGCATCGTTCCAATATCTGATGCACGACAACTTCAAAGACATGCTCGATCACTTTGTGGTCATCTATCTCGACGATATCTTGGTATATTCCAAGAACAAATCCGAGCATAGGGAGCACGTGAGACGCGTCTTACAGAGGTTGCGTCAGGCCGAATTATATGCGAAGGCAGAGAAGTGCGAATTTCATACGGAGAGTGTGGAGTTCCTAGGCTTCGTCGTGAGCCCCGAAGGGATTTCTATGGATGAGAAGAAGATTGAGTCAGTGTTGAACTGGCCAACACCCAACAACGTACACGACGTACGGGTGTTCTTAGGGTTTGCCAACTTCTACCGGAGGTTCATAAAGAGCTACTCCGAAACGGCAACACCTTTGACAGCTTTGACAAAAGCTGGTCATAAGTTTGAATGGAACGAGAAGACACAAAAAGCGTTCGACGCGCTAAAGTCTTCCTTTACCTCCTCCACTATGCTACGACATTTCGATAGCAGTCGACCAGCGATCCTAGAAACGGACGCGTCGGACTATGCTATAGCGGGGATACTATCCCAAGAACAAGACAACGGTCTTACGCACCCGGTTGCGTTCTTCTCGAGAAAGATGACTCCACCAGAGTTGAACTACGAAATACATGACAAAGAGATGTTGGCGATCATCGAGTCTATGAGAGAATGGAGACACTATTTGGAAGGGCTACCCGAAGGGGTCAGCGTCTTCACCGATCACAAGAGTTTAGAGTACTTTATGACTCACAAGCAGTTGAACCGACGCCAAGCTCGTTGGTTGCTGTTCTTGTCGGATTTTAACTTTAAAATCCATTATCGACCAGGGAAACAAGGGGCAAAGCCCGATTCCTTAACACGTCGACCAGATTATCATCCGACTACTCGTGGCTCTAGTCTAACGACTGAAGCCAATCCGCACAACTATCAGCAGTTGCTGAAGCCTCATCACTTCGCGGGAAGTGCTACGCACGTTTCCACTATCCGAATGGATATCATTCGACATATTGAAGAGGCTCAGAGAGAAGACGAGTTCGCAAAGACAGTCGAAGTCAAAGAGCCGCTAGTGAAAACATCAGAAGGGGTACTCTACAACGGTGCTCGGCTGTACGTACCTCCAGGTCCATTGAGACTGCAGGTCACTCAGCTACGCCATGACCTCCCCTCTGCTGGACACTACGGTCGTCGAAAGACTTTACAGTTGATTGCGAAGGATTTTTGGTGGCCAAAGATGAAGGGTTATGTGATGGACTTCGTCGACACCTGTGACACTTGTCAGCGTACGAAGCCAAGACGACACAAGCCTTACGGCTTACTACAATCACTCCCTATCCCACCATATCCGTGGACGTCGATCTCTATGGACTTCATTGATCAGCTACCCATGTCAAACGG
Organism: Cryptococcus floricola; assembly: GCA_006352305.1. Lineage (NCBI taxonomy): Eukaryota > Fungi > Basidiomycota > Tremellomycetes > Tremellales > Cryptococcaceae > Cryptococcus > Cryptococcus floricola. Next base: position 11,632 of record CM016942.1, on the reverse strand, counting down.
GCATGATGCGATCTTAGTCATAGTAGACCGACTCACGAAGATGGCGATATTTATCCCCTCGACAATCGAGGCTACTGCCGAGGACGTAGCACGCCACTACGTGACACACGTCTTTGCCAAACACGGTCTGCCTACAGACATTGTCAGCGACCGAGGTAACAAGTTTACTTCCAAGTTCTGGCGATCTCTAGCAGACAATCTGCAAATCAAGTTGAACTTTAGTACTGCATACCATCCACAGTCGGATGGGCAGACGGAGAGAGTGAACCAAGTGCTCGAGCAGCACTTACGGATCTTTACGAACTATCAGCAATCCGATTGGAGCGAGTGGCTCCCCTTGGCGGAGTTTGCATACAATAATGCGACTCACGCATCTACCGAAGTCACACCCTTCTTTGCGAACAAGGGTTTTCATCCCAACAGTGACTTCGTCCTTACGAAACCGATTGACGATGTCAATCCCGCAGCAACGAGGTTTGTTGCGGAGCTATCCGAGCTGTTCTCGCTCTTGCGCGAGAATATTCAGCACGCGCAGGAGCAGTCTACGATTCAGGCAAATAAGCGTAGACTGCCTGCTCCAGAATATGAGGTCGGCCAGAAAGTCTGGTTGAATGGAAAGAATATAAAGACATTACGACCTACCCAGAAATTCGATTTCAAGTATATGGGCCCCTTTGAGGTCATCAAGAAGCTGTCACCGCTCGTCTATGAGCTGAAGCTTCGAGACGATATGAAGATACACCCGGTGTTTCATGTTAATCTACTAGAGCAGCACAAGCCTAGTACGATCCCGGAGAGGGAACAACCACCACCGCCGCCTGAAATCATAAACGACGAAGAAGAGTACGAGGCAGAGGAGATTCTAGACTCCCGCCGCCGAAATCGTCGTCTTGAGTATCTTATTAGATGGAAAGGCTACGGGCCGGACCATAATTCGTGGCAGCCTCCAGAAGATTTGGAGAACGCAAAAGAGATAGTGGACGAGTTCCACGCTGCCTACCCGGGAAAACCAAGTACACATGTGGCGCAGAAGCCAAAGAAGAGTCCAAAGCCAAAGAAAGGCGGACCAAAGAACTCGCGAGAATAAACTACGACAGTACTGTATCAAGTGTATTTCAGCCTAGGACATTTATGTTGAATAGCTATTCCTTATTCGTTACGATATATCACTTTACGAGCTCGTCAATTTGTTAGTACTCGGAGAGAGTACCTATTAGTAGATAGACTTGATCACTCTATCGCCTTATTTGTTTAGTAGGACTTGCTTAAGTCACCTCAACCGTTTTCTTTCATTCAAGTATTTACTTTCACTTTATCGACAGACTTTTAAACAAAGAGATATCTACTTAGATGTTTTTGAGGTTTTTGAAGTTTTCTATAGAAGAGAAGTAAAGAAAGCGAATAAGAAGAATCACCTAGTAGGCCATCAAGGCCTGGGTGATGGCGCGTTTGGCCGAGGGAGCGAGTCCGGCCACGGCCAAGAGGTCGACAATCAAGTTGGTCGCTGAGGGAGCAGATGAGAGAAGAGACAGCACGACTCACAGGACGCTGTTATACCCTGCTGAGGAATTGGTTGAAGAAGGGAGTAACCAAGGAGAGACAACACGACTCACAGGACGCTGTTATACCCTGCTGAGGCTACCTCCACCACACCCCACTCCATATCGCCCACATGGGCCCTACCACCCCAAAATCATTCGAGAACACCGCCTGCTAGCTGCGACGGCGATAGATCCACCCCAGAAGTTGCGTTATCCCTCTCGCATCCCACCTTCCCCTGCTGTATGGTCAGCGGCTGCGACTGAAGACACGTAATACCCACTATCGGTCAACCTGACCCAACGTAGTCACAGACTGCGGTCAGAAAGAACCAAGACCAAAGGTTTGAAGGCCATCCCTACCACCCCACACAACGAACCTCGACACCGCAGAGGTGAATACCCACGGCAGACCATGCCGAAAACCAATGTGACCACAACGTGGTTATCGTTATCTATCGGACTTGACCGTCAAAGCCGATAAGACGGGGATACATGCGCTGCTACAAGTTAGCGCGACCCCACTACAGTAGCCCACCGCCTAGCCATCGGGCTATGAGAGGTGCCGAAGAGAGTAAAATGCCGAGATAAGTCAGAGATCCGAAGGAAAGAACGAAAGAAGAAGGGAACATACGGGCGCAGGAGCTGCCCGCTTGAGAGGGGGGATTATGTAATGACCCGGGGTCATTACGCCCATTCAACTCGGCGCGCGCCGTCGGCGGAGGTCGCCGCCAACCTCCACCGACCTCCACCTTACTAGACCACTCGCGCGCGACTGATCCATCCGTCATATCAGTCACAGAGTGCACCCCAAAAGTCGTTAGCATGTACTGCAAAGGCCGGTAGAGCGTAGGATGTGATATAGGAGGTGGAGGCTTATTCAGCGATATCACATACGCTGCATAAGTCGGTGGCAAATGTGCAAAGAGAGAAAGAAGCGTTGGAAATCATCGATGAGCCAGAAAGGTATATAAGGGGCCGTGGTAGCCGTAGAATAGAACCTCATCGATGATATTTCGTAAGACCCAAGCTTGAGAACCTCACAAGTCTTAAGCCTTGTTCGATACAGTGGTAATCTATACATATACACACTTGTCTACTCGGTATCGAGACCTATCTTAGTCGTCCATCCGCTAGGGACTCATCCGTATCCGTATCTCTTCGTCCCCCAGGCATTACGTCACCACTGCGTGGAGTCTGGACCTTACACCTCTCCCCTCCTTGTCTTCCTTAACCTCCACTACTCCAACCAAGACCCCAAACCAAGCACACCTGCGTCTTCCTCTTCACGGTACTTGGGCTCAACCCTCAAACTACACGTGGTGATTACTTCCTGTCCCCCCAGAGCAGGCCTGATTGTAATGACCCGGGGTCATTACGCCCATTCGTCATTACGCCCATTCAACTCGGCGCGCGCCGTCGGCGGAGGTCGCCGCCAACCTCCACCGACCTCCACCTTACTAGACCACTCGCGCGCGACTGATCCATCCGTCATATCAGTCACAGAGTGCACCCCAAAAGTCGTTAGCATGTACTGCAAAGGCCGGTAGGGCGTAGGATGTGATATAGGGGGTGGAGGCTGATTCAGCGATATCACATACGCTGCATAAGCCGGGGTTAGCGGGGGTGAAGAGAGTTACATAAAGATTTTGGAACTCATCGTTGCTATGTACAGGGCTCTATGTAAGACGATGTCGAAATGAGGGAAAAAGACTTAACGGCCCGACTCGCCAAGTCAATAAAAAACCCTCTCGCCTCTAACTACTCCCTGCTCCCTCCCTACATCCACAGCGTCCTCGCCCTCGCCTTCACTAACTCCATCCCCACCCTACTCTGCAATCCGTGCCAAACCTCCTTCTCCATTCCCTTCCTCCAACTCCTCCATTCGACCGCCGTTTCCTCGCTCATTAGGCCACCCGCAGAAAGAACAAGGGGGCGGAACGCCCCCCCGTAGATTCTCGGCGCCTTCTCCACAACCTCTGCGTCCCGCTTTGACAACCACGCCACCATCCTTCCCCTAACCCAGTCGATCCACTCCATCTCCCTCGGCTTCCCTCCTTGGACCACGTAAACGTGCTTGTCCTCCAACCCGTACACCTTGAGATCATAGTCCTCATTCCTCAGCTGCCCTCCCCCTCCTCGGACCCGCAAGTCATTCCTCCTTCGCCCTTCTTGTGTCGAGGGTTCGAGCGAGACGACGGCGCCGGCGACACGAGAGAGGTAGCTTTGGAGAACTCTGTTGATAGAGTCGTGACGGCGGGTGGACCACGTCTGGCGCTGGCGGCAGACCTCGTCATGGGCAAGGCCAGAGTCTTCGGCACAGGCGGCGCAGGTGGGGGATGAGGCGGGGGTAAGAAGGCGGTAGTGTAGACCGGCGGCAACCTCGTGGTTCGATAGGCGAAGAGGCTCGAAGTAGGGGATCTGTCGAAGCCAGGAGCGCCCTATCTTTGACGCGTTCTCTGCGAGGTGCTTTCGCTCGGGCTGGGAAGCCGTCTCCATGAAGGAGGACAGCTGGTCCGACCAGAGCTTGGCGCAGCGAACACGTTGGGGGGTGGGGTTGGGAGGTGGGTCGAGAGGGTGGATAAGGTCGATGTTGGCGAGGAAAGAATCGGCGGACTCCTGTGCTGACTTGTAAGCCAGAGGTGCGATTTTTGTGAATGATAAGAGTCCGAGTCCTCCAAACCTAGCCGGTAGGCTCGACAACAACCTCCCCTTCTCTTCTTCCACATGCGAGTTCCCTCTCTGCCTCATCTGTAACCTCTGCACTTCCTCCCACAGCCGCTCGTCCATCTCCTTCCACTCGTCGCCAAAATCATCCGTCTTCAAGCTACGTTGGAGGTGTCGGATGTTCTGCTGAAGGCTTAGTTGGAGGAGGAGGAGGGCGTGTTGGTGGGGGAGGTCGACGAGGTTGTCAAGCTTGCCGAACTCTTTTCTCAATTTCTCCTGCAAGAAGTTCAGCCGCGCGTCTCGACTACCCACCATGGTTCCCAGCATCTTCATCCCTTCCCCTCTGATCTCTTCGAACGTCTTCACGGAACACTTGCTGGCGTTTAGTTTGATGATGTTTTCCTTGTCGGAAAGGAAGCAAGTGGTCTTGGCGAGGACGTCGGCGTCGTTGGTGAAGAGGTATATATCATCGAGGTAGGCGAGGGGGGTGGTGGATGGGCCGAGGGATTGAGAAAGGGCGTGGAGGGTGGGGCGGAGGGCTAGAGAAAAGAACAGTGGACCGAAGGGATCTCCTTGACGGACGCCTTGGGAAGAAGAAAGGACGTTACCGTTGCAAACCAACGTCGAAGCCTCTCCGTATGCCCACTTGCAAGCTCTCCACATCGTCGGCGCAAACTTCTTCACTGCATCCGCCATCTCCTTCCTGTCGACTCGGTTGAACGCGTTGGATGCGTCTAAAGAGGCAAGGTGAGTGTACCCGCTGTCGTCCTCGCCCGCCAAAACTCTCTCCGCCATACGCACGATGGGCTCGACGCCGCCGGGAGACTTGACGCCGAGTTGGTATGGGAGGAGAAAGTCGGGTTGGAAATGTGTAGCGATGATGACCTTGGCGCAAAGGCGGTAGATGATTTCGCCAACAGCGATTGGTCGGATGCCACCGTCGGGTTTGGCGAGGGGGATTAGGCGGGAGACGCGCAGCATATGGCGACCTTTGCAGGTGCCGCCGGCGATGGTGGTGGCGAGGAGGAGGAGGAACTTCTTGACGGTGGGGCGTTGTGCTGCGCCGCGGAGGAGGGGGACGGTCCAGCCAGAGATGCCGGCGGCGGTACCAGAGTCGAAGCTACGGAGGGCAGTGTCGAGGGCCTCCGGCTCGGGCGCTCTGCCTTGGCCGGGACCGGGGATGTTTCTGAATGGACTCACGGGACCTGTGGGATGAAGGCTCCGTAGCTTCTCCAGCTCTGCCTCTCCTACTTCTGCCACGGACGACCTTCCCTCCAGAATCCTCGCCGCCGCGCCAAGACGTCCTCCTTCCACTAGCTTCTTCACCTTCTTGACCTTGTCGGGCTGGGAGTCGGCGGGGGGGGGAGGGGGAGGGGCGTAGTCGGGCCAGGGAACGTTGGGATATGCCTTGATGGCTGCAGTGGCGGACCTCGGGTTTTGGTCGGAGAGGGCGTAGGAGGTACCAATCTTGGGCAAAGCTAAGAAGTCCAGTAGCGCTGCATCCGATGGTGACGATATGTACGCCTCCGCGCATCGAGCGGCCGCGTCGTAGAAGTGGGGCGAGAGGGAGGGGGGGAGCGGCTTCGTGCGAGTAGCAAAGTTGGAGAGATATAGGAATCGCTCAGTGATCTCGGCCGCGGCGGGCAGAGTCTGGGGGGTCACGTGATTGCCCTCGATTCCGCCACCTGTTTCGCTTCCGCTATCGCCGGCCGGGCTTTGAGGGGCCACGTGGTTGCCCTCGCCTCCACCTCCACTCTCAACTCGCGTCGCGTCGTCCAAGTCCTCGAGCTCCTGTAGCATTTCTGCCCAGCCTTGCTCTCTCGCTTCCTCTACTACCGTCGGCTGGGCCATAGCCACTGCCTGGCTAGCATGCACACCGTCTCCCACTTCTACCGCTTCCGTAGCAGCCACCCTCGTCTCTCTAGCGTCCTCCCCCGTCTCCTCGACCACGGCATCGACCACAGCCTCGACCTCGGTACTCACAGCCTCGTCACCCGACTCGCTCTCTGCCATCCATCTCCTCAGCTCTTCCGACTGCCCCTCCTCGGCACGCTCCTGCTCGTCCTCCTCCTCCTCCAGCACTTCGGCCTCCTCCAGCATCGCCGCCGCCTCCATCGCTCTCGATCTAGCTCTTGTGGTTCGAATAGGGGGGGGAGAAGGGGGGGCAATGGTTGGGGCCCTAGGGGGAGGGGGGGGAGGGGGAGAGGGGGCGTTGGCGTTGGCGTTGGCCCTGGGGGGAGGCGGGGGAGGGGGGATGGGGACCTGCGGAGGGTTGGCGCGCGTTGGGAGGCTGCGGGGGCCTGTAGAGGTGGATGGGGTAGACGGGGTAGATTGCCTAGTGAGTTCCCTGCTTGTAGACGGGAGATTGGCGTTGGGACGAGGCCTTGGGGCGACAGGCACGGTAATTGCAGGGCCGGTGTTGGGTCTTGGGGCCGGCGCGGGCTGTGGCGGTCGCTGTTGAGCGCGAGAGGGGCCAGCAGTCGGGGGGGAGCGAGCAACGGATGCTCGACGGGCAGTATGTCGACCTGATGCAGGCAGAGAAGCTGACTCGACCACCAGCAAATTTTCGCTCCCTTCCAACGCCGCCGCCGCCGCCGCCGCCCCCTTCTTCTTGTACCCCCCCACTATCGACGCCATCGGCCTGAATGCCTCCCTCGGTGCTGGCCTGAACGACCGCGAAGACTCGGAGGGGCTGTCATACGAGACGACTTGGAGGTGGATTGGGGCGTTTACGCGTTTGCGGGGGGCGGTTTTGCCGCAGCTGGGCGTGTGTCTCGACAGGCTGTACCCCCCGTGGCGATGGGGGCGCCGCAGGCCTGGCAGGGTTCGAATAGGCCGTCTGGGAGGTCCTGGGGGGTGAACCAGTGCGTTTTATGCTGTTTTTTGAAGTGCTCGCGCACGTTTGCGTAGTCGTTGTTGCACAGGCCGCAGCGGCCAGGGATGGAGATGTCGGGGGCCATACCGGGGCTGGGGGCCGTCGGCAGGCCTGGGGATGGTGGTTAGAATTTAGCGGGGTCGATTTAGAGGGGTCGGGTGAAGGGGTGAAGAGAGGGTGAAGAGAGGGTGAAGAGAGTTACATAAAGATTTTGGAACTCATCGTTGCTATGTACAGGGCTCTATGTAAGACGATGTCGAAATGAGGGAAAAAGACTTAACGGCCCGACTCGCCAAGTCAATAAAAAACCCTCTCGCCTCTAGCTACTCCCTACATCCACAGCGTCCTCGCCCTCGCCTTCACTAACTCCATCCCCACCCTACTCTGCAATCCGTGCCAAACCTCCTTCTCCATTCCCTTCCTCCAACTCCTCCATTCGACCGCCGTTTCCTCGCTCATTAGGCCACCCGCAGAAAGAACAAGGGGGCGGAACGCCCCCCCGTAGATTCTCGGCGCCTTCTCCACAACCTCTGCGTCCCGCTTTGACAACCACGCCACCATCCTTCCCCTAACCCAGTCGATCCACTCCATCTCCCTCGGCTTCCCTCCTTGGACCACGTAAACGTGCTTGTCCTCCAACCCGTACACCTTCAAGTCGTAGTCAACGTTCCTCAACTGCCCTCCCCCTCCTCGGACTCGCAAGTCGTTCCTCCTTCGCCCTTCTTGTGTCGAGGGTTCGAGCGAGACGACGGCGCCGGCGACACGAGAGAGGTAGCTTTGGAGAACTCTGTTGATAGAGTCGTGACGGCGGGTGGACCACGTCTGGCGCTGGCGGCAGACCTCGTCGTGGGCGAGGCCCGAGTCTTCGGCACAGGCGGCGCAGGTGGGGGAGGAGGCGGGGGTAAGAAGGCGGTAGTGTAGACCGGCGGCAACCTCGTGGTTCGATAGGCGAAGAGGTTCGATGTAGGGGATCTGTCGAAGCCAGGAGCGCCCGATCTTCGAAGCGTTCTCTGCGAGGTGCTTTCGCTCGGGCTGGGAAGCCGTCTCCATGAAGGAGGACAGCTGGTCCGACCAGAGCTTTGCGCAGCGAACACGTTGGGGGGTGGGGTTGGGAGGTGGGTCGAGAGGGTGGATAAGGTCGATGTTGGCTAGGAAAGAATCGGCGGACTCCTGTGCTGACTTGTAAGCCAGAGGTGCGATTTTTGTGAATGATAAGAGTCCGAGTCCTCCAAACCTAGCCGGTAGGCTCGACAACAACCTCCCCTTCTCTTCTTCCACCTGCGAGTTCCCTCTCTGCCTCATCTGTAACCTCTGCACTTCCTCCCACAGCCGCTCGTCCATCTCCTTCCACTCGTCGCCAAAATCATCCGTCTTCAAGCTACGTTGGAGGTGTCGGATGTTCTGCTGAAGGCATAGTTGGAGGAGGAGGAGGGCGTGTTGGTGGGGGAGGTCGACGAGGTTGTCAAGCTTGCCGAACTCTTTTCGCATCTTTTCCTGCAAAAAGTTCAGCCTGGCGTCGCGACTACCCACCATGGTTCCCAGCATCTTCATCCCTTCCCCTCTGATCTCTTCGAACGTCTTCACGGAACACTTGCTGGCGTTTAGTTTGATGATACTCTCCTTATCGGAAAGGAAGCAAGTGGTCTTGGCGAGGACGTCGGCGTCGTTGGTGAAGAGGTATATATCATCGAGGTAGGCGAGGGGGGTGGTGGATGGGCCGAGGGATTGAGAAAGGGCGTGGAGGGTGGGGCGGAGGGCTAGAGAAAAGAACAGTGGACCGAAGGGATCTCCTTGACGGACGCCTTGGGAAGAAGAAAGGACGTTACCGTTGCAAACCAACGTCGAAGCCTCTCCGTATGCCCACTTGCAAGCTCTCCACATCGTCGGCGCAAACTTCTTCACTGCATCCGCCATCTCCTTCCTGTCGACTCGGTTGAACGCGTTGGATGCGTCTAAAGAGGCAAGGTGAGTGTACCCGCTGTCGTCCTCGCCCGCCAAAACTCTCTCCGCCATACGCACGATGGGCTCGACGCCGCCGGGAGACTTGACGCCGAGTTGGTATGGGAGGAGAAAGTCGGGTTGGAAATGTGTAGCGATGATGACCTTGGCGCAAAGGCGGTAGATGATTTCGCCAACAGCGATTGGTCGGATGCCACCGTCGGGTTTGGCGAGGGGGATTAGGCGGGAGACGCGCAGCATATGGCGACCTTTGCAGGTGCCGCCGGCGATGGTGGTGGCGAGGAGGAGGAGGAACTTCTTGACGGTGGGGCGTTGTGCTGCGCCGCGGAGGAGGGGGACGGTCCAGCCAGAGATGCCGGCGGCGGTACCAGAGTCGAAGCTACGGAGGGCAGTGTCGAGGGCCTCCGGCTCGGGCGCTCTGCCTTGGCCGGGACCGGGGATGTTTCTGAATGGACTCACGGGACCTGTGGGATGAAGGCTCCGTAGCTTCTCCAGCTCTGCCTCTCCTACTTCTGCCACGGACGACCTTCCCTCCAGAATCCTCGCCGCCGCGCCAAGACGTCCTCCTTCCACTAGCTTCTTCACCTTCTTGACCTTGTCGGGCTGGGAGTCGGCGGGGGGGGGAGGGGGAGGGGCGTAGTCGGGCCAGGGAACGTTGGGATATGCCTTGATGGCTGCAGTGGCGGACCTCGGGTTTTGGTCGGAGAGGGCGTAGGAGGTACCAATCTTGGGCAAAGCTAAGAAGTCCAGTAGCGCTGCATCCGATGGTGACGATATGTACGCCTCCGCGCATCGAGCGGCCGCGTCGTAGAAGTGGGGCGAGAGGGAGGGGGGGAGCGGCTTCGTGCGAGTAGCAAAGTTGGAGAGATATAGGAATCGCTCAGTGATCTCGGCCGCGGCGGGCAGAGTCTGGGGGGTCACGTGATTGCCCTCGATTCCGCCACCTGTTTCGCTTCCGCTATCGCCGGCCGGGCTTTGAGGGGCCACGTGGTTGCCCTCGCCTCCACCTCCACTCTCAACTCGCGTCGCGTCGTCCAAGTCCTCGAGCTCCTGTAGCATTTCTGCCCAGCCTTGCTCTCTCGCTTCCTCTACTACCGTCGGCTGGGCCATAGCCACTGCCTGGCTAGCATGCACACCGTCTCCCACTTCTACCGCTTCCGTAGCAGCCACCCTCGTCTCTCTAGCGTCCTCCCCCGTCTCCTCGACCACGGCATCGACCACAGCCTCGACCTCGGTACTCACAGCCTCGTCACCCGACTCGCTCTCTGCCATCCATCTCCTCAGCTCTTCCGACTGCCCCTCCTCGGCACGCTCCTGCTCGTCCTCCTCCTCCTCCAGCACTTCGGCCTCCTCCAGCATCGCCGCCGCCTCCATCGCTCTCGATCTAGCTCTTGTGGTTCGAATAGGGGGGGGAGAAGGGGGGGCAATGGTTGGGGCCCTAGGGGGAGGGGGGGGGGGGGGAGGGGGAGAGGGGGCGTTGGCGTTGGCGTTGGCCCTGGGGGGAGGCGGGGGGGAGGGGGGATGGGGACCTGCGGAGGGTTGGCGCGCGTTGGGAGGCTGCGGGGGCCTGTAGAGGTGGATGGGGTAGACGGGGTAGATTGCCTAGTGAGTTCCCTGCTTGTAGACGGGAGATTGGCGTTGGGACGAGGCCTTGGGGCGACAGGCACGGTAATTGCAGGGCCGGTGTTGGGTCTTGGGGCCGGCGCGGGCTGTGGCGGTCGCTGTTGAGCGCGAGAGGGGCCAGCAGTCGGGGGGGAGCGAGCAACGGATGCTCGACGGGCAGTATGTCGACCTGATGCAGGCAGAGAAGCTGACTCGACCACCAGCAAATTTTCGCTCCCTTCCAACGCCGCCGCCGCCGCCGCCGCCCCCTTCTTCTTGTACCCCCCCACTATCGACGCCATCGGCCTGAATGCCTCCCTCGGTGCTGGCCTGAACGACCGCGAAGACTCGGAGGGGCTGTCATACGAGACGACTTGGAGGTGGATTGGGGCGTTTACGCGTTTGCGGGGGGCGGTTTTGCCGCAGCTGGGCGTGTGTCTCGACAGGCTGTACCCCCCCGTGGCGATGGGGGCGCCGCAGGCCTGGCAGGGTTCGAATAGGCCGTCTGGGAGGTCCTGGGGGGTGAACCAGTGCGTTTTATGCTGTTTTTTGAAGTGCTCGCGCACGTTTGCGTAGTCGTTGTTGCACAGGCCGCAGCGGCCAGGGATGGAGATGTCGGGGGCCATACCGGGGCTGGGGGCCGTCGGCAGGCCTGGGGATGGTGGTTAGAATTTAGCGGGGTCGATTTAGAGGGGTCGGGTGAAGGGGTGAAGAGAGGGTGAAGAGAGGGTGAAGAGAGTTACATAAAGATTTTGGAACTCATCGTTGCTATGTACAGGGCTCTATGTAAGACGATGTCGAAATGAGGGAAAAAGACTTAACGGCCCGACTCGCCAAGTCAATAAAAAACCCTCTCGCCTCTAGCTACTCCCTACATCCACAGCGTCCTCGCCCTCGCCTTCACTAACTCCATCCCCACCCTACTCTGCAATCCGTGCCAAACCTCCTTCTCCATTCCCTTCCTCCAACTCCTCCTTCGACCGCCGTTTCC